>CP136871.1:5280619-6480619 GCA_033000465.1 Sciaenops ocellatus | reverse complement strand
GTGTGTGTGTGCACAAATGTGTGTGTGTGTGTGTGTGTGTGTGTGTGTGTGTATTTTCTGTGTTACTGTGAGAATTATTTTGCCTCAAGAAGAAAAAAAATTGAGATATGAGGGATTCGTTCATCGTGTTTATGGTGTGTGTGCATGTTTACTTGTATGTTTTACAGTCCACTGGCATTTTCCCCTCGGGCTTGTACAGTACTGTTCACTTTTAATGCATGCACTATTTGCTGCAAGATCGAGATTAAATATATGGGATTAAAAAAACGCAGTACACTCATTATAATATCTGTACATTTCAGAACGTATAATAAAGCCTCATGGTGATCCACGTATGACTATTTCACTGAGCTCGCTGCAGGTAAAAGGCCATGTTGGGCCATCTTGGCTCATACTGCTGCAGGTTCATCTTCAGAAGTTTTGAGTAATAAGTGTTTACATGAGGGCTCTGGCTTTTATCAAGCACTTTTTTATGGGATTTTGTGGTTTGAGTCTGCTGGAATATTTTTTACAGCGCCACAACTGCAAAGGCTCCTTCACCAGTAACAGACTGCATTTCGCACAGACTTTATTTAACAGGGGTGTTTGTTTTGATTGGTAGACACAAAATATTTCCAAATCCACACACAAAAGGATTGACTACAATTAGCAACAACATGAAATAATTAACAGCTGCAGAGGAAATAAATCTTAAATAATCAGCATTGTTAGATTTCTTGTGTAACCTCAAACACACCAGAATACAGTAGAGGTTGTTGTAGGTAAGACATCACAGTACATCACAACTTCATGTCTGATAGATTTTTGTGTTATTTAAAGAAGTGTAATGGATCCACAACTTTCCAAACTGTCCAGGCTTCACTCAGGAAGCATGAGTAGGCGTGCTGTTTTTAAAGACCCACACAGTGCACTGGCCCTAGATCAGTCAGGGCTTTGGTGTTTTGCTTGATTGTTTACCACTGTTACTCAAAAATGGAAACGCTTTATGGTGAGTGGAGTCAGATTTTTTGCTCTTGCTCAGCACCTTGTGATTTTAAAGTCATGCCCAAGCAAGTTGGAGATGATGGCAAAGAGTTAGAGTGAGAATACTGTGGTGTATATCAGGAACTGAAATGTTCTACAAAACACAGGCGATGGCTTTTAATTTTACAGCTCACCCAAAGGTAGATAGCAATCTTTAAACCTAATGCCTGCAATCATGCTTCTACCATCGCAGTATTGAACACACGCATACAATCTTGCACCTGCTATCTTACACCCAGTGCAAGGCGAGGCAGTGAAGTGTTAATATGTCATTTTCACAACCTCTTTGCACTCAGACTTGCAAAAGTGGAGCTGGATATGCTGAAATACATTTGTACCATTCACTTTAGACCATGATCATTTAGATAATATCACTTTTAAGTGTTTCTTTTTTTAGCATTGTAGCTTACAACCATGCTTGCAGCTCTATATGGCTGTACAGTGGTGCTTTGAGCCACAATGCCAATGCTTAATTGTCATGTTCAATGTCAAATGTCAAAACACAAAAAGAAACTGTTGCAGTTGTGGTTGCCAGCGTTGGTGGTGAAGTACTGGAAAATTTTGAGGTCTAAAGTCAGAGGCGTACCAAAGTGATTATATCAAAATATATCCACATGTTATATATTTAATTAAGTGTACTATTTATAGAACTGAGTCACTGCAACAAAAGGTACGTCAACAGCTATAAGTGTTGTGACCATTTTTCTTACTGACAGTGACAACAAAAAGCAATTACTATAGTACCATATATGTCCCATGGACAGCCTGTAAAATGAATTGCTTTGATAACCAGGTATGCCATAATGTGAAGTTCAAACTGTTTTCATGAAAGCTGCCTTTTTGTTAGTTTGTTTTTTTTGTGTTCTTTTGTGTTCAACGCCTGCCGTATGTGTTAAGATACTTTTCATATCATCAAGTCTATGTTTGCAATTGGATCCACTCCTGAACCACTCAGTGACACTAACTCTTTGCCAGGCAAAAACTGGGTCCACAGTGAAGCTTCAGAAACACAAGAATACAGTACAGACACATAACAGACAGACAAAGAAACACAGGAAGTAAACAACCACGTGTATAGGTGACAACTTGTGGTTTTATGTGTGGGACGTTTTCTTGGTGGGTCGTAGTGACTTTGCTGGCACCTTCATGGTTGCTGGTTGTATTGTGTTATCTTTGGACAAAGCCAGGCTAGCTTTTACCCCTGTATTTAGTCTTTATGTTCAAGCTAAGCTAACCAGCTGCTGGCTCTCGCTTCATATTCATCCTACAGACATGAGAGTGGTATTGATCTTCTTATCTAACTCTCAGCAAGAGAGCACACTTCCCAAAATGTTGACCTACATAAAACCATATGCTGGAAAACACAAGATATGTGTGCTTCACATACAGTGTCCTGGGTCAAATCTTTGTTGTTGCGGTTCTTGTGATAATCTTTTGATCTTTTCATTCTGACCCTGACCTAATAAGGTCAGAGGTCAGGCTTAGCAACAAAGAAACATCCCTGGAAATAGTATGGATTCAGTATCTTGTTCAAGCTCACTTAGCAGGGCAGATGTTTGAACCCAGGCCTTATGTACAAGGGAAGGATGGCAACAAATTGGATATCCTCATCTCCTAAAAAGGGTTTTTATCCATTGATTGTTGATCCAAACCTATAATATGTTCTTCACTGTAAATAAATCTCCTCACAAGCATGTGATCCTCTGTCATCATCATGTTGCCCTGATTGTTTCTGTCTGTCTCAGTGCAGTTCTCTCTGCTTTGTTGAATCAATATAAAATCGCTTTATGTTGTGGGGGATTTTTTCAGTACATTTTCGAGTATCTCTCTGTTCCCTTCTACGCCTCTTTACTGTCAGTTTAGTTTATTTACTCAGTACTAAAGCCAGTGTATAAGATGTCATCATTAAGAGCATTATGATACTTCTTCCTGCCTCCGCACTGCTCCATATCAATTCCCCTTTTTTCCACTCCCCACTTCTTCTTTAGGCCTGTCTTTTCCTCCCTCATATCACTCTGTCCTTATTTAATCCACCTCTTTCTATCTTTAACGGTGTTTCTTTGAAAGCCGCAGACAGAGGAGTGCAAATTACATCCTGACACCTCCAGTTAGCCCTCATCCCACACTGTGCTTTTCATTGGATACATCAGGTACATCAGCCCCCAACCTCTGAGCTTTTTCTTAGAAAGGAGGCTATAGACCAGGTGTTTACAAATCATCTGTGAACTTTTTTATTAGAAATGACCTGCTGTTCTTAATGTCTCATTGCAATTCATCGCAGCATTTGCTAAGCAGATTTCCTTTCTCACACAATAAGTTTACAATGTGGTACACTCGGTTCTCATTTCCAACTGTAATCGTTTGATTGTTGATTGATTGTTTGATCTTCAGCTTAAGCTAATTAAGCTGACATCAGCTCCATGTTCGGGTTATAAGGGTTGACTCTAGATTTTTCCAGCTGACTCATTTCAGAATTGTGTTAAAGGCATCACAATTATGGACTTTATGGCCACATGCATCATACTAAAAGACTGAAACTAAAGCTAAGATCCTTGGTAAAGTGTCATCTTCCTCATCAGTTCATGATCCACACAGAAGACATGGAAATAAAGAGCCAGCATCATCCTTATGTTGCAGTATAATTAAACAAACAGATATTTTATTTTGTCATATTTTGTTCTAACATAATCTCTGGTTGCTTAGCTTACATATTTGAATTTTAACATTAACCGATGTGTTTGACTTCCAAGTACAATAGAAAACAGGTCACTACCATTAGCCTAAACTCTAATGGCATCTTTCACACAGTGGATGTTGTAGTCGTGATTTAAACTGTAACCCTACAAACAATCCATCAATCCATCCATCCATTTCCTTCTGTTAGTCAGGGTCGGGTGGCAGTGTACCATGGCCTCAGACTTGGAGGTGTTGATTCTCATCCCAGCTGCTTCACACTTGGTTGCAAACTGTTCCAGCGCATGCTGAAGGTCGCAGTCTGATGAAGCCAGCAGAACCATTTGTCATCTGCAAAAAAAGCATCAATGGAGGTGAGTACCAACTATATCAAGTTGGTATCGTTCCACCTCCCGCACCAGCTCCAGTTCCTTCCCTTGCCAGCGAGGTGACATTCCACATCTCTAGGACCTTCAGTGCCAGGAGTCAGCACGCCTGGGCCCCTGCCTTTGCCTGCTGCCTGGCTTACAAAACACCCGACCTCTATGCCTATCCCTGTGGGTGGTGGGCTCCATGTACTGTAGGTCTTTCGGGGCTGTGCCTCACACTCCAAGCAGGTGGCAATGGATTAATCATCAGTGACATAGTTTGTAATTTTTCTTTCTTTCTAACTATCAAGATTGATGTGTAAATTAGGATGGTCGTAATGTAGGTTATATAACATGGGATGCTGTGCTAATTTTAGATTCCCTTGGCAAAAAATGGGTTAACAGAGTAAAATATTATTTTTAAAAACTGACTCCTGCAGCATGTATTTCTCATGTAATGTCTTGCAGAATACTATTATAGTTTCTTCAGTATGGTGTCCTCAATCAGCTAATCCAACCCCCAAGTCTGAGGCAACAGCATATTCTTCACGTCTGCTAGGCTAAAACTTGCATCACTTAACTGTTGATAGAGTGTGTGCTGCTTGTGTAACAGTTACCACAGCCTGGGTTTGATAACGGACTGATCAGATGTGACAAAAGGAAGGAAAGGGGAAGAGAAAGAAGGTGCTCTGACTGCAACAATGCCTCTCTAACGACACACCGCCTGCCCTAAGTTAGTGTGTGGTGGCGGCTATACCTCGCTCAACTGCTGCAGCTTGCACGTGTGTGTGACATATTGTAAATGTATAGACATTGGAACTGCAGTGAAAGGTGTATGCAAGGTGTTGCAAGTGTATGAACGTGATAATGTTTCATCAGACTGTCCTCGCCACAACAAGACAAAGTCTGCCATGAATACACATACAATTAAATATGTCAATAAAAGAATATATTGTATGTGTATATAGAATATATATATATATATATATATATATATATATATATATATATATATATATATATATATATATATATAAACCCAGTTACAGTGTATTAAAATGTCTAAGTAATCTCGCAGCCTATTTATGACCTTGTGGGTTCTGCAGCACTTCCATTGCAAGAGGCAGTTTATGCCACTCTGCAGCAGCAAAGATGAACTAGAACTACCACGTAATGGTTTATATATAAATGATAAAGCAATGCTCCGGTATTGTGATTATGGACTTCTTACTTCTTAAAGTAATTGTCGAAGTAACTGTGCATAAAGTTTCTGCTTAAAGCTTTTCTGATTAAGGTCCTAGTACCATGAGTTAACGGTGTATGTTTTTTCTCCCCTGAAGTCTTTGTTGCGACATCATAATCCTTTAAAACACACACCAGGATGTGGCTGCTTCACCAGTTAGTCAACGCTTGATGCTTGACTTCCTGCACCAGTTTCTTGTTCGCTTTGGCTCACTGCCATTTCATTCTGGGCAGGGTGGCATACACTCAGCCTCTAGCCTGTGTGAGTGTGTGTTTGCAGGAGACAGCTGCCTATGTGGGAGCAGATGAGAGCCCTGGCATTCCACCCTACAGTCAATGTGCAGGCCAGAAAACCATAACAATGTACTAAAAGCATCTAGAATCTGCAGAGTGGGGTGGTCAACAACAATAAATGATATTTTTTGGCACTAAATGTATAAAAGAGGGTAACGACTGCCAAGACCACATTAACAGCCAACAAAAATAGATATTTATAACATTGCTTGCATTAAAAAATGAGCATTTTCTTTTTATATGAGTGCAGGTATAGTATGCAATGCAGTTTTTAGTGACTAGAAAATATAATTCAACCAGTAAATCTTGTTTGAAAAAGTCAATTTAAAACCTGGCAGAGATCTGAGAACCTGTATTCACAAAATATTATTACATTTACATTTGAATACATATATATACTGTATATTTTGGTTTTGAATAAAAATAAATCAGCCCACTGACTGAAAGTAGAGTTAAATAAATTCATTACTCTTCCTTCAGGTTTGAAATTCTTAGCAAAAGATTAATTGAGCAGACAATGTCTTGGCTTTACCTTGTTTTCTGATGTAAATCTATCAAAATAATTCCAAGATCTAAACCCTGATTGAACATAATATTGGCACCAGAACACTTCACAACGGGAAACAAGACTTACCCTTAATGATGCCACAGATGTAAAAATTGAAATGCTAACCCTTGGTATGAGCAATCCGGTCCTTGTGCAACCAAAGTGAGAGTTGTGTCCATATTAAACCTGCTGCCACCGCAGCCCAACCCCGGATAAGTGGATGGATACGTAAGCTCCAAGTTTCATCGTAAATGCCAGTTGGGCGCCAGATATTACCAACAACAATTAGTCATTACTGTAGCCATTAAGAGAGTGGTTCCCTTAAATCCATGACATCTGATACATTTGTCATGTTGTCTTTGCATTAGATAGATCTTTGATAGAAATTTGTTGCCACAGTCTGTACAAAGCCTCACGTGCATACATAAATAAACAGATACATTAAACACCACAACATAACCACAAAAATAAACATTCAATACAGCACATTTATAGCCATAGCTCTCCACACATGGTGGCTACCTGTTATGGCAGAAGGGACAAAACTCCTGCCGTAGCCTGAAGACCGTTGAGACTGAATTCTTGCATATAAAATCAGTTAAAAAAAGAGAGCAATCGACACACATTGGCTCATTTACATTTGTGAATTAGATTCAATTGCAGCATCAAAAAATGTACTCTGCTTGATGCTTTTGAAGTAGCACTGAGTCATTACATGATTTACTGTAACCAAACAACTCTGTAAGTGGAAAAGGTACTCATGCACTCCACTGGCTGACATTTTATATCTGTGAGTGAGGAAACACCACAACCAATAATAAACTTGATTGAGTTATGCAATGGAAATGGAAGTGTTTGCGATTGAGATTGACAGGGTTGGTAAGAAATCAGTGGTATCATTGTTAGATGACATCACCAGTATCTCAAATACTTACTGTGAACCTCAATTAAAGATACTTTAGATGATTGAGGGATCTAGTGGTACGGTGAATTAGAGGGACTAATATATACAGATGTTATTGGTGTGCTGGATCTCAAAGAACAAGGCCAACAAGGTAATGACAGGTTCCTCCATAACATGGGTGCGTAATGTACTCCTGTCACTTCATTACAGTTTATCTTATTAGCTATATTTACCTCTTTCCATAATCAATGAACCCATTGCAGTGTGCACTATATGGATATTATTTTATGATACAACACATATCTATGTCAGTTTGTTGTTGGTGATGATTATGATGGTGATGGACTCATTATTCCACAAACCACACTGTCATTGGGTTAAAATGGCTTCCTTAGTACATGATGAGTCAAATGGATATAATGATTGTATGGAAACTCGATCAAAGGACATTATGGAACAGCTGCCACCCACAGCATCTCTAACTGAATTATGTTCATGCATACATTTATGACATTATATAACACAAATGTCCAAGCAGCTTAAACTAAGAAAACATATTACTGATCCAATTACAAGTCCAATGTGTTTCATTTGAGAAGAACCAACTGAATATTAAGATATAAAGATGTCAAAATCAATACATGTACACATACAAAAACAATATTAAAGACGGATTATCCAGTGATACACACTTTAGAGCTGTATAACTCTCATAATACAATAATATATTATCGGGAAGAGGAGGTTTTCAGGAAGCGAATGTTGACCACAACCGGTTGGGCAATCTGGGCAAGCAGGCAATGTAACCGGGCTCAGCAGTCTCTATGGACATAATGGTCTTTTGAGAAAATAACATGGTCACCAGACAAGTAAATCTGGGACTGACTTTTAGTCGTTGGTGAGAGCTTGGTGAAATAAAAGGCTGAAAGACAGATGCCAAGCTGGGCTTCTTACTGTGGGAGTATTAAGTAATATTAGCTGGCTGCTATGTCTTGTGTTGTTGCACTTGCTTGATGTTTGACTGTTAGCAAAGTTGTCGACTTGCTAGTTTCTGATCATAAGTAATATAATCATAAGAATATACACTCCATATTTACGACAGTGGCTTTGCACTCTGAAACTGTGGGCACTACATTATGTTAGCTAATAGGTATGCTAACAGTAGCTAAAGCCAAAAATAGACCTTTTTTTAAAGTAGTCATTTTGACATTAAATAGTCAGGTCAACACAGGTGTTTCCAATGATACTAAGTAAGGCTCCATTCCATTTATTGCAACAGAGCCTTTCCAGTGAACCAACATGCACAACAGCAGCACCCTGCCTTTCTCTGTTTGACCTGAATGGGATGGAACCTAAAAAAATGGAGGTTCAAAATGGCGGACTCCGTGAAAGAGGACCCGCTCTCACTGTAGATCTAAAGGGGGAGTGGAACCCGGAGCCCTGTCAGAACTGGAGCTGGGCAAGGGGGCAATGCAACTGGCAGTGTTACGTTAGCCAATAGGTATGCTAACGGTAGCTTACACTTACAAATTCAGTCTTTGTGGCCCTATATTGCAACACTTCTTTTTATTATGTCAGTATTGCCGCATATTTTTTGCTTCAAAACTGTGCTTCTGAAAACTGTGGGTGATGTCACTCGTGCTCTCGCCATTCTTTCTACTGCCATTAGTTACGTTACCCAATAGTTATGCTAACGGTAGCTAAAGCCTACAAATAGACCTTTTTTACAGCAGCCGGTTTGACATGAAGTAGTTGGGTCAACACAGTTGTTTCCAATTATACTAAATAAGGCTCCATTCCATTTATTGCAACAGAGCTTTTCCAGTGAACCAACATGCACAACCCTGACTGTTTGACCTGAATGGTATGGAACCTGGAAATATGGCGGTTCAAAATGGCGGACGCCGTGGAAGAGGACCCGCCCTCACTGTAGATCTAATTTAGAGACAATGAAAACATAATCTTCAGGTTTTAACTCCTAAATCTTACACACTGTACCTTTACTTGAGCCTGTCATAGGTACTATATAACAGTGCACCACCAGGCCGCGCCACTGGGAGCATGTTTCGGTGTTGGATGCTCTCTCTCTCTCTCTCTCTCTCTCCCCGTACTGTTCTGACGTCACCAACCTGCAATTGAACGAATGAACTAACGAACCACCGAGTCCCCACCGGAGCTACCGGGAGGCAGAAGAAGCGTTTACAGAGCCGAGAGTCCCCCCCCTTCCTCCACCACCACCACCGCCGCCACCACTACCACCTTCACCGCTAAAAACGGAGGAAGGTCCACTTTGTGAGCCGCCGCGAAGAACGCCCGTGCTGGGAATCAAACGATGCGAGCGCTGCTCACCGCCGCCCATTAACACTTAAACTATCGACGACTGGGGAGAGAGAGACAGAGAGACAGAGAGAGAGAGAGAGAGAGAAAAGAACCGTTACCGTGATTTAACGACAGAAGAGAGACGGACGGACATATCAACATCAACTAGCAGTACTACTACCACCACGCTTTGAGAAACAAACAACTGCGGCGGTTACATCGTGTTGTTTTTTGGCGCTGTGGACCAAAAAAAAAACGTTGATTTAAATGCTTTAACGGTGCCTGAGAGCGAAGAGAGAGAGAGAGAAAGAGGGAGCTGCCCAGCGAAGGAACGGAGAAGAAAGGAGGAAATCTACCAAGAAAGAAAGAAACGAGGATTTGTTTCATTGAATCCAGCTTTTTATTGCCTCCCCCCCCTCTCTGTCTCTTTTTATTTTTCCTGCCGTGGATCCCGGTATCGGTAACGCTATCAAGCTGTGTTCTCTAACCATGGGATGTACTCTGAGCGCAGAGGAGAGGGCGGCTCTGGACCGGAGCAAAGCCATCGAGAAAAACCTCAAGGAGGACGGTCTCACCGCGGCCAAAGATGTTAAACTGCTGCTGCTCGGTAAGACAATTCACCCCACCTCCTTTAAACCCCCTTTATACCCATGGAAGGGGGCCTGTAGAGAGGGAGACATGAAACGCCTTGTGGTGGTGGTGTAAGGTGTGGTGTGTGTGTGTGTGTGTGTGTGTGGAGGGAGGGAGGGTGTTGAGAGATATCACTGAAGATGGTCTTGGATATGCAAATATGTGAACAGACAACCATCTTATTACACCACCACCTGCTACAGTGGGATTCGATCCATTATAAATGTGCCCTAAAAATATCAAGATGTAGGCAAAAAGGTGGTGGTGGTGGTGGTGATGATAACTGCAGGAAGGAAAAATGGCAGTAATGCAGCAGGCAGTGCAAGTACTTCATCTATTTGACCGTAAGTTATAACAGATGATAGGTGGAGGGAAGGAATTAAAAAAATGGATTTTGAGGAAGAAAGGGTGCAGCCACTTTCTCCATCTTTTTTATCTCCACCCCACTCCTCCTCCTCCTCCTCCTGCTGCTGCTGCTGCTGCTCCTGCTCCTGCCTCCTGTCCTTATTCACTTAGGGTTTTTTAAGAGGCTGATTCTCCATTTCTTTCTCTCTTTCTCCCACCCCCTCCACCTTCTCTCTCTCTCTCTCTCTCTCTCTCTTTCTCTTTCACTCTGTCTCCATCTTGC
Organism: Sciaenops ocellatus; assembly: GCA_033000465.1. Lineage (NCBI taxonomy): Eukaryota > Metazoa > Chordata > Actinopteri > Sciaenidae > Sciaenops > Sciaenops ocellatus. Next base: position 6,469,991 of record CP136871.1, on the reverse strand, counting down.
TCTCTCACACATACACCCCCTGTTTACATTGTCTCCTTGTCTCTTATCCCTCAGGGGCTGGAGAGTCAGGGAAAAGCACCATCGTCAAACAGATGAAGTAAGTCTCTAATAAGCACGGTCTAATAACCCTATAGTGTGTCCCCCCTCTCTCTCTTTCTCACTCTTTCTTTCTGTCTTGCACACACACACACACACACACACACACACACTCGTACACTGTATGCAGCACAGTGAGTGTGTAGCTGCTGCTGTAGCTTGATAACACCTTAACCCTAAGTGGCCTTGTCATATATCTGCCAAAGCGTCACGGACTTGTCGTATGTTTGATGTTCTGTGCAGGGCGGAAACATCTGTCAAATTGGGTGTGGGTTCATTTGTTTTATTGCTGTGTATGCATGGAAATATGTGTCACATGTTCACAGACTTTTAGTCCACAGACTGTTTTTTTTTGTCTGCATTAGATTTGAGGTGTGGCCCCCGTCACCAGAATTGTAATCCTCAAGTAATCGCGTTAAAATCAATTTAAACTCACTTTTCAGCTGCACTCACACATCATTGGTTTTTAGTGTCGTACGAATGCCTCAGGGTCTGATGAGACATCCTCACATCCACTTTGCCACTCTCTCCTCTCCACGTCAATGTCTCTGTGATCTCAGGTGCACGGGTAATCTCCGATCACACACTTGCGCATTTGCTGTCCGCTGAGATGGTACATACTGTAAGCTGCAGCGATGTGATATAATGTGCAGGGGTTTGTGTTGATAGTAGAGAGAGAATTAGTCAATATTTTCCACCTACTTTAACAAAAGTGTACGACGATATTCCCACACAAGTCATTACTACTCCCTTCGGGACTTAACCGTTGAGTTTTAATGACCAAATCCTACTTCTGTGGCCCTACAGTACGGCTATATAATCTATTAATCCACTGGCTCTCAAACTGTGGTACGCAAACTCCTTGTGGTGGTGCTTGGAGGAAAAACATAGAATACTATCAAAATGCTTTGCTGGAGTGTCATTTACAATAAAGTAGTCCCTTTCATGCAGGCAGAGCACAGCTTGCATGCATCCGTGATTAGTTTGAGCTAAAATGTGACGTTAACTGACTAAGCAGAGGTAAAATTAACGGTTCAAAAATGCTGCAACCTTGACTCCAAACAGGAAATACTAGAAAGAGAAGTGCAGATCAGGAGTAACACTTTAACACCAAATTAGCTCTTGTTCTGCTCAGGATTCAACAACAATCAGCAGTAATCTAAAGAACGGTATAACCTTTTCTAATATTACAGTAAAAGGATGTTAGCGTTGTTGATTAAGGTTGCCGTTTTATTCCATATTTTAAAATGTCTGTAGATTTTACAGGGAAAAACTGCCAAACCATGACAGTAAATGACTGTAAAATATGCCATAAAATATTACGGTGTTTTGCTGTACAATTAACAGTCTCTAATATAAAATACGACTTTATTCTGTATGGTTTCCCTTAAAATGGCGTGTAAATAAATGTTTTGAAATATGACTGTTTTGCTGTATACAGGAAAACACAGTCATACTGCATTATGGTCTTTTACTGTCATGGTTTGGCAGTTTTTCTCCGTAAAATCTACATTTTAAACTGGCCTCCTTTGTGAACTGTCTGTAGCTGTACAGGGTCGAGTGTATTTTTAACTGGTGTCACGACAGTGGAGAGCAGAATACTTTCTGGTGGTACACGGCGTAAAAAGTTTGAGAAACGCGGCGTTAATCGATTAGTTGATTGGTAGAAAATTAATCGGTGACCATTTTAAGGTTGTTTTTTCTTGCGAAAATGCCAAAAATTCTTTGGTTTCTGCTTCTAAATGTGCAGATTTCCTCTGTTTCCTTTGGAAAATGAATATCTTCTTGGTTGAAATCATTCAAGACATTATAAGATGTCACGTTGGGGTTTGGGACATCAACATTTTATTGATTAAAAATGCACCCCAAAGACTTTTTTTTATCATGGCTCCATAAGTTGTCCACTTGCTCCTGCAGCCCATATCACCTTCATGTAAACACCATGTGACCTGTTTGCTGTGTCAGTGTCTGTGACGGTCTACTTATTAACCAGGGCTCAAGTCCAATATAGCTCTGCTTAAATATCACCACATACTCCTGTAGGGACTTAATATGTGCCCGTGGTACTTAGCAGTGAGTTTAGTGTCTTAATTAAAGCTGTCTCCTCTTTTTTCCTCCTATAATGTCCTTACAGTACGTCTGTAGGGACTTATCTGTGGTGCACACGTATGATACTTTAATAGTATTTTTGTATTTACCATATCACTGCAGTAATCCTTTAATAAGTCTACTTTAGTTCTACTTTTAAGATCGGCTGGTGCATCAATAGTGCACTCGCCCCATCCCCTCCCCCTCCTCCAAATCTCATTTCATCTCATTGTATCTGTAATCCTGTCGTGACATACGTTTTTTTTTTTTCTTCTTCAATCTCCTCTGCTGCGTCATTTTCACAGACAGCCAGAGCGTCGTAGTTTTAGCCGATAATAGGCTTTGGTTGTGGTCGTACACTGACATATCACATGAGGGCATGATTCAGTGGATCCAGATGAGCCTGTTTCTCAGCTGTTAATGGTCACTCCAGCAGCACGGCACATTCTGCACACTGACTGACCAATGCTCCCAGTGGGTTCATTTAATATATATATATATGTAGCAGGCCGTAACCTTTGGAGCAACTTAATTCACCAGAGTGTCGTAAATCACACATTAATGCGACTTAGAGTGATGCAAATGAATTTTAATGTTCAAGGCTGTGTCAGTCAGTCCATACATTTGTAAGCGTATTATGCAGATAGATAGTGATATTATGCGACGTTATTGCTTCTTTGCCCACATTGTTACCTGCCACACGTTATCGGTGTATAAGATTACCACTATTAAACTAATTTCACAGTATTTCTCGCTTCTTTTAATCATTCCACCTCCATGTTTCTGTCGTCTGATTACAGTCTTCGAGCTATCCTTTGCTCATGCATATGCATGAGTCGATGGAAATGCATCTGTCAGACAAGATTGTCTGCTAATTGTTGCTCAACAAACGTTTAATTTAGTACACCCTGCATGCTTCTCAGAGGGCGATACAGTGTGCAACAAACAAAACCTCCTCTTGCTGAGGTGTACTGACCATGAATGATTTGTTGAGGTCGCGTCAGAAGCTTCACACAAGCCTTTACAGACGCTCTCCTGTTTCCGGAAGAGCGTCTGAGCAGCGGATATCGCCCTTACTGCTTTGAACATCTGGGGCGTGCTTGAGTCACCAGTTTGTGTGTTTGTGTGTGTGTTTTCTTCAGAGAGAAGGAGATGAGTGGATGGAGTTGGATTTGGATTTTATGTACTGTAAGTGTGTGTGTGTGTGTGTGGAGCTGCAGTGTGTGCCGCAGCTGTGCATGAGATCTCAGTCAGTGGGAATAAGGAGTCTATTACCACTCTGTACAATACAGTGGAAAAATACTGCAACTGTGCCCACCTCAGTGTGCGCTACTCTCTATTCTATAGCTTCTGTAACAGGATTTATGCAGGAGTTTAAGGTGAGGTTAAATTTAATACCGTCTAGTCATATAGCAAAAACATGATCAAAAAATGGGAGGGCATGCACACTGTTACTGTTAATCCCTTACTTGTGCATGCCCTCCTATTTATCTAACAAGCTCCTTCTTGAAAAACAGCACCTGTCCAAACGGTAACCAGTTTTGTCTTTCCCACATGCAAATGTTTCTGCAATTTCTGAATCAGGAAACATAACTTGAAACCTTTCGCCCCTTCCTTCCTTTGAATTGAGAGAATGGTGCTTTGCATCAGTGTCAAGACACCACAAAACCTCTGCACGGAGAGTTGGTGTCATGTCATGTCAATCACAGCCCTGAGATCCTCAGGCTGAGCAGAAGATGCGGTGGCTGTGGTGGAAGCTTGGCTAGTAGGTTGGGGTGGTTTTACCAGGCACAGAAATGTGATATAGATTGCTGCTCTCTGCGATGTACAGCAGATTTGTGACTGCACGTGCGAGCGGACAGCGTTTATTCCAGTCCAGGTTTTCTTCTTTCTGCCGGTCATTCCCAGCGACGGGCCTCAGCCACAGTTTAAACTCCGGTTCATGGGTCCATTTTGGGTCAACTCGCATGTTTAGTAGGCTTTCTTTCAGCAGATAGCAGCAGTAGCAACCAAGGCGGTAGACGCTGAGCGTGCTAAAGTGTTTACGTTATGATGTCGGTCATAGATCTAACTGCATAGACCAATCAGAGTCTATGTAATAAATTCTGGCCACTTTTAACAAACAATCTTACAACAGATCATCACATGGTAATCTTTAAAAAAAAAAAAAAACTCGTAATCAGGCATTTAATACTTTTTGGGGCCTTAATTTTCACTAATTTAACTCCGTGGACACCTGGAAATGGCTTTTTAAAATGGGCTTTACTAGACATTACATTTTGCGTCTTTCCAAATTCTGCTTTTGAAACCCAATTATTATTTTGTTTCTGAGATGATGAAATCACAGAGTGACAATAACTCATGACGAAGCACCGATAACATCTCATGTGGGGGAGCACAGGTGCAGTTCGGTGTGTGTGTGGCAGACGTCGGACTGAGAGTGGATTACAGCTGTGTACAGATGAGTGACTTATCAAGGTGTGCATCCACACCACAATCTCGTAAAGCTACATCTGTAAGACGAGGAAGTGAAAGGGGTGAGATGACTGTGCAGGAACATGTTAACAACCCGATTGTGTGTGTGTGTGCGTGTGTGTGTGCATACATACGTGCACGTTACCTATCCGTGAGTGTAATATTTAGGCCAGCAACCCGAGAGACTTGGTCATGTGTGAACAACATATCTCTATCGCATGCATAGAGCTGTGTGTGCGTTTGTGTGTGTGTCTATGTCTGACACCATCTGTTTATGGCGCCTGTGTGTGTGTTTTGACGTGTGCAAAGGTTCTCTCACTGCCCAGCTGGCAAACTGACCTCTCCAGCAGTGCTCACTCTGTGTGTGTGTGTGAGAAAAAAAATAATGCAGTAATATTCATGTATGGTATGAAGCCACCGCCTGGCACAGCCACAAAAAAGTAGGGAGAAAGATTAAACCCCCCCCCCTCCACTCCTCTTTTGTACTTTTCTAATTATGTGGGAGTTGTTTGCTCTCTGCCCTTAAAGGCTCTGCTTCAACGGGGAGTTCTGTACGGGCAAACTGTAAAAAGATGGGTGTAATTGTGCCAGGAAATTGTGCTGGTTAACATATCCAGTAAGTTTTTATGTAGAAGTTTAGCTCATTAGCAAGTAATAGCTTGCTTGATTTGTTACTAAACGAGCAACTAAATGCAGCTTCAGGATCTATGAAGCAGTGAACACACACACGGGTCAACAGGCTCTCTCTCAGTCCACCGTAGTGGGTCAGAAAATATGCAAATGAGGGCAAAATCTCAGTCGGATTTAACGGATGAATCAATTGTGATCTTTACATCAAGTTTATGACGGATTAAACAACTTTTGAATGTGCTAGCTTAACCGAGAGACAAAGAGCATCCCTGCACATCTTACCAGCACAAACGCTTTCTAGGTTTTAACCGGCGGGAAGGTGCGGCTACGTTTCACGTTGTAACGGCGTTGCATGCAGTAAATGCAGGTGATACACAGAAATATAGATATTGTCATCGTCGGGTTTTGAGAATGTTTGCCAAAGATAAAAGTCTAACTATTATATTGGCACAGCTACATAAACGCCCCCCAAAAGAAAATATACATTAGAAATAATATCCACTCATAGTAGATTCCTTTTAAATCTAGAAATTGCACACCTTTGTTGTTTCACAGGTGGAGGTCCTCTTCCACGGAGTCCGCCATGTTGATCCACTTTGTTTCTACAGCAGCCCAGAAGGGACAAACCAAACCCTGGCTCTACATAGGACATTTAGCATTTTTCACGGGTTTCAGGGCCACTGTAGTTTCTCTGTCGTGCTTTAAACGTGAGGGGTATTCAGTTGGTCGCAATCCGTGTCGCAAAAAGTGGTGAAGTTGTACCACTAGATGCCACAAAATTCTGCACACTGGACCTTTAAGGAAGAAAGTTGAGAGGATATGTTTGTTGTTTGTGTGGATCTGAGAAGGAAAGATGAGCGAGTTCATAAAAAAAAAAAAAAATAGATATAACTAAAAAATGTCATAACTAAAATGCACTCTAGCAAACTGAAGGTTATAACCAAGGACCTTCAGAAATGTACTTTCTTTCTGTTTCTTTGTCTAATCCTCGTTGTTTTGAAATAGTGAATAAAAAAACGGTAGATAACTTGAACTGTATGTTCAAAAAACTGAAAATATGTTGCCGCTGGCCTTTCTTTGTGCTGATATTAGTTTAGGGGTTGATGTCATTTCGATAAACACATGATTCATTGCTTTTTTTTTTTTTAATATACACATCAAGTTCAGCATACTTGTCATGGTTTGTGCCACTTAGTCTGCAGAAACAGTTATATAATAGCTCTGGGAGGGAGTGCTCCATGAAGAAAAAAATAACCCTAATGACAGCAGACATGAGTGTTATCTCGACTTGAGCTTTCAGAGTACAATAAAAATGAGAAATGTGTGTGTGCGTGTGTTGCATTGTATTGGAAAGACATGGCTGTGTACCAGACATGGTTAGAAGTAGGATTGTATTATGGTAAAATATGTGTGGTTTTGGAGCGTTGTTCATACTGGGAACCAAGCGTTAGTTAGTTGATGTCTCTGCCTCTCTGGAACTGGAGTAACCCTTAAAATCTGCTATTAGTCCTAATTTGAATCAGTTTTGTTTGCATTGGATATGTTCATAAACCACACATTGAGCCCTCGGGCTGCAGAGAGGTCTAGGTATTTAAAAAAAAAAGTGAGCACAGTAAGACTTCCTTCTTTAGGCCAACTGACAGCAAGAGGAGTCGCATGATGATTGATTAAATCTCCGGGTAATTTCTCTTTCAATCATTAACAGTCTACAACCCTTATAAAACTATATAGACTGTGAACACAAGACGTGATAGGATGAAATGCAGTTTACAGGCACTGAATAGCAGCAATAGAGGTGACCTCTACTGCTCGTGCAACAATGTTGATTTGTAGTTCAATAACAGACTTGCCAATTCGTACCCAAACAGGGTAGAGCCAATGATCTATTACGATTTCGTCATCCTTGTTTATGGACGCTTAGGAGTGTCGGGATTACTTTCTTAAACACAAGCATTACTTGTCAAATTATAACCCCTCCAACAGCTTTCCAAAAATAGCTGTGTTCAGTATTAGGCTATTTAAAATAAAGTATTAAAGCACCGTTGCGCAGAAATTGGTATTTTTGCAATTTAGCGCCCCCCTGTTCCAGCATTCACTACCTTTGTGGTAAATATGGACAGCTGTACACGTGTATTTGTAATGTTTACAATACCTATTGCCATAAAATAGTAAGTTGACAACTTTGCTAACAGCTAAACATCAGTCAAGAGCAACAACACAGTCCACAGTCACCTGCTATTTCACAAAGTTCTCGCCAACGATTAAGAGTCAGTCCAAGATTTACTCTTGTCCGATGGCTTCTTCCTCATTATCACTCTCCTTTGCTCTTCTTAGCTTCCTCCGTCAAGGTCCTCTTCTGTCATTTCTCCTCTGCCATTATGTCCATAGAGGCTGCTGAGCCTGGTTACATTGTCTGCTTGCCCAGCTCCTGTTCTGCCATGACACTAACATTTTCCCGTGCCCTGGGCACCTTTTTATGAGCGACATTTTATCTACCATCAAATGGCTGTTGTTTTCTTTGTTTCACTTCTTGGTTCTGACTTGTGATCAAGTATTTTCCATAGTATCTTTACAAGAAATGACTGTTTCACAGCACATACCCAACAGTGCTTAAGGTGGAAACCTTTCACTCTGATCTCGTAAGACGGTTTTGAAAGGATTTCACAAGCTGCAGAGGTTTGACACTTCCTAAATCTATTAAAAGGTAGCCTTTTGGGGTCAACGCAGGAAATGAACCAACTCTGTAATCATGATATATATTTTGTTTGAGCAAAGAAACATCAGACCTATTCAGTCAGTCAGCTGCTGTGTGTGGAATATAAAGCTCCTCGCTCTCTTTTCTTCAGCTCTGGGTTTCTCTTTCACAACGTATGTGTGTGTGTGTGTGTTTGTGCCACGCTGACATGATCGGAGGCGACCGGCCGAAGGGAGAACAAACGCTGTCCGTCCCTCGCGGCTGCACTGCTTCCCACAGGCCGTTCCCACCGTGTGAGTGTGTGTGTGTGTGGTTTCTCTAGAACAGGAGATAATTAGGTTTAAGCTTCAGAAGAGGGGAATAAAAGGGGGAAGGGGAGGAAGATTGAGGAAAAAAAAGGTGGTGTTTTGTGCAGAAAAGCAGAGGGGGGGGAGAGGTTGAGAAGGGGGTTATAGATTGAGAGACACAGAAAGGGAGTTTTAATGAAGGAAAATAAATGCCCAGTGCATAAAAAAAGAAGGGAGGAAAGAGAGGAGCAATCTGCAAGTGGGTGAACAACTTGATAAAGTGGTGGATGTGAGGATGAAGAGAGGAAAAAGCAAAGAGTTAGAGGGACACGCAGCAAAAGCAACCAGGGAGGAAAATTGAATTGATGTGGGAGAATGAAAAGAAACAGGAGAGGAGAGAAGAGGGTAAAAGGGAGGATGAGTGTGAATGAGTGTGAATGACACTGGGGAGGTAAGAGGAGGGAAGAAGCGAAGCCATTTTGAGTAAGAAGGAGAGAGTGAGACTGACAAGTGAAAGGACATATTCTCAATTATTAAGCAAGCCAGAGGAAGTGAGACAAGGATCGGTTTGTCAAGGACAGAGTGCAAAGGGTACTCCTTTTCTGGACTCTGTTCTCCTTGATAATTATTAGCCTCCTGTTCCCGGGATGGTTCAAACACAAGGGGGTGAAAATAGAGAGCAAAAAAAAAAAAAAAAGAGCCCGAGAGGGAAAGGGGGCACTCGTGTTGGCACCAACTCAAGTCTTGCATGAAGAGACAGTCTGTAACTGGTCGTCTAAAACTGTCTGTCAGCCAGATAGTCGCCCTTCATTGGTTAAATATAGCCGCGGGCGTTGCTCATCACTGGAATGATTTGATTGGCTGCCTTGTTCGAGCTGTGAAGTAACAGCAAGGTGCCATCTCGTGATAGCCGTGTTTGCCTGTGTGCACATCCAAGCGTGTGCATTTTGTTTATGAATGCTATTTGCATTTTGTCAAATGACAAAACTTTATCAGGGCACACAGGCTTCCAAATGAAGAAACCTCCATGCCTTCTTCTCCTTTTTTTTTTTTTTTTGCTAACCCTCTCCTCACATCACGTACACCACTCTTTCCACATGATACACATTTCCACACTGTGTTTTCCGATCTTTATCTTCGAGTGCTTCGACGCAACTTTGCACAGTCAAACCTTTTAGAGTTGGTATTTTTTTCTTCAAAATATTTCAGCTAAAAGCAATACAACAAACAAAAACTATTCAAATGTGTTTAAATGTTTGAGCTGTTAAAGGTCATCAGTGCCATTTAAAGCAACATTTGCCTAGAAATTGGTGTTTTTGTGATTCAGAGCAAGCAAGTGCAACACCACAGACATGCAACACATAAGACATAGACATAGACACAGCCAGCTAATATTACTTACTAGTCCAACAGCAGTCAGCCTAGCTCGGCGTCTGTCTTTCAGCCTTTTATTTCACGAAGCTCTCGCCAACGACTAAAAGTCAGTCCCAGATTTACTCTTGTTCGGCGGCTTCTTGCTTGGTCACTTTCTCCTATCCTCTTGTCAACTTCCTCAGTCAACGCCCCCCTCAGTATTTTCACCTCTGTCATTATGTCATTAGAGGCTGCTGAGCCCAGTTTACATTGCCTGCTTACCCAGCTCCGGTTCTGACACGACATTGGCTGAGCTCACGCCAGCGTTCTCCATGGCTGAAAACCGCCTGTTCCCTGGTGGTCCAGAACGCTAACACTCCCCCAGTGCTCTGAGTTTACAATCTGGGCAGCCCGGCTAACATGCCGAGCTAACAGCAGCTACAGTTCGCAGCAGTTTACTTCACTGTCCATCAGGAAACTCTGTAAATCACAGAGAGTAGAGGCGGAGGAAAGGAAAGCAGAAAATATTTTCTCCATAAAATATCCAAAATCAGTGAAATAGTTGGTAATTTAGTGCCGTAAGGTATTAGATACTTCAAGAGGGTGATCATATCCAGAAGAAGTAGTGCAAGAACAGGAGTTATGCAATGTTGCTTTAAAGATTCTGACCCAATGAAAACATTTAAAGCCAACTATGTAACAGAAAGCTGCCACTTAGACCATCGTATGGCTCAGTGTTTCAGATTTAGGGGCTTATGTTTACAGAATATTGCATAAATGGGATATAATATGCATAGCTATGATTTAAGTAGTATTTTATCACCTGAAAAAGGGAATAATGTGACCATTAGCAGATTAATCGGTGCCGGAGGAGTTTGGCTCGGGCAGGGGCTGATGGCAGCCTCCACCAGCCCTGTGGAGACACAATGTAGCAACTATATGCTGATCCATCGTACACACTGGACCTTTAAAAGTTTTGTTCTTGCTAATCCAACAACTGTCGTCTGTGTTATGTATAAATAGTCTTATAGGCTTCACTGCAGTGAAGTACTTCTACTACCTTAATGATGTGGCAGGATTTGAAAGTCTGACATCAGTCTTATCTCTCCAGACGGGTTAGCCAATCAGCGACGACCACGTGCAACAGGGACAGGCCAGACACGTAAAATTGCCAAATATCTTGTCAAACCAAACTGAGAATCGGCGCACAGACCCTTTTCTCAGTCTGTTAGCAGATAGCCGGCCGGACGGCCGTCACATTTCCATTTTTTTAAATTTTTTTTTGCGACAGACACGACTGCAGACAACCACTGTAGTCAGCTATAATCAGCTCGATTGTGCAATTTCATCCATTTTTTTTTTCTGAAAAACTTCTTCATCTGTCAGCCAAAGCCAAAGATTTCCCTCCAGACATCGAGGCATGAGTCAAAAGTGGAAGTATGTGTCCTGTCAGAACACAGTTGAGTTGCTAGAGCTAATGTTTCCTCGCTCTCGTCTTCTTCTTGTTACCTTTTTATTATTTTAAAGGATATTTTTGTTCAAAGCCGCCTTCCTCTTTGTTTCTTTCTTCACACTTGTATGAGACCGGGTCAATAGGGCTGTGTGTGTGTGTGTGTGTGTGTGTGGTCTGTGCACTAATCAGGCCTTCTTATAAAAAAAAAAACAAAGGTCTTTTGTGGTTGAAAATTGTGTTTGTGTGTGTGTACAACTGAGTGTGTTGATGTGGTTGTGTGAGTCCAAGTGTTTCTGTGTGTGTGTGTGTGTGTGTGTGTGTGTGTGTGTGTGTGTGTGAGAGAGACTTATTTGGCAGATTCATGTCAGTTCAGCGCACTGCGAGACAAAGGAGTCTTGTTACGCTGACCGCACTCAGCTGATATGAAGTCAGCTGATGGTGACCGTGGCTGTTTTTTGTAGCTGGAAGTGTGTATGTTTGAATGCATTTTGTGTGTGTGTGTGAGTGTGTGTCACACCTAAGAGAGGATTGAAATGTGAGGAAGTAGACAGTGAATCGATACAGCAGCTCTGTAATAAATACTACTTTACTGATGTGTTTTCATTTGTGTATATTAACCTGAAAATAAGAATCATTATGTTTTTATTACCTTAGTATGAGCCTTTTATATCTACAGAGGAAGCAGGTCCTCTTTTATGGAGTTGGCCATGTTGAACCGCCATTTTTCTACAAACCCAGAGTGGACAAACCAAACACAGGCCACGGGCCACTGTAGTTTCATGTTTGGAATGGGAGGGTGAGGCGAAGTGGTATTCAGTTGGCTGCAATCTGCAATCCAACCTATCCAGTAAATGTTGAGATGTTTCCTACCCCCAAATTCCACTGGACATGGATGCAACCACGGCTGCCGGAGCTATATATGTGGCCTCTCTATTAGTCAATGTTTCAAACCCCACCGGGCCCGGACACACGAATCGGACACAGAAACGGCATAGAGAATTCGATCGATTTTTCAAAATAAAACACCCCGTGCAAACTGCAGGTTGCAAAAACAGCCAAAGCATGTTTACACATTTAGAAACACCTAGACCGAGGAAACGCTCAAACGCTTCTGAAACTCTCCGGGTGGGGTTTGAAGTCGCGTGGAGGACGGACCAAAACAGTGTCACGGACGCGAGGTGTTCGGTGGGGTTTCAGGGTTAGGATAAGTGAAAATTTTGACCTGCTCGTGGCACTAGAGGAAGAATTAGAGGACAACCGGAGCGATTAGGATTTATCCTCTCGGCATCACCGATATCTGTACTAAATATCGCGGCAATCCATCCAACAGTCGTTGGCCGACATTGCCATCCCTAGAGCTACCCTGCTAGCACAGCCAATCGAAAGTTTAAACGAATCAGGTAACACGTGTAATTACTTCAAATTAATTGAATTTGAGCAGAAAGATGTTCAAATTTCAAATAAAACTGAAGACAAACATGATTATTTCGCTCTGCCTCAGCCCATCTGTCTGGTTTCTGGAATTCAGGAAGGCACCGTTTGTTTGTTTCCACTGAGATGACTGGGCTTACCGTGGTTTGAATCCCTCAAAGTAAGTAATTAATATTGACACAGGGAACGCTGAATAATTACATCTCATCCTCGTATCTGGGACAACCTGATTAAACCTGATGGCACTATTTCTGTCTGTCTCTCTCGTTCCTTCCAACAGCACGTCTGGAGACTCCATCACTTCACCAATGACTCAAATTGCCTGTAACAGAACACATGTTGACTTATACAGGCTGTAATATTGATGTTATGAAATGCTTCTGGAACAACCACTTCCCCATAATTGTACTGACAACTGGAAATGCCAGACCGAAAGGCACTATTTAATGCACGCCCACTAAAAGAAATCTCCTCGACGTCGTTTGTAGGCTCTTTTTAATGGCTATTGGGTTTTCTGCATTTCACAGTGACGTGTTTATTCCTTTCCTTTTGAAAGCTACTGGCAACAGAGACTACAAAATATGGCCATAGCCAAGATTTTAGAAATACCAAGGTCCGTCGGTCCCGGCCAATATAAAACACTAAGTGATCTTGGCTCAACAAATGGCTTCTTTTAAATGGAAAGTTGAAATAAACGAGGAAAATTATAAACTGTACACTGTCCAGCAGGGACATAAAACAGAGCAAGGAAACCTACCCAAAGTTAGCAAGCAACATCGCTGAACTCTGAGGTGTTTCCCCTAAACTTTTATGTCTCTATTTAACTTGGATCTTTGACAGATGTACACACCTGATAGCTAAAGCACAGTGACGGATGAGCCGATATTACAGTCACGAAACGGCTCCAAGAAATTGACCACATATGGTCTCAAATCTCTCGTGGCACGCCAACAAAAATGCTAAGCGCCCGTTTACATTTTATTCACTCACGGCCACCAAATAGTGATTCCTAACGTGAGCGTCTGCAGCTGTCTGGTCGCCAAGCCAACGAGGAAGGTCTGGACTGTATTTGGCATTGAAAAATATTCACAGAAAATTACAAGGTTTCAGCGTGAGTGATCTCGGGTGTGACTCTTTGTGCGGGCTGTTGTCACCTAACTTTTAATTAGGCAACGGTTATGACACCGCACTCTCTGCAACTGTCACACTTTGCCAGGTGAGCACCTGTGTGTGTGTGTGTGTGAGAGAGTGTGTGTGTGCATGTGGTGGTGTGTATGTATGTGTGTGTGTGTGCATTTGTGTATTTCCCCTGTGGAAATTAGTAACCGGGGACGGAGGAAGGGTGCGTCAACGCTGTGCATTTTAATTAAGAGTTAATTGCGAATGGAAAAGCAGAGGAAGAAGAAGAAATAATTAGGAATGAGGAATGAGGAGTGGGGGGAAAAAGAAGATGGTTGTGAGTGGGAGAGACCGACAGAGAACGAGTATGATGTATAAAATATACAGAGAGAAATGAAGGGTCGGGTGTGGTGGGGGTGGCGCAGGAATAAGGGATGAAAGAGGACTTGGCAGAGGCAGATAGAGATAACATGTGACAGTGAAACAGAGATAATGGCAGACAGATTTAATGAGGTCTTCCCAGATGTAATACTGAACTGTAATTATTCCGCTCTCCTGTCTGCCTGGGTTTATACGTATGCATGTGTGTGCAGCTCCCAACATCCCTGCTGAACTAGCGTGAAGCAGACTGTGTCCCCTGGCACAAGAACTGTCCCATCAGCACATGACCAGACCTGGAGCCAGGACTCATTGTTAGACTTAAAAACTGAACAACTCCTGTGGAAATGTTGTGGCTTTCCACATTAGACCTGCCGTCGGTCCTGTAGATAAGATTTAAAGTGACATTTTGAGAAGGAGCACGGTAGTTAAGGGATGAGCAAATAACGTCATATGACCTCCATATTCGAGGGTTGATTTTGAGGTCACAAATAGCAGCTACACCGCTAGATGCCACTTTTTTTTCAACACACTGGTCCTTTAAGTCAGCCGGAGTCGGAGAGAAATCTGGAATCTTTGGAGAAACGAAAACAAAAATCACGGAGTAAGGAACATAAGGGACACACTTCGAGTGTCATTGTCTCACATTACCCCTCGACGTGACCGGCTTATTGCATAGAAACAAGCTGAGGGCTCTCACTAATTCAGCGTAATGGCAAGTTGTATTTTTTATGCACTTTATATTGTTTTTATGTCGGTCGTATCATTTTATTTTCTCATATTTATCCCCCACACCTTGAAGGCCGGTCCATTAAATATTGTCTTACATGAAACCGGTCCATGGTGCAAAAAAGGTTTGGGACCGCTTAACAACACTCCATCCTGAGGGGAACGTTAATGTTACTGAATTAATCTGTGAATATTGCTACAGTTCACAGAGGAACATCTCTCAAATGAGCATTTTTTTTTTCCCTGCTAAATCAGCTACATGAGATAAACTATCCAATTCATATTCATCCTCCCTGCCGACTGTTCTGTGAACTGTCCCCTGGGAAAAAAAGCCTCCATCTATAGGCAGTGAGAGCCGGGTAAAGTCCATTTATCTATGGTGATTATGTGATGGGACGTGAGCAGAACACTTGAACTCACAATGTCTGGTTGGTGGTGGAAAAACAACAAATGGAAACCACACACTGAGGTCAGGATTCATCCTCTGGAAACCATCAATATTTGTCCCAAAATTTAAGATAATCCATCTGATCACAGTTGACATATTTTTGTCTGGAACTAAAGTGGGTGGACCAGGCGACCAACATAACCGTCCCCGGAGCTGAAAGCAAGGTTAAAAAAAAAAACAGATGCAGAGCTCAGCTCAGCGCTTGGAGGTTTGTGAGTGTGTATGTGTGCTCAGGATGCTGCTGCTTGACCTCAAGGTGTGATGGCAAGTTAGTGGAGCCAAATGACAGAGCAGCTGATGCCTCCATTTCACTGTGTGTGTGTGTGTGTGTGTGTGTGTGTGTGTGTGTGTGTGTGTTTGTGTCAGGGTGGGGGCTGTATTACTGACACCGTTGGTTATTTATAGCTTCTTTTGTCTGATTATCTCCGTTCTTACATGGTCTCTCTCAGAGCCACGTCGCATTTCTATCCTTCACTCTCGACGCTCACACACACGTCGTGTAAGAGTTGGTCAGGGTGCACTTTGTCACGACTAAGAGCTCTGTCGACAAAGACCGCAAAGTGAGTGGATGCGCAACATAGCGATAAAGAGTGTGTGTGTTAGGACAAACAGCGGTAGCGACAATGCAGAACAGAGATACAGACCTAATTCCACGGTGAGGTTTGTAAGGCTTTGTGTGTGTGTGTGTGTGTGTGTGTGTGTGTGTGTGTGTGTGTGTTCACATGAGTAGGTGTAAGGATAAAAATATGAGTGTGTGTGGGATAATGGGAGACAGAAAGGAGAGAGGTAGGCATTGATACAATTTGTGTGGGTCTGTGTGTGTTTAATGCACATATACACCTCTTTAACTTAAATCAGCATCTCTATATGTGGCCACATTCCATTCCAGTGTCTGCTGAACACAAGCACACCTTATTCTACATATTGAGGTACTGGTTAGGTGATCACCTGAACCAAATCTTACGTAACGAGGAGAAGTATAAAAAAAACCCAAAAAACACTGCTGTGGTCATCTCTATCCTCGTACAATAGGACCAGCTAGAAGGCAAAAACAGTGCCAGTAGAACCTCAGAAGTAATTGGAATGAAAAAGTAACTATTGAAAGAGGTGAAAAGAAGTTAAGAGGGATACAGTGAGCGTCTGGTTGCTTCCATCCTTAAAATTTCAAAGATGGCAGTTCATAAGCACAAAGTCAAACAGCAGACATCGAGGACAACAAAGCTACAGACCGGCAGAGGGCCAAAACGACTCTCCGCTGACCGGGATGACCGCAAACTCATTCAAATGTCACTCAACAATGACGATGACAAGGATGATATCATGTGACCTGCAAAAAGAAAATGGCAGCTGGCAATAGGGTGAAGTGCGCGGTGAGAATGGTTGGAAACAGGTTCTTCCAGTCGTGCAAAGCTAGAAGAAAGCCCTTCATCAATGAGAAGCAAAGAAGAGGTTCAGTTTTGCAAAAGACCACGATGATTGGAGTAAGGTCATCGTCTCTGATGAGTCCAACTTTCAGCTTGGTCGTCTAATGGTTAGACGGAGACCTGGAGAGGCCTACAAGCCAAAGTGTCTCGCACCCACTGTGAAATCTGGTGGAGGATAGATCGGTGATGATCTCGGGGTGCTTCAGCAAGGCTGGAATCTGGCAGATTTGTCTTTGCGAAGGACGCGAGAATCAAGCCTCTGTACAACATTTACAAGGTTCTCCTGGAAGAAAGCTTGCTTCCTTCTGCTCGGGCAATGTTCCCCAACTCTGAATATAAGTTCAGAGTTCAAACATTAGTATTGTTCTGTTTAAAAATGATGATGAACTTGTTTTCTTTGCATTGTTTGCTCTAAATGTCATTTTTTAATTTTGGAATTTAGGTGAAATGTTGTCAGTAGTTTATAGAATAAAACAAAAATGTTAATTTTACTTATAACACATACCTACAAACAGTAAAACCACAGAAAATTGCAGTGGTTTTGCTTAATTTGTTTCACAGAGCTGTATTGTCAGGTGTTTTTTATCTTGCAGTTTCAGTGCTGATCTTCTGCACTGCTGTGTATTGTAATTCACACAGTCTTTAGATTGTCTGGCTTTGTATTAGATAAAATGTAAAAGCCACATCCGCGAGCAGCTGTCAGTCAGTCTGATGACAGAAACAAGAGTCA
Source organism: Sciaenops ocellatus (assembly GCA_033000465.1). NCBI lineage: Eukaryota > Metazoa > Chordata > Actinopteri > Sciaenidae > Sciaenops > Sciaenops ocellatus. The sequence continues at coordinate 6,452,655 of CP136871.1, read as the reverse complement.
CCTTCACACGAAAGGCGTTACTTCCACATTTTAGGGTAACTGAAGACACTTTTCTCTTGTTTTTTGCATAAATCTTTGTTGTAAAAAAAAGTCATAAACTGTAACGTCACACATACGACCCGAGGGGGAGATCTGAAGGTCGGTTTTGTTCACACCAGATCCCACTGGGCGATGGTGCTGAGGAAGAGTGGTTGTCATTACTTAATTGCTCATAAGCTGGCCATTTGGTGGGGGTTGATTTTAGCTCGCAGGCCGATGCTAACATCTGCTGAAATACACACTATATTTTCCCAAAGAGTGCACCGCTCGAAGGCAACTGCTGAAAAACACAAAAAAACAAACAAAAAAAAAGCACATTTATCTCGTTTTAATTCATTTTTAAGGACGTGAAGTAATAAAAAAATGTGCTTCTGCTAACTCGCTAATTGCTGGTGGAGCCACATGAGCATTAGCTGCCACTCCTCACCCATAATCCTAGTGAGAAGTCTATATATATATATATATATATATATATATATATACTGCTCTTCAATGAGAGTCCAGGGCTTCACCATGTTTGAAGTTACTGGAACAAGGAGTTCAAATGCATAGGTGGGTAAGTTTTGAGTGTTTTCTGAGGGGAAATGCTGCCAATTTATTTAAAGTGTGCGGCTAATGCACAGTAAAGTAAATGGAGGAGCTTCTCAGGCGTTTGCTGTCTGTTTGTGAAGCCGAATTAGAAGTGACTTTCCAAAAGTTTCCACAGTTTGATTGACATCCACACACACTGTATCACTTCCTGTTAGCAGACAACGTCTGGCCTCACTTCCTTTGACACAAAATGAACTTTTTTTCCGAGCGGACAAATGACATTTGTTATTTAAAATGTAGCGACCACAACTACGAGTCGTTTAACGTGATCGCCGATCGCTCGCCGACATCTGTCGTTACATTAAACGCCAGCTATTCAGCTTCCGAAATGGCGGCCACGTAATGATATCAGCGGAATAATATTCCGCTTAAATTGCCCATATGTCCGTCTCCGTGTCCATCTGTCTGGCTCGGTGTGAAACTAAACTATGTTTCAGGTCACTGTGCAGATTGTGCCAAAGCTGCAGGAAATTGCGCACACACACTCACAAACACACACAGAGAGACACGTACACAGTGCTCTGTCTTTGCTGACAGAAGGGCTTGGAGAGTGGGTAATGAGAAAAGGTCCTCATGCATGAAAGCTCACGTCAGCAGGCCAGCCAGCCTAACACACAGACACACACACAAGCACACACACCTCCTGATACACCGCTAATAACACTTGCCACAAGACTAATCTTAAATATTTGCTTCAACTCCTGTTTCTTCTTTTCTTACACACGGCAGCAACAAGCATTAGATAACTACACGACACACACCCTCTGAGATCTCCCTCCTGCATTAACGTACTTAGTTTTAACCAAAACCGTGAGTTTTTTGGGTCTAAACCTAACCAAGTTGGGTAATCGAAATGGTTCACAAAAGAGACGCCTTACTCAAGAAGTAATTTCCTGTATCTGTGTCACGTGGGTTTAGGCCACTGGGTGCTGCCCTTTAGGACACAAGAAGTGGATGAGAGCTCAGATTATGAGCCACTCAAGTGAATATTGGACCCATTTTTCACAAGCCATGAACATTGTGACACTAAAATGACGTTTTTCGAACAACAGATCAGGAGAAAATGAACTCTGTGTCTCTGTTTTAGCAGCAACGCCCTCTCCTGAGATCTGATAACAGAGGTTTCTTCTCTCTGTTGGTACCAAATCCTCGGTTTGGTTTCACCAAAGATGATCAATAACCCCTTGAAATAAAACTTCAGTAACTCTCTGAACGCTCTCTGGATCAACACTATCTGTTTTCACCATCCACACGACGTTCACAACAGACCACACCCAGTGTACAGGAAGTGTACTGTTTCGTATCATTCATATTGACAGAGATTGTAATGCGTTATCTTGTGTTATAGGAAATCTTAACCTAACCAAACTGTAAGTGTTTTGAGGCTGTGCTACGTAGATCCGGTGTAGATCTGCAGATAGATCTACTTAAGCAAGCATGGCTGAAAGCCAAAGTAAGATTTCTACCAGCTCTGTGATAGATAAAGGAATGCAAGCGTTGTTAGTCAATTAAGCAATATACCATTCGAGGGTGTGCTTTAACGCCATTATTGCCACAACAGTGATGCGGTCTGTAAGCGTCACTGAAGTGCCAATAACAAGTTAAAGCACACCCTCGAATGTAATATTGTGATTATACAACAATTACCAACTTAAATAAAATATGTAATCAAAATGTTTCATATTTTGGGGCAATCTGTTCTCAAAATAAACATTGTTTTGCTCACCGTTTTCATTCGGATCTCAGTTTCCATGGAAATACACAGGGTCTGACTAATACCTGGAAACAATCAGTCACATGAAACCCAGTTTACTGCTCCAGCAAGTAGTCTGAGCCTTAGTAGCGACCTAGCAACGGAGAGACGCCGTCAAAGTTTTCCAGAGATCGTGGAGTTTCCCAGACTGAATAAATACCACTCAAGACAAATGATCTTGACTTATGAGCAAATATATGATAAGCTATACCCACTAAGACCAATCAGAAACCGCCATTTTTTAAGGTACATGTTTGCTGGTGTTTGTGACGCCCCCTGTGGGTTGGATTCAAATTGCAACCGGAAGATATCTACAGAGAGTTAAGGAGTTATGGCCAATTAACTGCTAAGCACCTCCCTTTGTGAAGATTTTTGAGTGATGGTGGCCACAATGGCAAATATTTTTCAGTATTTTATCATCAAAAACATAATACGTGATATTATTTGAGGGCCGTTTCGCCCCACCCTTACTTCTCAGGATAATAAGTGTAATAAAATCAGCTTCTGTCTTCCAGAGAGCAGGTTGCTGTCTCGTATATCATGCCAGAAAGATTCCTGATGCGCCGGGATGCATCTCTGGTGTCAGGAGTCCCTGATTCCATTCTTTTTAGATTCTCATTGATCTCCTCCTCTCCTCCTCTGACACCTCCAGCTCAACGCGCTGTTTCCGCAGAGAGACCGCAGCATCCAATTAAGGGGTTTGTCCTCATTTCACCCCTTTAATGTGAGGAAAGATGGAGGGAGAGAAAAAAAGAGTGCGGCTGGCAAGTCATTAAGAGAGACAGCGAGAGAGTGAGAGAAAAGTCTCAAAAATTAGGCTAACATCTATGCTTCGGCTCTGTGTGGACGCACATTAAAGCCTCCTAGTTTCAGTGTATAGATTTGTGCTTCGGCTCTCTGTGTGAAAGTCATCGATGTAAACAGAAGCCTGGTGTATTTATATAGGACTGGCAGGCTGCCTGATTGATCTGAAACATTACACTGCCCGGGACTGTACTGTCCTCAAGACCACAAACACAGTCGCACAACATAAACGTACCCCCCACACACACACACACACACACACACACACACACACACACACACACACACACACAGCACACATCAGCTTGCATACAGATGACACATATTTGTCAGATGTCCAAACACACACACACACACACACACACAGAGCTGTGTGTACGTGTGTAGAAACTTAACGATTGGAGGATGTGTTGTCGCTTTGCAGTTTCACCAATAATCAGATTATAAAAAAGCAGGATGTTAATTAACAGATTGGTGTAGCCTCATTATTATCTCGTTTGTTTTTTTTTATATATATATATGTATGTCATAGTAATTCCTTAAATATCGGCGTGTAGAAACGTGTGTGACCTTTGGAACAGATTGGGCCATGTACCCGCAAGTTACGACATCTTCCTGTTTCATGGCGACACATTGAAATTTGACGCTGTGTCAAAAGTTTGAGTGAGAAAGTTTCGAACTGCTGCAGACTTTCTGACGATGAAACAAGTGTGTGATTATCATTGGAGTCGCAAAGTCACAGATTTGTAAACACTTACACCAACTCCATCATTGTATTTTAAAAAGAAAATATTTTACTAACCTAGATTTGACTTCATGTAATATCTAAAATAACTTACTACTGTAAAATATTAAAGTTAAAGAGATTGTTGAGGCAGTGTGACACGACTTCATATCCCACCAGGAGTGCTTTACCCGCCAGACTTTGTTACACCATTTTCACTTGTATTGATTTATTTGTTTATTTATATATCTTATATATATCTTATATATATGCTTTACTTTTATTCTATTTTATCTAACTATTTATACATTTTTATGGTTTTTATTTTTTATTTTTCCCATTTATTTTATTTTATTATTTATTCATTTTTAATCTGCCTTCGGTAGATGATGAGGTGGCACTTTCTCAGGTTGTGTTGTGCTTTTATTTATAATGGAGTTGGGTGATTTGGAGCGTTATTGTGAGAAGCACTTTGTGTTACAATGTTTTGTATGGAAAGTGCTATACAAATAAAGTCTGATTGATTGATTGATTGATTGATTATGCACATGAGGTATTAATATTACAGTATATACAGCAGGAGTTTGTGCACAGGGTGTTTTATTTTGAAAATTCACCAGATTCTCTGTCTTGTGTCTGACTTCTGGCCAGCTCGTTCTCGATCTCTCGACATTCAGAGATAAGTGTACACATGAACAAATCAACATACCTTTGCACAGTGTGCACATATAGACTGAGGAATAGTTTCACAACTCTCTGCACACATTTGCAAACTGTTGCTTCCCCCATAGGTTCAAGAGGACGACCTCTGTGCCTGATTATTCTCACGGTGTGAGCCTTCTCTTTATTCCGAGCTCTTCCACTCACAGCAGGGTAAAACAGTATTTCCTCTTATCATAGAGATTAGTGGGCGGTATGCCCACTGGCGGATCTCTATGGTTTGTCAGGAGGTCTCAGGAGGGCAGAGCCACAATAATAGGCACTTATGCTGGGGGGTGGTTATAGATACTGGACTGCACAAATGCACTGTAAGCTGATAAAGATGTTTCAAGAAGGAGCCGGGTTCGACCCTCGGTCGATGTTGTCTCATAATGTTGCCCCAGCCTGTATCAGACAAACGTCTTCTGGTGTTTCCTGTCTCACTGTTTGACTTTGTCTGTCAGTCAGTCCCGGCGAACTGTCTCACCGACTTTGTGCCTGCCTGTCGGCGTTCCCGTGTGTGTGTGTGTGTGTTAGCTGCAGTGGCATTAAAAACAGCAGGATGGGCTGCTTCTAGCGCTGTTTGCCTAAATGTCAGCTTAGCCTACTGGTTCTGGACTCTCCCCTCCCTTCCCCCCTCCTCGAGTCCAGCTCGCTCTTTCTTTTACTTCTTTTTCAGCCACCTGTGTTTCTCTTTGACCTCTCACCACCAAACCTTCTCACCCCTTTATTTACCCAACCCTCCTAATACATCCCAGGAGGACATCTGCTGCATTTTGCACCACTTAAGATCTGATCCTTTTGCTGTATCTAGATTCTTTTTTGGACCCTAGCTTGCATGTCCAACTCTCTGGCTATGTGTTTTCCTGTTACTAATGCGTGTGCACTTCTGTGTCTTTAGGATCATCCACGAGGACGGTTTCTCCGGCGACGACGTAAAGCAGTACAAGCCTGTCGTTTACAGCAACACCATCCAATCTCTGGCTGCCATCGTGCGTGCCATGGATACACTGGGCCTGGAGTACGGAGACAAAGAGCGGAAGGTCAGCGCTCATCCTTCCCCCCACACACACGCTTTTCCAAACAGCAGTCACACATGCGCACGCACACACTCGAATCGCCGAATTTATACACGCAGTCACGCTGAAATGTAGCACAGTCACAGATGGAAACGTCTCAAGATTGTTTATATTCTCAAGTCCAGAAACTGTGAACTGAACGAGGCTAAAATGAATGTGTCAGTCAAGACGAAGCTAATGCTCCGAATGCTGAGCAAAGTAGCCGCTGGATGAATGCCATAAGGACTGCAGTAGTTCAGGGAGAGGGCACCGTGTGCCTTACACAGAGTTACTGTCTTTCAATCATAGCACCAGGAGTCCAGCTCTTGTATCGGACCTGATAAAGTGTCTCCGAGCAAAGACACCGATCTCTAGCAGCTCCAGGTCCTTGCTCCGACCTCAGAATATTACATTATGTTGATGAGGGGGTCACTGTAAATCGTAGGGGTGTCTGTCACGGTCAGAATGCATCAGCGTGCGCACAGTGACTTTGCACGTATGGTAAATGTGCACATTAATTATGCAGTGTGCCGTAGGTGGAAGGTGTCGTTAATGTCACAGCTTCATAAAGCTGGTCTTACTTTGTTTTGGAGAGCTGATGTCCTCGTAGCATTAGCATTTTCCACCCACGCCGGTAACGAAATGCACAGCCTGTTATTTCTGCATCACAAGTAGGACTTCATTTTCGATGGAGTGATTCCAGTAAGTTGCAGCAGTGTGACAATGTGTACCTTACAGGCAGCACATGATCCAAGGTAGAGTGGTGTCAATGGTTAACGTGTGAAGCTGTCAGCCAGACGTGGCTGAGCGGAGGTGAAAGGTCAGCTCATCTGTGTTTTCTTGTTTGGATATCCTCCTTAATAAGTGCTCATCCCCATTCTTCAGGCAGAAAACTACAATCCACAGCAACAGCAACACATCAATCGTTTGGAGGTGCTTCATGAAGCATTTAGTTAGAATCTGAGGTGGGATAGTCGAAGAATTTCTTTTCAGTTTGTTTTTTTTCCTTTTAGGTCAAAACATATCTTTATTTATTTTTTAGTTATTGATATAAACACTGATCATTGATCATGAAGCGTTGACTGCGGAGCTGCATTCACACACGGAGGTGTTCAAGTTTGCTCTCCGCTGTGGTGCGTTTTGTAGTCCATCTTCTGAACTTTGTAGTTTTAACACAGATCACGTCAATAACATCCGCCTTCGCAGGATTACATAGTCTAGTGTGAGTGCCTTCACATCTTTCCTTGACCTCGATGGAAAACTTCATGAGGTCAAGGAAAGATGTGAAGTGGTTAGGAAAGGACTTAGGACTGACTTAGGACTGAGTGTCAGCTTTTCATCACCTCGCGCTTGTGCCAAAATTCCTTCACGCCAACATACATCAGTCCTGCTTGTAATTCTTCTAAATCCCATCGCACACAAGTTCATATATATGATACGCTAATTGAGGATTATGAGTCTAATCCACAGAAGAACATCAAGTCATATCTCAGTACAGAGCGACGGTTAAGAGGTTAATTAGAGACGCAGTGTTGCGTTGTACCAGCCTCTCCTAGCCTGTGTTTCATTTTAGCTTCCAAAATTCTCATAATTGAGGCTATTAGTGTTGTTAAGATTTTAATTAGTTATACCTTTGTACCCTTTTTTTTCAACGTGTGGCGTGAAGGGAGCTACGAATGGATTACAGTGTTTCCTGTCTGGAATCTAATAAGCCCACACAAATAGGCCAGATTGGCTGAGAGGTCTGTAACGGTGCATTCAAGTGCAACATCTTTTATTTATAGCGACGCACTATGTTAGTCCTCTGTGACCCCGTCAACATATCAAGCAACCTCACGAGGGTTTTGTGATTTACGCGCTCGGAAACTTTGACGGCGCAGGCTTTGATGCTGTCGTGTTCAAGGACACAGTCAAATTAAAAGTTCCCTAATCTTGAATTATTCAAAATGTGTGTCACAGTATTGATTTTATATCGATAATTGATCAAAATGAGCGTTCAGTTCCCAAAACAACCCTCTCAGTTTTTGCAGGTTTGTCTTTGAATGCAAGTTTTCCTGAATATTCGAGGAAAAATTTCTGTTTTTCAGCGTCTCTCCTGCTCTCTCTCACACACACACGCGCACGCACACACACACACACACACACTAACAGACACGTGTCATTGGCCTTAACCTTATCCAAAGGCACAGTGTATTTTTAATCACAAAGAATCTATTGATACTTAGAGTAGAGGGCTGAAATAACAATACACCTATTGATCAGGATGTGATATCTTTGTATGTTTGTGGTTGCCTTTCAAATGTGTGTGTGTGTTTAATATACCTGCTTATTGCATTTCTAGTCAGAGGTGAAGGGAAGGGCCTGAAGCATGATGGATTATTGTTGCAGTAGAATAATTTAGAAAAAAAACCCCACACATTGGGTGTGTGTGTGTGGTGGAGGTGCTCATCAGTGATGTGTCAAGAGGTTATGCGCCTTGAGAAAACTTCCTCCCCCCCTCCATGCATGTATTTTCTGTCCCGGTGGAGAGAACGAGCTGCGTAAAACAGCTGACGGGAGCGACCCACATGGAGACGCAGCAGTGGATCTTACTCTATAAATGACAAAGGATTGAATTACTGAGCGTGGACAGAAGTGAGACAAAAACGAATCTCTTCGGGTTACATAACATTATTTATTGGCTTCTTTATTGCTATATAGATAGAAAAAAAAATAGGAGTTAAGTAATTCAGTTAATATTTACAGTGTACTAAATTATAATTAGACAGTGTGGTGTTCATAAACATGTTTGTTCACAGGTTGTTACAACTCAAATAATAATCTGGTATACAAATGTTTACTTGGTGTTTGTTGATGAGAGAAATGATTGTGCTAAATTACAGTTGAATAACAGTGTGCTGTTCTGATTGACACACACTTGTTCCAGTGAAGTTGCAACTGAACTGAATCAGCTGCCTACCCGCTGAAATATAATAAATCTACTAATGTTTGGAGACAGCTCCTGCCCAATGACAGTATAAAGAATGGACAGAGCACGAGTGACGTCACCCACAGGCTTCCGAAGCGGTTTTGAAGCCGAAAATCATGCGAGGCAGTTAGCCTCCCGGCTAATCTAAATATAGGCAAAGACATGGATCATCGCCTGAGTGCTCAAACAAGCCATCTATAACAGCATTTACCTGTCAGTCAAGCGCCTACGCTGTTAATTCTGCATAACTTTAAGCCTTAATATAATTTGAACAGGTGAGTTCTATAAAAATTCACCCTCAGTACAGTTGTCATGAACGGGGAAATTAGCTATAGAGACCAAAACTGTTTTTTGTACCAGGCTGTAAACATGTTTATTTCTGCTGTGAAGTTGGACATTTTAACATGGGGACTTATGGAGACTGACTCACTTCTACAGCCAGCCTCAAGTGGCGGCTAGAGGAGTTACAATTTTTAGTTTTTTGCCGCTTGCTCCTGCCTCGTTGCTGCTGTCTTTAAGTGACATCAAGGCGTTAAAGCCTTTGGATCATACCACCAAGACAAGAACCTGTGGACCGTCCCACAAAACATGCATATGTGAGGTACGGTACAGTGTTAAAGAAGGAGCTTTGACCGAATGAACGTTAGTAAACATTTCTATTCTAATATTTCACTGGGTAAGATGACTCTTTAAATAAACTTAAATATGACATGTTTAGTGTCATATAACTGGTGACTGTTTGCTGCAGCTAATGAATCAAAATATGGTTTCCAAAGCATGAGGCTGAAGGATGACAGAGGAGTGTCAGGAGGAGAATAAAAGAAAGTACTAAAGAAGGGAGACGTATTGTTGTTGATACGAAAGCCAAAAAGCACGAGAGGGGAAAGAGGAAGGAGAGGAGATTATTTAGGAGAAAATGGAGAGAGTGTGACAGTCGACGAGAAACAGAGAGAGAGCTGTGTTTAAACTACACTCTGACTTCCCCTCAAAGTAACCAGAGGACTTTGAGATGTTCGCATCTATAAAGGATGAGGAGAGCTCCGACTGTGGAGCCATTCTTTATGCCAACCCTTCTTCCTTCCTCCCATTTTGGCTTCCCTCTCTCTCTTTGTCTCTGTCCACCTGTCCCACCATTTTTTTTTTTTTTTTTTTTTTTTTTTTTTTTTGCTCAGTCTCACCTCCTCTTCTGATAACACCCCACCGTCTATCTGTTTCTCTGGCCCTGGCTAGTTGCTGTGGCAACCCAGTGTTTTGCCTTGCTCTCAACACATTCCACAAGCCCATGTCCAAGGGCGGCGTGACACATACACTTACACACACATAGCACACACACGCTCACACAATGATAGCGGGCTCGAAATAGACTGCGTGTTGTCACTGCCGTATGAATCTTCGAGCAGTTTTCACCCGAGGTTCGAAGAAGAAGAAGAAGATGCTGCCGTGGAGATTTTGAAGAAGTGTTAAAACCTTCACAGGTGTTTGATTAAGAAAACATATTTTTAATTTAAAAGTTTTATTTCCTAAAGGTCCAGTGTGTAGAATTTAGTGGCATCCAATGACAGTATAAAGAAAGGACAGAGCATGAGTGATGTCACCTGTAGGTATCCAAAGTGCTGTTTTGAAGCCGAAAATATACGAGCCATGGACGCTGCGATGTTGGATGTACTACTTTCTGCTTTAATCTAAATATCGACGAAGACCAAATGACGCCTGAGTGCTCTGATAAGCCATCTGTAACGGCACTTATCTGTCTTTCTTTAATTGTTTATTAAATTTTCCTATAACACAAGCGTTAATCTGGAATACAAGAACAATGCTGTATCTGTATTTTCATTGCTTCTACATGGACCAGTGACGATCCTAATCTCATACGTAGCTTTAGCCTCAGTCTTTTAGCACAATATCAGCTGCTAAGACCATATTTGAGACCACGTTTTGAGTTTATCGTTTAAAACGAGTCGGCTAGAAACATTAAAACTTCAGCTGGCAGTGTCCTCAGCCAGTTTGTGGGCTTAATAAACTCGTCGGCTACAGCTACATCTGTCATTTCAGTGAACCAAAAGCCAGATAAAGAGTAGAAGCTGCTTATGTCTGCCACACTTTGGTCTCAAATTGAGGACACACTGCTTTGAAATTTATTTTGAAAGAGTTTCAAGTGGTCTCTGCCTCTGATATCATTGTAAACTTCATATGAACTGTGTACAGGCATAGCAACAGTAACTAAGGGGGAGACAGGCCTTCGCAAACGTTGCCTCGATGTCCTCATTGTCAGCGTCAAACTTGTAAGTACTGTAGCTGTAAATAATCAAGAAAGATACGGTTCAAAAAAATGTTAAACTCTCATTATAATGTTTGTATTTGCAAATCTCTCATGATATACCAGTACATTAGTGACACTGACAGATAAATCAGTTATCTTTGAATTGACTCAGCTGAGCTTTCTTCACCTCGACTGTACTGTTTGCACAGAAATGCAGTTAAATGGCATCAGTGGATCTTAAGAGCGAGCCCGGAGCAATAGCTTTTTTTTTTTTCTTTTGAGTGTGTGTAAGTATGTACGTTACCGATGCACTGACCTTAGGCTCCATTTTCTATACGGTAATTGCTTCAATGCGTCCACACAATTCTTCGGGCGAAAATTCCCCAGCGTTACATTATGTGTGTGCATGCATGCTCAACCTTATTTGTTCTATGTCCGTAGAGTTAGCTTGTAGAAATAAATGAAGTCGGCACCGGTGGTATACAAAAGCGCACACACGCAGATTTATTTATGTCCTGATGTAGCTTTAATAAAATAACATTTCCTCTTCTGGAACGAGGCATTTTGTCATATCGTATTTTTTTATTGCAATCTTCCTGCATAGAAAAGATGAAAGACAGAGTGATCTCAGCATATCAGTGTTGATCCACAGCCCTCATCTCACTCCACTCGTTAGCACAGTCGTACATTGTCGTGCCTAATAGACAACTTTAAGACCGATGAAGAGAAAGAAATGAAGGACGCAGCTGCAGTTCGACCTCGACCGGCATCAGAAAAACACTCTGCGTCTCGATGGACTCTTGAATGGAGAGAGGGGAAGAAGACAAAAGAGGGATAAGATGATGAAGGGAGGAACAGAACAGGAGAAAGAGGGGGAGACGGAGCTGGCAGACAGGTTGCTGCCTGTTGTTGTGGAAACCAGCTAGTTATCCTCATGGGTTAGTCTGTGTGTGTCCCCTCTGATGATAATGTTCCCTCTGCTCGTTAAAGAATAAAGCAACGTGCACATGGGCAATTGTAATTTAAAGTGGAGGTAAGTACAACAGGCGTCCTGTAACTTATTTGGACATATCCAAACCTTCCAATAAACACCATGCAAACCTTCAAGAAACATTTTTTTTGTTTAATATGTTCCAAAAATGTTTTTTTATCAAAGTATTGCAGGCTAAATAAATGTATCATTGTCATTCTCGCTGTCAATAAAACCCCTGAAAAGATGAAAATCAAGAAGTCTCAGTACTCTGATGGCATTAGCTGTCATGCACGGTGCCAACTGCTCATCAGTTTCAGGAGCTAACCATTTATACGCATTCACACACCGATTCGGGAGCATTTTGGTGTTCACTATCTCGCCCAAGGACACTTAGACATGCAGACTGGAGGAGCTGGGGATCGAACCGCCGATCATCTGATCGGTGGACGATTAGCTCTACCTCCTGAGCCACAGCCACCCAATGTTTGGCTAAAGAACAATGATGAAAATGATTGTTAGCTGTAGCTGTGGTCTTTACCAGACTTGTAAATTGAATTTAATATCTCCACCCTTTTTTACTTTAAAGTTCTTTTACTGATGCTGACAATGGTGGCACAATTTAAACCTGACTTTCATACATTCTGCAGAGGGGTGGGTATTGCTTATCGATACAACACTTTCAATCAGTACTCTTATTTACGGCTGTGCAATATATACTGTATATCCTGTGATGATAGAAAAATGTTTAATAAACTATTTTAAAGATAGTTTATTGTTGCAGAGGAAAAAATTGGCTTGTGCAATCGTGCCACACGCAGCTATCAACTAGCCAACAAAACAGTAAATAAACAGACTCAGTAATAAATTATATACAACAAAAAATAAGAAGATATGTCAAATATTTCACATGCCTTGTGAGATAAAAGATAGAAGTACATAATGATTAAAAATGAGGAATTAAATCGTAAAAAACATAATATATTGCACATCAATTTTTGGTTTAATGTGATGCAGTGATGTTTGTTATGGCTGCATCACTGATTAAATGGAGCTGCTGATAAGACTCATTAGGATTCTTCTACTTAAAGACACATAACACACCAAAACGATAGACGAAGAGCAGCAAACAAACTTAATATCATGTTTTGTTGGCCGGCTGGTGTTGTTGTTGACAGCATAAAACAACTTTACGATGCTATTAATAACTCCTCCAAATTTGCTGCCTTGTCGTGGACTGACCCGAAAAAAATGGTGTGTATGGCTTTGACCCATTTTTCTGCACACTAATACACAGTTTGAGAAATGCTTACTCGTGAGAAAGATGACACCTATTTCCTGTTAAACTTTTTAAAAGCTGATATTTAACAAACCGTAACAGGACGAGGGACGAGCCCGGCCGCGTGTGGATGACGCTGTTTTGTCATCACAGCCGAGCGTGGCTGTTCTACGCTACATCAAGCCTTAACGTGCCAGTGTGTAAGTGTGTAAGTGTGTGCCCAAAGCTGTGACACACACACACACACAAGCTTATTGATCAGGATATGAAGCTTTGAATCTGTGTGTGTGTGTGTCATTATAGATTCCTTCCAACCAGGTTAAGAAGGTCATTGTATGGACACAGCCTCCGCTACACACAACACTCGCATTCAGATGTTTGAAGTGTGTGTGTGTGTGTGTGTGTGTGTGTGTTTGAAGTGTGTGTCAGTCTGCCACCTTCCTGCAGTGCTGAGCGCCCTTTGATTTCTGGTCCCTCCCTCTCTCCTCCTCCCTCCTCCTCCTCCTTTGTTTTTTCCAGCATCCTCCCTTCGTCTCTCCCCCCTTTTTCACATCCTCTCACCTCCCTCATTTTCTCTCCTCTCCGTCTGCCTCTTTGTCATCACTTCCTCCGTCACATCATCGTTTCACCTTTTTTCCTCCCCTCCCGTCCTCCTCTCTCCTTCTTCACCTCCTCTTGTTTAATCCTGTCAAAGGTCCCTTCTTATTTCTTCATATTATTACCAGCGTCAGTCTATTCCGTTCAATCCAATAGATCAATAACAGAAGCTCTGCGTAAGGCACCCGATTCGCTGGTTCAATCAATTCATCGAGACACTCGATCTTTAATCCCACCCCCCTAGTGATGAGAGGTCATTAGTCTGTGGGTAACTGCAGCTGGCTAATTAACACACACACACACATGCACACATACACACATACACACACTGTGAGGATTTTAGGCCAGCTGTGTGTGGATGCCGAATGATTGAGTGTATGCGGAGGGAGAAAGAGAGAGAGATAAATATAGTAAACCAGAGAGAGAGAGTCTGCCTCATGAAAGTGAGATTGTCACAGCAGAGAAATGAACCGTATCCTAGCAACAGAAAGGACCGTGATCCCGTACCTGAGATTTAGGGAGCGTTCTTTGTGTCTTTGTTTCCATCTAGCGTGTTAAAATGACAATATATCGCACTGTATCCTCTGTACTGTAGTGCCAATGTTCATCTCTCGCCCACAAATATTCAGTTTCACTTGGATGTGAATCCCACTGTTGGCTCGGTTCGGTGGCTTGTTTCACCGTCACCCTGCGGTTTGAATGCGAGGTCCAGATGGGATGTTTCTGTCTACAGTTGGCATGTTCTCCCCCAACCTTCTCCCACAGTCCAAACACACACACACAGGTTTTGCCTGTAAAATTGCCCGTAGGTGTGAATGCGATGCATGAATGTGTCTCATCCGCGTGTGCCAGCCAGCTCCTCTGTGATGGACTGGCAACTAATGCACTCCGGGATGGGCTCCAGTGTCCTGCGACCTTGAACGGGCTAAGCGGTTTAGAAATGAATGGACACCTGACTCAGTAACATCTCAGCGATGCTTAGAGAGGAGGAAACGAGGATTGTGCATTTCCCCAGAGAGTGTATGTCATCAAAATGTTAGGTTAGAGGCTCCATGTAATCTACTGATTATCCTCTCCATTGATCAATTTATGTTTTTTACTATGAAACATCAGAAAATACTGAAAGATTCATAATATATTTTTAAAAAATTGTTGTTCTTGGCTTGGCTCTAGGCTAGAGACTCTTAGGCTTGTTGTTAGATTAGTTCAATATCGTATATCATGTCATATAAAAAATCATCAAATGTGCATGTTTTAGAGGCTGGAAGAAGTAAATTTTGGACATCTACCAATTAAAAATTGTCAGTTAATCCACTAATCAGCTGTACACACTGTATGTTTATAAGAGACAGTGTCATTTGTCTCATGTGTTACAAAGAGACAAATATAGTGATGAAAATAAACATCAGAGACCAGAGTTATGTTTCAGACATAATGCTTGTTATTTCTGCTGTCATCATTCATGAAGGGTAAGATTAGTCCTGAGAAGAAGCACATGCCGTGTGAGTGTTGTGTGACCCACTTTGTGTGTTTTTGGACTCCGGTTAGCTACACCCTCTCATTTCATTGCCCTCTTGTTTTGGACTTTGTGTGTCTGTGAACCAGCAGTGCCTTTCAGATAGAATAGAAGCTTACAAAACACGTCACAATGCATAACATCATGCAACATACACGCAGTCGCACCCACCCACAAGTAGTCCTCTACCAGAGCTCCATAAATCGCCCTGCAGCTCTCTGAAACCACACACACACACACACACACACACACACAGAGTCTCTCTCTCTCTCTCTCTCTCCTCGCTGGGTTTGCCAGACTGGTGCTGCCAGCATCATTTGACAGGCACATGGCCCCGTCTCGCCACTCCACAACACCACGCCACTAAGAACAAGACCATGATGCCTTGCTCCTGTCGCCCCCAGTTACCAGTTCTGCCGTTCATCGACGCTGGTTTGTGAAGCTGGTTTCCGAAAGTCAAACACGGCGCACATAGAGAGATACAAAGTGAAGAGAAAATAAAGGGTGAGAGGGTGTGATTGTAAAGTTTTCAAAGCCATAAAATCACTCAGACAGTATATTTCTTTAAAGAATAGTGTGTAGTGTTTGATAAACAAGTGTATAAATGTGTCTTTTAATGCAAACAAGGCACAACAGAAGAATTCAGAAAGATGAAATAAATACTTTTTATGTCAGATGAGCTTGTGTTCAGTCACTCATGAAGGCAACTGGCATTTACGTGGCTGTGGAGAGGAGAGTTTTCTCAAAGGTTCTGTGTGGGTTACCTCAGGGATTTGGTTCTCAGGTGCTGAGAGAGACAGAACATGGACCCTACGCCCCCGAGAGACAGGAAGAGAAAGAGAGAGAGAGGGAGAGAGGAGAGGAAATAGTCTCCCTTGGGTGTGCAGCATGATGGATGGAGTGATGGAGGAGAGAAAAAAGAGCACAGAGAGAGAGAGAGAGAGAGCGGGAGATTGTCCTTAGGGGTTTAGCACATTGGCACACCACTATGTCATTACATGCCTGTGTGTGTGTGTTTGATAAAGCACCCTGCGTTAATGTCATCACATTTCCATGCCTCTGCAAAACGGCCAAATGTCATCAATTGCTGTGTCAGTTCACACAGATACAGTATACCACTGTTCTGTATACAGTATACGTTGTTTGCAAACACACAACCAATGGGATGATTTACACTGTGTGTCTCTACTACGGCTAGATCAGCTGAAAACACTCTATGTAGTTATTTTACACTAAAAACAACTTGTTTTTACAGTAAAATAAAAACAGCTGTGGTTGACAGAATTTTACTGTAATAAAAACATTTTCGAATATTACAGTAAACGGATATTAGTACTGTTGATTTCACGTATAAGTTTTGGGTTTTATTCCATATTTTAAAAGTTAGATTTTTATGGTGAAAAACTACCAAACCATGACAGTAAAAGACCGTAAACTATGCCATGAACTATTACAGTGTTTTACTGTACAATTAACGGTCTCTAATAGAAAATACTGCTTTCTGTATTTTTACAGCATTTAAGGGAATTTATAAAGGTTTTGCCTCAAAATATGACTATTAAAAAACAAATGTTGTCTTTACGGTGGAAAAACTGTCAGCTGCGGTTGCCAGAATATTCGGTACATGGATATTAGTTCTGTTGATTTCACGTTTAAAGTTGCCGTTTTATTCCATATCCAACACTGTTTTTCTGTATAACTGACATGAAAATACCATAAATATGCTGTATAAATACAGGTTTAGCCATGGAATATTACTGTGTTTTACTGTACAATTAACAGTCGCTACTATATACTACTTTATTCTATAAAAAATATGCTGTATAAATAAACTTTTAAAAATATGAGCCATACTTCATGACATATTTTATGGTCTTTGGTCTTTGACTGTCATCATTTGGTAGTTTTTCACTGTACACATTTTTACAACTTTGAAAAGTTGTTTTCACTCAGTTTTTCATCCAGTTAGCTGTTTTATATTTGCAAACGGAGGTGTATTATATATTTACCTGCACAACAGCGCCTCGCTCCAACTAAATGTTCCTCTGATCTGATTTTTTCTGACGATTACACACTAAAGCTGTCATCTGAGATATATCTGATGCCTTCAAGGGGTTACTGTGCAACGTTAAATAATCGCCAAATCTCCAGACAGTTTTAGTGAGTAAAAAACGAGATGAAGTGGACCTCTCAAAACAGGGTGGTCATTGTTTTATGTGTCCAGTGTGTCTAGTGGGATTGTATTTTGAGAAAAAAAAAAAGGCTTCTCAAGTGGTGCTAATAAATCATATTCTATTGTAGATGCATAATATATAGGTTTTCCCTTCCATCTTTCACTTAATTGGCTTTATAAATCTTATGTATCTGTTGTCTATGGTATTGTCTTATGAGTTGCATTGTACAGTATAAATATTACTTTGAATGCAGCATGTATGGAACTGTTCAAGTAGAAAATAACCATAACGGTTGAGTTTCTCTTGTCCCAGTTCAGAGCATGTATGTGTTGTTAGTTTAATTTGAAATAGGCAAAAAACAAAAAACTTGGGAATGGGGAGTGGACAAGGCAGAGCACAGTTAGAGGGTCCAGCATCGTTTTTGTCTGCTGTATGGGAGCATTACAGATTCACTGATACCTCTGACAATGACGTAGAAAATGTAGTGGATAAAATGCTGACTGTGTGCAACAAGCACTGGTTTATAGCGATATGTACGTAGTGATGTTGGATGTGAGATTCCAGCATATGATCAAAGTATTTGAGCTGTGCTATAATAAAACTTTTCCAAACAGACATGGAAAGAACACAGCCTATGTAGCTCTTACAACAGACGGGTGGACCTCCAGAGCTACTAAAAGTTACCTAACTGTGACTGCCCACCGTCACTCATCACAAAAACAGTACAGAGCTCTGCTTTGCAGACATCAGACGTGCCCTTCACGAGAGCCACACAAGTGAGCATCTCTCTGAATCACTGACACAAGCGATGACAGAGTGGAAACTGGAGAGAGGCGGCAGCACAATCCCTGTCACCACGGACAATGCAAAGGAACATTGGGAATGCAGTTAATGAAACAGCTGGACTGGGGCCACAGATTGGGTGCTTTGCACACAGTTAACATTGCAGCCAAGTATGCAGACTCAATAAACAGGTGGTAAGCTTTTTTTCTTTTTCATTGCAGCACAACAGCTGCCCTGAAAACCAACCAAGAGATGCTTTAATCTCCACTTCCGCAACTAAACCATGATATCACAACTACATATCTGACATGCTGGAGCATTACGTGGAAGAACAGGCTGCCATCTCTTCTGCTCTAATATCACACTATAAAAAATGTCCGTTGATTTTACGGTGAAAAACTACCAAACCATGACAGTAAAAGTCCGTAAAATATGCCATGAAGTATGACTGTTTTCCTGTGTACAGTAAAGCACTGTCATATTTCAAAACCTTTATTTACGCGCCATTTTAAGGGAATTTATACAGAATAAAGTAGTATCTTATATTAGAGACTGTTAATTATATAGTAAAACAGTGTAAAATCTACAGATATTTTAAAATAAGGAATAAAACGCCAGCTTTAAACATTAAATCAACAGTACTAATATCTTTTTACCGTAATATTAGAAAAGGTAATACCGTATTCATTACGGTAAAATTCTGGCAACCACAGCTGACAGTTTTTTACCGTAAAAACAAGAATGACAAGGACACTGTTGTGACCTCTTTAAGATTATCAAAGCTCTGAAGACTGCTGACCTTCATGAGCACAGAGACTTACCTCTCTGCGTCAATGACCATCCCTCAGATGATATAATACTGAAATCCATTAGACCAAGAGCTTCCCCATCAAATATGGCAAGGAAGCCATCACTAAAGACCTCTTAGACAAATACACAAACCCACTTTTCAGGACTATCTACTGGTCCAAGCCTCTTTATATGTAATTCCTCTTTCGTGTCCTCCATTTATACTCAAAAGTAAACTTTTTTTATCCGCAATCTGAAGCAGATGTTTAAAAGGCAAATATATTTTCTCTTTCTCCCGTTTTTTCCACTGTGGACGTAGACATGCTGTAGCTATCAGGCTATCCAGACAGACAGTGCTTACGTTTTTGCCCAGTTAGCCGACCATCACACGCGCTGAGGTAAAATCTTTAAACCTCAGCCTCAATGACAAAGCACACACTGTAATTACAAACCACCGACTTACAGCGTTTAATCAAAACTGACTCTCCTCCTCGCCTTGCTGTGTGGGAGCGGCGGTCATACCTGACGAGAGAGAGAGAGACAGGTTTTGTTTATATCTTCCTTTTTTCCGTCATCCTCCGTTTCTTTTTTACTCTGTTCTGTCCTAGTTTTTCAGCTCACATGCAGTATGTGTGTGTCTGCCTGCTGTGCCTTGTAGATGTAAATTATGAAGGACATTTGAATCTATATTTGATGACTGCTTCTTATTAAGAAACCAGGCGTTTGGCAGAGTGTGATGGCTGCAGCGGCTGTGTGTGTGTGTTCCTGTGTGCGCCATTTTATGTTCATGTGTGTCTGTTAATAGGGGGAAAATGTTGGTGCTATTGAACTCCTCACCATTGTTACTGAGCAACTGTAGTTCTGTGTTGTGAGGTCTCAAACGGAGCTCGGCAGCCAACTTTTATAAAGTTATTAAACTGTTAATTAAAATTGATCTTCCTACTAAAAAGGTGACGTCTAATAAACCTAAATTTAAGATGCCTTGAAGACAGATTGCATCTGACAAGAAATTATATCAAACTCGATACATTTGCAGGAGTGGATAGATGGAGTATGACTCAAAACAAATATGTAGACAGGAATGTTTCCGCCATGCCAAGTGAATTTTGGGTGACAGAGCGGTGAGTTGAGTTGTTTCAAGTCAGAACGGCTCTTTTGGTGCCGAAAAGATTGTTTGTGCTCGATGTCGTCAGCAAAATTGGCACAAAGTTGGATGACAAGGGGTGAGCAGAGTGGAACAACCTGACACGGATTGTGTGTCGGCTTGTATGTGTGTGTATTAGTATATTATATTTGATTCTAGAGTCGCTGGAGGCCATTTCCCTGAAATGGTGACATTCCTAGAATAGACTAAATGTATAATTTGTCATTTATTTGAAACCTGTTGTTCCATTTGACATCCAGCTTGCAATGACTCACTGAAAGATTGTCACGGAGTGCAGACGTCTTCATGTTACATTTTCTGTAACAGTTTGTGGCATTCTGCGTCACAGATTTTGATGAGTACAGAGGCACACTGCTGTCGGGAGTCTGATAAGTTACTTGTCAGGGTTTTTAGTAACATCTAGCTCAAACTATCCATCCCATTCATCAGTACTCCTGTATTCAAATACTGTATGAATACATGGAGTAATTCAATGTTGAGTTATACGTGTATTTAAGAGTGACAGGGAAATACCGGATTAAGTTAACCATACTGATGTTATTTGGTTATTTAGTTTAATGTTATTGCTACAATGGTTTTCAGTGTTGTGTCATTCATGAAATGTAATTGAGAAGAAAACGAAATGAAGTGTCACACCAGGTGCTTCAGCATTATTCCATCTTTAATGCCTCTCCTTAAATATATCATGTATTAGCAAGCTAACGTTAGCTTTGTCAGTTGGTTCAGTTACCTAACAGTATGTATAAGTTACACCTAGCAGTTATTGAGTGTAAGTATGAAGTAAAATCTAATCTATATATCGAGAAAACTACCAGTTTGGATGCCTGTTATAGTTTATTAACACATTATAACTAAACTGTAAAAAACAAAAAACAATTTGTTTTTACGGTAAAAAACTGTCGTCTGTGGTTGCCAGAATTTTACCGTAATAAACGCTACGGTAAAACCTTTTAAAAAGGTAAAATGATGTTAGTACTGTTGATTTAACGTATATGGTTGGTGTTTTATCTCTATATTTTAAAAAGTCTGTCGATCTTACAGTGAAAAACTGCCAAACCATGACTGTAAAAGACCGTAAAATATGACATTAAATATTACAGTGTTTTACTGTATTAACAGTCTCTGATATAACATACTTTATTCTGTATAATTATTTTTGTATAAATAAAGGTTTTGAAGTATGACTGTGCTTAACTGTATACTGGAAAACAGTCATACTTCACGGTATATTTTTGGTATGTTTTTCACTGTGAAATCTACAGACAATTTTTACAGTGTTGTCAGAGTTTGAACTTTCACACAGCTGATGTAAGTGGCTCAGGTCACACTGACATAGTAAGAGTCTGGACACAGTTCATTGTCCTGGATCGGGACCCAAAGTGAGTGTCTAGAATGAAACTATAATAATATAATTTAAATAAATGATTTGCTCCAAATAATCATTTGCAATAAAATCAATACAGAGAGCAACAGAGCAGAGAGTCCTCACTGCAGCTTAATAAGAAGAGAAGCTTTATAACTCAAAACATCATTTTAAAAATCACTTTTTTTTTTTTGCAGCATTGATACTTTCATTTCTGGATCAAAGCTCATCCAAAATATAAAATGAACAAGCACACACACATTCCCTGAAACGCCTGTCAACTCTGAGATTATTTAAATTCATGCATCAGGAAGAAGTATCCGATCACTGCAGCAGCTAGTCATGACATGAATGAAAGTGATTCAGCTGTACAAACACATCATCATCTATGGATGAAATCCTCTTATGAAGTTATGAGTTATATTTCTTGCTGTAATTTTTCGATTCCGTCTGATGAGTAGATGGTTCAGCCTTCAGAAGCGGTTCTCGACTTGTCAGATATAACTGATGGTTCTAACTTTTCTTTGTGTGCAAGCCTTGAATCTCAGAGAATTTTCAAGGCACAGAAATGCGCCCGTGACCTATGAACTCTGTGTGTGTAGGTGTATGTGTGGGTGAGGAGTGTGTATGATTTATGAGTGCCTGGCCTTGCTGCCGTGTCTCTGATCAGGTAAAGAAAAAAACACTGACTCAGTTGTTTTCTGGCTATAGGCTTTGTCGACTAAGGACAGGCACATATCTGTATGTGACATGCAGTGCTGATGTACTGCTACAGGCTCACACACTCACAGCAACACAGTCAGCACGCTGTTCTTACAAATTCTTACTGTCGAAGGACACATTTTTGTTCTTACAAAGTAAAAAGCCAGACAGATGGAGCGCGACGGAGGAGAGACAAGAGAATTAGAGAAAGAGAGCAAAAGATGGAGGAAGCACAAAAAGAGAGACGAGAAGTTTGAAGACAAACCAAAACATACAGCATGCCATTGAAGATATTGTCCCCTCCGAGGAGTCGGTCTCACATGGACTTGTCTAATGTTTGGAGTCAAACAGGTGTTGGGGTAATAAAGTCAGCCAGGTGAGAAGCAATGAATGTATGCTTCATTATGTCTTGACGTGCCCAAGAATCCCAAACCACCAGAACATCATCATGGATGAAGGCACACCACCTCCAGCTGACCCTCTCAAAAACCGAACTGCTGGTCCTCCCAGCCAAACCTACGATACGCCATGACATCAACCTCAAAAATGACTCCCCCATCAGGGTATCAGGGTAGCGAGAAATTTAGTCATGATTGATCGATGACCAACTAACCTTCCCTGATCATGTCCCCTCGGTTGCCCGGTCGTGCCGCTTCGCACTTCACAACATAAGAAAAATCAGGCCTTACCTGACTCAACATGCTACACAACTACTAATACAGGCTGTGGTCATGTGACTCGATTACTGTAACACCCTCCTGAGTATCGTTGCCATTGGAATGGAACCAAACGTGATATATCTGCATAATATGAGCCATGGCCGACATGTAAATAAAGAACGAGAGGTCTAAGAACAGGTGCAGTTCATACATGATAATCTTGAATAGAGATGCAACGATGAGTCGATTTAATTGATTAGTTATCAGCTACTCATTTTAAGTCTGAAAAAAATGATAATTCCCTGATTTCAGCTTCTCAAATGTGAATATTTCCAGTTGTTATTAGTCCTCTTTGGGTTGACAACTTTCGAACATCAATAAAACGATCGACTGATTGATCCATGATGAAAATAATCGATAGTTGAAGCCCTAATCTTCGCTAAAGGCACTCTCACTCAGGAGTAAAACCAATTTAAAGACAAACCAAAGATTGCCCACTCACTGATTAAGATTTCAGATCCAGTGATCCGTGGTGTGGAAGGCAGTGGAAAGGTCAAAGGGGGGCTGAACATTGATCATTTGTGAGGAATGGGTGTCTAGGAGGTCATTAGATACCAGGAGAAGAGTGGCTGTCTGACCTGAAATCACCCCAAAGGAAGATTTTCACTCTGGAAATCAGTTGATGAGCTAAATTTCTTGGAATAAAAAGTCAGTTTGGTGATGTAATAAATTCAGGGAGGGTTGGGTCATGGCAGAACAGTTGCGTCTTTTGAATAGACTGAGATGAATCCACCATAAACTTCATGTATCGTCACAATTTCTGTTGTAATCCACCGTGGAGGGGGGTCAGCACCTTTCTGACACATGTTTGGAGGCGATTATGACCCAATATAACTGATAAAACAAGTGTTATGCTACTTTTGTCACCTTTCCAACAGGCTAAAGCTGCTGTCACTGACCGTAATTCAGGATTGACGCAGATGTGGAGACTTGTGCTATGGCTAGAGCTACAACAGTATTTGATTTATTTATTTTTGATCCTCATTTCACCAATAGTGTCCATGAACGTTTTTAACCGCTATGAAATTACATGAAATTACTCATGACATTAATTTGTACCTGTGCATGCGAGTGTATGTGTGACTCTGTGCGAGTGTGTCTTTGGATGTGGATATTTGCACACTGCTCTGGCATTTAGAGGCTAATCAATGCCCTGCTGACTGCTGCTGCTAATTGAAGGTTAGCAGATACCATCAGCGTGAGTCTCTCTCTCTCTCTCTTTCTTTCTTTCTTTGCTCTTCTCTCTTTCTATCTTTGGTCAACAGAGCTGAATTTTTGTCCACCTCACGTGCAGCATTATCACTCTCCCAGCACTTAGCATGCACAGTGCTCGCATAAAGACACATTAGCTTGCCATCAGGGACACATTTCCCTAGCTTTGCTCTGTGAATACACAATACCCGCACACACAGACACACACAAACACTTCTGTGGTTGCATTATTCATCCAGATGATGCAAATGTAGGACCTGTTAAAGCGACATTATGTAGAAGTTGTGTTTTTGTGAGCTCCTGTTCTGGCATGACACCAGCTCCACTCCTCATCTGTAGTCGCACATGCCCTGAAAAACCTCCTCTTCTTCCCAGTGGTCCATAACATCTGTGGTACAAGCATAAAGACTCTGTGCTCTAAGATCACAGTCCGGGCAGCCTGGCTAACAAATTGAGCTAACATTAGCTAAGAGCAGCTACAGTAGATGCAGAGCAGCCATCAGAGGGAAAACCAGAAAACATTTTCTCCATAAAATATAATCCAGTTTCAGCTAAATCAGAGAAACAGTTGGTGGTGTGTGACTTTGTGGTGGTGTGTGCCATTAAGCGTTACGTACTCCTTGCGGGAGATCGTTCCCGGAGCACAAAGTTACACAAGAACAGACGTACGAATGACAGAGACACCATTCACATGATTATACATTAGCGGTGGAAATCTGATGAGTTTTTGATGCATGAAATTTTCCAACAGCTGAAATTCCCTCTGGGGTTTTGTAGAAAGCAAGCATGATGCCGAAGATGAGAGCGACGTGACTGAAAGGGGTTACTGTAACTTCCCAAATCTCACACATCATTGATTAACGCCAACAACTGATTACACCTCCACAGCAACAAAGTGTATTTTAATTCATAAAATGTATTTCATTTTAAAATGCATTTATCCCTCTTCACATTTCCTGGAATCCAAACCACAACCCTTTAACGTGTGTGTGTGTGTGTGTGATATGAAGATACTGAACAAATGTTGCAGTTATGTGGAGTCAGCTGCAGCTAGCGGATGAAGAGGATGGCGTCATGTCAACTTGCCACAGTGTGCATGTATGTGTGTTTGTGTGTGTGTGTGTGTGTGTGTGTGTGTGCGTTCGCGCTGTAGCTGCAAAAGATGGGAGCGCTCCGCGTGATTTATTCTGATGCCTGCTGTTGCCATGGCAACAAGGACACCTGAGAGAGAGAGGAGGCTTGAAGACGAAAACGAAGATGTCCAGTGATGATGATGTGAAACAAAGCTTAAATCAGAAAAAAGGAGAGGTCAGGGGACAGCGAGCCGAGAGGAGAACAGAAATATACGAGACGATGCAGCAAAGCAGGGTGAAGAGGCCGGCCCTCCATTTTGAGTCGGTTTATGGTAAACTAAAAGCCCTCTTATGGCCCCCTCTCTCTCTCTGTCTCTTCGTATGTCTTCTCTTCAAATCTTCCACTCTTCCTTCCTTCCTTCGTCTGATTCATCTTTCTTCAATTATTAACTTCATAAAAAGCTGCATCTGTCTGTTCATAAATAATTGAGCCTTAAATGGGGTGTCCCCCGTGTAGGGGGGTGGTGGTAAGAGGCATGAGACCATTCCCCTGTGCACATGTGAGATGGAAAGAAAACATCCATCCACTCCTGTCCAGTTGTCCTCATCTCTTTCTTTTCCTCCCTCTTGTATTCATTTTCTTCTCTCTAACCGTCTCATTATCTTTGCTTCATATCCATCCATCCATCCATCCAACTGCTGTTTCATCGCCATTCGTCTTTTTCTACACTCATTTTTTGACTCCTTTTCGTCCTTTGAGCCCAGAAGGAGAGGATGAAAGAGAGCATCCTGAAAGTGACTGAATATGTCATTAAATGCTGTAGTGTCAACACAAAAAATTAATATACAGTAAATAATAGTGATGGGCTGTTTTAGTGTTTAGCATGTAGCAACAGAAAATATCTTTTCGTTTTGTTGGTTTAACCGACCAATGACAGTATGAACAGAGCCTGAGTGGCGTCACCCGCTGGTTTCTGAAACGCTGTTTTGAAGCCAAAAATATGCGATGCTGACCACCGCCATGTTGGATGTACTGCTTCTTCCACCTCTCGTCTAATCAAGATATCAGCAAAGACATGGATCATCGGCGAACCTGAGGCGGGCCGAGTGACGCCTGGGTGCTCTAATAAGCCATCTGTAACGGCACGTACCTGTCAATCAAGCGGCCACGCTGTTAATTATGCGCAACTGCGGGCCTTAATATCATCTGAACTTTCCTCACGGTTGTCACGGACGGGGAAATTAGCTATAGAGACCAAAACTGTTTTTTGTACCAGGCTGTAAACATGTTTATTTCTACTGTAAAGTTAGACATTTTAAAATGGGGCCTTATGGAGATTGACTCACTTCTGCAGCCAGCCCCAAGTGGACGCTCGGGGTATTACAGTCTTTAGCACCTTGGCTTCATTTCCCAACACCAGAGGTTGCCGCTTGATGCCAATGCATGAATATATTATATAAGAGGATAATATGTGATGAAGCTTGGTACAGTCAATTCTTGCTTAATAGCATAAAGACTACAATTACGGACATATTTTCCTCAGTCTGATATTTGTTCTGTGAAATGACAGCAAGTATAGAACATCATTGATATATATATACAGTATACAGTGTTTGTATCATAGATACTTGAACGGAGGTTTCACGCTGCGCTCAGCAAAAACCTGAGAGCCGCTGTGTTTTCAAACAATCCGAAATTCTTTAAGCCGTATCGATTACGCTGGATTTCCAACCCTGATGTTGGAGCAATCCTTTACAGCGTATGAACACATCGCAGAATATTATTTTCAACAACTTCAGAATCACGACTTTGGCCGTGGTAACTCGACTCAGACGTGTTAGGCCTGTTGGATCGGCTCAAAGGCCTCCCTCGCTCTCCCTCTCCAGCTCTTTTTGTGCTGCAATCTTAAGTGCTGCTCCTATTGATCAGCGAGTGGAGAAAAGACTCAAGGGTGTGTGTGTGTGTGTGTGTGTGTGTGGTGTGTGTGTTTGTTGGGCTGTGACATAACATGGGCCCCAACGTGTCTGGACTTTTAATGGAAAAGCTGGTTTGAGTCTCTCCATTCTCATTGGGGCCTCCAACCCCCCTCTCTCCCTCTCTTCATTCCCATCTCGCATCCTCCTTTCCTCCCTCCTTCACTCCTCCCTCCTTCACTCGGACTAAACTGTGAAATTAAATCTGTGCCCGGAGCAGCATTTTATTTCCTCGTGCACGAGCCGACCAGCTCACTGACCCTTCCCATTTTTTCCTGGAATATATCTCTCGCTATTAGTCACCTCTTTGTACACAGAACACATAGCATGCATTCCTTTTACAACACAAGGACGCACACACACACGATTACAATAAGTACAGTGTCATTTTTAGCTGTTTAATTGATGTTCTTTCTCTTGGCTGCAGGAGAAAATCGTATGTCATTGTTGTATACATAGCACTCCATTGTGAGAGACCTTTTTTTCCCTTCCTCGGTACAATCAGTATTTAAGGTGTGTTAGGATTTCTGCTCCAACATTCAGCCCTGCACTTAATTATGAATATGGCTCCATCTTTTTTTTGCCTGCTTATCTGTATAGCAGCAGTTAAATTGATTCAATGCTATCTCTGTCCTATTTGTCACCATCAGTGCTCATTATTCGGCGTCCAGGGAGATATCAGTATATTTCCTTCCTTTCCTTTTATGCTCCAGAGTGAAATCTGCTCTTTACCGTCTCATCTTTCTTGTATCTCAGCTCTTAAACTGAAGATTTCTCTGCCACATATTCTAATACTTCTTGAAAAAATTCTGAGAGTGGGTCGTCCACTAATCAGATGATCGGTGGTTCGATCCCCGGCTCCTCCAGTCTGCATGTCGAAGTGTCCTTGGGCGAGATACTGAACCCCAAATTGCCCCCTGTAAGTCGTTTTTGGATAAAAGCGTCAACTAAGTGACTAAATGTAAATGTAATGATGACAGAGCTGCAGGGTTCAACAGAAAGACAGATGCTAACAATGCTTCGAGTTGTCTAAAGTTGTGCTCACACAAACATCTAAAATGACAAAATGTTGCAGTGAAGTCTGTCAAATTTGATTTGATCACTACGTTCAGTGGATTTGGAAGGCGAGGTTAATCTGCTCAAATATTTCGCATGATCTTTGACCCGTGAATGGACGCCACAAGCTGTCTCGACAGTGATTTGAGCTTGGACCTTTAACAAGCCAGAGAGTCCAGAATGAAGATAGCCTGTCAGCTGTGTTGCCACATCTACTTTAATAGTTTGCGGGCAGTTATGAGACAGCAGTCGATAGTACAAATCTTTTCACACATTTTTTCACATCCGTGACCGAGTTATGGAGCGTGCTAACTGACAGCTTCCTTGCTGAGCGACGTACAGAGGAATCTGATCATATTGTTGTCTGTTCATCCTCTTACTAACTGTTTATTTACGCTATGCTTGAATGAGTTTAGTCTTTCACATTAGCATAATTTATGTCTTTTTTTTTGTGTTACTGTTACCGCACATGTATGTTAATACACCCTCAATCACACACACAGCTTGTGACAGTCACTGTACAGCTGGAGGCCCCGGTATGAGAGATAAAGACTGAACTGGAGGCTGTTGTGGTTGAAGAGGGCGACACACAGAGAGGGAGAGAGAAGTGCTGCAGGATAGAGAAAGAGAGACTTAATGTCTGTATGGTCTGATGTGTTCTTTGTGAGCTCTCTGCTATAGTGAGTCCTGTATGAGCTCTGTCATGCATACAGTAATACGCCTCAGCACTCTTTGTGAGGTTGTGTGCGTGTGTGTGTGTGTGTGTGCTGCTTTTCTTTACTGTTCTTCAGTCTTCTAACAGAAAGCGGAGAGAAGGGGGCAGCTTGAATAGACCAGAGTAATGGGCTGAGTGGTGAGAGAGAGATGGAAATAGGGGGAAAGGGATTCAGTGTGTGTGTGTGTGTGTGTGCTGTTAAAGCGCCCAGTCAGCCAGGCAGCGAGTGCATCACTGCTGCTTTCTAGTCTTGTACTGCAGAAAGTTCTGCCCACGGGGTGCTGACACACAGACACACACACACTGCACAGTTTTATCACAGTTGGGTGAGTGGTAGACGAG
The DNA here is from genome assembly GCA_033000465.1 of Sciaenops ocellatus. Classification (NCBI taxonomy): domain Eukaryota; kingdom Metazoa; phylum Chordata; class Actinopteri; family Sciaenidae; genus Sciaenops; species Sciaenops ocellatus. The sequence continues at coordinate 6,423,330 of CP136871.1, read as the reverse complement.
GAGTGCCAGTGTTTTTATGACTTATGCCAGCACATAGGCTGACAGACACACACACACATATGCACAACCCCCGACGACCTCTTTGGCCACACATAATCTAGCAAAAAGAGCCACTTTCTCACACACACACACACACATGCATTTACATAATCATCAATGGTGCAATCTCAGCCTCAGTCCAACTTCATACAAAGTATGTCTGCGCAGACCTTTGGTGAAATTTCCCGACGGTGCTAAACTCGTTGCTTATCATCTGTGTTTCATTTGACCTCCTCTGTCTCTTTAATAACCGTGTGAACCGGCACCCTTGTGATTCATTAGCGAGCTAACAGTTAACAAACCAGCTAACTGGGAGAGCTGTTTTTTCCCTCTTCGGTTACTCTTAATTAAATGAAATGATATTTGTTCTCAGGATAGTACATCAGGAGAGGGAGGTGTGAATAACACAGTACAGACATTAGCCACTAGCCCTGCAAATCGCCATTGAACCCATGGATTAATTTCCCTGTGCTACTTTTTGGTGTGACTGGGCCTTAAAGGAGAAAATATAGTAATATAATGTAAAAGAATGATGGTCATACGTGGACTTGTGTCGGCGTAAGCAAAATGAACCGCAGAGATTTGGGTTTTAAAAGTCACAACCTTCACTACAAATGACAAGCTTAAAGGTACAGTGTGTAAGATTTCGTGGCATCTAGTGGTGAGGTCGACGTGGATCATCGGCGGACCTACGGCAGGTAGAATGACGCCTGGGTGCTCGAATAAGCCATCTGTATCTGCACTTACCTGTCAATCAAAGTGGCCATTAGCTATAGAGACCAGAACCATTGTCTGAACCAGGCTGTAAGCGGGCTGTTCTGCTGTGAAGTTGGACGTTTTAACATGGGGGCTTATGGAGATTGACTCACTTCTGCAGCCAGCCTCAAGTGGCCGTTCGAGGAATTACAGTTTTTAGCACTTCCCTTTAACTTCTAACAGAATAGTTAGCCATTAGTAACTAGCAAACACTTCTTCTTCTTCTACGTCATCTATTTCTGCTATGCGCTCTGTAGAGCTTTTTGACCTGTTCTGGGCTACTGTAACAAACATGACGGCGCAAGATGGCATACTCCATGTAAGAGGACCAATTTGTATCTACATATGGAGCATATGTAGATGCAAAAGGCTAGCATGTTAGATTCCATTTGTGCTAATAGATCACGCTAAAAGTTACACACTGAACCTTTAAAGCTTTAGCATTAAATAAGCCCAAATAAACACACACACACAGAAAAAAGCTGCTGTTGAAATGAAATGAAATGTAGTACAGTGTGTTCTCACTACGACAGACACCTCCGTTCACTGACAGATGATTCACAGGCATATCAAGGCTGGGCTCATCAAGCGCTCCCGTATTTGAGTGTTTGTTAGCATGGACTATCATTATTTATAGTTCAGTGAAGCATCAGGCCTGGACTGCAGTAGTACTGTCTGTGCTTTTATCTGCTGTATGTGTGTGTGTGTGTGTGAGGACATACCAAGGCAAAGTCAAAGACTTTCTTTGTGCACTGAAATTCTTGTTAAGCAGAGATAAAGGAGTAGTATCCATCCATATGTAAGTGTGTGTGTAGCTGTGAATATAAGATAATCTGATTCAACAGCTCTTATCTCTAATGGCCACAACACCCCAAACACACACACTTAAACACTTAAATTAAAAAAAACATAATGGTGTGTGTGTGTGTGTGTGTGTGTGTATAAGTCCTACGCTGTGTGATATGGGATGAGGATTTTGCTCCTCCATCTCTCTCCCTCTTTTCTCTCTCAGCGTCTTACCATTCAGTTTTCTATCTAAGCCCCTTTGCTAGTCTCTAGGATACCAACCAGTTACCGTAGCAACCAGTCTAGCCGGCCACCTCCATGAAACACACAGCCACGCGGTCACCTGACCGTCCAATCTTCCGCACGATTGGACGCTTGTGTTTTGGGCCAAGTCTGTTGACGCGCTATTGGTTTGTTTTCAGACCTTTCACTCTATTTTCTCTTCATCCCCTTCCCCCTCCTCTCCTCTCCTCTCCCCTCCTCTCCTCTCCTCTCCTCTCCTCTCCTCTCCCCTCCTCTCCTCTCCTCTCCTCTCCTCTCCTCTCCTCTCCCCTCCTCTCCTCTCCTCTCTCCTCTCCTCTCCTCTCTCCTCTCCTCTCCTCTCTCCTCTCCTCCTGTCTCACTCTCACTCAGCAAACACAGGGATTGTATTACATCAGCATTGTGCTACAGTCGCCGCATGGATTCACATTTGATACTTCTGCTTTGATGGACTGTATGGAAGGAAAACACACGCTTTGCATCGGGATTTGACTTGAGGAGATGTTTAGCCTTTACAGAGTCTCTTTTTTTTATATATACAAAATATTCAGCATCACTTGCTATCTTTACAAAGGAATGTAGATATATATACAAAAAAGTATTGCATCCAACAGATCCTGTGAGCACTCAGCCCTCCATCTTCATTCCAAGGCGTATATATCCGTGTAATGTGATTTATTCTTGATAGATAAAGTCTAGACTTTATTGATCAGTCTCTTCCAAACATATCACAGTGAAAATCAAACCACAATTAACCTGATGTGTATAAATAGAAATAAAGTTATTCCAACTTCATGGGCAACAGTGTACGTCCAAATTTGGTAGAATTTGTCCTTTTGAATCCGCCCAGAATAAGTTCCACTTTAAATATTTCCAAAGTTATTCCCTCCACTCCATGAAGTTACCCAATGAGCTTCCTCCAAACTCCCTACTCCTCCTTCTTTCTCCCACTTTTCTTTAACATACGAGGTGTTTTTGTTTTTAGCATATAAAAAAAAGAACACTACACAATCTGGTACATTCATTTCAGCACTGCTGCAGACATACTCAGCTGCTCTGTGCAGCCTTTCAAAGTTTCAAACAAAGCGATGTTGCTTTTGAGTCGCTGCCCATGATCTTATGACTCCCTGGTGTTCATCACCTGCAGGAGTTACTGTGTGAAAGGAAGTAGGTTGCCACAGCTCTGAGTTGTGCATTGTGGGTTTTTGTAGTCTACCATTGTAAATAAATTTCCTTTATTGATTAATCTGCCAGATATTTCCTTGATTTTAGTAGACAAGTCTATAAACGTCAGATAATGATGCCTAAGAGCCAAAGATTTCCTTCAGATTCTCTGTTTTATACAACCACAACCATTTTAAAACTCAGATATTCAATTTTATCAAACTACTTGTCAAGTTATATTATTTTTAGATAATAAAACTGATCATATTTTACAATATCCTCCATTTATCCCATCGATATCTAGACGCAGATGCTATAAAGCTTCTTCCTATGATCCCGGAGCTCCCCCAAACCTGCTGGGAGATGTAGTCCTTTTCCAGTATGTCACTGTTTTCTCCTGAGGTCTCCTTCTCCAAAGCCGATCACGCCTAGAACGGCGCTGAAGGGAAAAAGGTCGTCATGATGCCATAATTTTAAACACGGACGCGTGATTGACAGCAAACCGCACGGGAGGAGGAGAGGAAGGGGGAGATTCCGGTTTAATCGAGGGCGGATGGAGTCATTTTGGTTGTAGATCCAATAAATTTGGATGCTATCGAATGTGTTATTAGCGGAGATTTTAACGTTTTAACCCTTTATGACCACATAGAACAAGTCTGACAGAGCATATCTGTACATTTTTACACGCTGTAGTGCCATTTTTTGGAGCGTTTTAATATGCTATACATCAATACAACCCTTACAACCCAAATTTTAATAATTTGCATGGACTTATGTCCATACTAATAAAATAATTTGCTAAAAAAAGTGCAAAAAAACCACAATAAAAAAAGAAAATCCACATGACAGTTCATGCTCACAACTATCCAAAGGTAGGAAGTACAAACCCACTAGTGGAAGGAAACAGCGCTCTGCGACACGATGCATGTGTGACATGTAAGTGTAACTCCTCCGGTTTTATATGCAATAAGAATTATTGCTCTATCTTATTTGGTTGTAATTCTACCGGCATTTAAAAATAGATATGCAAATTGCCGGCGCTCCCATCTGTCTAAAGGCGTAGGTATCGAAAGGTATCGATACTTTTGGCAGCCTTAAAAGGGAAGAGCCCAGATGAGGATCGAGTTGTAACCAGCGTGCCTAACTCGTGGCCGTTCACCTCGTTCTCCTCAGTAAGGAATAAAACCACAAGATAACTCCACGTGGGCCAGCTGCCGCCTCCTCATGTGGATGGAGCAGGAGAGATCTCCATCTCGATCTTGGCCTTGAAATCTCTAGTCTCTAATCCTCATTCCGTCTTCATTACACAGTTGTGACAGTACAGAAAGACGCTGGCGATCGCTATCTGATCAGCGGCGGAGACGTCTGGTTAACATCACCAAACAAAGCTCTCTGCAGAGACCTCGTTTCGATATCGTGCCAAATAACACCTGAAACCAGAACATCACATTTTTTTCTGAGCTACAGCAAGCGTACAGGAAACTTTGGCACGGCGCAGGTGATAAATAAACATCATAATTAAAGAATCAGCACTACTGATGGTGACGTGGATGATAGCAGGGCACAAATATACACACACAGGCAGCAATACACACGTCTATAATGTGTATAATTAGCCTGCCAACAGCCAAACATACTTGTTTTCCTAAATATTGCAGCTCTCCTTCACTTGTTTATCTTTGCTTTATATAACAGCTCTCATGTAGACATAAATATGAGGATCTACCATCATAGATTATTGATAATCTGTGAGGTTTGCCTAGAGATTTGGTATTAGCATTGTGTATATTGGTGTGTGTGTGTGTGTGTGTGAGGGGCGAGGGGCGAGGGTGACAGTCCATTGTTGGATCTAAGTATAGATGAAGTGTGAGAGGAAGGAGACAGTGAGTGACAGAGAGGGAGATTGGACGAGAGACGGAGACACTCCAAAGACGCAACAAGAGAGAGCTCGGAGACATAGAGGAAGGGAGACGGGGGACAGCGAGGGGAGTTCGCTTGAAAGTTTAATAGAATATCTGAGGTGGGAAAACACCGAAAACGATATGGAAAGATGGAGAGAACCTTTAGATTTTTTTAAACCCTGTTAAGAAATCGGGGGGGAGAATAAATAGACAATGCAAGCTATAAAAAGAACCCTAACTCAGGGGAAACGGAGGAGCAGAGTGATCTTTAATAAGAAGTGCCAGGCCAGCACAGGTGAGATCAGACAGTCAGGTAGGGAGCTGTTGTAGGCCTTTTTTTAAGAATGGCTATTGACAAAGACAGATAGAGGTCCTATATTATGTGTGTGTGTGTGTGTGTGTGTGTGTGTGTGTGTGTGTGTATAAATTCAAGCCATCTATTGGTTCTGCCTGAACGTCCATAGCGTGCGAATCCATTTCTCACTGTCAGCCGCTAATTGCGTCGGGTGTTTTATGAGAATTGCAGGTAAAACGCTCCATTTGATATCCTCGGTTAATGTTTGATCGTGTGGTCCGTCTGTATTCACAAGCGCCACAGTGTGTTGTTGATAAAGGTGTGTACAGTGGATGGACACACGCACACATTTAAGGTGGAATTAAATGAAGCATCGCAAAGCTTTTGTTTAAACTGCACAACAGCTGCGAAGGAACACGCTGCTTTTGAATTAGGACTATGGGTTTTTTTGGTGTGACTGCAGCTAAAAAGATCACAACAATATGGTCAGAATTTAGACAGGTTAATTCAATATTGTGGATGATGTATTGTAGGACATGGAGGGATGAAAGGTAGGTGGATGTTGGGGTGAGGGACGAGAGGAGAAATCAGTGTCGTAGATCGATGTAGGAGTTCAGAGAAAATGAGAAATGGGATGAGCTCAAGGTCTGATCTTTATTCCTGAACCTATACAACTTCATTTAAAGTTAAGGAAGGAAGAATCTTCACGACCTGGATGCAAGAAGTTCAAGACAAGTTGATCTTCAGTTGGTGGTTTAATATCAGTGGTGAGGAGACTGCAGACAATCTCATTCAACAAGAAAGATGCAGCCTTATTATACGCTTGGCAAACTCCAAACACAAATCCTTCATCCTCTCTAGACCTTCTTTGTTGTATCTCTAATCAACATTTAGGGATCTATTACTCATCCTACGGCTTTAGAAACAACACCAATACATCTGTCTTGGACCTCCGCCAAGAGTTCTACCAGATGTTCCGACGTCAAACTGATGAACGAACACAGGACATAAAACTTTCATCACATACATCTTAACGCAGATGCATCCTCGCTGACGGTGATTTATGAAGAGTTCAACAATTAAGAACTCATCATCTCCGTCCGGGGCTGTGCGGGTGTGGTTTGATCAAATTTTACCGTCACCACGAGCAAACAAACCACACGACTGTCATCATTTGATTCAAACGTCGCTTAATCCTGATGGGGTGTCACGTCGTCTTCTTCAAACGTAGTCCAGCCCACTTCACACCACAGATAAAAACCCAAATGAAGTATATTTTAATTGTTCATGTGAGTAAACTCCTACCTTTTCCCTAACTCTCTATGAAACGACACTAACAGCAAAGATGACGCCTCAAATTAAAAATCTGAGATTTCGGGACACTCTTGAAGCTCATCGCACTTCCACATCCATCTGCTGCAGCGATTATTTCCTGTTTTGGAGACCCGTCACCACAATATTGTACTCCACTGTTAGGTGGAAACTGACAGCACCCTCATGAATATACTAACCAGCATCTCTGCGCAAAAACAGAACAAAGGTTTTTACATACATAATGTTTCTGCAACACACTCATGTACATGCTTATGATTACATGCAAAGCCGTGCTCGAGCCTCCTTCTGCCTCCTCTCTCCATCTCCTTCTCCTCTCTCTCTCTCTCTCTCTCTGGGGGTTGAGGTGGGGACAGTTGGATTGATTTTTACCACTCTCTCTCTCTGGCTGCTATTGACTAAGTGTGTTTTAACGATCCACTCATATAATAGCATGTACTGTACATGCCCTATATCTGCCACCTCCTTCCTCTCTTCACTCTCTCTCTCTCTCTCTCTCTCTCTCTCTCTCTCTGTGTGCTGTCTGGGTGTGGTTGCAGGATGCCCTGCGAGGGTGGCAACGGAAGCTCCACCGGAGCAAGGCGTGGGTCACGCACACACACAGACATATATATATATATATTTATGTACATATGCGTGTGTGTGTATTAGGGCTCCGTCGGGGCAGTCTACAGGAGGGCAGAACAACACTTTAATATTTCATCACTTCCATTATTCAGCAACTGCTACAGAGAGACAGTGAGGGTGGGAGAGGAGGTAAAGGAGGCGGTGTGAGTACCTTAAGCTAGTAAGATATTTTGGCAATTCATCTATATCAAGAAACACGAGTTGAATTTAATTAATTTAAATGATTTTAAACGATCGGTGGATTGAGAGGAAAGTAGAAGAGGGAGGAGAGGAAACAGATGAAGGAAAAGGAAGGATGATGCTGATGGAGGAGAAGGAGGAGGAGGGTGCGGCAGAAATGGATGGGAAGGGCGAGAGAGAGACAAGATTGCATTCCTGGGAAATGAGGATGGTCACCATGGCAACTGCAGCTGAGAGTCACATGATGCAGAGAAGTGAGAGAGAGCCAGGAGGAGAAAAAAAAACAAAACAAGGGAGACGGAGCGAGAAGGTGGGGCATGCCGGTAGACGACGACGACAACGGAGGAGGAGGAGAGAGGAGGAAAGATGTAATGAGGTGAAATAATAAAGAGGTGAAGAAAAAGAGGAGAATCGATATGTTGTACGCAAAGTGTGTGTTGTCATGTGATGCGAGGTATGTCCGGAGGAGGAATGGTAAAGGTTAAGACTACGAGAGACAAAAGGAGGGAGGAAAGAGAGAGGAAAAGAGAGGAGGTGTGATTGACAAGGAGGATGAAGGAGATGAAAATAGACGAGAGAAAGGGAGGGAAGGGGAGTGATAACAGATTGTTGATAGAGAACGCCAGCCATGTTTTTTTTTCTTCTCTCCTCCGAGATATCTGATGGCTGGTGCTCAGTGTGACGTCAACAGCACACACACAAACACACACACACACACACTTACATGGACATTGTGTCTGTTACAACAATAACAAATGTGATTTTTATGTCGTCTAGCTGCAGCCACCAAACGTAAACGAACTCTATCAGCTAAATCTAGCCCAGTTTTACTCTATTAAAGGTCCAGTGTGTAGAATTTAGTTGCATCTAGTGGTGTTATCACTGCATTGCAATCTCCTCACATCACCCTCAGTGAAAGGGCAGTGAAAAACTGCCAAACCATGACAGTAAAAGACCGTAAAATATGCTATTAAATATTACAGTGTTACACTGTACAGTTAACAGTATAATTAATGCCTTAACATGGCGTGTAAATGAAGGTTTTGAAATATGCCTGTGTTTTACTGTAACACAGTCATACTTTATTACATATTTTACGGTCTTTTACCGTTATGGTTTGGCAATTCTTCACCATGAATCACTTTAAAACTGCCTCCTATGTGAACTGTCTGAAGCTGTACAGTCGACTGTATTTTAACGTCTATCATGATGGTGGTACTTGGAAAGCTGAATATTTTCTGAGGCGGTACACAGCGTAAAAAGTTTGAGAAACACTGTAATATACTAACTAATCCAGAACCACACAAGGCAAGCTCAGTGTCCAGTGTGTGTGCATGGCTCAACAGGCGTATTGTACCTAAGCGCTCCGGTCTGTGTGGATCTGAAATGGATTGCTTTCCACTTCTTAAAATTGACTTCCTTTCCCATGTGGAAAATCTCAGGACAATCTAAATTGAGCCTACAGCGTGCAGTTCAAAGACTCGGCCGGCCGGATATATATATATCCATTTATTTCACTCAGACAAATGAGCAGGTTGAAACTGTTTGAACTCGCGCAGGTGCTTCTTCTTCGCCATTCATCCCATGCCGTGGGGAATTTGAGTCCTATCGTATCTTTCCATTGACTTTGTATGCAAACAGGCCGCCTCTAAAACTCACACTGCTCTATAGTGGTACCTCTATAATGGTTTTTCATATTTCCCATAAGATGAAGTGAGGCTGACTCTAAATTGCCTGTAGGTGTGAATGTGAACGTGAATGGAAGTGTTTCTCTAATTGTCAGCCATGAGCAGGCAACTTGTCAAGTGCATACCTCGCCTCTCGCCCAATGTCAGTCAGTCAGATATCAGATGGATGGATGGATGGAAGTCACTTGGATCAAAAACTATACAGAACAACAGGAAAAATAAGAATATACCAAAATGTGAATGTGAACAAGACACATGACAGTTGCATGACATTGAATGTTTGATCATAATTTAGCTGTTTTATTTGTAATGACATCACTCAGTCACTCCATCTACAAAGTTTATGTCGTAGATTTATAATTAAACTAACGTGCTATACCTCGTGCCAAAGCACATTACTCATTTGTTTCTGCAGATGGTCCTAAATTATTGAAGCGTGTAATAAAATAATGTAAAGTCGATATTTCATGGCAGATGATTAATGCTTTTGATGAAGGGCGGCACAACAAATGGGATAATGCATAAAAAGATGACTGTGGTTGGGAAAATCAGCTCCCTGAAGGCGAAGATACAAGATAAGAATGCATCTACTTTACAGCTGCTGTGCTCATGTACAGTAAGGGTACTCCTGTTTAGTGCATTTACGTGTAATCGAGTAATCTGGTTATTGAATTTCCTAAACATGATGTAAAGGAGAAATCTGGTTTTCTTCACAGGGTTAGGGGATTAAAACACAGCACAGCTAACATGTCTGCTGGGGAAGCATGATTTCATAGCCATAACTCAGAGTAAAAGTATACAATCCAAGTCAGGTTTCCAGCTGTTTTTAATCACGCTAAGGATGTTGCTCTAGGGATGGCAGTGGTGGTGTGTTTGTGGGTAGGTTGGTCTGAAATATATCAACGATTGGTTGTATTTCAATGAGAACTGGTACAAACATGAATTGCAATAAATTAAGTGACTTATGACGTTCCCATAAGCCCCGGCATTAAACTAAACTAAGATGGTGACCATGGTAAAAAATTGTGAGCATGTTAGCATGCTGTATCTCAATTTGGATACTTCAATTAGTACACTTCCATATGCACACTGTACTTTGTACTCATTTGGGGCAGGGTAGTGTTGTCTCAGTTCAAGTACGGCCATTGTGTACTTCCAGACGATAGTGGCATTTTACTCTTCATTTTCATCTTCACCTTCACCAAATTGCAACCGCACGGAGCATTAGTGCAGACATTTGACTGCTGAAATATGAACATAAAACATAGGTACAACTTACATTTTTTATATTGCGATATTTACTACAACTGCTTCCAGCAGCTTTCTTGGCCGTCATTTTCATAACTCTGGTGGTCCCTACCCTTCCGATACGTACCCAAAATGGCGACCATTGGGGTTTGACAGGGCTCAACTTTTTGACCATTTTGAGTGCACCATCCGGGTACTCACAGTACACTGCATTTTGCCATAACTGGCATTGTGAACACATCAAATTGACACGGCATTAGTCGTGTTTATATTTCACACGTGTGGACTAAAACTAAACCTAACTTGTAAAATTTAAATCTAAACCAAAAAACATGCCATTGGGCATCATGTGTCCTGGTTGTAGCCTGGTTTCTTACACAGTAGTGACTTAATATGTGTTTCGTGGTGGACACATCTGACTGTGAATGCCAGTTTCATGGTAACTAGGTTATTAGGGCGTGCAAGAAACATACAGTTTCTGCCTGTGAAGTTTTTTCTACACATATTACCGTTGGCTCTAGATATGTCTCCCTCGATAACAGTGGGTAATTTAATTGGGCAAAGGTTAAGATGTAATTGCTTTCCTTGTTTCCTTGACAACTGCATCGTGACCGTGTTTTTGTGTTGCACATGCTTCTGTGTATCTGTAGAAGTTCTGAAGAAGAGTCGTGCTGCACAGGAAAACCAGCATTTCCACTGTGCTTGGACACACACACACACACACACACATTGACCCTGCGTCTTCCAATATGTCTGTTTAGACAGCATCCTTGGCTTGGTCTGTGGGTTTTAAGTGTGTCTGTGGCCCACTGCCCAGTGCTCTAAACTGGAACACACTCTGGACACACACAGACACATTAACACACAACAACAACAGAAAACAGACTCAGTTTCTCCTCGCACCGTCCCCCATTCATACACACACTCACAGCCAGATTAACACACACTCTGTCGTTCCATATCAGGCATTGTGTGGCTGCTGACAGAGAGGACAGAGCATCAGTAGCAGAAGAGAACAGAGCCTTTGCCTGGCACTGAGACACATTTACATGAAATGAAATCGCTTCAAGAGGGAATCGGCGCCCGACGACAGATGGATGAAGCTTTAGTTTAAAGTTCAAAGACAGCATGTTTGGGGTATCATGGCGTCTCAGCAGGGGAGCAAAAGTTTCACACCTTTCTTCATGAAAAATGAAGTGACATACTGTCGCCCTTCCTTTCCTTTCTCTTCATTTTTGGGAGCCAGATTTGTCTTTAGGAAGCTGAGACACGATGCTGATCCACTGGCACTCCTCGCTCACGATTCACAGCTTGGTAGCAAGTATCGTCTCACTTTGTTTTAGAGGTCCCTGTCAGTCACAGGCCTAACTTTTCACACCATGCGGCGCCCATGAGTGTGTGCCTATGCAGTGTGGAAGGAGAAACAATTGAACCTAATCCACAGAAAACATGGAGGGTGTTTCTTTCTCCACAGTCTGCCCGCATCAGTGCGTTTTTATTTATTTTTATACTTCATTGATAATGTCTTGCCATGGTGCTCTCCGACAATATCTTGCTTTTGTTTTCACTCCCCGGCAGCAGCTCTGAGCTTATATTTAATAACGGGTCAGCTCAGGTTTTATATTAACGGGTCGGGAATCGATTGCTCTTAGCAGATGGGTTTATATTGAGCTTTGCTGGTGCAGGTACAAGTTTGGAAACTGGACTCCTGCAGGAGTTTGCGCCAGACATTGAAAAGACGTCATCAGATGTATGAAAATCTTTTACGTGCATCAAAATATCTGACACTCTACAAGTTGTTGCTTATCAAACAGTGTTGGTGTTTCTGCCGAATTCTGGGTCACTGGATTACACTCGTGGGTTGTATTATTAGTAAAAAAAACCAACAAAAAAAAAAAACCTCTGAAAAACCCTGTAAAAGTCCCTGCACCTCTGCCAACTAAAGCCACAAAATGTACCCTGCGTCATGCATTTGTGATAAGAGGTGCCTAGACATGCCTCTCCTCGCGCCGTGGTGTAAACGCGTTCGTTTGGCTTCAGAAATGAGCAAACAGGCTCAGACACACGAGGGAAATTGTATAAAAACTGTGTTTGCCTCCAGGAAAATGGAGCCCTTTATTAATCCTATTTATAAGACATGTCGTCCTCTAAACATTGTTTCAGCATTGTCTATTTCCACCGCCTTCATTAGAAGAGAGGGAGATATGGAGGCTGAAGAGCTGGTAGAAAAGTTGTTATGAAAATTAGTCAACCTTGTTCACTGTCAAGCGTTACACGAGTGGATTTATTTGTGCGGCCAAGCCACAGAAATAAAGTCGTATAAAATCTACCTCCTCAGCTGAATACTTTCAAACTTTCCCCCCACAAAATTATTACTGGTGAAAGTGAAATTTATTATAGATACTGTGCTATGAAAATAATATATAGTATTATTGTTAGACTTCCAGATTGTTCTCTACACACACACATGGATGGATGATTGTGTTTGGATGATACATGTTGGGTGTAGTTTGTGTGGTCAGCGTGCTGATGTACTGTGCACAGAGATGATTGGCTATAGATTTGGGACAATAACACATGTGAAAGTTCCTACAGTAGGTGCCAAACTGCCCTGATTGGCTATTATATGGAGGGAGAGAGGTAAGGCAGGAGATAAAGGAACAGATGCAGAGGATGTGGGAGGGATGAGGATGATGATGACGATGGTGGTGGTGATGATGATAGTGCCGATGATTGCCTATTCAGTGTCCAAGCAGGGATGTAGAGCAGGCGAACGGATAGCTGGTCTGTCATTACTCGACACACATAGACGCAGTCATCGAGGCTGCCCAAGACAAAAGCAAGGCTACAAATCATAAACTGAAAAACTCTATTTGAGAAACTTTTACTGAATTTTAACTGTGACAGGAGCAACAACACAAGACATAGCAGCCAGCTAATATTACTTACTAGTCCAGCAAGAAGCCCAGCTCGACGTCTTTCAGCCTTTTATTTCAGAAAACTCTTGCCAACAGCTGAAATTCAGTCCTAGATTTACTCTTGTAAACTCTCCTTTTCACTTCTCAGCTTCTTCCATCAACGTACCCTTTGACATTTTGTCCATGGAGGCTGCTGAGCCTGGTTACATTGCCCTTTTGCCTAGCTCCTGTTCTGTCACGACATAATCAACAGTCTCTAATATAAAATACTTCCTGAAAATGTAGTGTAAATAAAGGTTTTGAAGTATCTTTTACTGTCATGATTTGGCAGTTTATCACCGTTAAATCTACAGACATTTTTTTTACAGTGAAGTAGGTAGGGCAGCTTGTATGTTGCCTGAGAAGCTAAATCCGGGGCAAATCCTCGGATCACTTGCTACTGCTTGTGAGCAGCCTGAATGCTTTGGGTGCACGGTAATAACTGAAGGTGACTCAGGTTAATATTTTAACATTTTGATTGTCATCTCTCTCACGTAGATTTTGGCACATGACATGACAGATAGAGGACAAAGTTAGGGGTCTTTTAATGAATCAATCAAACTGAGGTAAAAGTAAAGAGGACAGAAATAGGAGTTTGAACAGTGAGGGGGACGTGTCTGCCCCCATCCCCCAGTGGAAAGCATGCCCTTGGCTAACTTTGTCCGCCTGCTGCTGCTGAAAACCTGATGAAAGCAAAACAGCCGGAGCTACTTGTGTTTTAAAACCAAAACCAAATGAAAGAAGTCTTACAAATCAATAATTCTTCCTGTTTGACAAAGACTTCTTTCAAACGATGTCACTTATAACATTCCTATTCCAGACATTGTTGGGCAAAGAAAATACTGTGCAGCTGCTAACAGCAGCTAACAAACTGAGAAATTTGGTCACACACCAATAATAGTCGGCTAAAATAAATGAATAATACCCTGTCACCCCTGTTAACATCAGGGCAGTGATGAATTTCAATGACCAGTATAAAACTGAAGCAAAGAACAACAAGCAACAAGTCTAAAATACACAAAAAAATAAATGTCATATACGCAGATATGGAGATGAAGAGAGGGGAGGAGGATAGGACAACAACAGCAATAGGACAACAGGACGAATGGGCAGAGAATGAGAGAGGGAACGCTTGTGTGAAGTATGAAAGAAGACAGGATTCACAGAAATACAGGAGGAAATGATAAAAGAGGAAAAGGAAGAACAAGGAGGGAGAACAGAAACATGACGCCAGGGAAGGACAAATGGAGAAGAACAAAACCGCAGATGGAAGGAGAGATGAAGGACAGACAGATTAAAAACAACTGTAGTGAGATGATTTCAGATAGAGGTCAGAGAGAAAGAGACTATGACAGAGATGATGATGATGGAGGGATGGCTAATGGCTGAGAGAATGACTGGCGGCGGACCGGATGAGGTCAGGTAGGTGGAGAGTCAGTATGCTTAGATGCACACAAACAATGCGAGTAGAAGAGTAAGGTCACTTTCACAGCCGATAGTGACGGTTCACTGTGTTGCTTTTTAGTTCAAGCGGCATCATGAGGTCGACATTTATGGTTCAAAGGGAAATATCTCAGTAAGTAGTAATTCATAAATGGCTGTTGAACTCAAACAATACACATAAAAAACACACTTGAATCTGCATGGAAGCACTCGAAAGGTGTCTCCAATTAAAAGATTCTCTAATTTATTGTCAGTTCTTGCATTATTTAGGAGAATTATCTATAAATAGAAATAGTTAGGATTCATTTGGACGTCTTAATTCTTCCTCAAAAGCTGTCTGTAGATTTTATGATAAAAAACTGCCAAACCATGACAGTAAGAGACCATAAGTATGACTGTTTATATATATACTGTTTATATATTTCAAAACCTTTATTTATTCAGCATTTTAAGGGAATTCATACAGAATAAAGTAGTATTTTATATTAGAGACTGTTAAAGCACCGTAATATTTAATGGCATATTTTACTGCCTTTTGCTGTCATGGTTTGGCAGTTTTTCACCTAAAATCTGGCATAAAAACCAGAGAAATCAACAGTACTAATATCCTTTTACTGTAATATTAGAAAAAGGTCATACTGTATTAATTATGGTAAAATTCTGGTAACCACAGCTGCCAGTTTTTTCCGTAAAAACAACTGTGTTGGTGATGCCAACTTTATTCATACAGCACCTTTAAAATTAGGCTTTACAAAGTGCTTCACAGAGCAGCGGACCCAACAGAAGGCCACACAGGTTAAGATCCAGAAAAGCAAGGATCTAAGGTTACGAACTGGCTCATACGCTCTTACATACCCTCAAAATCAGATCTTAAAATCAATCCTGAACCGCACAGGAAGCCAGTGGAGGGAGGCCGAAAACCGGTTAGAAATGAATGAAGCCTTTTCTCAGCTGTTGTTATGTTGTAACATCCTGTGGAGGCATCCTTGCAAAAATCCCCTTCCTGCCTAAAGGGGAAGTGAGTGTTTACAGTATTAGCTTCTTGAACTTTCTCTGTGGACGTGGTGTTACCCGAGCACCTTGGTGAAATCCTTCAGTAAATGAAATGTATCGAGGCTAAACCGGTCGCACCTGGAGCAACTCCCAGGTGTGAGCGTGTCAGCTTGGCTGAGTTTTAATCAGATTGCTGTTGGAGGAACATATGCGCGCTCTGTCAAATCTCCAAACTCACGTAATCTGTTATTATCTCTACCTGACTGCGTGAATTTCTGGGGAGATGTGGAAACTCAGAAACAGATCAGGCCTCCTTATTATTGCAGTTCCAACCTGAGTGCTGTGCAATCTAATTATAATGTCTGGACAAAATTACAGGAAGGGAATAGCAACACTCACCCTGCCACTATAGTGTTTCATTTGTAAATTTTAGGACACAAATATATTGTTCCACTGATGGAGTTAGCCAGGTGTAGTGTTGCATAGATTATTTGATTTCAGCGCTATTTAGTTTTAGATTTCATTCCTGCTGACTTCTTCCGAGGCCACAGTAATATAAATACCACATTCATAGAAGGACCTGTAGGTTGAAACTGTATAGTGAAGTATATTTAGGTTTACTGTATGTTTGATTGGTTTGCGTAACATAGATAGCAGATAGTGTCACATTTCAAGCTTGCTGACTCTGTGATTTTAGAGTGACTGAGTGTGATGTTACATTGTACATCTGTTGTACGGAAAGAGTACAGAATTGGATATTTTAGATTTTATTTATGTAAGTTGCATTTTTAAGATGAAATGGTTTCAAACATTTAATCTCCAGAATTATTATCAGTTTTTATACCCTATAATATCTTTTAAAGCACGGGGGGTTTAAATGCAATTTGAGTATTTCTGAACTGCTTATAAAGCTACTGTTTCATCAGCAAGCTTTATTTTCTTGAAAAACACCACCAAAATTACAATAACCAATAAAATAAAGCTAAATTGGAGGCTGTTTTGGGTTAGATTCAGTGGATGTGCTGATGAAATATCAGCTCTGTAGAGCGTATCTCTGGGTTTTAGCTCAGCTTCTGCCCATATTTGAAAGGGACGCACGGGACAACTGAATCTCCTTTTTTTATTTTCAGCCTTCTCTTTCAAACATTTGTATAATTAGGTGATAGATAGCTGGTAGATAGAATGAGAACCTTAAAAGAAACAAAAATATAAACATTTCTATTAACTTAATTCTGATTTACTCTTAATTCTTTAATTAAACAAGTTAACATCAATAAAGTTGACCGAGCATCCAAAGCCAAAGAGTTTGGTGACCATAGCTTAAGACAATTTTTATATAGAAAATAAAGAAACAGATTATACATGTTTAAAACCGTATGGAATCTCAAAAACATATTTTTAATTATATAAAATCACTGAAACATGGGTGGAGTAGCATGCCAAAAACCATGCAGAAGAAGAAGAATGAGTTTATTACAGACTAACTAACCACAAATCAAGGTTAGGTGTACATGCATTTTTTTCTATTTAGTCCGGTTTAAGTGTGTGGGTGTAAAGGATATGAAGACACTAAAGATTAGCAGTACAAAGGTCAGGGCCTCGGTGTCCTGGTATCATTACTGTGAGCAAGAATGACCATGTAGGAGGTAAAATCATGAAAGAGAAATCAATAACAGCAAAGAGGAAAGGAAAGAAGAGGAGGGGGGGCAGGGATCAGCTGCTGGATTCAGATGAGATGCTGCTAATGGCAGCGGAATCTAAGTGAGATCCCGGCTGCAGGTTTATTCATAGCTAAGTGGTTAGCAAGATGTTCCATAAACACAGACCGACACATCTTAAATTAAACAAAAAAGAAATATGTTTTAAAATCATCTCATGTATGCAATTAGAGGATTGAATTCCACCACCAAAATGATAATAACATTCAGGGCCACAATAGGAAACATATGGCAGTAAATGTATCATGTAGAACAGAGCTGGCAGCTAACTGACAGGACTCTTCCGATTATTTGACCCGAGCAGCTTTGTTCAGTCACCGGGAGGCTGATTTATCTGCGTCTTTGTCTGTCTGGAAAGAGCTCAGAGTGCAGATCAACCGTCTGTACCCCTGAAGGAACAAGACCCAGATCACTGCTGCACGACACAACAGCCTCCTCCTCTTTGGCCTTTTGTGCAGCTAAAAAAAGACACACACAAAAAAAGCCATGCCTTTGTCCAACCCCAGCTGGCAAATATTTTTAGAGCATCTTGAAGGTTTGCCCACATTGCAATTTGATGACATTAACTGAATTTGAACTCAGCCCTCTCCGCAAACTGCAGAAGCTTTCCGGTGTGTTTCTGTTTCTGTACTGACTTGACTCAGGGTTTATAATGCCACGTTGGATTTTAAATGATGCTTTTGACCAGGAGAATAAATGGACCAGAGGGAGCTGAAAGGCTCTCATTCTTTCCTTTTTCTCCCCCTAATCTTGCTCTTTCTTCTGTAATCACCTCAAACCTCTTCTCTATTTTTCAACCTCCATCCATGTGAACCCTCCCCCCTCCAGGTCATGTGTTTCTTGCTCTTCTGCTGTATCCTACACTGTCAAATAACCGTTAGCACTGGTTGTCAAACTGTGATACCACTGGTGGTACGCAACCTCCTTGTGGTGGTGCAGGTAGAGCGGAGCTCGCATACATCCGTGATTAGTTATGAGCTAAAATGTGACATTAATTTAATAAGTGGAGGTAAAATTGATGATTCAGAAATGCTGCAATCGTGCCTCCAAACAAGAAATATTAGAAAGAGAAGTGCAGATCAGGCATAACACTTTAACACCAGATTTCTTTGTTCAGGATTGAACAACAGTCAACAGTAATCTGTAAAACAAAGAAACTGTCGTTTTTACAGTAAAAAAACTGTCAGCTATTTATTGTACATACTGACCGACTCTCTGGGACGGTTTGTCTTAATTTGAGTGCCTCTGTTCTAACCTTCTCCTCCCTTCCTTGTGTTTTTCTCCAGGCGGATGCTAAGATGGTGTGCGACGTGGTCAGTCGTATGGAGGACACAGAGCCCTACTCCGCCGAGCTGCTCTCCGCCATGATGCGTCTGTGGTCCGACTCAGGCATCCAGGAGTGTTTCAGCCGTGCCCGAGAGTACCAGCTCAACGATTCAGCGCAGTAGTGCGTATCGTACATGTTTATTACTCAATATGTCAAATAAGATAAGATAAACTTTGTTGATCCACCACTGGGGGAATTCACTTGTTACAGCGGCTCACAATATACAAGGTGGATAATAAAATAGGGGGTGTCCTCATGGCTCAGCTGGTAGAGTGGGCTCCCCATGTACCCCTCCAGCGACCCGGTTCTGACTCCGACTCTGACTCTCTCACATGTTGAAAGCTGCCCAGAGTTCCCAGCGAGTCCTCAGTGAGTTATTTCAGCCACGTCTCTGCGATGCTACACTCTCCATACTCCTCTGTAGCCTGGTTAGCGCCATTAGCTCCTCCATCTTATTGAGGAGAGATCTTACGTTCCCCATGATAACAGACGGTACTCATGGTTTGTACCATCTGTTCTCGAGTGTAAAACAAGAGAGCTGTGGCTTTTTTTGGACGGGTCACAGATGTATCATGAAGTATGACAGAAAAAAGGCAAAATCACTGATCTCCATACTTCAAGTCCATGTTTGCACAAAATGGAAGAAGACAAAAAACACAGAGATACTGTAACTGGCAACCAACTAAGATATCACAACATTAATTGTTAGAGAGGTGAAAACAGTTGATATCAGGTGATATCGCCCAGTGTGTGTGTGTGTGTGTGTGTGTGTGTGTGTGTGTTTGTCTGTGTCAAAAGGGGAGTTGTCTGTATTGACAAAGGGACAAATGAAAGCTCTGAGCAAATTACATTTTCATAAAAGCATTGATTCTTCCTGCTGTTATCTACATCAGCTCAGAAAATGGATAAACCGAGTTCGAGCACATTTACCGTCCTCGCGACGGCTGTGGGCGTGTGTAGGTGTGCGTGTATGGTCAGCGATCGGACAAAAGTGGGTGTGTGTTCTGAATGTAGTGGGGTTTGTGGCATATCGCTGACTCAGCATAGTAGTAAGTGTGTGTGTGTGTGTGTGTGTTCATCGTCCACCTGACCAGCTGGGTCTCGATTTTCTAAGTCTACATCAACACATCACTCATTAGCCCTCATTAATCCATCCGCCATAAAAAAAAACATGTTCATGCTCTCAAACACACACTACTGTTTATTTATAATCCTCTAAATGTGATCATACACAAGCTATTAACACACACACGCGTACACACAAGGGAGGATGGGGAGTTCATTCCCTTAAGTGCCATGTTTGTGTGTGTTAGTGTGTAGCCTTTATTTAATTATGCTCCATACATCCAATGCAAATTAGACAGTGGCAGTGCCAAGAGAAATTGAAGCAGTGGCAGATACAGCACCACTCGCTCAGATTGTGTATACTCGAACTAGATATAATTCTTTTGTGGCTAAAATTAGTTTTTCTGCCACTGGTGAAACAAACCCCAACAGAGAGTTACCGCCAAATTCCACTGGGCACAGATGCACTGCGTTCTGTGAGCGCCGCGGCCGATGGAGCTATACGTGGCCGTTCTAGTCGAATGTTTCAAACCCCACCGGCTCCGCCACGGTCCGGTTCAGAAGCGTCCCAGAAGCAGGCCGTCGAGCTCGGGCTCCGCGGGGGAATACACGGCTGTCCTATTTTTGACGGATGCCGCGAGCAGCCCGCGTCAATCTGCAGAGAGCAGCTCGAGCTGGTCCAGAAGTCAGACACAGAAACAGCATAGAGAATCTGGCTGAATTTCAAAATAAAACACCCTGCGCAAACTGCCGCTACAGCCAAAGGGGAAACTAGATAGCATATTTACACATTTAGAAGCCCACAAAGGAAAATGACCAAACCTGAGCAAGTAAACAAAGTCTGGCAACGTTTGTGTAAGCACGATAAGACACTGACATAAAAAAGCAGGCAAAGAGCGAGCAGAGAAAACCTTCACCTTTACAGGATGCCTCATTACTTAATCCCTAACACTAGAAACTGACTGAAGTGAGAAGAAACCACATCCAGAGACAAGATCAAATGCACCACGTGGATGTGAATCAGCTGAAATAAGCGTCTAGAGGCGCAAAGCTCTGCAGCCGCCGAGGCGACATGAAACAGAATACACAGCAGAAGATAATGACCGAAGAGAAGAACGCGAGAAAAGACAGAAAGAGAAAGGGCAAGGGAGATATGGAGAGATTAGAGACTGGAAAGTTAAAGGTGGGGAATTCAAACAGAGGCGTAGACAAAGAGAAAAACACATCAAAATCGTTGAATAATGCAGACCGCGAGACCAATGAGTAAAAAAGGACGAGGAAAAGGAGTGAGTCAGGAAGTCAAAAACGATGAGAGAGCAAGAAAAGACGGAGAGAGAGCGAGCGACTAGAAGCACTTTGTTATTTCTCATCATGGCAGACATCTTGAAAGGGGTGCAAACATATTCCCATCAACATTTACATGTGGTCAATTAACTCAGCAACATCCGCTCTGTGTGTAAGCATAAGCTGTATGTGTGTGTGTGTGTGTGTGTGTGTGTGTGTGTGTGTGTGTGTGTGCGCGCGTCCGTTTGTGTGTCTGCGTTAAATGTCACATTAAAGATTGATGCACACTTCCTATTATGTTGTGGCCTGTGGTGCAGAACAGGCCGACCAGCCAATGGACTGATAGGACAGAAATCACGTGATCAGACCACACTCAGTTTGTGTTCTGTGTGTGTGTGTGTGTGTGTGTGTGTGTGTGTGTGTGTGTGTGTGTGCCCCTTCAGCTGAAGACAGTCGATGTTACTACTCCAAAGTGAAGATATTTTGGCAGTTTGTGCTTTGAAGAGGCCTTTTTGGTCGTCAGGTGTTAGAGTTAGGTTAAACATATGATTACAGAGTGTTTCTGTGGGGGTGAGTGTGTAATCACACATGCATGTAACGTGTGTTTGTATTACATAGAAAGCTGTATTCTGAGAGGAGAAAGCACAGCCGGAAGCCACCTCTCTCTCTCAAATGCCCTCCATGTCCTGACCTATTTACTACAATGCACATTCTGTTTATGATTTACATCCCTTGCCTTTGTGACACAGTGGTATGCATGTACCCATTTGGCCTCCATTTAAAAAATCTAACACAGTAACATCCTCTCTCTATATATATACACACACACACGCATGCAATGATGTTAAAGCACACTGCATAGGCATTTCTGTGATTTAGCGCCCCCAGTATTTCTGATGATTATATTATTTATTTGATCAAAAACTGGCAAGAACTTTGTTAACAGCCAAATATCAAGCAAGTGCAACAACACAAGACATAGCAGCCAGCAAATACTACTGACTAGTCGAACAGCAGTCAGCCGAGCTTGGCGTCTGTCTTTCAGCCTTTTATTTCACCAAGCTCTCACCAACCACTAAAAGTCAGTCCCAGATTTACTCTTGTCCGACAGCTTCTTGCTCAGTCATTCTTTCCTTCTCTGTTCTTAGCATCCTCTGTCAACGTCCTCTTCAGTCTTTTCACCTCTGTCATTATGTCCAGCTCCGGTTCTGGCATGACACCAACTCCACTACCCATCAGCATTTGTTAGACCTGAAAACCTCCTCTTCTTCTCCCTGGTGGTCTAAAACGCCTGTGGTACAAACACTAACACTCCTTCAGTTGCTCTGAGCTCACAATCCGGGCAGCCCAGCTAACAAACTGAAGTAACATGAGCTAACAGCAGCTACAGTTGGCAGCAGTTTACTTCACTGTCCATCAGGAAACTCTGTAAATCACAGAGAGTTGAGGCGGAGAAGCCGGAGGACATCAGAGGGAAAACCAGAAAACATTTTCTCCATAAAATATTTATATTGCATTTGTATGTGTTAAATATACGTAAAGTGTTACATACTTTTTACAGGCGATACAGAAACCTTTCTTTGGTACTTTGACGCAAGTGCTTGCTCAACTGTTGGGTTTCTGTATTACGAAGAGTTCGTCTAGTGTCATAAGATAACTTCAGTTATGATTTGGCACTCTATAAATAAAATTGAACTGATTTGTTGATTACATTGAAAAACCACGGTATCAAATAGATCAGATGCACAGTGATAGTGTCCACTGATGTCAGCAATGACATGTGCGTGACGTTAAATGTCAGAAAGCACGAAGTTCTCCGTTCTTTACTACAGATATTGATTCTGCATAATTAACATGAGTGAACTTTGTAACCGGTAATAATGTATACTTCAGCTGTATTGATTTTGATAGTCAGATATAGTTCATCCTGGTGCTAGTGGGTACTCTTGTTTGTCCATTGCTGTCTTTAGAAAGTTGTTTGTTTCATTAAACATGAGCGCGCATCTCTTAGTGAATGTCTAAAACACAAAATAGATATCGTGATCTGGTCACTGTTGATTTAAAAGCGTGCCTCGAAGCGTTTCCTGGTTCATCTTCTCCGGACTAAATAACATTGGAGCTTTTGCCTCTCATCACTTCACAGCACTTCTTTCATGTTCTGGTCGGGTTGTATCATGTCGTATCATGTCGCTGCAGCTTCTGTAGGAGTCTCAAGTGCTGGTTCTAAATAGGCCCGTGTGTCGAAACATCACAGTAGGGGAGACGTCTGAAGGCTGGTTACTTAGCGACACCAAGAAGCTCCCTTGGGCTGATACTCTAAGAAACATACATGCAACATAGACATGTTTTAACGTGTATTCAGAGTATTTAATTCTTTTATACGTGCGCAGATGCATCTTATTTTGAAGCCACTGTATTATTAAGTATATATTCACGCCCTTGTGGCCCTTGTTTGATGGCTTTAATTTCTGTAACGAACAACAAGCCAATGTAAATGACTAATGTTAGGTCATTGAACTTGAGTTAATACAGCAAGGAATCAATATGACTGCTGTAACTTGGCACTCGCTCGCCTGCATATTTACCCACTTATCTGCATCTCTCTCACACCGCGTCGGCCTTTAGATGTTCCTGTCTCGCCTCGGCTACCTATTCTTGTATGCTCTCCAGCTTCCCTCCAAAATACATAAAAGACTAGCAGTCCTTTGTAGCGTCATGCCACTGGTCAATGACTCTTTTTGCACATTACATGAAGCAATACTGCAGGCTACTGAAAACAGAAGAGTCTGTGACAGAGGGAGGAGTGAAGTGTGTGTGTGTGTGTGTGTTAACAGACTGTTATGAGAGTGATGCAGAATATCACAGCTTTTTTGGAGAACTACACACACACACACACACAGATGCACTCATCCTTGTCATTATCACCTCACAGACCGCATTCTCTTCGCTTGTCTCTCTTTCACGCCGAACACTGTTTCAGTGAATAATCTATAATACTGTACATCACCACTGAATGAGAGGAGCATACACTGGGGGTCTGGTGTTAATCGACTTAGTGCACCATGAAGAGTAATGTCAGGACGAGGAGAGGGACTAATGCAGTGGTGGTCTACATACTGTATGCTGTATAAAAAAAACAGGTTACACAGCCATGCAAATGTTATGAGCCTTCCCGGTCATGATTCAATGTCATTTACATTTGTGTGCCCTGAGGGGACAGCAGTCCTATACGTGAAACAATTGTAGCGTTTGTGTGAATGTCAGCTCATGTCAGAAGTATTTTTTGACTGCAGGGTGGAAACGGTGAACAGGTGCAGACAGTTTCCGTTCAGAGAGGGTTCAACATCCTGTGGTGGTAAGGGTCACGGAAGTCACAACAATAAGGGCAACTTTGACTGACCTTTCTTACTCTATAGTCGAATATCTAAGTGCAGCCAAGTAGTGTTTTTATTTTTTTATCAAAGTGCTCATTGTTTCTTCAGTGTGTGAGGTCCTGACGTGAAATATATGACAAGATAGACATTAAATAAAGAGATATTTTAGTGGTCTTTAGTGTTTATTTCTGCTGTGAAGTTGGGCATTTTAATACAGACTCACTTCTGCAGCCAGCCTCAAGTGGCCACTCAAGGAATTACAGTTTTTGAGCACTTCCACATTGGCTTCGTTTCCCAGCAGCAGGGGTTGCCGCTTGGGTCAAACATGAGGATAAGATGAGGACACAGCCCAACACGGTGCATTCATGTTGCTGTTGGCCTACAATCCACAACCCATTTAAAACCACTGAATGTGACACTTAATCAATTACCTAAATAGTTGATTCATCAACGTATCGCTTCAACGCCTTGTACATTACAAAAGTGACTGACTCAGCTACCCAGTGTACTCCACTTTTCCAGCCTCAGGCATCCCATCTTTCTTTTTAAACATCTCATTCTGTTGTGTGCGTCACTCTCTTTGGACCCTGGTCTGAAAATGCAGTGTATCTGAAAATGACATACATCCGCACTTTAGTTTAATTAGTTTCTGAAGAGTTTTCTAACCACCAGCTGAAACATAATCGCAAAATTGGCTAAAAACGGCAAAACATTTCTTTTACTTGGCAAAGAACGAAAATCTGCACTACAGCTATCATCTGGCACAAAGTGGGACATAAAACAGCCTGATTACTGACTCTCAGCTACTTAAATCTTCATTCTGTCATCGTCATATCTCTGTAATCACTTGCACTGTGTTTCTGTAACAGTCCAAACAAACATACAGCGTCTTACGCAGGAGAACTGAAAGAAATGACGGTGGGGCAAGTCTGATGTTACTTTAAGACTTTTAAAGCTGGGTTTTTGGTAGGTTTATGTCTTGATTAAAGCAATTTTCGTTTGGGTTTAGCACATAGATCCCTTAATAAAAGCTACATGGAACTTGTATATAACAAACATAGAACCACGATGCCCTGAGACTACGTACAGAACAGTTTTATTACTCTAGAGTTGGGCATTTTTCCACAGTCAAACAACAAATGTCAAACAACATTTGTATGACTCTTGTGTTGAAATACATTTGTTTGAACAGACATTCTTATGTTTCAAGCACCATATTGTGAAATAAAATCTGCTTTGGGCTCATTATTTTGTTTTATTTTTTATTTTTAAAAACTGAAAAACACCAAATCACTATAGTTTTCTTGTAATACAGTTACAACTTTATTAACTTCACGTTCTCTTTGTCTCCGCACTTTCAGCTCTGCCTATCTACGTCCTCTCCAAACACCGAGCTCTAACCTGTATTTCTTTCTCTGTAGTCAGTAGTTCTTATCCCTGAAGCTGTGCACATGCAGTTTGTCTGTACTCTAATCTCCTCACTCTCTAGCTTCATCTCATTTTCTTGGAAGTAACTCAGCTTCCATTTAAAAGCTCTGAAACTACATTCTCACTAATCTATAAATAAAAAAACGTTACACCATTACAGTAAATTGGATGCATGCATGGTGTGGTGATGTTCCAACCCATATGTTTTTATGTATAGATACCTGTTAGTCCATATCTGTTGGCTTAGAATATCAATAATGCCTGAATTCATTCTGCAAAGAAGCAAAACTGTCTTTCTGAAGGGAATATGTCACCCTACAAGGTGGAAATGACACAATTGTAAGTCAGCAGATCCAAAGGACGTGGCATTAAAAGAACATAACGGACACCTGCCAGCCAATCAGATTAAGATTCCCAGGGGCCACGGTGTAAAAGTCTTTCTTCACTGTCTCCCCTATTCTTTGCTCGACGGTAGGGCGGATTAATACTGTATGTAGGAAGAATGATCATCCCTTCAGCAAGAGAGCTGCCCTGCAAGGGCCGTGAGATGAATCTCCGAAGAGTACTATTCAGGATTATTTGATTTATACTTCTACATTAAAAAATAAAGCTCCACTTCCAGGGATATTCCATTACATAACTCAGCAGAGTCATCACGCCCACTCACTTCCCTTTCTCACTTGTTACCAAGTGACTGCTCAACATTGTAACTTAGTTATATGTATATGTATTGTATGGGCCAGCTAGGGCTGATGGCTTTTATTCATTTAATTTGTAGGAATCCGGAAGATAAAGGCAGTTTTTTGATGGGAGACTATTGGCATCATTTAAAATGTATCTTCTGCTGGGACAGCTTGATTTTTCAAATTTTTAAAAAGATTTAAAGGTCCATTGTGTGAGATTTTGTGACACCTAGCGGTGAAGTTGCAAATTGCAACCAAATGAATACTCTCCCACACACCTCACCCTCTTCCTTCCAAGCATGTAAGAAAAACTCTGGCTGACAAATCGACATTAAAAGGAAAAGGCCATATTTAGATCAGTGTTTGGTTTGTCTGCTCTGGGCTACTGTAGAAAAATGGCGGTACAACATGGCGGACTCCGTGGAAGAGGACCCGCTCTCACACTGTAGATATAGAGGGTTCATTTTGAGACAACGAAAACACAACGATTCTTATTTTTAGGTGATTATACTCTAATGGAAACATACTAATGAATATTATATTCCATTCCTGCCAATAGATACTCGGAGGGCAGAGGTTCCTTACCTGTCAGTATTGATCTGTAGTTAACTCGGACCACTGACCTCCAATAGAAGCAACTTGTAGATAGAAAATTATGCCACTGCAGTCAGTAAAGTAGCACATTTACAATCATTATTAATGACAGTAGTCCAGTGGGTGGGTGTCATATTCTGCTTGTTATGTAATGTTTACTGTATCACCCACCTGGGCCAAAACATACATCATTACACTGTAGTGCAAAGTGGATTACAGCAGAACAAATGCATCCATTTTTAATGTGCGTGTATGTGTGTGATCAGCAAGCTGTCAAGCCTTTGAGTTACGGCCTATGTGAGACTAAAAGGTGAGCTGCACAGGGATACTAATGGACTTTGAAGGAAGAGTGATACAATCATAAACATCATGTAAAAGATGGAACTAGTATCAGGACTATAGTCTACAGCACTGGTTCTCAATCTATGGTACGAGTACCACTGGTGGTACGCGACCTCCTTGTCTTACTGTAATAAATACAGTATAACCTTTTCTAATATTACGGTAAAATGATGTTAGTACTGTTGATTTCACAGTTGGCGTTTTATTCCATATTTTAAAATATCTGTAGATTTTTCGATAAAAAACTGCCAAACCATGACAGTAAAAGACCGTAAAATATGCCATTAAATATTACAGCGTAGAATAAACCTGCCTTCTATGTGCCTGTAGCCAAACAGGGTTGACTGTATTTTAACATCTGTCATGATGGTGGTACTGACAGATATGGAGTTAATAGTGATTTAACCACTCCAATTTCTTAGTCAAGACTTGAAAATGCTCTCTCTGGCTGCTTTCTTATGTTTCCAGCGCGATATGTTTTAAAACAAAAACCCTCTCAAACCAGTTGATGGCTACACACATGATGCTGTGCTTGAAGACTGAGCCTTAAACAGATGGAAATAGAAACATTGTTCTTGAACGGCAGCGTTCGTTAGTCCTCGAATTATGAAAAAGAAAATATAACAGCTATTTCGTTAATTTGTCATTTTGTTCTAACATAACCCTGTTTATCCGCTTGGCTTGCATACGTGTTCTTATTTTCAAAAAGTATGTTTTCGCTCTTAACGTTACAAGAGAAGAGGCTTTTAGGATGAGGACTTTTGGCAAACTCAACGCCATCATTGGCTGCAGTTGCTGGAGTGCAAACTGTCCCAAAATCCACTTAAGAGCTGGATGCTAACGTCAGCCTAAACTTGAGTAGCATCCAGATCCAGCTTCCACACAGTGGGGAGATTCTGCAGAGTCGATGTGATAACTTGTAAATCCACACACTATTTAATAAATGATCACAAAAACACACTAAACACACTAAATGCAGTTTGCTGCTGATTGACAGTCTTTGTCTTTGTTCTGTGTGTGTTTGTCTGCAGCTACCTAGACAGCCTAGATCGGATTGGTGCGACAGACTACCAGCCTACAGAGCAGGACATCCTGAGGACCCGAGTGAAGACCACAGGCATTGTCGAGACGCACTTTACCTTCAAAAACCTCCACTTCAGGTCAGTATGAACTCAAGACAGTGACGTTGTAACTTCAGATTAGTCTTAAACTGTCACCAGTACTCCATTTTACTCGTCTCTCCCCTGTCTACGCTGTAGGAACTCCAGTCTGTAATTAATAAGATTAAATGCTTTAAACAAGTGTCTATATTTATTATTGTCTTTTTAATGAGAACTGATTCAATTAGAGCAAAGAACTGTGGGAAAGATGACAGAGAGGAGAGGCATGTTGGGACGGTACGAGGAAAGGAAAGAGAAAAGATGTGAAGTCTTTTACAGACCTCCAGTTTTATTATCCAGTTTCTGTCCCTCTTGACACATGTATGTCACAAGCAAGTCTCAAGTCTTAACCTTCACGTCTCACGTTACTGTGGTGAGAAGTCAAGTCACAAGTCATATCAGTTAAATCAGTTAAAAGACAGTGTTCGCGCAAAGTTTAATTTTCAGCATTATGCCTTCCTCATGAATCTTACTGATAATTGATGTCTTTTGGCAATCAATAACAGGAGAGAGTGGGAATGTAGGAGTTTGATCATGGTGCTTTACTACTGTTAGTTTCTTCTCCTATAAACAGACAAAACAAACATTACTGAGCCAAAACACAAATATATATCAGCCAAGGTGGAAAAATTTGATTGCATTACCAAACTGGAAAACTCCATCGACCACTTGCGATACCTCATCCGCAACCACTCCAGCCACCCACTAAGACGACAGAACAAACCCAGCTAAAATCCAATAAATACAACCCATAAACCATAAACTTGGATTTGAGCTCTGACGCAATTCAAATTAATGGTGTGTTTAAAAGTTGCTTAAAATAGCAGAGAGAGTGGTACAATGGCATGTAATGACAAGAAATGTTAGCATTACATTACACCTATGTGAGCAGGAAGCTGTG
Source organism: Sciaenops ocellatus (assembly GCA_033000465.1). NCBI lineage: Eukaryota > Metazoa > Chordata > Actinopteri > Sciaenidae > Sciaenops > Sciaenops ocellatus. Next base: position 6,393,784 of record CP136871.1, on the reverse strand, counting down.
TTAGCTAATGTACCTGCATAGATTAAATGGTTATGTGTGCCCGAACCAACCTTTTCAATAGAATTCAATGTCCATTCAAAACGTCTGAGAACTTAATCTTAGCTTTCTAGCTAACTTTTGACTCGCCAATACATAAAAAAAAACACAATTACGTATCTTTCTTTGTGGGTTTTGTAGTGACGGATGATGTCAAGTCTTAAGGTACGAATATCAAGTCAAAGTCGAGTTGATTCTCAGTCAATCAATCAATCAAGCAAGTCTCGAGTCTTCAAATTTGCGACTAGAGTGTGACTCAAGGCCCCACCTCTGACATTAGACAAATTATGAATGAAGGCACTGTCACACTTTGTTTCAATCTTTGTCATACAGTAGATACACACACCATATCTACTGTGTGTTCAGATGCACAGACACACACACGATTTTAACATGCATAGAAATGTCGGATCTGCTGGATGAAGCGTTCTCCTGTGTCTCTTGGAGATAGTAGGTGGTGTGCTGGGTGTCTTTTTGTTGAGATGCTCTAAATATTGTCAGCTCACTTGCTATTACTGGCAGCCAGTCGGAGTGTGGGAGTCTACAGTTTCCCTGTATTGGGTGTAATCCATCAATACCATTGTAGCCGCCACATCATGTAGGATTCATGTCACTTCGGTCAATTTAATCCTCTGTGGTAATCCACAAAAATACGGCAACATATGAGAAAGTGACCATTCCGAGCTTAAAAAAAACATGATATGATTCACTCGTGTACTTGTTTAGTTGCTCCACTGTTTCAGCTCTATCATATTCCACAGAAGGTCACAGGTTGTGGTTTGAATATTAAACTAAAATCTTGATCTGTTGGGGCCACTACTTCTTATCTGAACATCCCTTACTGTAAAGGTCCAGTGTGGAACATGATTTAGAAGAATCTATTGGTAGAATATGGCAGAAATGGAATATACATATGTTTTCATTGTAAAATCACCTAAAAATAAGAATCATTATGTTTTCATTACCTTAAAATGAGCCCATTATATCTACAGAAGGAGCAGGTCCTCTTCCACGGTGTCTGCCGTGATGCATACGACATCAAGTTTCGCGGCCACCCTTAGGCTTTCCTACACGCTTGGAAGGAAAGGGTGAGGCAAGGGGCGATTCTGTTTGTTGCAGTCAACAGCCTCACCGCTGGATGCCACTAAATCCGTCACACTGGTCCTTTTTAGGAGCAGTTACGTTGTTTGATCCAGCCAGCCTACTTGCAGATGCAGGGGAGAGACAGAGAATCTAAAATGGGGCCCAAAAGTGTGTCCAAATGTCATGGCAGCCAAGCATTCTGAATGGTTGGTTTGTGGGTCATAGCAGGAGTCACATTTTGAGTATTTCTACCAAAATTTATGTCTGCCATTGATCACCAAAGCTCCAAATTGAAGCAGCACAACTTAGGACCACTGTTTGAATCAGCTACCAAAGATTTGACCACATTTCTCTCACAATTGTCAACTTTAATCTCAGACAGCCCAAACTCAGACGTTGTAAGGGCGCCATTAGATGACTGAAGAACATTTAAATGGCCAGTAGAGTACAAACCAATGCTCACACTCTTATATTGGTGGCATTACTCATACCCAGTGATACCACAACACATCCAAAAAAACATAACATTACAATAAGATGCCAGGCTTTATGAGATCCCATGTCCCTCTTCCATACTTTAGAGAGACTCGCTGAGCTTTTCGAACCCAGAAAAGGAAAATAAAAGAATGAGGAGACTTGTGGAGCACACACTCGGGTACAGAAACAAGAAGTCGGATAATAAAACCTAAAGTTCACAATATCAGATCATTACAGGAAGGAGAAACACTTTATGGACTGGGAAATTGGTCAGGATTGTCACATCTAATGAGCAAACATAAACCAGTAACAAGCCCAGTTTATGAATGGACCTTCAAACTGACCACGACTGAGAATCCTGAAGAAGCTGCTAGGTTTTACCGTCTTTCCAGTTAAATGTGTTCAGATTGGACCTGAGTGATCAGAAAGTAACTGTGTAACTTCCGTCCATCAGGCTGTTTGACGTGGGAGGTCAGAGGTCGGAGAGGAAGAAGTGGATCCACTGTTTCGAGGACGTCACAGCCATCATTTTCTGCGTGGCGCTCAGCGGATACGACCAGGTGCTGCATGAGGACGAGACCACGGTAAGGACGGATCTCTTCATCCTCCCACTGATGCTTTTTTTCTGTGTCACTTTATGGGCTTTATGACCCATCTATAAATATTGGAACACGCTTTAACAGGAGATTATATCAGCTAGCATCAGTAATGTTGATACATTCAGGATGCAATAATACAATAAATTCTGACATAACAGCGAGTATAAAGAACAACAAATATACAGCTCACACACTGCATACATATATGTTAGATCCATGTATATGTGTTGTATATTGTTGCTGTCCGATGAAAACCACTTATGAAGGATGAAAAAATGGATGTACGTGGATTTTGAGATGACGTGCGGTTGGTTGCGAGCCTCGACTCTCCTGTTTACGTCCATCTCAGTTGGTAAACTATCAATAGCAAGGCTGTCCTACATGTTTCCACAGAGCTTATTAGCCTAATCAAAGCTATTTTACTATTTTCGATTGAATACAGCATAATCCAGGTTATCTGACACTGACGCGAGCATCAGTCCGACTCGGCGCAGAGAGATCGCAGCGCTCTTCCTCTATCATCGAATCAAAATGTTGTTTATCCAAAGCTGTCCTCCTTCTGTCTGTCCTACATACATGATGTAACAAAACATTGGTAGATAAGAGTCTAAATGCTGACCAAGGACAGAACATTCAATATAGATTTGTGGTTTTCATTGGACAGCGATGATATATGTGCACACATACTGTACATGATTGTCGATACGGTGTATATTTAGTCTGATGAAGAGCAGCTGTGCTCGAAATGTCAGGTTGGTGCAAGAAATAAGTGGACAATGAAGAATGCAGTGTGGGAGCTGTTTGTTTATGTCACAATTTACTCACTTTCTGCTCAGCACCTGTATGTGCTATTTGTATATAAGCTAACATTAAACACATATATACATTTGACAGATACAGTTTGTGTTATTTACTTTGCTCAGCAGTGGTCTGCCACACTGTTTCACCTTTGTACACGCAACATGAATGTCTCCGGTGTTCCCTCTGGATCCTTATCTCTCGCTGAACTCCAGTATCATCGACAGGACATAACAGAACCGCATTCAAAATACCTGTTGGGCTTGTTTGTTTAACATCCGACCATGATCCATCCACACGTGGATGAGTCTCAATATAAAGAGGGAAAAGAGGACACATGATGCAAATCATTCCTGTTTGATGCTGAAAAGCAGATCGTATTCTGGTCAAAGCAAATGAGCTGCGGCGTCTCATGTGTAATAGGCAAATTATGTGACTGAGATAGATGAAGAAATCTCCATGACGTATTTTAGATGCCTGTATTCACTTTACTTACTTTTAGAGAGTTCTCTCAATAAATAAACACTAAAAAAACATGAAAGCATAATATGATGTAGACCTTAGATATATAGTTATACATAACCTCATCTAGTACAATTTCTTGTTTTAAAACCTCAGTTTAACTCATTTATTTCACCTTGAAATTATATTTAAAGAGCTCTGAAGTGATAAAACTGCACACATTTTAGATATTTGGTGAAAATAAGGCTCCTGTAAGTATTGAAACTCAGTTACAATGGATTATCTCCTCAACAATGGACCACAACCTGCCATGCGGCTGTAAACAAAATGCCATGCAACCTAAAACAAATAAGCTGATTTGAATGCACGGCGCTCGGTGCTATATTTATAAGCCCGAAGTCCGGAGAGAATTCCGAGCTGGGAAATTGTGTTTGGTAGCTGCTCTGTTTATGCAGATGTCGTCAAGCCTCCCTCTGAGCTGGGGGCACCAGAAGAACGTCAATTGAGGAGAGGAAAGATCCATCATGAAAACACGGACACGAGTATGCGTGCTGCATACCTTCAGCGTTAATTGCTGTGCTGTGTGGAGTTTCTTTGTTCTAGCAGATATCTGTCTATATGTAGGTAACGTAGGGTCATGGGGATATTTGATAGCAGAAAACGTCTCAGCTCAGCAAAATTAAGAGTAAATATAGTTTCAATCCCGAGGAGTCAAAGAGCAAACGGCCTATTTCTAGACTCGCTAGAGAGAGATCCATTGTTAAAGATATCAATTTTTCCTCTGACAGTACCTCAATAAATCAGACTGTAGAGCAGTGATGAGAGATTTTTTTAATAAAGGGGATGTTTCACTATAATACTGCAGCTAAAATAATTCGAATAAGACGAATACAAGGCAATATGTGGCACCAAAAAATGTTATCATGAAAGAGCAAACACTCGTGTGGGAGTTATAATTACCAGGCAAATAACCAAATGTTGTTGTTTTTTTTCGGCAAGCGCCCACATCCTCCGTCAGTCCGGCTACCAGACTTGCACACTACCCAGTCATGTGATCCAGATATTACAGTGCACCGTCAAATATTGTACAATCAGACGAACGAAGATAACACCCCCTCCGCAGTAATGGGAGTAATAAAGTAATACATATACCCCTCGTGGGCAGTTTATTAAAATCACTGATACGCCATGAATTGAATTAGATTGCCATCTTTTCTCCGTTAAACTAATCCGGTCTTAAATTCTCATCATACCAGCCTCTTACAAAGTAAGATAATGCACGTACATTTATTGTTTATTGATTAGATGCTTTATTCTAATATTTATAACAATGTTTGGAGCTCCTAATGGTGATTTCCAGTATGTCAAGACAGGTTAATCAAAGAGGTTACTGGAGACTCCTAAAGTCACATGACTTCGAGCCAAATAGAAGATTTATAGATAGTTTTTTCCTGAAATAAATGATTGAACACATCAATAATCCTTAAGAACAGAGTTTTCCTGTGCAGATCAGACTTTTAAAGATCTTTTCGGTGCCACACACAGTGCAGTTTAATTCCCCTTTTTTATGATCCAACCCTCCAAAGTATGAAAGTATGATGGAAAGCCAGTAGGGACAATATAGCCTCGAATTATGCATGATTATGTCACATTTTTTTTCACGACTTCCCAGCAGTAGATCACAATCATTCCTAATGATCTAATTGTTTGAATTAATGCAACCCCGGCTGGGATAAGTGGCATAAAACTGATGAATAGATTAACCAGTGAACATTCATACAAGCTTCTGCTAAAATTACTTTAGATGATTAGAACTTCTGAGCTACTGAAGCTAGCAGGAGCTTTCCTGTGGCAAGCGAGAAAAAATATTTGTGAATGAAATGTGAAACTTTATGACGACTTCTGAACTGAATTAAATGCCTTTTAAGACTTTTCATGACCTAACAAATGTCATTTGAAGTGCCTGTTTGATGTGATGATATGGTATTGCCAAAATGTGTGTGCAGTAGAGACACAAACGCACACATGTAACACCACATACTACTCTCGCTTCATAATTCCCTTCTTTCTATTGAAGAACTGCTTGCGTTGTGTGTTTCTCTGCCTCTCTTTGTCTTGTTTCTGTGAAAACACACCGACCAACATGCACAGAAGAGGTCTGGGTGAACACTGTCTCGATAAAGTCCTGTCCTCCTGCCTCTAAACACTTTCTTTTCAGCACTAGAGTTTGTGTTTGTGTGTGTGTGTGTTTGGGGCGGACGGGGTGGTGTCACGTAAAGGAACTGGGACGCGGCTGGGGTGGGCGGGTCCCCCTTTTTTGCATTTTCCGTTCCTGCTCTAAGCTCCACACCTGCAGCATCTCTGGCTCCTTCCGCTCCTCCTGTCGCTCTCGCCATCGACTGTCCTCTCTAACCAATCAGCAGTCAGATCTTCTGCAGACGCTCCACCCACAGACAGGTATGAACCCACCCGAAAGGTTGATACACTCACCGCGAGTTGGAAGCAGTTCCTCTTTCTGATTGTGAACCAAAGAATTCAAGCATGTGTGTGTGTCTTTGCACAGCTTTGTATTTGTGTTCGTCAAATATTGTATTGCATGCTATCTATCTATCTATCTATCTATCTATCTATCTATCTATCTATCTATCTATCTATCTATCTATCTGTCTATCATTGTTTTAAATCTTTGAATCTGTCCTAAACTAGGATATAATGGATCATAACCACAGAGAAACTGCTTCCAACTCATTTTTTTTTTAAAGAATCAGAGTCAAATCTGTTTTCATCACTAGGCACGTGCTTTAAAAAGTAATGCCAACAGCTGTGGTAATTAATCATGGTAGACTGATTTATGAATCACATTTTTTCACTAAAGAAGTGCCTAATGATGAAAAATATAAAACTATTTTCATAATTTTTTTAATTTAATTTAATTTTATTTATTGTATCAATCATAGTTTTCAATCAGTTCAACTTTTCATTCTTTTTTAACCATTTTAGCTTAATTGAGTTTAATTTACGCCTCATGTTATTGTTTTATTGTAATCTTTATTCTATGCAATTGATAATATTGGCACTGTTGCCTCTTAAATAAGTTGAAATTGACAAAATAATTTGGTCTTTGTTTCACTGTTAAAAGAACTTTGTTCATAATTCAGAACTCAACACATCCTGTGAAATCATAAAACAAATAGAAAGAATGTTGACAAAGTGGAAACCATAGATGTAATATTTGGTAGCCTTTGGAGAAAAATAACCCTTCCTATAGACTTCAGAGAGATTCCTACACCTCTCTATTAGAAGTTGTCCACTCCTCTTCTACAAACTTCTTCAGATGTCTCAGATTTGAAGGGTCCCTTCTTCCAACTGCTGTTTTCAGATCTGTCCACTCATGTTCAGTGTGATTTAGATGTGGACTTATTGCTGGCTCACACAGTCCAGCGTTTTCTTTTCAGGAGGTGGACTTTCAATTGTTACATTTTCTACCTCAGAAAGATCTTTAATATAAATATGCGTTGTTTTGTTAATTGTTACACTGCTAACTTTATAAATTATTACTTCCACAAACTGTTGCTGCCTCCTGCTCTCTCTGCAAAAATGTAGATGACATAAAAGGTTTAGAACAGCCAACATACTCAAAGCAGAGAGCTTCTATTCAAAGCATTACTGAACAGCGCCCCTAGTGGTCAGAAACTCCACTGGGTACCTTTAAGTTATCATTTTTTACTACACTTTTTGGCAGTTGCTCACAGCTTAAAAGCTAAAAGTGCATGGCTTTGTTTAACTCAGCTGCAACAACCAGCTTACTAATAACTTCTGTTACTATGTGTTGGTACACACACACGCACACATACACACCATGCAGAAGGAAATGCTGTGTCCATAGAATAGAGGAACTCCTCAGTATTTCCTCAGTATATTTACTGGATTCCACTTTTAATGGTGTGTGTGTGGATGCAGTACATGTGTTCTTTGATTCGTGCATGTGTTTTCTGAACACGTGCCTTCATTTTGTATGCCTTTTTTTTTAAAATTTGGGTTTGTATACTTGTACTTATATGTGTTTGTGAGCATGCAGCAGAGTGTGTTTTAAAGCCCAGTTTAACCCTCGCTAATGCCTCTTCTACAGAACCGCATGCACGAGTCTCTGAAGCTGTTTGATTCCATCTGTAACAACAAGTGGTTTAAAGACACCTCCATCATCCTCTTCCTGAACAAGAAGGACATCTTTGAAAAGAAGATCACCAAATCACCGCTGTCCATCTGCTTCCCTGAGTATACCGGTACATATCCGTTTGAGATTCATAGTTCATACTATATACTGTATATTTGTATGGATAATAGAAGGCCTTTTGGCCGCTAAGACAGGCCACCCAGTACTTACAGACATTTAAAGAGTAGTTCAATATGGAAGACAGATACTCCTGAAGAGTAAAGAGTTAAAGAGTATTTTAACACCAAAACCAAATAAAAATCTGGGCATAGTCCTGGGTCACTGCTTTGAGATTTTATGACATTAACCTTTTAAAAATATTGGATAATATAATGGATAATGGAAAGTATGGTTTGGTACAGACGGGAAGGTGGAATGAACAAAAGGTAACTTTAATGACTTAGACACAAAATACCAAAGGCGACTGAAACAAACTTAATGCAACAATCCAATAAAAATCCCATCAGCAGAAGTCCCAACAACCAAAAATACTGAACTAAGATACACTAGGACACACATGGACTAAGTACAAGAGGACTAATTAACTAATTACACAGAGGTGACGCAGAAAACAGGTGGCAAAGACAAAGACATGAAGGAAAGTAACAGAGGACGCCCTAGGAAATACTCTCAACATAAAACAGGAAATACAAACTAGAAATACAAAACCATGACACCACAACTTGTTTCGATTTTAAGCCCTGACTACTGTCATTTACATTTTCTACGGCCATTGGGTCAAATTGAAATCATTCCTTTAAGTGACAATTAAATATTGAGAATCATCTATCCTGCTTGTGAATTCAGTACTTGAAATTTCAATTATTGTGATACCCCTACATAGAATCATGCATGCCATCTCTACACATTTTTCTTACATCACAAAACTGTCAAATGTCACACTTGATAACCCGGCTGGTCGGACAGAAGGTGAAATAGAAGATTGAAGGCAACAGAAAAGAGTAGATCGGCTCAATCTCTGGAACAAAACAAAGATTGAAGTCAAAGAAGTAAAAGAAAAAGAACATGAGTGATAAGACAACACAGGGAGAAACAACAGAACATGAGAAAGAAAGAGAGCAAGACTGTGAGAAGATTAGATAACAGAAACAGGCAAAGTAAGGACTGTGAGAAAACAAGATGGAGAGAGACCAAACCAGCAAGCCTGTGAGAAAAGAGAGAATTAAGATTCCAAAGCTCTCCTCCTCTCCTCTTCATCCTTTTCCACGGCCAGACTTCATCGTCTGTTGTGATGTGAAGTCGCCGCTGAAGCAGACAGACAAACCACAGTGCTGCCGATGGCCGAGAGCCAGATAGATGTAAGCGGCACTTTGAGCAAAAACGACTCCAATCACAGAGATCTGACTCATTCCAAAAGCATTATAACAAATTAAAGCTCTTGATTAAATCCACTGCACGCCAAATGCATTGCATTACAAGCAGAACTAACCCTCACACTTAATAATGGACTTGAAGTAAAAGGGCATACAGTAGATTTGGCACTGCTGTAAAATAAATCAATATACAGTATGAATAATGGTTCAAGCCGCTTGTCTCTAGGACGTCAGATCTGTCACACTTGTTCTGTAGCTGGATAAAGATGATGACACGTTGGCAATATTCTTTGCCAACAATAAGAAGGCATAACATTTTATTTGTCAGTCCAAAATCACCATACTATTTAATATAAGAGGAAAAAAAGTGTCCACGTGTCATATTTATTCAAGCTCGGCAAGCAGCGAGCTCAGCCCTCCGAACACCTCAGCAGAATGTGTGCTGAGCAAGAAAGTCAAAGGTTATGTTTTTAGAAAATATCAGAAAATAGTGCTGATAGGGAAAAGCCCACTGACATAACATAACAGCTTTTAAGCCTTCACATGACTCCCACGATATTTCATCTTTCTCTCCGTGTCTCTCTCCCTTTAGGTCCGGACACTTACTTGGATGGAATAGATCACATTAAGTGTCAGTACGAGAGCAAGAACAAGTCAACCAACAAAGAGGTCTACTCCCACGTGACCTGCGCTACAGACACCAACAACATCCAGTTTGTCTTTGACGCTGTCACTGATGTCATCATAGCAAATAACCTGCGGGGGTGTGGCCTGTATTGATTTTCTGTTGAACGCTGGATGAATGGATGAAGAGTGCTTGACTTGAAGTTTATCAGTGATGTCACATGGGCTTTGTTCGTGATGTCTGATGAAGATCGGCCATTGGCCCAATTTGACCCTTAATTGATGATTTGATTGGTTGAGTGGCTGGTTGGTTGGTTGGTTGGTTAGTTGAGAATTCTTTTAACCTATTTATCTTTTTTAACTTCCACCTAAAAAAGACCCAACATTAAATTACAGTAACACTGCACTTTGTGTTACCAGACACAAAGTGCAGTGTTATTTAACTTCGTGTTATTGTACCAGACCTCCAGATCTTTTGCTGGTTAATGTCTCAGTTGATACTTCAGGATTTCTCAGACTTGTTGGCAGGTACATGTAGTGCTGTGCTTCTCAAAGAACTAGACTGTACAGTATGTGCAGCCATCTGAGAGGTTCACCAGCAGTCCCCAAAAACAGAGTATAATGGGATTCACTTCGCTACCTTGAAGTATTTCTAAATATTTTTATTTGAGCGATCCTTCTTTGCCCTAGACGTATGCCTTAGTCACCCTAAACCTTAGCCAATGTGGATCTGAATATATCGTATCATGTCTTTAAACTGGTCTCAATCAGGTTCCAGGTCACTTTACACATAGTTTACACCACAAAGACTTTATCATGCGCAACCGACTTTGTTCAGCCTTTTAAGAAGACAGTCAGAAAAAACATGTAGTCATCCGCAAAGAAACTGCTTTTATTTATTGTTTGGGCAAAATACCTTTTGTGCATGCCTGTGTTGTGTAATTTTGTTTTCTGATCACAGTCCTGCTTTGTGCTGTATAGTGTCTGACTGTATTGTTGCACTCAAGCATGCTCTGTTAAATACTGGGCTCCAAAATGACCACTATTCAAGAAATAAAGATGATATTATGAACTAAATCATCACATGAACAAATAGAGAAAAAACTGATGAACTAATGATGGTGCAATTACATTTTAAAATGTCAAACAGAACTCAATATTGTGAACGGTTAGGCTGTTTATTTTCACAATAATTTATTTTAGCTGTTGCTGAGCCTGCTAAGAGGCTGGCACCACATGATTGTTTTCATGTGACAGAAGAAAATATACTTCTTTAAAAAGGGCATCTTAAAATTACTTAAAATAAATGAAAATGAACCATAATGACGTTTCAAAATTAGAATGATATAATAACTTGTCTCATGGAAACTCATGATAACAATTTAATGTCTTAAATCTTTTCAAATTTTATTAGTTTGCATGTTTTTCTGTTCTTTTTCATTTGATGATTTAGTTACACAGTAATAATGTCTTATTCATTGGTTTTTATTTTGTAGTTCCATATTAAAGTTATGATTCAACCGGTAGGACCGCTTGATAAAACACAGTTCATCCCGTCATATCCTTCAGAAACACACAGACTCAAAAGAACTCGCATCAGCTTCAATATAGCAAAGCCTCGCTCATTCAAAACCTGTGGGAGGAGAGCGATTATCAAAGTGACCTGTGCAGATTTATTAAATTTGATGAGACCAAAGGTAATCCCGTTTATGAAACATGATGTTTTTTCTGTAAAGTCACATTTCTATTTTTTTAAATTATATTGTGAATTGACGGCACTTAGTTTGACTAGTTCAGCTTTTAAAGGCTAAATATGTTCTGCTTTTAGCTCCTTTGGGTAAACATTGCTAAATTTGGCGACTCCTAGTTTAGTATCAAAAGCCTGACTAGGATTACGGTCAAAAACTCACGCTGTTACAATCATTTGATTATTTTAAGACGTATCATTTTGTTGTGCAGCGTCAGTCACGGTTTGAGCGATGGTTTCCCACCCAACAGGAGTTCATATAGTAGGATTGATTGTGTGTTTCCATGTTGCAAAGGAAGAGCGTCAATAATATACTTAGTGTTTTGGCCTTGGATGCATTTCATCTGGGAGTAAAATTGCTTTTGGTCCCTGTAGAATATATATATATTGATCAAATTTAGAGGAGGTAAGCGGTGTAATTTCTTGTTTTGTCCCTTTATCTTAAATATGAAGCTTATGTTTAAATCTATAGTGAGGAAGTTGCTGTTTTTTGTCTTTTGTTTGTTCACGTCACCTCTGTTCATACTTTACTTTAAACAAAGAGTTACAAGAAAATAGTGTGCTGACTCAAATCACACAATTCCCAGATAATGTTTCAAAGGTAGCATTGATTTTAGAGGGCCCTGGGGCCGCATCCATTGTGTGAGGCTGCACAGTGTAATATCCTTATTGTCCACCAATCCGCCTTATTAAGCCAGAGGTTGAGCTTTGAAAGATTGTGTGCTGCTGAGTACACACGCTCCTCTGGGACTAAGAATGTCAACCTTGTGGCTATTGTTTTAGCCCTGATGTTTTGCTTTCTGCCTCGCCGGATGGTCCCACGGGGACGGCTATAGGATTGAGGTTTGACGCAGTGCATGGCTTAGGTGAAATGAAAGGTGGTGCTCGCAATTTCTAGGAGCTAAGCCTTAAAAACCAAAAAGATGTATATAATACCAGGAAAATATCATCAGCTCCACTCTTCTTGCTCTTCATAAGCAACAGTTTACAGCGTTATAGAAGCCAAGCTTTGTTTGTCTGTGTTGAATTGACTGAGCTGAGTGTGTTTACAGCTTTACCGGCGTGAGTGCTCCCCGGCAAACAGAGCTTCCTTATTTATTTATGAGCAGGACATTCACAATATTCCAACCTTCCCTCGACACTCAAACAACGAGGGTGTGTCTCCACCGTCTCCTCAAAGCTGCCATTTTTTTTTCTAACACAGGTGGATGACGTCTTTGGCTCCTCCTACCACATCTGTGCCAATTTTTCCTAATTAGAGACAGAGAGCTGCCTAAAGCTGTTGATCAGCCTGCTTTGTATGTGTATGTGTGCGTGTGTGTGTGTGTGTGTTCCTGTCTGCATCATGTGTGTGTTCACCGATTGTATATAGTTACCTAAATGTGTGTCTGTTGATAGTACAGGAAAGGTCAGTGTGTGTTTGTGCGTGTACGTGCTCGTGAACATGTGTATGCATTTCACGAGAGAGACAACATCAGCCCATGGGTGTTATGGTGCAGTCAGTATCTGTGGATTAATTACCCAGAAGGCACCTGTCTACCCTTTCCACACACACACACACGCACACATGTACACACACACATGCACTGAAGGCACAAACGCACCCACGGGACTTCAAAATGTCACAACACCTCACTTGCTGGTGCCAAATAATACCACCGGATGCGACCAAAGAACCTCGGGATGTTTCTTTTTTTGGTTCTTTTGCCAAACACGAAGCCTGCCGCTTGAGGCTTTTAGTTTATAATCGTCTCCTCTGACTTACTACATTTACTACATGATGTGAAATTAAAATTCACTTCATCAGCTCTGTGATTGTTGGTTTTAGAGGCACAACTTGAAATATAAAACATAAAGTGTCCTGAAATGATGCCAAAAGAAGTTCACAGACTTGTGGTTACACTGTGCATAGAAGCTCCCCTCTTTTTTTAAAAAAAATACACGCCAGCATGTGTGTGTTTGCATATTATTATTTCACATTTACATGCTGAAAACAGCGAGCACGTATCATCCTCTCTACGTAACGTATTTAGACTTCAACCCTTCACCGTCCGAACCCCTCTATCAACACCAATCAACGCCTGTCTATACTGTACAGATTACTTACAGCAAAACCTACAAACGGTTTTGCGTGTTTATGTGTGTGTAAGTGTACATGTGTTGTATTTTACTGAGCAAGTAAAATATATCTGCTGTATCGCCCTCACTGCTGTGATAATTTATTGAAAGTTGTATTTATACAAAGAAAAGATAATAAAGCACCACATGAGTAACTTCATCTGTGTGATTATTCTTGTGTCCGTCATGTGTTTGCGAAAGGCACACTATTAAGATTCCCTGTGCAATTTTGGTCGCACACACACAAAAAAAGGTATCGAAACGTGCGGCTCGGCCAGGGGAAGTGTGCCGTGACTCTTCTAAGCGTTTTTGCCAAACGGTTTTCGAGATAATCACCAAAAAAAACACGCCAAAATTTAACATGTTCAAGAGCGTGGAGAGGGAGCGAAAAATCGGTCGAAAATATTTTTGTAAACTGCTCTCATGGCCACAAAATTCACTCTACAGACATAATTTTAAGTCATGTTTGTAGGTAAATTTGTGGTTATCGCTCAGATAACACTGCTGAAGCTCTCTGACTTATAGTTTATAGTCACCAACTTCCCCATTTACTCCTATAATAACTGAGCGCAGTAATTTCTGGAGAACAGCAAACGCACCACTTCTTTTCCACACTCCAGAGGTCACATGTTTTAACTTTACCCACTCAAATTTGGCATCGACATGCTCAGCAAGACGAGGATGCCGTCGGTCGTTTCGGTTGTTTGATACGAGCTACGGTTTGGAAATTGTGGCCACTTGTTCGAAGGTGAACGGTCAAGGCTTGCTCTCTCCCTCTCAGCAGTTTCAACTGACACCGACACACCTGCAGTTAATTGCTCTGCTCTGATTGGTGGACTTTGGAGCTGACAGTTAACCCGGTTGCTGGGCAGAAAGCATGCACACTCAAAACGTCTTGAGAAATTTTCTAATTTTTCTTCTTCTCTCTCAGCTTCTCTGTTTTCCAACCATGATTGTAAATGTTGAAAAGAATTCCTTGAACAGGCCGTCAACTAACTACTGTTTCTTGTTGCTGCTGTAGGTTGTGTATGATACAAAAAAAACTTCGCTATATTCGTCACAGCATAAAATAATTGTGCAGAAAAGTGTAGTGTTGTCTTTATGTCCTCTTTCTTCTCTCCTCTGTCTTGTACTGAAGTTTTAATTAGATAGAAAAAGGTTTATAATTCTCTCTCTCGCTCTGTCTCTCTGGTTAAAAGTAGTTCTTGCCTCACTTGTGTCGAGTTTGGTCTCTGGACTGGTCATAACAAAGCTCTCTTTCTTAGTCTGTCACAGTGCAAAGGTTATAGATTGGTGGTAACTTTACCCTTCTTTCTTTCCTCCTTCCTTTCTCTCTTTATCATCTTCTATTCGCTCTTTCTTCCTGTGTGTCATTGATCTTCTCCTCCTTTTCCCCTCCCTATCATCTCTCTCCTCTTTCTCCTCTCCGTTTAATCCTCTTCTCTTCCTTTCACCTGTTCCCTTTAATCCCACCTAATCCCATCCTTCTTTTTGCCTTTTTGCTGTCTCATTCTTTTATCCATCCATTTCTTCCCACCCCGCCCTCTCCTCCTCCTCCTCCTTCTTCCTCCCTCCTCCGCAGAATCGCATGCACGAGTCTCTGATGCTGTTCGACTCGATCTGCAACAACAAGTTCTTCATCGACACTTCCATCATCCTCTTCCTCAACAAGAAGGATCTGTTTGCAGAGAAGATCAAGAAGTCTCCACTCAGCATCTGCTTCCCTGAATACACAGGTAAAAAAAATTGTTCCTGTGTGTATTAGATGTGAGAAATAGCAGCTCTCAAAACATGTAAGCGGCAACAAAAGTTGACAGGTGCACAAAATTGATTTGGTAGAGAACACAAAAGGCTGCGAATCCAGTGAAACTCAATCCAATTACACAGGACAGGAAGAGAGAGCCCCATGTGCCGTAAATTGACTGATCAATTCGCCTGGCTTTAAATGAGGAAAACATGTCAAAAACACAGCTGGACCATTTTAGCTTCGGCCCACATTACTGAAGAAAGACGTTTACAGGGCGGCTCATGTGCAGACTGGTGCAAAATAAGACCAGTGTTAAGTAAAAGTCACTCTGTCTAAAGCTAGTGAAATCCACCTACCAGCACATCTAACAGCAAAACTGTCACATCGCGGCCGCAATGCTATTTTGGTCCGCTCTCCTCAGTACTTCACCGTGAGCGTTTCAGAAGCGTTTTGCCCGCCAGACTTTGTTAACTTGCTCAGATTTGGTCATTTTTGTTGGTTTAGGTGCTTCAAAGTTTTATTTTGAAATTTGACTGGATTCTCTATGCCGTTTCTGTGTCTGACTTCCTGTCAACTCGAGCTGCTCTGTGCAGATTGACACGGGTTGTTCACGGCGTGCGTCACAAATAGAACAGACGCTTCTGAAATCGAATCACGGTGGGGCCGGTGGGGTTTGAAACATCGACAAGAACGGCCACAATTAGCTCCGGCAGCCGCGGCGCACACGGAACGCATCGCACCCGTGCCCGGTGGAGTTTGGGGGTAAAGCTCACTCGTTAACACATTTTTTTTTTGTTTGTTAACTTTGTCCAATAGGGTGCCGTGGTAGCTTGAGTGGTAGAGCGAAACGAACAAACGAAAAGCTAAGTCCCTGCTACAGTGACCAGGGTTCGACTCCGGCTTGTGGTCCATTGCTGCATATCGTCTCCTCTCTCTATCTCCTTGCTCTCTTCTCAAAAAAAAAAAATACAAATTTGTGCAAAAACATGAATCCAAAAGCACATGAGCCCTCATAAAACAGCGGATTGTTGGATTAAATTCACAAGATGCAAGGCTAGTTAATGCGCTTTAATGGTGGTAAGCATATTTCCTAAAATGTCAAACGTCCCTGTAACTTCTAAAATCTTAACATATGTTGTAAAACCGCCTGAAAGCCAATAAGTCGATACTATATGCATTGGTAAAGAGACAGCAATTAAAAAATGATGATGTAAAAGCATGAGTAACTACCATCTGTCTGACCTTAATGGGATTCCCAGAAGTGAAATGGCTTCCTAAAACCCCTCCCGTGTTTCTGTCCGCTGATTAATCGCAGCTTGATTCAGCAGATTAGTCTGTTTGTTCTGCATTGTACCTCCAGAACGGCGAGCACCGATCTTGACATTTACCGTCAAGGAGTTGTAAACCATTCGGAGAAATGTGGCACTTTAAATCAAAGCAGCTGTTTACAGCGTCGAGTCGAGTTTGAATTATCGGGCGTCAGCAGGAGAGAAACAAAATAGCCGCATGTTTGATGTGGCCTGTTTGAAGAGCCGTGTAACCCTCAGTTTGAAAAGAGTGATATACACGAAGATTTACTTTACCGCATTTAAAAAGGATAGCAGGAGAGGAGGCAGTGATAAAGAGAGAGAGAGAGGCTGAAATAGAAACAGCGAGGGGAGGGGGGAAAAGGAGGAGAGACGTGAGGAGGTGAGAGTCCGATGTAGTCGTGGCAGCGAAAAGGACGAGAGTCAAAGAGCATGAGACAGTCACGCTTGGTCAGCCGTGAAGAGGGAAGAGAGAAGATGGCAAGTGAGAGCTGTCTCCTGCCCTCTTCACACAAACTCAGCTCCCTCAGGCGATCTTCTTCATTTCTGTCTCTCACATTTTACTTTTTTTTCTGCTAACTGACTTGATAATCACAGTAAATCTATCGGACATGTTCCAGCTCTTACCCCCGTCCCTCATCATGTCGTCTCTCCACTTCTTGTTCTGCACAACAAAAGTAAACCATCTAAGTATTATGGATCGTGAGTCAGAGTTTTAGAAGTAAAGGACCTGGAAAAATCTTATAAATCAGAGTGAATTTTAAAAAAGGCTACTCCAGCAGGTTACTGTATTAAATTAACACACACACAATCCATCAGTTGAGAGCAACAGGAGCTGATTTAGTGAGAATTATCCCGTTATAATCATAGACTGTATAAAACATGGACAGGTTTCCGAAGAGCTGTTGTTAAGCTCAGAGTGTGGTGGCAGTCCTGCCACTGCCGGGTCCCCACTAATCCAAAAATAGGGTTTTACCCAGTGACAGTATAAAGAATGGACAGAGCACGAGTGACGAAGCCGACGAAGCCGAAAATATGCGGTGCTGGCCGCCGCCACGTTGGATGTACTGCCTCTTCCACCTCACGGCTAATATAACAATCAGCAAACACGTGGATCATTCAGGCCGAATGACGCCTGGCTGCTCAAACAAGCCATCTTTTTGTACCAGGCTGTAAACCAAGTGGCAACCTCTGTGTCTGTAAAGTGAAGCCAATGCAGAAGTGCCAAAATCTGCAGTTCCTCAAACGTCCACTTGAGGCTGGCTCCAGAAGTGAGTCAGTCTCCATAAGTCCCCATGTTAAAATGTCCAACTTCACAGCAGAAATAAACATGTTTACAGCCTGGTACAAAAAACAGTTTTGGTCTCTATAGCTAATTTCCTCATTCATGACAGCTGTACCGAGGGTGAATTTTTATACAACTCACCTGTTCATATTATATTAAGGCTTAAAGTTATGCAGAATTAAGAGCGTGGACGCTCCACAGGTGGGCGCCATTACAGGTGGCTTGTTTGAGCAACCAGGCTCACATCACGTATAGGACATCCATGTTTTATACCGTTTGTGGTGTATTTATGCTGTGAAGTTGGGACTTTTAATATAGGAGCTTATGGAGATGAACCCGTTTTGTAGCCAGCCTCAAGTGGCCGTTCAAGGAACTGCAGTTTTTGGCTCTGTATTGTTGGCTTGATTTCACAGCCGCAGAGGTTGCTGCTTTACTATAGCATGAGTAAGCTGATAACCTTTCCTCTCCGCAGGACCCAACACCTACGAGGACGCAGCAGCTTACATCCAAGCACAGTTCGAGAGCAAGAACCGCTCCCCAAATAAGGAAATCTACTGTCACATGACCTGCGCCACAGATACAGGAAACATCCAGGTGGTGTTTGACGCCGTGACCGACATCATCATCGCCAACAACCTCCGAGGGTGTGGCTTGTACTGAGCACGCCCACACACACACACACACCCTTGCAATGTCCTCCCCCCACCTCCTTTTGTCCCCCTCTTCTCTCTCACCCTTCCTGTCCTCCTCCTCCCGCCGTCCCCTCCCCCGTTTCCGTCCCTTTGACACTGCTGTGGAAATTATGATGGTGATGATGACGATGATGATTCTGCTGATTATTTAAAGAAAAACGAAAGAAAAATGCAACTAGGTACATATTAATAATGAGGATAATTTAAAAAAAATAGGCATACGTATATATAAATATATATATAAATATATATATATAATGTTTTTAGTTCTTGTCTCTTCTCTTCTCGCTCCGACTTCTCCTCCTGATGTTATTGGGCCTGCTGCCGAGCAAACAAATCTGTTTTAGCCGAAAACATGAAACCCTGCAGCCTTGGAAACTTCCTGAACAAAGTCAATGAAAGCCTCCGTTCCCCTCTTCTCCTCTCTCTCTCTTATTTCTTTCTCAGCTCTTTTGTTGTTAACAAAAAAAACAGTTTTTTTTTTTGTTATTATTACTATGAATATGACTTCTGTTTTATTTTTGTTGATCGTGTGTATATTTATTACATGAGTATCAGTCTGTACACTGATTTTTATTCACATTTTGCCTCACCATGACACCTTTATTTGTGTCTTTTGTTTGTTTATTTTGCTACAGTAGTGATTATGTCATAACAATTTTTTTGCGGAAATATGTGAAAATGTCAATAGCACTAAACGAAACAAAAACAAAACGCAGAACAGGTCGACGAAAACCTTAAAAAAAAAAAAAAAGTCTCGAGACCTGCCGAAAATGACAACACTGATTTTAACGTTAGTCTTTTGTTTACATTAGCCAATTTCTAAGATGTTTGTTGTCAATTTCTTCTCTTGTTTTTGAGTAACTCGTACTCCCCCAAAATCGGGCTTTCGCCGACAGGAAGCGAGGCTTCCTGTTTCCCAAACACCGGCCGTAGCTGTTAGCCGACCGTCGGTCGTGGCCGAGCCTGAGAGCCAATAGGAAACGTGCTAAATGTCCTATCAGTGCCATGTAACAGAGGTACTGTACTGTAGATAGCTACGCTTTTAGAAGCAAGTACACAATGTTATAACTCTACCTTCCTCACTGTTATAACCTCTAGATCTACTAACATCCTCCATGTAAGTAAACTCCTGGTTTGATAATGATTGATTAATTTATTAATTTATTTATTGATTGATCGCCTGTCCTACACATACCTATCTCTCTCTCTATTTCTCTCTCTCTCTCTCTCTTTGTCCTCATTTACACACCCACACATGCCTTTTACTTCTCACACCTCCATCCTCTCTTTCTTTTTTTTTGCATGGCGGGTTCAAAGGACCCGTCCTTTCCTTACCTCCTTCCCTCCTCTCCTAAAAAGCCTCTGACACACAGATAGCATGAGATACTCAAGCCTTTGTATAAAGAGACCAGTTAATTCATAAAAACTAATTTAAAAAAAAAAAATGCTTCACATAGATACTGTTGAGATAATGATTTAAAAAAAAAAATCGTTTTAAAAAAAAAAAATAGCAAAAAGATGAATAAAAACGATGGAAAAAAATACAAACAAAAAAGAAAGAGCTAAGACGGATAGCAGCAACAGACGGAGAGAGATGATTGGTTCCTGAATGTGAGAGTCAAAAGATTTGGAGGGTTTTCGAAGGTCACGTGGGGAGGAAGTTGTAGATTTTTGGGACGATTCTTACTTACAGTGACACATAGAAGTGAAAAGCATCCAAAAAAAAAAAACAAAACAAAAAAAGGACAAAAAACCTGCACCTGTAACTCCGATAAATAATAAAAACCAATGAACATGGGTATTACTACAACATCAGAAACAACAGACGATCGAGATGATCCTGTAATATTCTCAAAAGATAATCTTTCTTGTGCTTTGTAGCTATAAAACATGTTTTTTTTTCTCTATATCTCCCTTTTTTAAAATAAAATTTAAAAAAATGATGTTTTGCAAAAAGGGGGGTTCCAGTTTGACGGCGAGCTCATCTGGAACCACCACGACGAATCTCAGACTGACCCCGTGTTGTTGTAAAATGCTCTGAACTGTGCCCCACTCCCCTCTCCTTTTACAGTTTTTGCCTGTTTCCCTGCATTAGAACAGTGTCCTCACTTTAGCCTGACTCAGAACGATTAAATATAATATTATAACAATATCTATTTTTTATTATTTCAGAAGAAAAAAAAGAAAAGAAACAAAACCACTTCTTTTTTTTCTTTTTTCTTTTTTGTTTTTCGGGGGGAGAGCACGTTTCTCGCTGCGTCCGCTAGTTAGGGACGCCGCATGTTCACACATCGATGCTGTATAAAGTCATGCTCCTTTCTTCTTCTACTTCTTCTACTCCTTCTCCTTCTTCTTCTGTCTCTTTTCAGTTCGACACACACCTTCCAGGTCTACAATGAAAAGCACAGTTCTCACATCACACACACACACACACGCACACATATATATATACACATACACAATAAGTAGATTTGGAAATTTGTTATCTATTCATACCTAATCTATGTTACCCCCCCCCCCCCTCATCAATCTATCTATCCATCTATCTATATAGACCTCTCTTGATTTCTAGTTTTTAAAAGAGAAAACAACTGTGTATACTGACATGATATACCTGTTTCTTTGGCATTCTGTTCCTGTTACCTTCATTATTTTTTTATTTTTACCTCCTCTATGTTTTGTTCTTTACCCAGTGAATGCTTTTTTCTGTGCCGCTTTCTCTCTCTCTCTCTCTCTCTCTCTCTCTCTCTCTCTCTCTCTCTCTCTCTTTCTCTCTCTCTCTCTCTCCCTCTACTCCTCTTTAGTGAATGGTTGTTATTTCATGTGGGATGTCCGTGCTGGAAAAACCAATCGAATGTAGTGTTTACATTAAAAAGCCACTGTTTTCATGACTACAAAAAAGCTAACTGCTTCTCGTCTCCAAGTCTTTCATTCTCACTGTGTCTCTGTTTTTTCTAACAAAGTCAGAATAAATATGTGTTCTGAGTTTGTCAGACCAAAGAAGAAAGTGTTATTAACCACCCAGCCAAATTTGAATGATTAAAAATATTGACAAGTTTATGAAATTAAGTGTCAAATCAGGTAAAAATGAGCAGCTCAGCTCCAGGACTGTGGGGGCGTGTCCTCTGAATGTGCTGAAGCCACGCCCACTCGTGGGAGCAGTCAAGCAGCCATTTTGAACTGACTGAAACGTGTCGAATGAGTTCAGAAAATGACATGACTAACTTTCAAACACTCTGAGCGAGATGAATTCATCTCTATCTCTCTGCTAGGGGTGCAGGGGTATGCTCAGGGTGACCTCAGCGTGTCATCGAGCCACCCTTTAAGGACCGCCCACAAAAATCCTGGACTGAAAACTGTTTCACACTCTAACTCCACATTTCCAACATATTTAATGTATTTTGAAAGTAATCTCAGAATTGCCTTTCCACGGACTTCATCAGATGTATGATCAAAAATATCTTTTAATTCATATGATTGAAGGTAAATCTTGTAAATGAAACATAAGTTCTCTAAAAACTTTCCTAAAGCGCACATCAGACGGCTCACCGGCACCGAAAACATGAAACGCCTCAGTGAACAGCAACAACAGCAAAAGTATAAAACACTTCCAACAACTGGAAATAAAATCAGCACAGCACCAAAGCTCAAAGTAAACCAGCTTCGTAGACGGTGTGACACCGAACCAGACACTACTGATCATCGTTTAATTGCATTTTAATAAGCTTTCACTGTTTACAGCTGGGGTGTCCTATAGCCAGCAGCGGGCAACCTGATACTGCTGCAGAGTCAGAGGAAGAAAATTAATTATCTCAAGAGACAAACCTTACAATTGAGTCTGCAAAACATATCAGGCCTGACCCGAGACCACAATTTAATCTTCAGAAAATTGTCCACAGATGATACAGCATGTTGTTTCATCTCAGCTCTCTTGCTGCGTCTTGAATCTTGGATTTCAAAGGGCAAATGTCACCTCTTCCTTCACGGTGACTGATTACTTTTACATTTGATTACAGAATTAAAAGTCACAGGCTGTTTTTTTTAATGTCATCTGCAATATAGTGAGACAAAATAAGCCCAGTAGGTTTAATTAAACTGATTAATCTACAGTCATGGTAAATGAATCATTCCCATCAGTTGTGATAACATTTTACTCACTCGTTTTATTGCTAATTGGAGAGGCGGCGACAGACTAGACTAGACTAGACGCAGGTTTACAACCAATCAGCCAAGCTCACAGTTTGAGTCCATGGAGAGAAATGTCTGGTCCAGACTGAAATATTTCAAGATTTTGGATGGAGACACGGCCAGAAGACAATGTATCCTTAGGACTCTGGTGAACCCCAAAGACAGTATAAATATGGACATCGTATCTGTGACGTCACCCACAGGAGAGAGTGTGTGTTTGCTCTGGCCACCACTCCTGCCTCTGTGGACGTGGATCATCAGCAGACCTGAGGTGGGTTGAATGATGCCTGGTTGCTCAAACAAGCCACCTGTAACGGCACCCAGCCGTCAGTAAAAGCTGCCACGCTTAATATAATCTGAACAAGTGAGTTCTATAAAAGTATATAAATAAGCCTCAGAACAGTTGTCATGAAAAATTAACTATACAGACCAAAACTGTTTTTTTTTGTACCAGGCTGTAAACATGTTTATTTCTGCTGTGAAGTTGTGACATTTTAACATGGGGACTTATGGAGACTGACTCACTTCTGGAGCCAGCCTCAAGTGGACGTTTGAGGAACTGCAGTGTTTGGTACTCCTGCATTGGCTTCACCTCACTTCACAGCCATGGAGGCTGCCACTTGGTGAGTTTTAAATTAAGTATATCGAGAGGTTTTAGATAGATTGCTATAAAATGTGCACTCACATGATGAACTTTAACTTTGATGTCTAGCACCATAATCATGTCAAAATTTTAACTGTTCAATAAAATACCTGAAATTATGACCAAATACAAATTTATTAAAGGACCAGTGTGTAAGATTTAGCCAGATCTAGCGGTGGAGTTGCTGATAGCAACCTCCTTGCCTCACCCTGACCTTCCTAGTGTGAAGACAAGCTACAGGGTCCACGAAAAACATAAAAGGCCTCATCGTTAACCTTTTTCTCTGTCCTGGGCTACTGTAGAAACATGGCCGTTCAATACGGCGGACTCAGCATGTTAGCATTGTCACTATTAGCACTGTTAGCATGCAGATGGTATCATTCAGCTCAAAGCACCGCTGTGCCTAAATACATCCTCACAGAGCTGCTAACGTGGCTGTAGTCTCTCGTTGACATATCACCGGTTTGACCACATTATCTCTCAGCTGCTTATTTGAGAGTAAAAACAGAAACAGCATGTGAAATGTTATAATTATCCATAACTGCATGCACACACGCGGGCATGGAAACTTCATTATGTCAAAGTTGAAAGACGTAGTAGCTTTAGAAGAGCTAATGTGTAATCTGCACTATGTAACTTTCCAGATACGATCACTTACAAGAATAACTAAGTCACACACCACCAACTATTTCACTAATTTTGGTGAAACTGGATCATATTTTATGGAGAAAATGTCAACTCTCTGTGATTTACAGAGTTTCCTGATGGACAGTGAAGTAAACTGCTGCCAACTGTAGCTGCTGTTAGCTATTGTTAGCTCAGTGTGTTAGCCGGGCTGCCCAGTAGGCTAAGAGCACAGAGAGAGTGTTAGTGTTTGCACCGCAGGTGTTTTGGACCACCGGGAAGAGGAGGAGAAAATTTCAGGCTTGGAGCACATCGGAATATGACAGGGAGCAGAGCTGGTGTCGTGCCAGAACCTGAGCAGGGCAAATGGGCAATGTAACCGTGCTCAGCAGCTTCTGTGGAGATAATGACAGAGGCAAAGAGACCGAAGAGGACGCTGACGGACGAAGCTATGACAGCCACCGGACAGAAGAGTAAATCTGGGACTGACTTTTAGTCATTGGTGAGAGCTTGGTGAAATAAAAGGCTGAAAGACAGACAGCGAGCTGGGCTGACTGCTGTTGGTAAAGTAAAATTAGCTGGCTGCTTTGTCTTGTGTTGTTGCACTAGCTTGATGTTTGACTGTTAGTGAAATTGTCACTTATTTTTGATGATAAGTAATATAATCATGTTCATATAGGGGCGCTAAAGATCACAAAGATAGTGCTTTAAGGCAATAGAAAATAGAAAAGGCTGTAAAGGGTTTTTTATGGTTCAGACAGTCTCCTCGTAGACACCGGACACACACAAACACACACGCACACACACACATACACACACACGATTCACACATGATAACAGAGAGACACAAACATGCTGCTTCCTGTCCTCTCCTCAGTTGACCCCCCAAGGGAGGAAGTCGTGAAGTGAGTTGACATATTTCAGAAAGACAAACACAAACAGCGTGCACTCTTACACGCACTCTCACACACTCACTGGAGATGCCAATTTCAACTCAACAACACCGAAGAGTTAGTGTTTACCCGCAGCACTTTTCCCCGTAAACCACTTCTTCAAACATGTCAGGAAATTGGATTTTTGTACTCGTCGTCTGTTGGTATTGACGGTGTTATCAACATATCTCTGCAGTGCAAACACATCATACATGGATCCATGTCCTCTCAGTGCTGATGATCTAAAGCCGGAGAGTAATCCTGCACATGCTGCACACACACACACTTCACAAGATAACACACACACTCTGGCCTGCTTCTAAAGGTGTATTTCAACTCTACTGCAAGTCCTATTGACTTGAAACATCACACACACACACACACACACACACACAAAGATCAGAAAGAATATGGAATAGTAAATGTGAGCTGGAGTGATAGCAGGCAGAGAGAGAGAGAGAGAGAGAGAGGGGTTGTGTCAGACAGTGGAGTGGAGTGGAGGGAGAGAGGAGTCTTTCATCCTCGCTGCTGTGGCAGTAGCTGTAAGGAAAAAAGGCCGGTTCACGGGGTTCAAGCATAATACAGAGGAAAGAGGCTGGGTTGATGGAGAGAACCATCAGATAGCAACAGAAATGGAGGGAGGGTGAACGCAGAGAAATGGATGGATGGAAGCTCTGAATCTTATCTGCTCGACTCATCCTGATTTCATCCAGTCACCTCTTACTTCCTTCTCTCCAGTTTTCACGTCTCAACTCTGACAGTTTTGAAATTGGGCCAGTGATTTAATCTAATATCTGGTTTGTTTGTTTGGATCCCCGTTAGCTGTTGTGTCGCAGTAGGGTCCACGTAATTTAATACACGGTGACAGTACAAATCAACAACAACTATAACAGCCCACATTTACATAATGACAATAAGAGGGAGGCGTTTAGAGGAAATCGAAATGCGAACGCAAGTCTCAAGACTAATGATAGTTTAAGAGTTTGTCTGAGGTGGAATGTGCAGGGGCGGGTGGAGATCGATGGCTGGTTTCCGGGCTGATGGTGACGTGGCAAACGTCCAGACACAACGGAGCAGAGCTTGCAGGTAGAAAATGGGGATAATTAGCAACAGGCAGACAGCTCATTATGATTACTATTATTGTTATTGGACAATTAGAATTACCATCATTTACTATAGGCACAGTATCTAGTGACCTTTCGTCTGACCTGTCCCTTGTTAGGTTCACCTGTGTTTAATTGTCTGTCTTTATATTTAGTCTCTGAGTTCCTTTGTTAGATCATACTGTGTTTGTTGACCAGTAATGTCTGTGTCTGTTTCTCATTTCCTTGCTCCCTGCTCCTTGGCCAACAAACCAAGCTAACATTATCTACCAGCAGCTACAGTTGGCGGCAGTTTACTTCACTGTCCATCAGGAAACTCTGTAACTCCCAGAGAGTTGATTCACAGCAGCTGGAGGACATCAGAGGGCAAACCCTTCTCTTCTTAGCTTCCGTCATCGTCCCCTTTTCGCCTCTGTCATTATGTCCTCAGAGGCTGCTGAGCCTGGTGACATTGCCCGCTTGCCCAGCTCCCGTTGTGGCACGACACGGGGGTCTGCTCCCATCAGCATTCACCTGTGCCCCGTAGGCTGAAAACCTCCTCTTCCCGTTGGTCCAAAACATCTGTAGTACAAACACTAACACTGAGCTCAGCAGTCCAGGCAGCCCGACTAACAAACTGAGGTAACATTAGCTAACAGCACCTGCTTCTTGTTCTGCTTCTCCGTCAACATCCTGTTCTGTCATTTCTCCTCTGCCATTATGTCCGTAGAGGCTGCAGATCCTGGTTACATTGTCCACTCACCCAGCTCCAGTTCTGGCATGACACCAGCTCCGCTCCCTGTCAACATTACTCCTGAAAAAAAAGGCCTGTAAACCTCCTCGTCCAAAACGCGAGTTCGTCCCAGATTTACTCTTGTTCGACTCCTTTTTCCTTGGCCGTTCTCTCATTGTCTCACTTAGTTTCCTCCGTCATTGTCCTCTTCGGCCTTATCACCTCTGTCATTATGTCCAGTGAGGCTGCTGACTCCAGTTACAATACCCACTTACCCAGCTCCAGTTCTAGCACGACACCGGCTCTGCTCCCTGTCAACCAGACCCTTAAAAAAGGGGCCTGAAAACCTCCTCTTCCCAGGCAGCCTGGCTAACAAACTGAGCTAACATTTGCTGGCAGCAGTTCACTTCACTGTCAATCAGGAAACTCTGTAAATCACAGAGAGCTGAGGCGGAGCAGCCGGAGGACATCAGAGGGCAAAAAGTTACATAGTGTGAGAACAGACGTACGAATGACAGAGACACCATTCACCTGATTATAAGTCAGTGTAGCATCAACATGATTTGAAATCTGAACAGAGGAGGAAGTAAGAACAAAGAGGTTGGTTGAAAGAAATAAATCAAATGTAGGACAGAGGCCACAGCAGAAGAGGAGAGGAGCCGATATTGATTTTTGATTTATCAGGGTGACGACTGACAGGGAAAAATTGACTGAAGAGCAGAGTGACTGACAGCTGCGTTAGACAATCGAGTGTCAAGAATCTTAAATTCAAACCCCGCGAGTGACCTCACCTCTGTGCCGCCTGCGAGATATTTTTAAATCCCGAGGAAAACATCAATGAATCACCGTCAAGTGAAACGGAAGATAACAGCAACTGAAACAGACACAGTGCCTACTTCACGCACGAAAGTCATATTTAACTAGGACTGCAAGACTTTCATCATTTTATACTGACTTCAGTGGAAATGGTGCAATGAACAGATTCTCCCTCACTGGGCCCGCTCTTTTTTTTTTTTTTTTTAAGATTATTTTTTTGGCCTTTACAAGCTTTATTCTGATAGAGACAGCTGAAGAGTGACAGGAAATGTGGGGAGAGAGAGATGGGGAATGACATGCGGGAAAGAGCCGCAGGCCGGGCTCGAGCCCTGGGCCCCCGCAGCAAGGACCGAGCCCCTGTACATGGGGCGGCTGCTCTACCAACTGAGCTAAACACCGCCCCACTGGGCCCGCTCTTAAAAAATAACTACTACTTCTGCCACACGGCACTTTGTACTATATTATTTTGTGTCATGCTGCCTCGCGTGTGTTTTTGCACGACTCTTTTGCCGCGGGCACGCACTGATAATGACGAGCTCCAACAGAAAGCATCTTAGCTCTCGTGTTCGTGCGCGTGATTCAGTGCTTGATCCGTACCAGAGTTGTCATTTTAATAGCCACGAATACTACAGAGTAACGCCTAAAATGTGATGTTCGTTGCCAGCCTAAAAAGAAGATGGGTTGTATATGAAGATGGGATCCTTGTCAGGTTTGATTCAGTGTACTTTGTAATGGTTTAATTTCCCATTCGATCTGCAGTTGTCAAGCTTTTCCCACCGTATAATTAAAAAGACAACAAAACCGACCAAGAAAAGTTAGATTAGGCTTTCAGCAGCAGAATATTAGAGCACATTTTTTGTTGTTTTTGTTGCCTCTGTTGCTCCAGCATATTGGATTTGAAATTAAACTGTGATTACGAGGTTAAAGTGCTGCCCTTCAGCTCTAATTTGAGGGTGTTTACAGCCACAGCAATGTCATGAGTTCCCAAGTCACAAGGAGTCATCACTTACCAGAAGCCTTTCCACTGCTGGTGGAGCCTAAAGACAGCAAGACTGGAGACGTGTATGACAACACATGCAACTAGTAGAGAAACAGCAAGGAGGACCCTAAGACATGAGACTGAGTGAACGCCGCCGGAAACAGCCAACTGTCTGTGAACAGTCACGGCATCCACTGAGATTTGGGTCAAGTTCATCGACCGGGAGTCAGTGGACAGCAGAAGAAACATAAAGGAGGATGTTCACATCCGACACCAGAGACAATCTTTGAACAAAGAAAAGCCAGACAACCAGCAGTGCAGACAGGAAGTCATAGTTCAGCACACAACCCTCTGTAAAACCCACAAGTCCTCGGGACAGAGCCAGACTAGCTGTTTCCCCGTGCTTTCAGTCCTCATGATAAGTTAACTGGTCCTTGTAGCTTCATAAAAAGTTGCAAGAGTTGCATCGATCCTCACAAATAACCCTAATTATCCAAAACGTCAAGCTACAGTATCACTGTCATATTTGATTTTGAGGTGCAGTCGGTGGCGAGTGAAGTCTACAAACCTCAGATCTCAACAGACTTTTGCTGTCTCACAAGATGCTCAGCTTCATTTCTGCGGCTTTCAGTCACAAACAAATCGACGTCATGTGACTGACTATGCCAGTCAAGAGTATTCCTCTGGCCATAAGAGCCTGAGCGGCTGACTTATCTGTGCAGCATGTTAAGGCTCGTTATTATTGCTGAATTAAAGGTCGAGTGTGCGTATAAATCTGGCTACAATTCCTACCCTGTTCATGTGAAAGCTGGATGTCAGCACTTGAACCTTACAGACACTGGTTCATTTCAAATCCAACATGCTGGTGTCGAGTCAACACACTGCAAATGTGTCTCTGTCTTGTTATTTTGTAAATGTAAATCTGTTTGCTTGATATAAATACCGGATGATCATCAATCCAAATGACAGGTTGAACAAAATGGTCTCTGTGTTCGACTCGGAAAAGAACAGACCAGACTCAGTGCTTCTGTTTACTTCCACATTTCATAAGAATAATAAGTTGTTTCTGTTTTTATTAGGGAAACATTATTGACTTTATGTGCTCAACAACAGGCATCATGATCAGTCATGATTAATCGAAGCCGATTCATGAAAAGTTGGACGTCAACAAGGTAACAGACGGCTTCAGGTAACAGAACCCCCAGAAAGCAGATGGACCTGGACTCGGATCAGCTTCAGCACCTCAGTGGAGACATGTCACGTGCCAGCCTGCTTCAAGACCTCCACCATCATCCTCGTTCCCAAGAAGCCAAGGACCGTCACCCTGACCTCTGTGGTTATGAAGTCCTTTGAGCGCCTTGACTCGACTCCCTGCTGGACCCCCTGCAGTTCGCCTACAAAGCCAACAGGTCTGTAGATGATGCAGTAAACACTACATCCTCCAGCATCTGGACTCTTCAGGAACCTAGCAAAGTGCTGCCTTCAACACCATCCCAACCTGAACACCTCCAGGACTCTTTGAGTCTTTGAGTCACTGTCCTCTAGCAGGAGGCAGCGGTCCGTCAGGACCAGAACGTCACGCCGCAAGAACAGTGTTTTTCCCGTCTGGCACCGGCCTCATCAACAAGGCACAGGGCCACCTCTGACACTGACTCTCACCATCCACCTACCTATCTACGAGACTGAGTCTGAATTAAGTCACAGCCAACACTTGCGTCATGTTGGTAACTGCTGGTTGCCCCAAAGACTTCTGGTTAGTTTTGTGTCACTATCAATTAGATCCCTCCATCCATCCATCCATCCAGGCAGTGTACACCCTGGACAAGTCGCCAGTTCATCACGGTGCTATCAATTACATGTTATATGGTGATCAGCTTTAAAGCAGGTCGACCGTGTGCTGCGCTTTGTCTCATTTTAAATGTTAAACTCTGCATCAGCAATGCATCACAGTACATTTCCCCAGAAGCTGAAACATAATTTAAGTTCAAGTTAAAGTTGCTCACATTGCTTTTTTAGTCCAGGAAAGAGAAGAAAAAAAAAGCTGTGTAGGTTGGACTGAAAATATTCAAGAGATTTAGGAGCAGCAGAGAGGAAGAGGAGGTGAGGAGAGATAGGAAAGGAAGAGGGGAGTGTGAAGCTTATCGCCTGTCAGAGCCTTATAATCATTTTTAAGAGGTCTGCGCTGAGATCGAGTAGAATTAGCAATCATCATTCACCTTGAGATGTTTAGCCAGGAGCCTGCCAATTTAATAAACCTGGCTCACTGCCTATTCTAATCCACAACCTGCATCACAGTTCATCTTGAAGTACAACTTCTAATTGTTGTTTCACAAGTACGTTTCCAGCAGCTTTTCACAGGCACAGATTTCATATCTCGGCCATTAAGTCTTAGTCAATTATCGTGTCACCTTTTGCTTCCCTCTAATAGTATTTACTGCAGCCATGCACATGTTATTGGTTTAATCTCTCCAGGTGTTGGCTGCCTTTGCTAATGAGCAAAAGTAATTCTCATTAGCTCGGTGATAAAGTGTTGAACAAATTCAAATTTTAACCTGATTGTTGACAGATAAACACGTCACAATCACCAAAGTTAATATAATTCATCCTCAGGGGGCATGAATGTCTGAATGTTTGTGCCAAATTTAATGGCAGGCATTATTTTTCACATTACTGTGCTGCATTTTTCCCAACTATAATGAAGTTTGCAAAGATATTTTTTATGTCAGCAGAATCATAATGTTCATAATACAAGTTTGAATACAGAGCATCCTGTCATCATGCTATGCAAATCTGAAAGTCAAATTGATTTATCACAATACACCTGTGTACCTGCATGTCAGCAGCTGTCTTCCACCATCTGGCTGCCTTCAGGTTACAAACACACACACACACCCTCCACCAGCACCGTCTGCATCACTCTCCCTCTCCTTCTTCTGTCTTTGAGGGTGTTCTGTTTGTGTCTGCTCGGTCCACATCTGGGCCTCAGCGAGCTCCGAGCCTCTGCACGGCACGCCGCCTGACCCGACTGACCTTTTAAAGCTGCGACCTGCAGAGATGTTCTTCTTCAGCTCACAGAACAATTCAGGTACCATAGGTTTGTTTTGTTGAGTTGTTTTCTACCCTGGAACTGGAGCTGTCGAGAACTACCTGTGTGTTGTTTACCTGATCCACTCACTGTCTACAGATGATGACTGGTGTCCTGACACCATCGAATAATGCCTATGTAGGAGCTCATCATTAAACTGTGCTGTGCACACATTAACCTTCTCAATGTGACATCCATTCAGATAGATAGAGACTGCCAAACTCTGCAAAAACAGTATACAGAATGCATCCATAAAGATTTCACGGCTGCAACCAGTTGGTAATTCAGTCATCAAATCTAGATCATGATAATTTATCCAGTCATGTTTATTAATCGAGTCCTTGTCTGAGTGGCTCTCATGTGTTTCCTCCTTTAAAGATGAAGTCTTATGTAATCTTTGCTCATCACACTGTGATGTTTGATGTATGTTTTTCCTCAGAAACATGTAATGTTGCTGCAAAATTCAAGTACCGAATAAATTTAAAGGAGCCCCGTGGAGGATATTTTAAATAATGCATTGTTTACATGGTTTGCAGCAGGAGGAAGATGATTTTATTATCTTTGGACAGAGTCAAGCTAGCTCGCTTGCCACCTTCCTAGCCTGGATGCTCAGCTAAGTGAACTGGTATCAATCTTTGTGTTAAGAAGGTATGAGTATTTTCTCCAATGCCAAAATTCTCAAACTCCATTCTGCTGACTCCTCAGCCTTCTGCTTCATATTTCGTCAGACTTATGTAACACCCAGATTTCTAACTGCCACTTTCACACCACCTGCCAGACCTCCTGCACTGTCTGTCCTGTATTATGTACAGTACACGGGCAGAGAGACACAAGAACACCAGAACAAACAACCGCATGCAGATGCTGTGAACTAAAAACACAAAGACAGACACATAAGATGTCTTAAAAGTCATAACTAATATTTAGGCCCTGCTGTGATAAATGCATATTATTTTATTGGACTGATGCACAGTGTTTCTGACAGCCTCCAAGAAACCTTTAGAGGTTTGATTAAAGCGAGTGTCTCCGTGCATTTATCTTGTGAAAATGCCCTTGGATGCAGAATATTATAACAATGAATGAGTGGTAACGATGTAAAGAGAGTTGTTTTGTGCCAATAAAGATTTTTTCCTTTCAATGAACTGAAGTGGATGTCACAGATATTAAAAGATCACCCTCTCTTCCTGTCGCTCTCTCTTTTTTATGCATCTCCCTTCCCACAAGAGCATAAAAAGGACTGCCCCTGGCATTAAATCAAGCCTGCTGTCTGCCTTTCTTCTTCCTCTTCTCTCTACCTCCTCCATCTCTCCCATCTGAAGTGGAACGGGTGACCCACCTTGTGGTGAGATGAGGGCACTGTGACTGCACCACCACGCCCAGTCGATCACGCTGTCGAATGCGGGCCAAGCGGCCAAATACCAGACTGCATGTGGTGATTAGATGATGATACAGTAACGCAAACTGTGGAGCATCCACCCACTGTCACTGCTCTGTGCCTCCTGATCTCATGCTGATAGATAGATAGATAGATAGATAGATAGATAGATAGATAGATAGATAGATAGATAGATAGATAGATAGATAGATAGTTAGTTAGTTAATGTGCACACACACCAAAGGGATATTTATAGTGCTCAAGCAGCAGTCTGTCTGTTGCTAAGATACCAGCCAGCTCAGAGTCCTCAGACATGCATTTTAGTTTTGTTTACAAAAATGAGCATGTTCAGTATGGTTTGTCTGACTCTCTCTCTCTCTCTCACACACACACACACACACACACACATTTAGCTAAACGCAGCATCTAACAGTGTCGCTATGACCGCTCACACCGAGACTGTGAGAGTCTAAGAAAGACGAGAGAGAGAGAGAAAATGCTGACAGTATTTTTATTTATTCATTTATTTATTTATTTTCACGGCCTGACAGTTTCAGGTTGCTACGGCAACTGTCCAGGCTTCTCAGCAGCATCCCCTAGGTAACAGAGGAAGACTCCTCACAGGCTGCCATGTCACCCTCTACCGGTTCAGAGTGACTCAGCAAGAAGAGCCACAGGGAGGAATTAAGTCGTAGATGACAAACTACAGTAGAACACTAATGTTACTTAAATAACATATTTTTCACTGTGGGAAATCCATATAATGTGCTCTATTTATTAATCTTGATTTAATCCAATTTATTTTAATCCAAATCTGCGTTAATCTGTTACAAACAGCTGTTCTGCTCATCTGCAGTTAGTTTGTCAGGATGAATGTGTTCATGAGGAAATTATTATTTTTAAATCTCAATGAACAAACGTTTATAAAATTGCGGTGCAGTCACACGCTGCAATAGTGCAGACTGATGATGCAAACACATACAGGATGTATGGACAGCATTACATTTAAGTCACAGAGCAAATATACTTTCAAAGATTCATACTGGATACCACCAAAAAATCTGAAGTTTGTTTAACAATACCATTTTGCTTAATTAAAACAGAGATGATAGCAGGAAATGAAATACTTATTTTTCCAATTTGTACAACTTGAACCAAAATTAAAGAAAATCTTTCCAATATTTGATCTTTTTATATAAAAATAATGTGTTTTAAGGATGATGTTTTAAAAGACCAATGAGAGATGTCGTTTCACTACCCTGATCAGAAAATACAGACACAGCTAATGAATCTTTTTTTTTCATGCAATAGATGGAATATTTGTTTTTCATCCAGCTGTTTTGAAGATTCATAAAAAACTTTCAGAACAGTGAATAGTTTTGTTAAATGATGTCTAAATGTTGGTAAAAAACACAAAAATCATCATTTCATTTTCAAATACTGGTCATAGTTGTCGTTTAGTCAGCTTTTCTAAGAGGATAAGAAGTACAGATACACTGCATGTCACTAGGCTTATTATTATTATTATTATTATTATTAGTAGTAGTAGTAGTAGTAGTAGTAGTAGTAGTAATATTAGTATTATATAGCACCTTTAAAACCAGAGTTTACAAAGTGCTTTGACAGACAAGCACAGAGAGGATACACAGGTAAAATAACTGACTGAAGTCAAATAAAAACAATAAATTAACATTTAAGAAGATGCTGGGGGAGAAATAATGACGGTGAGAGCAACAGCTGTCAAGTAAAATGACAAAATGACAAAAAATACAAGAGACAAAAAAGCCATAAAAGCAATAAGATAAGAGAGAGAGGGTTAAATGAATGAATAAAACAAAATAAAAGAATACAATTAATATAATATATACAATAATATTCATAATATCTATATAAAAGGGTGTCAATAAGTGATTTAAAAAAGATTCACCTCTGCTCCAAAGTCGAGGCACGGCCACCTTAAGATTTAAGCCTTGTATAATTTGTATAACTTTAATGTGACTACAGAGTCTTTAAAATCATTCAGATATGTTAAACTTGAGTTTCCCTGTGGGACTCAGTGCAGTCTGCGTGCTGCTTCAAGCTCACGTCTTTTCATGTCCCTTCCACTGGAGGGCAGCAAAGTCAGAAATGATTTAATTCTGCACAGGAACACTTGAAGGTACAACATCTGGTTCAGTGCACATGATACCGTGTCTAGGAGCAAGTGGCAGATTTTTTTTGAATTAATAAGTTTGTTAATCAGTTAATCACAGGAGAGCTCAGTCCAATTGTGGCTCTGTGATGTTGGATGGATAAAATAAAAACACTGGGACTAAAAGATGTTACAATGTGCATGAAAAAATAAAATCTTACTGGTTTGCTGTTATTTTTCTCATCATAGCTTCTTGTGGTTCCCTATTAATATGATGTGTGTGTTTATTTATTGCACTCATGAGGAGTAGGAGACCCCCCCTCCCCGCCCACACACACACACACACACACTGGTCTTTTTGGTGGGCATATAGTCAGACAGACAAACAGACGGGCAGACAGACAGACTGGCTGACCGTAACACTGTAACCGATATACTAAAATACTGGACCATGCGCTGTTCCAAATTTGTCTTTCAGCCACGGGATCCCACCGTCTGACCAAGAATAAACACACACATCCAGGCGTCTCCCCTGCCCTATACTGTACTCCTGTGTGTGTCTGGGTGTGTGTGTGTGTGTGTGTGTGTGTTTGTTGGGTAACAGTTGGAGATGCAGGGATGTCTGTGTGAGGAAGGAGGCTGATTCTCAGTCGCTGATGTAACCA
The DNA here is from genome assembly GCA_033000465.1 of Sciaenops ocellatus. NCBI lineage: Eukaryota > Metazoa > Chordata > Actinopteri > Sciaenidae > Sciaenops > Sciaenops ocellatus. The sequence goes on along the minus strand of CP136871.1, from coordinate 6,358,006 downwards.
GACTGGGAGAGTTTGGTCACAATGAGGCCACGTGCAGCTCCCTTTATGGAGCCGCCTGGTAATCCTGGTCTGTTGCTAATGGTCATTTAATCCAAAACAGAGTTGCCCTCAGGATCCACTGAGTTGAACTATTAATGACCCTCAGCTATCCCCATAACAGAAAGATTGTTTAATTTCTCTGTTTGCTGCTTCATTAGCAATAAATGCACTGTAAAAAAACAGTCAAATGACTGTCTGCCAAACAAAAACTGTAAAATTAAAGTAAAATATCAGAATTCAAATGTCAAAAACTATGAATTTACTGACATTTTCAGTCAAGGTTTTGCAGACAAACATTGTTATTTAACAGATTTTCCTTGTATTATTAAGCTCAAACTGTTAAAGTGAATGGTAGCAGACTCAAGACCACCAACACCAACCAGAGACTGAATCTCGTTTAAATACAAAGGGAATGTGCAGTGCAGGTGGGAGAGCCAGTGGTGGGGTATCCCGGGTGGTGACAGGGATCCCAGCGTGCAGACTCACAGACAAACAGAGCTGGACGTGGCAGGAGGATGGTAGACAGAGTCTGGAAGGTTGAAACGGGTTTTATGCAACATAGGTTGACTGGTTGATCAGGCAGGTCACGCCCAGAGACTCATAAACAGTAGGAACACAGTGATGATGCTAACAGTTCTGCAGAGAAACACTGTTACGCAGACATCGGGGCACAATCACACAAACGTCACAGCTTCAGGATTCAATATCTTGCTCAACAACATTTAGACTGGAGGAGCTGGAAATCGAACCAGCGGTTAATAGGTAACTCACTCTGCCACCTGATTCACAGCCGCCATTCAAATCAGTGCATTGTTCTCCTGACTTTGCCCTCACGTATTTTACTTTTGTCTGATTCATTGGCACGTATTTGCTTTCACTCACTCGATGTGGCGAATAAAATTAAATTACTAAAATTAAAATGACAAAGAAAATGTGAAATAGTTTGTATGGACATAAATATGTATATAATGAGCTACATATTTAATTACAGATTTATGTCATTTTACATACGTTTGTACACTGAGATTTTACGGTAAAAAACTGCCAAAACCATGACAGTAAAAGACCATAAAATATGCCATGAAATATGATATGAGTTCTACTGTATACACCAAACTGGTCATATTTCAAAACCTTAATTTATACAGCATTTTAAGGGAATTTATACACAATGAAGTACTAGTTTATATTAGAGACTGTTAATTATACAGTAAAACACTGCAATATTTAATGGCATATTTGGCATATTTCATGGTTTGGCAGTTTTTCAGTGTAAAATCTACAGACATTTTAAAATATGGAATAAATCGCCAACCTTAAATGTGAAATTAACAGTACTAATATCCTATTACCGTAATATTAGAAAAAGTTATATCGTATTTATTATGGTAAAATTTAGGCAACCACAGCTGACAGCTTTTTACTGTTAAAACATTTTTTCCACAGTATATGTCATTTTAGAAAAGAATGCTTTACAAGTAATACATTATTTTTTTTGGGGGGGGGGGGGAGCAAACTTAAAATAACACTTTGGTTGTTAATTTACAGATAATATCTGTAATTTTACAGAGTTTGTATACAATTTAAAAAAACAGAAAACTACTGTAAAAACTTATTTTCCATATTTTTCACTGGTGCAGCTAAAATGTGCAATAAAAAATTCTTTATGTAGACAAAGAGGCTGAGAAAAATAGATTGTATGACAGCGAGAATAAGATGTTGTGTTGACAAGCTTCCCTCATGCATGATGTATTTGCTGTGAGAGCAGAAATTGTTGCACACACAAGTCAGATGTCAGTTTCCAGTCAAAGTTTCAGACAGTAAAGAAACTTGCAAACATCTCATTTCTGCACTACAGTGTGTTTGAACATTATTGAAGAGGAGGAGGTAACATCTAGGTAGCCGTGCACAGAGAGAGAGAAAGATGAGATTTTTGTTTTTTGTACAAACATCAAGCAGATGAGTCGAGAACGGCATCTTCATTCTCCTCCTCCGTACACACAAACACACACTGATGGCCTCGAGTCATGTGTCACTGTAGCATCATTAGCTTTTCTGTGTTCCTGTTTTATTGATGCTTTTTAAATTTTTATTAGGCCACTTCCACAGCAACAGCAGCAGCATCTTCTAAACCAGCAAACGAAGCCAAGATATTTCCGTATGTGTCCTTGAATAACAATGAGGAGGAACAACAGGGACAAATCTACGTGATATTGGACATCTTTTCCCTTCTTTTTAGTCTTTGATTTCATGTCTCAGGGAACCAGGGAAATACAGTACGTTGTCTTTGTTTTCTGATGATATCAGGTATAATTGTGCCCCAATTTGGTGATTCCTGTGTTTGAACTTAACTCATACTGCCCCTTTTTCTTCTGTCTGAAGTTTGCAGGTGACCAATTGGTCATGGTCACCTAATCTCTGTGCCCTGTGATGAAGTGGCGACTTGTCCAGGGTGAACCCCGTCTTTCGCCCTAAATCAGCTGGGATTGGCTCCAGCCGCCCTGCGATCCTGATGAGGATAAGTGGTTACAGAAAATGGATGGATGGATGGATGGGTTGTTTCTATCATTTTATTTAAATTAAAACAAAAAAGAATAAACTATGACTTCCACCAACAACTAAAAAAAGTCAGTGAAAACCTGAATCCACAACAGACTTCTAACTTTGTAATTTAGGAGATGTGTTAGGAATTAGTTTTTAATACAGATTAAATGTGAAAATATTCTAGTAAAATTCCTGTTTTTGTGGGAGGAGTGTGGTTTGGTGGCCTTGAAGAGAGCGTAGATAACGGCTTCTATTCCCTGTCAGAAAGAGTTGATGGCAAAGTAAAGCAGTGAAAATATTCTAAATATAGTATACACACAGACTGATTTTTTTAGGTGGCTAAAATAAGTTTTGATGTTCTCTGTCTACAGCAGTACATTGCTCTGCCTCTGTGCTGGTGCTGTCAATGAAAACATGATTCAGAAATGGTCAAATTAGCTGTTTTTGAACTCAAGTTTTCTAATAGTTATGGATGTTTATTTTCACTCAGATTTTTGTGGATGCTTAATGAGATGCTCAGGTCAAAGTTATATGAATTTTTAATATTTCATGCAACATTTTCAGATGCTTTAAGGTGCAGTCTTGAGCAGTGTCCTCATTTAGGATCCTCGTGGTTCTCTACTTCCTTCAGATAGGCCTTTTCATTGTGTTCAGTGATCAGCTCCACCACAGATGTGTCATCAGCAAACTTGACGATGGTGTTGGAGTCAAAGAGTACAGCAGGGGACCCAAAACACAGCCCTGGGGTGCTCCGATGTTAAGGATGAGGTGCTTCCGCCCACCCTCACCACATGGGGGGTCTGCCCATCAGGAAGCCAAGGATCCTCATGCATAGTGAGGTGTTTAATCCCAGGTCACTGAGTTTTGTAGTAAACCTGGAGAGGGATATGGTCTTAAATGATGAACTGTCAGTGTCCTGGAAGCTATAAATTAGACAAAGGAGACAAAAAGAACAAAACAAAACAAAAAGGAAAAACAAATTTCATGGTTTAGGCAATAACAAGAGAGCTTATATAAGAGTTAAATATAAAAATGTGGGTTGCATAAAAAGTGGGTATTATGTTGATGTTGGTGTATGTGAGTGTGTTTCAAACAAACACACACACACACACACACACACACACACACAAAGAGACCCCAAAGGAAACAGGAAAACACTAATAAGATTAAAGGAAACCATACGGCTCCGTGAGGCTGTCTCAACAATATTTAATGTTTAGCAGGTATGATTTTCACAATGTGTTTGCCATCTTAGTTTAGCATATCAGCATGCTACCATCTGCTAAATAGCACATGAAGGTATTTGGTCATGAACCCAAGTGGACAAATTAAAATTTTGACTTGTGGTGGCACTGAACGAAATGTCAGGATCACCAAAGTTATTGGCATTCATCCCGTGGGTAAAGTTAATTTAAACTTAACTAAACCTTGCTAAACTAAAAGAAACCAAACTTAAGATCAACTGGACTTAGTTGAATTGAGTAGGTCAGACTAAAATAAAAACTACAAACTAAAAATGAGATTACTTGAAATAAAGCAACTTAAACTCAACATGACGTTTGACTGAACAGTGAGCACGTGAGTCAAGACTTTAAAACAAATCGCTGTGAACTAAAACAAGCTGTGCTCAGTGTGCTGTGTGAAGACGAGACCAGACTGCGTGTCAGAACTATTCGCCATGGTAACCACAGATCATCTGATTAATTAATGAACCTTTTACTGCATCACCAGCTACTGTTGTTAATCACTCACGCACTGTTTGGCCTGAAGCTAACACACACACATGGTCGGTTTGAGGCAGTAAAATAGCGCGCTCTGTGTGTGTCTCAGGCTATCCCAGTGGGAGAGTTGGGTAGAAATCAATGACATGGGTGTCATAAAAGCAGTGTTTCTTCTCATAAAAAAGGATTCAGAGCATATGCTGTATCCCGAGGCCTCGTCTAAGACCCCTAAAACTCTTGTTAAGATGAAAAGTAATGATTAAAATATTTAACTTTTCAGCCTGAACAGATGCACCAGAAGTAGGACATGGGTAAAGAGGGTAAATGTACTGATTTTATGAAAATGTTGTCCTGAAAATGTGTTCAAAACTTTTATTTGTTGACATACAAGGATCAAATGTTTTTGAGTACCTTTTGAATATATCTTTTTATAAAACCATAATCCAGAGAAATCTATAAGAAACCTTCAGGATAAGAATAAAACTGGAACGTTTGGTCAATGAAGTGTCACTGAAGTGAAGATTTCCATATGTGCAAGACACTACAGGTGAATATGGTTAAAAACAAAATTAAGTAATAGATATCAGCATGAAACTTCCCCAGTTGATTACTTACATTAAGGGATTATTTTTTGTATTACAAGTTTTCTTAAATTGTATGTTTTAATATGCATTTTGATGCATTTTCTAATGTTAATGTTTGGTAACAATTTTGGAACAAACCATACCTCCATAGCTGTATAAAATGTAAATATAAACAAAATGTGATGATGTGCAAAACATTAAAACCCCATATTAAATAAAAGAAATATCACAAAGACGACTTATCAGATGCTGAAACTGAGAAATGTTGTTGTTTTTGGAAAATGATATGCCCATTTTGAATTTGATGCCAGCATGATGCTTAGTCCGTCTTAAATGAGCTCGGGCCCACAGAATGTGTCAACGTTTCTGGATCTGGTTTATATAAAGTTTCCTTTTTGCGTGTTAGTGTTTTAACTGCCATTTGTGTATGCAGCGATGCAGACAATGGTTTCTGGAAATGTTCCTCAGCCCATGTAGTGATGCCTGCGCAGTCTTTCACAGAGTGGTTAACCCCTCCCCATCTTCACTTCACAAAGACTCAACCTCTCTGGGTTTTTATACCCAGTCATGTTCCTAACCTGTTGCCAATTAAATAATTAATTGAGAGTCATTCCTCCAGAAGTTTTCTTTTAGTATTTCACAACTTTTCCTTTCAATTGAGGACAGGCATGTAATTTCGCAAACACAATAAAATTTCTCAGTTTCAGCTTTGCTAAGCTGTCTTTGTGCTATTTCCAATTAAATATGGGGTTTCAATATTTTTCACATCACATTTTTTCTATTGACATTTTACACAGTGTGCCAACTTCTTTGGAAACGCCGTTGTACTGAAGCAAGTAGACAACCAGTTCTCATTTCAAGCTCGTTAAATACCAATGCTTTGTCACGCCCCTCAGCGTCTCATACATACGCACAAGGAGTCCTTCAGCATCTGTATGGGACGCACTGGGCTTTCAATTGACTCCAATGTAAACCCGTCCGCGGCAGTGAGAGACGCTCAAGGGCCTCTTGTGCACCTGTATGAGACGCTGAGGGGCGGGACAAAGTGTCGGTATTTGACGAGCTTGAAATGAGAACGGGTTGAAATAGACAAAATCTAGTAAATGCCTATGTGTATTTTGGATGTTTTCTTTCCATTACTCTGAATGGAGACATGTTATGTATGTAAAAGCATGTATTTTATTCTCCATACATGGAAATAGAATCACTATATATATATATATATATATATATATATATATATATATATATATATATATATATATATATATATATATATACACACATACATACACACATACACACACACACACACATATACATATATATGTATATATATGTGTGTATGTATGTATGTATGTATGTATGTATGTATATATATATATATATATATATATATATATATATATATATATATATATATATATATATGTGTGTGTGTGTGTGTGTAACACCCACTCAATTCTCCTCTATTAGTGTCTGTTATTAAAGCCATAATTATGTGTGTTTCATTTTCTCTTTTTTTTTTGTCTCAGGGGATTTTTGATACAAACAAACATACATTTCACTCGTCAGCCTCTCCACTCGTAAAACAGCCTCACAAACACCAACACCAACAAAACAAACAACAAAACATGTCATGACAGAGAAACACTGCATGAGAATTCACACACACATACATTTTCCTGCAGGTTCTTGTTCATAGTTTAATTAAGATCTGTGTGGATGATTATAAAAACTCCCTTGGGAGTGTAATAGTCATATTTACTCTGCGTGCGTGTAGCTGTGTTGACTAGAAAAGAAAGGAGCTGTGCTACATTTCAGGGGCGTGTTTATATCCGCCTGTTCATTGCATAATCAAACATTCATTCCTCATTATGTTGCAAGTGCCAATATGTCTCGGCTGTAGAGCCATAAATTTTAATTGCCTGCCTCTGAGTCTGTGTGTGAAAAGAAAACTCCTGTTTTAAATATAGTTTCCGTGAATTTCATAACGATCTTTCCTACTACTCCACATGAATTCATCCATGAGCACTCAGGTCTATACTGTTTTGTATCTCATAGGACTTTTTCACGTGTCATAGGAGGAAAAGCACAGATGAAACATATTTATTTAACACGTTTCATAACAATGGCTCAGCTAGTTCAGAGCCCTGGGCGACTTCACTTAAATGGCATGCAATCATTATTAATGTTATCAGTAACACCTTTGCTTTTCCTGCTATGACAAGTTGAAATGTCTGCGATGTCTGGCTCATTGTCGTGACTTACCGGGACACTTGAACAGAACAGAGCCATTGTTCGTGTTATTATTTACACCTGAGCTTTTCCAGCAATGACACAGTCAAAATGTGTGCTGTGAACAATGACTCACAATGACAGCAGAATAAAAAACAAGTTATGCAACATTAGCACAGCTGCACGTGTTGATATGGCAAACTTTTAGCAAACAATTGATTAAACATTTAAGTTCTCACCAACGACTAAAAGTTAGTCCCAGATTTACTCTTGTTCGACTCTTTTTTCCTTGGCCACTCTCTCATTTACTCCCTTAGCCTCCTCAGTCAACGTCCTCTTCTATTTTCCTCTGTCACTATGTCCAACGAGGCTGCTGAGCCCTGTTACAATGCCCATACCTGCCCAGCTCCGGTTCTAGCACGACACCGGCTCTGCTCCCTGTCAACCATACCCTTAAAAAAAAAAGGGGCCTGAAAACCTCCTCTTCCCGGGCAGCCTGGCTAACAAGCTAACATTAGCTGACAGCAGCTATAGCTTGCAGCAGTTTACTTCACTGTTCATCGGGAAACTCTGTAAATCACAGAGAGGTGATGAGGACATCAGAGGGAAAAACAGAAAACATTCTCTCCATAAAATATGATCCAGTTTCACCAAAATCAGTGAAATCAGTGTAACTTTGTGCAAGAAGTATGTAACACTTTGCGGCACTAAGTAACAGTGCGAGAAGAGACGTACAAATGACAGAGACGCCATTCACCTGATTACAAGTTAATGTAGTGCCAGCATGATTTTAAATCTGTTATTTTATTTTATGGTGAAAAAGTTACACAATGTTGCTTTAAGTACCTCAAAACTGTTCTAAAGTACAGTACTTGTGTACATGTTTCCATCACATAACAACAACAATAATAATATGAAGAAGGCAATGAACTTTATTTGTGGGCTATAATTGAACACGTTCCTCTAAAAACAAACACATCTCACCTAAACACCTCACTACTTGTAATTCATACAAAGCTTCATAGTGTTTGGTTTAAAAACAGACTAAACACATTTGTTAATTTGCTCGTGTGTTTGTTTGCAGTCACTTCATTTCTATAGTAACACAACACGTGTACATCTTTCTCAAATCTTCACCAACATTCATGGAGGATTTCAGGATTACTGGAGGATTTATTTAACCAGTCAAACACAAACACTGCCTGTACTGCTCCCTCCTTCCTTCCTTCCTTCACATAAGGATCCTATAAAGTTTCCTTTGGGCTTCTTTCACGCGTGCGCAGTGGCCTCCCCGAGTAGCGTGTGTAGTAGTATTATTATTGTGAATGGGGGGGTGGGGTGCACGGAGGGGAGGGTGGGGGGCGGTATTTTGGGTGTACAGTCACAAGAGCGACTCGACGGAGCCAGGAAGTAGACTGTTGATGCTTTCAAGTGCTCGCGGAATTGTCGTAATTCTGAATTTTTATGTTTTGTGTTTGAACGAGAGAGAAGAAAAGAGATGAAAAAGCTTTGTGGTTTCACCAACAACTGATGGAAATATTAATTATAACTCCCGAATATCTGTGCTGTTACTTTATATATGTTGATACATGTCCTTAAGTAGTGTTTGTGCCATATTTTAATTTAAGTTTTACCCATAAAATTGTTTTATAGGCTACTTCAACACGTGTTGTTTATATCTATCTGTTTTGCCGAATCATCCTGTAACAGCTGCAACTTTTGATGATGGATAAAAATGGATAACAAAATTAGGCTACGCGCCAAAAAATAAGATATTTCCTACTCTGGCAACCGGAGCGCAATAACAGCTCTGAGCCATATGATTCATGACTTTAATTAAAGCCGACAAATTATAGGCTATACCGACAAAATCATTTGTGCTTTATGCTTGATTTGAGACTCAAATCTCTTGAGTAATCGTGCAGGCCTACTGAAGGGGAGGGGAGGAGCACTTAAAAAGTTGCAGGTAGAACCGGGAGACGCAGACGGAGAGAGAGAGAGAGAGAGAGAGCGTCGTTTGGTGCTACTTTCTTGAGATCACACGAGAGAGAGGGAAGAGAGAGAGAGAGAGAGAGAGAGAGAGAGAGAGAGAGACGGTCAAATTGAGCTTTATCTTTCGCTGTGGATCACTTAAGAGCCATTTGGAGCCAGAGGCGACCCGGAGCGCGCAGGAGCCGCAGTCATCTTAATAGGAGCTGCAGTCATAATCACAGAACCAGCAGCAACAGAGCAGAGAGAGAGAGAGAGAGAGAGAGAGAGAGAGAGAGCACATTGCTACACAACAGGGAAGAGAAACACACACAGAGACAGACACGGAAGAGAAGTGAGTGAAAGAGAGGCAGAGTGAGGGGACGGACGGCAAGACGCACACATATACACGCACAGCTTCACTTTTTAAAAACTCTTTGCTGGGATCTTCTTCCTTTTTATTATTCATATTTTTTTTATTATAAATTTGGGGGACTGAAAAGTGAATCTTAAGAAGCCGGAAAGTGTTGAGTGTGAAGATGCCGCGGGTAGTCCCGGACCAGAGGAGCAAGTTTGAGAATGAGGAGTTTTTCCGCAAGTTGAGCAGGGAGTGTGAGGTGAGTCTAGCTCTCTAGCTGTACACACACACACACACACACACACACACTCTCTCTCTCTCTCTCTCTCACACACACACACACACACACACACACACACACACACACTATGAGTGTGTGATCCTTTCTGTTAGACGGCGGAAATAAAGAGAAAGAAGAGTCGTTAGCGGAGAGAGAAGCATGCTGGCGGGTTGAATTGTTTTGAGCTTCATACAGTTGAAATAAAATCTCACAAAGAGCCATGAAATATAGTCTGAGGAAGTGCTTTGCAATAAATTGATTCACTTCCATCTCCGGCTTTCCTAAATTGATGAAAAATGATTACAAATAAAGACTTTAACTCTTGTTTTTCTTTTAGATTTTTGTGTTCCTTATCATTATAATTTATTTCATGCTCACATTAATCTAAAATATGTTTTTACATACCACTGTTTGCCTGTTTGAAGAGAGCTTTCATTGTTTTTTATGTTGAGGAGCAGAGACAAAGAATGATGTGCCTTAAATCAAAATTCCTGTGGCTTCTCACTGTCAAACAGCCTATTTTGGCATCACAAACACATAAAGCACACACACAGTATAATGCTATATGTGTGAGTGTTTATATGCGTGTGTTGTTCCAAGTTTTGTGTTATCTTTATTATCCCCTTGTAGATCAAATATACTGGATTCAGGGACCGGCCCCACGAGGAGAGGCAAGCCCGCTTCCAGAACGCCTGCAGGGATGGACGGTCAGAAGTAGTGAGTGAAAAACTAAATATATTCTCCCCCCCTCTCTTTTGTCTTCTGCTTGAAAAAACAAGCGGGAGACGTGTGCGCTAACTGTATGCATGTGTGTGTGAGGGTGTGGGATGTGTAAACAGCCTGTAAAATTCAGTTTTGGCTTGTGAAAGAAACTTCAAAAACCCATCAGGATTAATCTGAAGGTCACATGAAGTCTTATTATGAGAACACTGTGATCAGTTCACGTTGTGCAGCAGCAGCAGCAGCACGGCGTCGATACACTTGATGTTTTGATGTACGAGGAAGTAGACGTGTTGTCAGACATGCAAACCCACCGGGCTTAACTTCACTTACAGGCTTCTTTTTCCTCTATATTCTGCAGCTGCAGTCATCATTGTCTCAGAAGGCACTCATTAACACATGTTATCACATGGGCACGTTACAGTTACAACAAACACCGTTAGGGTTATAATTTGGGGCCTAGAATTGGTCACCTAACGTAAATATCACCTGTCATGTCTAATTTTGGTATATACAGTAAACATGTAATGAATGAACCTACAGCAGTGTGAGAGGAGGAAGATACAGACACCTATGTGATGTCCAGTAATGCTTAATAATGTTTAAAAATGAAGCAATCAATTCACTAGAGAATGAATCATCAACAGTCGCTGGTTTTAGCCTCTCTGACGTGAGGATTTGCTGCTTTTCTTTGTCTGATGTGATAGTAACCTGAGTATCTCTGGACTGTTTCTTCTTCTTCTTCAAAACGAGACATTTCTCCAACATTTTACAGCCCAAACACTTAATCAAACGTCTGTATATGAACTAATTATGAAAATAATCATTAGTCGTGGCCATATTCATGTTGAGATTTGAGTTGTTTGTTTTAGGTTGTTAGTTGTGTTGTTGTGTTGGATTACACTGTGTGGACGAGCGCTATAGGAGATAGTTTGTTGCAACAGTGTCACGGTGGAAGAGTGTTGGTGCACTGAATCTGTCTCCCTCCATTTCCAAACCACAACTCCTCCTCAGCCGCCCGAGGCGCGTCTTCAAATGTATTTGATCAGATTTAGAGATGGATGCCTCTGAAAAGCAAACACTTAGTGAACTAATAAAACAAACGCCGTGTCACAACACCAGTGTCAAATATAAAAAGTCCTGCATTCACAGCCTCTTTTTGAATTGCATTATTATATATTATACTGCTGGATTATCATGTTGTAGGTGGCAGCAAATCAATGTCCTGTTGTTGGTTTCATTTACTGTAAAATGAAGTATTTTATACGCTCATTATTTTTTAAATATTACTTCCAAGTATGAAGGTACTCACAAAGCAGCCAAAGGAACAAACAAACAAAAAAATGAATGAATTAAAATAAAGAATAATAATGATGATAAATAAAATAATGTAAGTGTAGCAGCAGCTGATGTAAGTAGACAGCAGATACAAATATAAAAGGTAAAAGTTACATACATACATACACACGTGGCTGTATAAAAATACCTTACACCTTATTCTGAGGAAACTATTTTCTCCCATCCCTTGATCCTATCTCTGTCCCACCAGTCGAGCACGGTGAACTGTAGGCCTAGATTTGAATAATGTACGCCAGACGTAACCTCGATCTGCTTTAGAAAAGAGCAGCAGACGTCAGTGTAGGTGTCCATCTTCTTGTTTATTTTGTAAATCAGTCTAGGTAGAGTTGTTCACCCTCATCCAGTGCCATATATATATGTGTTAAGATATATATCTTAACTGTAGTAAGAGCAACCTTTCTCTTATTACAAACTCAAAACGTCAAAGTTTTCTCCACATGAACCCTTTGACCCGTTTTTGGTTCCTTGCATAAGCCACGATCAGCAGTTCATAACTTCAAGCAAGTGAGGACACATTTATATTCTCATTATGTAATTACCGTACGCTTACAGTGTCAGGTCTGTTTAAAACTCGCTATTAAACGACGTCCTCAACAAAAGGGTGAAGTCAGGTCAAAAGCTTCTCCTGTCTTAGTCATCCTCAAGGTATTTTTCACAAACATGCTGTCATCATGGCAGGAGGGCAGGAGAGAGAGAGAGAGAGAGAGAGAGAGAGAGAGATGGAGGCGGGTGTTAGTGTTGGTGTTGGTGTTGGTGGTGGTGGGAGGGGGGTTACATCTAGTTTTACCGTCTTTTAGTGGGACATGATGCGTCCGTCAGTCTGTCTGTCCTCACTGTATTTATAAGCCTCTTCTGCTGTGAGAATTGATGGCCACGGTTTTAATGGTTTGAGGGCAGGTGTGACATCATGTCGCTGATTTATCTATCGGCCAGACGCCGCTAAAGACCTACTGCTATTTTCATGGTCAGTGTGAACAACTATCCGACACAATGAGAGTCGAACGTGCTGTCAAGGACCGCTTTTTTTATAGATGAGACAGATGAGCGGAAAACAAACAAAGTGTCAACAGGACAGGGATGACACGACAGAGGTTAATGTTGAATTCATGTGATTTTTAAACCTCCTCTTTACTCAAAGAAGTGTTTCGATTTGACGCTTTTCACATTCATTTGTTGCAAAGGGAAAGTTTCTCTGCGTTCAGCTTAAAATCTGAGTCTAGCATGTGTATGCGGTGACATCACGACTAGTTTGGAAGTCTAATATGTAATTAAGTCAGATGTGATGTGGAAACTTGAAGCCTCGTTTTTCAGTTAAACAGAGAGACGTCTCGAGTCAGTGTTTAAACTTTCAAGTGAAGAAAATCTGCATATTCTTCGATTCTGGATTGAATTCAATATCAGAAAAGGAGAAAGTATTATTTTAAGATATTTAACCTTTATGGAAAAAAACATATCAGACACAGTTTATCATTCCAAGCAGAGTATTTCTGTCTTATAACTGAGCAGTGTCGTCTTGTGAACGTTTTTCTCTCTAATTCCAGGCTGACTCTAATAAAAAACAATCTTCTAATAGTTTTGTAATTTCTTAAATATTTAACTCATTTCTAACAGTTTAGAATAAATAGTTATTTAAAGAAGAAAGTGGTAAGTGACTAAATTAAAGGCCTGATGAAGTGGGTAGGAAATAAAAGACGAATCCTTTATACTGTAACTCCGTCAAAACAATTTACTTTCATGGTTTTCACAGTTTTATTCTTTTTTAATGGTAAAAATAAAATGAATATTTATGACTTCATATTCTGCATGTCATCATAGATAATTAGATATTGTTTAATATTTAAACATTAAGAAAAAACAACATATAACACGTCAAAAAGAAGCACACGCAAACCTCTTTTAAAGGCTTATTTTCTACTTTATTTTTACAATATACACGTCATGTAAAAATGCAATTTGTCACCCGTGTATTTCAAGTAATTAACGTCACACACTCACACACTCACACACACACACACACACACACACTCATGAGTAACTTGAATCACGGGGTGACTCTAAAATGCTCAGGATTGATCTGATAAATGGGACAATAATTCAAAGTAAATTATCTTCAGCTCAGCTCATTAGAGATGAGTCGTTTTCTCAACTACTATTGATTTTCATGCTGCACCGGTCTCTCCTCTCCCATCTCTCTCTCTCTCTCTCTCTCTCTCCCTCTCTCTGTGTGTTCACATCCTTTTATTTCATTTCCTTTGCTGTCCTCTTCTTTGTCCTTTCTTATTCTTCTTCATCTCACTTATGTTCCCTCTCTCTCTCTCTTTGTCTTTACATTCATCGCGCCGTCTTTACCACCACTGTCCCATTCCTCTTTTCTCATTTCCTCCATTTCTGTTTTTTTTCTTTTCTCCTCCTTCTTTGTCTATAAATTTCCCTCCATTTCTCTCCTCTCTCTTGCCTCTTGCTCCTTCCCTCGTTTTTTTTCTTCTTCTTCTTCTTTCTCCCGCAGTAGTAGGCAGCAAATGAGTATCAGATGGTTGTAATCCAATACTTCAAATACAGCAGAAATGATGACTCTGGTGTTCTTTGAGCTCTCGTTTCTGCGAGTGTGTCTATATAAGTGCGTGCTCGACAGACGTTTTCTTTTTTTCTCTCTCTCTCTCTCTCTCTTTGTGTGTCCATGAACACACTTAGTCATTTAGAGTCTTTATTTCACTCTCTTCCTCTCTCCCTTTTCTCTTTCAATCAGTTCTACCTCCCTCGTTCTCTCTCACTCTCTGATGAGGACAGATTTGACGGGGTGCATAATTCATATGCTTCCAGCTCAGTCGCAGCCCTAATGCCCTTAGTATTGATCTGTCTCAGCAAACACAACGCATCACACACACACGTACACACACACACTTAAGCACACACACACACAAGGACAATAGACACAGATTCGCATAAAAAAAAACTAACTTGATTTTCTGCCTCTTTCTAATTCATTGCTTTCTGACTGCAACAGAGAAATGCTTTCTATTGATTTTCATTTTATTTATGTTTCTGTATGTGTGTGTGCTTAAGTGTGTGTGTGTGTGTGTGTGTGTGTGTGTGTGTGTGTGTGTGTGTGGCTTATCTCGATAGGAATGTCTCCCATTAGAGCGAGAAGCCGTTTTTACAGAAATCAAAAAAACAAGGGGAGCTGCAGTATGATGTGATTATATGTGTGTGTGTGTGTGTGTGTGTGTGAGGAGAGCAGGCCAGTGGTTCACTTACTTTGTGCTTTTGTTCTGAGAGGACAGCGGTTAGACTAAGAAGAAACAGAGACGGAGGAAAAAGAAGAACTGATGCAGTCGGTCTAACTTAAACTCTTCCAGGCTTCGACCCAAATAAGACATTTAAACATATTCAAACATTTGAACTCAACTTATGCACTAACCCCTCCGGAAATATTTTCATGAGACTGTGATAATCGTATGTACTTAAAGTCAATATTTCCAAATCTTAATCTTGGATTTAAATGTGTTTGAATCTGGTTTACTGTACGTTGTAGTTTTGATATTAAAGGGGCAACTTGAAAATGTACTTTTATGACGTTGGTGTACCCGTGAAATACGAGGATTAGAAAAGAATTACAGCTGCAATAATCAGATGATCATCAAGAAATTGAATTGGCAACCATTTTGAAGAAAACTAAGCCAAAATTCTCTGCTTCCAGCCTCTCAAATACGAGGATTTGCTGCTTTTTATTGTTTTAAATCATCGGAAATATTTAAATTTAGCTAGCAGATTAATTGACAATGAAATAATTGTTAGTTGCAGCCCTAAAAAAAGATACTCAGTCTGATGCTCATTGACTCAAAAGCATCCTTGTTTCCGCCCCGGTATGCACCCGTGTCTTCCAAACTCCTCGTCTCCAACACTTTCTGTTATTCCCTTCTGTAAATGTGTGCTTCGTTGGCCTGAGTCAAGTGGGTGATGTCTCTTGAGGAATTTTTCTCAGACTTGTCAAAGCTCCCCCACAACCACAGAAGACGTTATCCAGCTGCTGGCTGTTTAAATCTCCCCGTGATAGTAAACTAACTTTGACGTGTCAATGGTCTTTTACCATTAATAAAATGTAATGTGAGAGGGTCATTTGTAGTGCCAAACCCAATAAATCACACCAAAGTCTGCAGCTTTTAAGCGATGCTTCTAGCCTCTTTTAGTTTGTTGTTTTGGTTCTTCAGCTGTACACAGACGTATTTGAGTGTCACGACTCTCAACTGCAACTGTATGAAACTGTAATTAATTTGTAACTGTAAGTAATTTTTCTCAGTTCTCAGTATAAGTTCGAGTGAATTTTTCACTTGTGCTGTGCTCTGGGTTTGCTGGATGTGCATTTACTCGCTAACACACGAGCCACAACAAATGCAGTAGTCAAAAATTACTTAATGTATCTTTAATTTTGTCCGTACTAATCTTATCCTCTCTCCTTCTTTCTCCAGGCTTTTGTAGCTACAGGTACCAACCTCTCTCTCCAGTTCTTTCCAGCCAACCTGCACGGAGATCAGAGGCAGGTTCCCACAAGGGAGTATGTCGACTTTGAGAGAGAGACAGGAAAGGTAGGACAGCAAGAGATCCGCTCACTTCCTCAAACGCAAACACACACACGCATTTCCCTCTTTTGCCGCTCACCTATTGTAAAGGTCATACAGTGAGAGTCTGATTTGTGTTGCTTGAAATGCAATCGTAAACCAACCAAAACAGCTGCTGATAAAATCTCTCTATTTCAGCATCAGTTGGATTTGAAAACATCTTTGCAGATTATCTCACACATTCACCCGACCGCACTCCGTTTGATATGACGATGTGAAACTGTAAGAAAAAATAGCGTTTGGAGAAACACATACATCTCTGTCTGCTCTCAGTCTTTTTGTTCCTCTTTTATTTTATGAAATGAAAATGACAATCCAGACGCCCACGCAGAGACAAAAAAAAAGAAAAAACTGTGTGAATTTGTGAATGCAGACGTCGAACCTCATCCTCCTGTTGGCACCCAGCGTGTACTTTTTAGTTCAAGCCAACAACCCATGACAGAAAACAGATTGATTAGTGTGTGTCACGTGGTACACATGTCCACAAAGACAAATTAAAGGGTTTAGTTTGCAGCTCCCCGTTGTGCAAAGTTGAGCCTTTAAACCAGTGTGTGCTGGGTATTTATTGCTCTGCGGGTGATGCCCGTGTCCAAAAAAACATCATGATCTTGCTTCACAGAGGTGAAATCACAGCTGAGCTTCCTGTCGCACAACAGTACATTGACGAAAAACATTATTTGCTCAGTAGTGCTTGATCAAGTTCAAAGATAAAATACTTAAAGAGCTTGGAAGATGTTAGTTTTCTGCTGTTGTCAAGGTGATAACCACTGTACTGTAATGGTGCAGTGCTGCTGTTGTGTTTATGTGTATGTTAATTGTCTCCCTTGGCGCTAAGCCCTGGACTTTGTGTGTGTGAATATGTGTGTGTGTGTGTGTGTGTGTGTGTCAGAAGGCCCTCCACGGACACTGGCTAGCTGAAATGAATGCCGGCTGGCGGCTCATTAAAAATGCATTCTGGGGAATCGATGGACCTCCATGCCCCAAGGCTGACGGACTAATCTCACACCGTTAATTATTTAACACAAGTGCCCTGATGGTTGGGAGCAATGTGTGTGTGTGTGTGTGCTGATTGGCGTCAGGCATTTTGCAGAAGAACAGTTTCTCGTGTGTGTGTGTCAGACAAAGAGAGAAAGAGACGTATGCATGTGTACGGCAGCGTCAGAGAGTTTGTGGTTGCGCGCGTGTGTACGTAAGACGATACCGTCTCCTTTGTCACCTCAACGGTGCTCACAGATCTATGAAGTTTTAATGAGGCTAGGAGTCGTCCATGTAAAGCAGTTTCACAGTCGTCCTGCCAAGCACTCACACACACACAGAGGCATGTGTGAGGATCCAGATAAACCTGCTGACGTCTCGCTTCATTTCGCACATATTCATCTTTTGAAGAAACAAAAGTCATGATATACAAGCAGAGCAACAACAAGTCATTCAAGGCAGCTCAAACAAAAGTATGAAGTATACTATATAAAATAGATCTTCACTCTTTACTTATATAAATGGATATCTGCATATGAATCTGTAAGTAAGAGACCAAGGTTTTGGGTACTGGAAGCTTTCTGGTTTCCGCTTGTAACCCAAGTAGTATTGACCGACGTTTGATTGTCTTTGGTTGCGACAGTCCGCGTGATGAGGAAAAGAGGTGAAGCGCATTGGCCGAAATGTAATCTCGGAACCATAAACCGACCGTATAAAACATGGACATCCTATCCGTGACATTTCTGAAGAGCCGTTGTCAAAGAAATGGACAAATAAATAGCTTGTTGGTGGAGCTGAGGCAGGTTGAATGAAGCCACCTGTGACAGCCATGTTGTAAATTCTGCATAACTTTAAGACTTAATATAATTTGAACCTGTGAGTTCTATATAAATTCACCCTCAGTACAGTTGCCATGAACAGGGAAATTAGCTCTAGAGACCAAAACTGTTTTTTTGTACCAGGCTGTAAACAAGTTGGACATTTTAACATGGGGGCTTATGGAGACTGACTCACTTCTGGAGTCAGCCTCAAGTGGACGTTTGAGGAACTGCAGTTGTTGCCGCTTGTTCAGAACCCATCGGCTATCGTCTGATTTAGCTTTATTATATTCATATGCAGATATCTGTGTATAAAGAGGAGCAGAGATGTGTTTTTCTCGTCATTCTCACGCATCAAGTTGCTAATCAGACTGCAGAGGAGGTCTTTAAGTCACCGAAAGCCTAGAAACATGGCCCCCATAGGCTAAATCATCGTCGGATGATGGCCCGTGAGTTCAGAGATTGTTACTTTTATGCGATATTCATTTGTATTTCACTTGATCGAAAAAGACAGGCGAGAGCTGAGCGTGGTTTCCTGAGTGCAACGTACAGTAAAAAGGGCTATTGTTTAAAAGAACGTGGACAACTTCACTCAGTCGTTCCAGCGTGGAGCCTTTAATTGTGTTCTGAGTGTACATTTTGTGCAGTGTTGCTCTACCGCGATACCGGCTTTCATTTCATACACACACAAAGTAACACACACACACATACACACACCCCGCCCTCAGATTCCTGCTGGACCTCCCTGTAGAATACAACTGTCAGGCCAAGGCAGGGATCTTGTGTACGTTGCAACTTCTTCTCTTAATTACTGTCACAGCTACACTACACAAACACACACGTCGCTTAGTGATGGTTATTTCTCACGCATTATTTGTTCTTTTGCTTCCAACGTGTTCTGTAGATCCTGATGCAGCTAAATAATTAATTTTATTACTTTATATTTCTTCAAAAAACACTTTAGCAGCCAGTTGAAGTACATTCACTTTGAACTTAAATGTGAATAACAGGGCAAAAATAATAAAGATGTTTGTTGTCAGTCAGGCTGGACTGCAAAGAGTAGAGGGTGAAGGATGGGAGAGTAGCACATGATTCAGACTGAGGTACCAGGTTACTGTTTTCGCCCCTCTTTCTTTATTTTTCTTACGTTTCCCGACATATTTTCTTTCTTTCAGCTTCCCTTCTTTTTCCTCGGTTTGTTATTCTTGTGGCATTTTATATGAACATCCACACTCCTCTTCCATCCCTCTCCCTTCTTCCCCTTTTTCCCCGTTCCTTATGTGTTTCTACGTACATCCACCCACCCCCCACCCACCTCTTTTTAAACTCCCCTCCTTCAGCTCACTCCTGTCCGACTCCCTCCGTCCTCTCTCCCCCCCCCCCCCCTCCATTCCTCACTCTCTCCCGCCTTCGTTTCCAAACACAGACGGTGCCAAACCAAAAGGGTAGCACAGCCAGGTTAAACTTGGCGACTGAATACAATGTGTGTGTGTGTTTGTGCATGTATGTGTGTGTCTTTGAAAGTCAGAAAGAGAAAGAGTAGAAGTACAGGCTCTCAGTGTCGTTGCAGGCTAATGGGAGCCAGCTGTGGACGAGGTTAATTTTAGCATTAGGAGCTAACTTACTAGCAAACGTTGACCCAGCCCTAGGAATGAACTCAGCATCAGCAGCTGGTTTATCAGCAGCATTTATGGCCAGAGGCTGATTTTAACCCATTAAACACGCTAAATGAGCTTTTATATGAGAATATAACAGTTCCCACACAGGGGTGATGATGCTTCAGTTTGTATTTGTTTTCAAAGTCTCTCCCATTGGCAACACGCTGGCTAACCTTGTGTCTGTGTGGCACGCAGAACTGGACTTGGTCCATGTGGTGTAACTATGATGCTTTATGCATTAACAGTAAGGCATGAGTCCAGTGGCTAGTTGAGGAGACTGTAGGCCACTGTTGCACTGAGAAAATGTTGCAGCCTGCTTAAAAATGAAAGTACAAGTACTTTTTTCGCCTTATAAATCTCATTTTAATCAAATAAAACTTTGTGTTCTGCATCATTTTAATTCAGATATTTGGATTGTGATGATTTTAAAGGACAGAATATTGTTTATGATCATTCTTTATTTATACTTTTATTCATCAGCTATTAGATTATTTATCTTTTTAAAATATTAGCGCCACTGAGCGTCACAAACACAGCTCTTTGTGACTTTACCTCAACTCCCTCCCCCGCCTGTGGTTCGTTACATGTTCCTCTCGTTAAATGTTTGGAATATGCTTGTTCATTAACTCTTTGATCACTCACCAATTTGAATGTTTCCATACTGGCAAACACTCCTTCCCTTCTCTTCATTCATTCATCAGTTTCTTGCCCAGCAGAGAGTTTGTGTTCGTGGTTTCCTTTGTGTGAACAAACTGCCATCCTTCTTGTGTCCTGTAGGTAAAACAGATACTGGTCTTTTCCTTCCTTCCTGTCCTCTGCGCCATCATTCCTCCAGCTTTGTCAACCACGTCCACTGTGTTTGTTTGTGTGTTGTGTGTGTGTGTGTGTGTGTGTGTGTGTGTGTGTGTGTGTGTGTGTGTGTGTGTGTGTGTGTGTGTGTGTGTCTGAAGATACATGCAGTCCTTCAGATTTTAACCAGGGATGCACCACACATTTTGAAATTATAGGTAGCAGCCTCTCTTTTACTGGCTTGAGTGTGGAACACTCAAGTTTCCAACCCGACATGACAGCAGCCCAGCACGAGTTACTGCTCATTTTCATTAAA
This sequence comes from Sciaenops ocellatus, assembly GCA_033000465.1. Classification (NCBI taxonomy): domain Eukaryota; kingdom Metazoa; phylum Chordata; class Actinopteri; family Sciaenidae; genus Sciaenops; species Sciaenops ocellatus. The sequence goes on along the minus strand of CP136871.1, from coordinate 6,337,023 downwards.
CCCTCATTACATTTTACACAAGTGTCAGGGTGAAGAGGCCTCAACGGAGCTGTTTTTTTTGGCCTCAAACCTTTTTTTCGGTCATGAAAACACTTGAGACTTGGTTTGGAAACTGGAAACTGGCTCCAGTACCAACCGTTTGCTGGTGGAAAAGTCATATCTGAGGATGTGACTTTAGATGAGGTTGAAACCACAGGAATTACTGTGCAAGTTTCACTGTTGAAGGTTGTTTCTCTATGTGTGCGTGTGCATGCTGGTAGACAACAGCGACTTACCCATGCATGCTGACGAGACGGTGGCGCCAGACTGAGAGTGCTAAGCCTTCCACACACATATCTACATGCAAAAAAACACACAAACATACAAACGATAAACAAAAACTAAAACAGAGAGAAAAGAGTGAAAAGAGGCAGAAAGAGACAGACAGAGATTAGTGGTTATGTGTGTGTGGGGGGGGTGGTGGTGGTGGAGGGGTCCAAATGAGAAGCAGATGAGTAGATGTCAGCTACATGATGGAGGAGGGTGTACTGACGGGGAGGAGCTCAAACACAAAACCCAGGACAGAAACACACGTGTAGGGATTCATTCATTCTGAAATCATCAGCGGCATTTTGTGTTGCACTTTTTAGCAAATGATTAAAAGGTTAAAACACGTTACATTTGTCGCTGAAAGCGCGTTAGCACGCTGATGTTAACGTGTAGCTCGCAGAAAATACTGAACGCCGGCCCTTTAATGCTACGAGAGGTCACTCCCCAACTTTTCCTGCCTCCTCTCTCCGTTCGTGTGCAACGTTTGATAGCATTATTGTCCCAGCTGATTCCAGATTAATACGAGTCAATAGAAAATTTGGCAAATATAGACACAGCTGTTGGTAACTGTGTAAATATTTCATTGTAGCCGTGCAGCGCTGCAGCTCCACACCTAAAACAAATCTACGATGTACTGTAGATGTGGTGAGATTTGACACTCACTGACAGAACTAAGTGCTAAAACAAGATGCACAGAAGTCATACAGTATGACTGTTTGTAGAGGTCCAGCACTTACAATTGATATAGACCCAGAATAGGTGCTAAATAATGTGGTTTACAGACTAATAGCAGATGATGCTCCACACAACAGGCTGACATAATCATGTTTGGCACTGGTGCAAATATTTTTTATTTTGTTAATGACAGTAACGTTGCATTAATTGAATTGAAACATATGCTGTGTCTCAATTCAGCTACTATAATTAGTATATGTAGTACACTATGTAATTCCTGGTGTAGTGCACTAATTTGAGCAGGGTAGTGTTGTCTCAGTTGGAGTACGGCCGCTGTGCACGCAAAACATGTCATATTGTGGGCAAGTTTTTCCTCACTCGAACCGAGGGTCTAAGGACAGAGGGTGTCACTCCCTGTACAGATTGTAAAGCCCTCTGAGGCAAAATGTGTTTTGTGAATTTGGGTTATACAAATAAAATTTGGTTTGATTTGATTTGATATTACGATATTCAGCTCCAGCAGCTTCCTTGGCTGCCATTTTCGCAACGATTGTGGTCACTCTTCTCCTGCCATGTAACCAAAATGGCGACCACTAAAGGGCGAGATGTGTCCATCGTTCCAGTACGCATGCGACGCAGCAAGGGTCCCTTTATTTTTATCCGAAAGAGAGAAACAGCTCAACTAAAATCCTGCTTGTCGCCACAAATATATTACATCTGTAAGAACTATTATAGAGAATGATTGGAGTCCTGCTCTACTATTCTATACTATACTACTCTAATATTGACGCCAGTTCTTCTACAGCTGTAGCAGCAGTAGAAGAACTGCAGCATTTTTAGCACGTTTGCATTGTTGTGATACCGACATTTTTACACTTTGTCTTCCTGGGATGTTTTAAATTCATTCTGTGCACAGATCTGCTCACGTGCACTCACAGCACTGCATCTCAAAGAAGATTCAAAAGTTCCTGCAGCTCATCAAATCAAATCATTTCTTATCTGACACCTCTGTTGCCCTCTAATTTAGTCGTCAGCTTTAAGCCTCCAGGATTCTCCTCTGTGACATGCATATCCACATCAAGTGTGTGTTGTCTGTGTGTGTGTGTGTGTGCGCACGCACAGTGTGTGGTGTTATGTTTCCCTCTGAACGGAAGCTGTGCCACCAGTGCGTGACTTGTCAGTGACATCATCAAAGCCAGACCACTAATTGGTTCCCTCTGCTACCGCTGCTCTGCATCCGACAGTGTGTGTGTGTGTGTGTCCTCTGTGTGTGTGTGTGCATCTTGTACGTCCGGAGTATTCAGCACATCTAATGAAGATTGTTTAATTTAAGTCAGTATAAGTGAACTTTCTTCTGAGCCTCACAGACAGTCGGAGTCTCTCTGTTAAGAGACTTTAATGCACCGCAAAATCTCTTTCCTGTGCACACACACACACACACAAACACACACACAGTGCCATCACCATCTCCTCCCACGGGGTTTCATATTTCCTGCTCCAGGCTTTAGATCAATGACCACACCCAGTCCCATAATGCATTGCAGCACATGCACAGACAGGGTCCTCTGTTTATATGCTCTTTGTGTGTGTCTTTTACGCATACAAGGTAGAGGCAGAAAGAGTGTGTGTACGTGACAGAGAGGGCGTGTGTGTTTGTGTGTGTTTTAAAAAAAACAGATAGAGACATGAGGTTTGGATAGAAAACTGTTGAGAGAGAGAGAGAGAGAGTGAGAGAGGCCAGTCTGGTGTGAAATCCAACATGTGTGTGTCAGCTCTATTTCTCTATTCTTAGGGCTTCTCTTCCAGTAACTGTCTGCTGAGCTCAACTCAAGTATGCAGCACCGCTCACCTGGACTTACGTACGTGTGTCCTGTGTCTGTCCTTACAGTGTATAAAAAAACATGACTGGGCTCTTTCCTTGCTCCTCTGGTCTTTAATATGACACAGACATACTGCGGATTAAGATCAGGTTAGGGAAAGGCTACGGTTAACCGAGTGTTTTAGTGGCGCAAACCACGTCAAACCATTCACCTCAGCCTCCCTGTGATTTCTGTGCGGCATACGCCACACCTCCTGGATTTGTAATCCCCAAAACACATCTGGTAAACTAGTAGTAGGACTACAAAAACATATTTTGAAAGAGTTATGGTTGATGTCTGTTAGTAGTTTTTATCTGTAAAGTCTACAAAATAACCTTTAAAGCTGCACGAATCAATATTTGTATAGTTTTATAGATTAAATTACCATGTGTAATGTAATGTACCTGACACCTTTTCAGCTCCCCTCTGCTCTATAGACAGTTTTAGGGTCTTTCAACTCATTGTTTTGGTTTTATAGCCCTCAGCTTTACCGCTGTCATGAGCAAGCTCCCCAGTGAAAAATCCAGTGTACACTGATGACGGTATAAAGAATGGAGAGAGCGTGAGCAACGTCACCCGTAGATTTCCGAAGCGCCGTATTGAAGCCAAGTTGGATGTACCGCTTCTTCTGCCTCTCGGCTAATCTAAATATTGGCAAATTAGCTATTGAGACCAAAACCGTTTTTTGTACCAGGCTGTAAACATGTTTATTTCTGCTGTGAAGTTGGGCATTTTAACATGGGCGCTTATAGAGACTGACTCACTTCTGCAGCCAGCCTCAAGCAGCCACTCGAGGTGTTACAGTTTTTAGCACTTCTGCATTGGCTTCATTTCACAGCCACGATGTTTGCTGCTCGGTGTGCACTCTCTGTCCAGCACCAAACAGCAGACAGACAACCTTAGAAACTGGCTGGTGAACACAGTGTAACATTTAACAGCTAAAAAGCAAAATATTTGTTTCAGGGTTTGGAGACCAAAACAGAGTTAAAAGAAAATGAATATCAGATGTTAGCTTTGTCACTTTGCCAGACACATGATTTTAAATGAATGATAATGTTGCTTTGTGTCTGTTGGATACAAAATGAGCAATTCTCTGCTAACACATTAGATAATGCAACTTATAAAATCGTAATATTTCAGTGTTTCCCGTTTAACCTACTGCCAACAAGACAGTCAAACTGGAAACATTAGAGAAAACGGAAGGAAAGGAACAAAAGAAACGATTGTTAACAGTTGAATTTTATTTCTGCCTATTTAATTTGACTCTCTTCATCTCCCTCCCTCCCTCCCTCCCTCTCTGGTTTTGTAAATCTATCTGCTGCCAGTGTGTGGATTTGCATGATATTTCCATGCCTATGAAAGCCATAGGAACAAACAGTGGTTTTTGGCCCTCTGGTGTGCACGGAGAGGACTTTGCATGCGCATTATGCATCTACAGGCAGTTAGAGAGAGTCAGACGAGACTCAGTCAACTCACTCACAATGGAAAGACAAACTGCCAGTGAACCAGAGAACAATTACTCTGCAATAGAAAACACATGACCTGACAAAAGTTTTCAGTGTTTTAATCCTGAACATGAAACGGCTGATAGAACTAAAAATGTAAAGTGAGTCATGATGCTTTGTTGCAGCTACTTTGCTTTCAGTTCATCCAGAGCAAAGACTGAATGAACGGCGTAAACAAAACAACATATTTGACATCAACCTTGATTTCTTGGCTGTCTCTAAGTGTTGTGTGTGTGTGTGGGTGTGTGTGTGTCTTGTGTTGTTTTGCATCCTCTATAATTACAGGGTGGGAAAGCTGGAGAAGAGAGAGTGGAGCATGCAGTGGAGAGTACTGTGCTATTATACTTCTGTTGCTTTAGCAGGTGGTGCGTGTGTGTGTGTCAGACAATTGGTCAGTAGACGTTGTATTCATTGTGGGATTAGGAACAGAAGGTCAGTAACGTGCTTTATCTCCACCTGCTGCTGTCACACCTGACACACACACACACACACACACACGATTACAGCTTCAACTCCTCGCTCTCATTGTCTCTTTCCCTCCCTCTCTCTCTCTTTTTGTTATTGCTCTCTCTCTCTCTCTTTATATCACTTTCTCTATACGCAGCTTGCTCTGTAACTTTTCTCTTGGTTTAGTTTTCCTCAGATAATTTGAATTTAGAGGTTTAAAAGTAAAAAAGTAGGTCCAAATTGTTCAAATGTGAATGGGCTACACATTTAATCTAAAAAAGAGATTCAATTTATACTGTGGATTCTTTTCCTTTAGTACCTCTGGTCTAGTCTAAATTAGAAATTTAAAAATGAAATAATTTTATATGCTCATGTCGCTGATAGGCAATCCTGATTGGCGGGAGTACGGCGGATTCTGGGGCTGTTACGTCACCACATGCCAGTGAAATGCCAGCATGTATTGTATTGTGTGCTTATAGACAATATCACAGCATAATGTTCCATTTAACATTATTATTTCATCTTTAATATCGTATTTCAAATCATATCTGTAACGTTCGAGGGCAGAGAAATGTTTTGGTGAGCAAAAAACAATGAATGAACAAACTTTAATTACTTTAGTGAACAAAGAGAAAAAGAAAAGATTCATGGCTGAGACCTGCTCTGTCTCTGAGTGTCATGCGATGTCTTCTGTTATGATCTGGCGCTTATAAATAAAATAAAATTGAATCGAACTTGTGCTGATTAACAGGACTTAGCTGGGAGACACTCCACCAGAAACGTCTCTAAAGGCAAAGTAGGGCTCAGATTCAAGAGATTATTTATACAATCTTATAATTATCTGGTACACTGTGTGTTTTTTGACATGTGTACACCTCTTCACTTCTGCTGCTGAAATAGTCGTGATTAAAAAGAAGTTTTTATTTGCTGCAGGTGCTCGCTCGTGGTGGGAATTGTTTGGTCTCTGTAAATAATGTAAAGAAATAAAGAGTACGGTCTGGATCTGCTGTATATGGAAAGTACCATGAGACAACATGTTATGATTTCTATATAATTGAATTGAATCGACTCTCTCTCTTCTCTCCTTTGTGATCTCTTCCTCTGTTTTATCTTCTAACTGCCAAACTTCCAGCATGACGTCCGTGCTGGAGTTGTGTTCAGTAGAGTCATTATGTGTGTGTTGAAAGAGCAGCTGTGTGTGTGGAGAGGGAGCATGAATCAGGGATGATTCATGTGATATGAACTTGAGTGTCATATTGTCCTGGAAATTATTCTGATTGTGTTTTTATTACTTACTTTACTTACATACTTTTATTTCTTTCATTTACTAACTTACTTACTAAACTTGGTTTTCAAAACGTTCAGATGTGCGATGGGGATGATGGTGAGTGATCCTGTTTGATCTGAATAGATGAAAGAAAGAAAGAAAGAAAGAAAGAAAGAAAGAAAGATAGAAAGAAAGAAAGAAAGAAAGAAAGGACTAAGCAGTAAAACAGAAAGAGTAAGAAAAAAGAGTGTGAGTTGTCTGTGACTGGCTGCTGACTCAGACACACACACACTGATGTTGACTGTTTGAATGTAACGCCGCCTCCCAGACGCTCTGATCATCATTGATGTAACATTCTTCAGGATAATAAAATAATTACTGCAGTAAATCAGCTGATGCCTCCATCTTAGACAGTTCACGCAGACATGGAGAAGTGGATTAAAAGGGTGCACACACCTTGTAAGAAGCAAGAGAGGCGCTGACAGAGCAATTAAAGGAGGCATCTTTAAGTCTTTGTGTCAATTCATTTGAGTGTGTGTGTGTGCGCCTGTGTGTGTGTGTGTGTTCTTGTTCATGTGTGTGGGAGGCAGACAACTCACGAGACTGATAACACAGATGCCCATTGTGTTCATACACCTCGTGGGCACTGGTCAGTGTGTGTGTGTGTGTGTGTGTGTGTGTGTGTGTGTGTGTGTGTGTGCAGCAGTGGGCAGTTGTGCTGACTAGATGGTTGGCACCAGGCTGAATGAGAGGCACTATGCCAACACATCCCTCTACATCTGCGTCACACACTCTCTGCCAACACACTCTCATACACACACACACACACAGTGTAGGAAGCACGTACAGTAGCTTGGAGAGGTTTAGATCAAAGGGGAGCGATCGGGGAACGAAGGCCGCCCGTATCAGCGTGTGTTCGGGTTTTTACTCAGCAGTGGTGTTGAGTTAAAACAGAAGAAAATCAGATCAGGGAGGTGGTTTCAAAGAAATGCTCATAATTCACAGAACTCCCCCATGAATGGCTGTAAAAATGATTCACAAGGCTGCAGCTGGTTGCTGTCATGTAAAATCTTTGCAACTGTCTCAAAGTGAACCTTCCTCTCAGAAACATACTTCACTTTGGAGGACTTTATGATCCTGAGATTGAATTAGTGAAATTATCTTTAAACACTAAAATCACCTGAGTGTGAGCCGTGGTGTTTTGCAATATGCTCGTCACGTCTGTCGTGGAAACTCATGCGCAAGACCTTCCACAAAAATGGGATCTGAATGTTGAAGGACAGAATCACAGGACAAAATTATGTAAGACATGCATGACTGTACAGACGGGACATTAGTTACAAAAGCGTCTGAAAAAGATACTCCCTCACTGGGTGTTTTGATGCACCAAACTGATTGTCATAGAAACATTTGATTCATATTCAGTATTTTTCATAATCATAAAACTTAATTTAGTCAGTGTGTTCCTTTCATTTGTGTACTCAAAGTACTTCAAGTTCAAAGTTTAAAGTTAAACTCAAGTTTAAAAGTTTAAAAAAGGTTTTAAAGTAGACTCTGAATAACTTATGTTAGTGTTATTGGTTATTATTAGACAGATATTATTTATGTTATTATATATTGTACTATATAAAGTGTTACTAATAGGGTAACAGTGATATAGTAACGTAAAAACTCACATGTAAATTTGTTACATATGAAACTTTGAAAGGTTTCCTGTGTCGTTTTTTGACTTCTAGTAACGCTGCAGCTGGTTTTCCCGGAGTGGGTCCCCATTTTGCTTATCTCATCCACATGCACGAGAACGAAAGTGCAGATAAGCGCACACACAGGTGACTCAATACTCCTTCCTGACAAATGGTTTCACACCGTTCCTCTGATCAACAAGCGGCATTAACGATATACAATACAATATATACGCTGCAGTGCTCCAGCAAAGGCAGGGAAGAAGAAGACGACTGTGAGCATCTAAACGAGGCTGGATTTGAAATACTTTGAACTAACAACCACCCGATATGGGTATAAATTTAGGATGGTTTATTGCGTATTGTGGATGAAGGAAAATTAAGATGATGTACTGTAGGGGGAATGAGGGTCAAGGGATGAAGGGGTAAGGGATGGAGGAGTTTGTAGATGAGGATGGGATGGAACCAGGAGGGAGTTCAGGAGTCTGAATGGGGGAGCTGTCTCTTCATCGCTCTACGGGATTAGAGCCTCGGTGGAAAAAAAAAGAAAAAGAGCTTTGGGGGGTAAGGGATGTGAAAACTGAGTCAAAGAGGAAGTGAACAGATAAGGTGTGCTTAATACGTACAGAAATAGGATGAGTTTTTGTTCCTGAACCCAGTTATAAACCTTCATTTAAAATTCAATTTCATGAAGAAGAACATCAGCACATTTGCTAGAGCATACACACATGAAGAAATATGAACTTCACATAAGATATTTTTGCAAAGTAATGTATCTTTAATCTTTATAGTATAAAGATTTCTGCATGTTTTGTATCTGCAAAGTAACTTTTAGCTACTGCTGTCAAATAAATGTCCAGATATGTTCTTCTTCTACTTCTTCTTCTGTAGACGTCCTTTCAAAATACAGAATGATGTGCAGGCAGGGAAATGCAAATGAGTACAACAACACAAATCTCTGAAACCAAAAAGTAAGGCGCTGCTTCATTAAACTCAGAATTTCTGAATTTCCACTGCATTTGACTCTTTATGCTTCCTTTTCTTATTCACAGTGTGCCGCAGTGTGTGAGAGTTCTTCTGTCTTTGTGTGTGTGTGTGTGTGTGTGTCGTAAATGGATGTGGGGGTTGACATGGTTCTCTCTCAGAGGAAGTCTGTGGTTGGGCCGTTTCTACATATTTTCCCCTCTCTTTCTCACACACACACACACACACACACACACACACACACACATAGACCTACACACATATTCACACACACGTTTTCCCTGTCAAGCCAAATGAAGCTTTCTTTTAAAAGCACCGTGCACCCCCACAGATGTGGAAGCCATTTCTCCCTCACATCACTCTCCCTCTAAGACACACACACACACACACACACACACACACACACACACACACACAGAAAAACATTCTCTTGAAAATAAACAAAAAAACCCACAGTCTCTTGGAGTGCGGTCTCCCCTGCAACCCCGGTGCAGTGTGGGTAGCTGTGGTAAAAAGAGGTCCCTGTGAGAGGCTGTCCAAAAATAGCCTGAGTAAAAATGCAGGAACGTGGAGCTCGCCCACTGTCACACAGAAAAATCCAGTCATCTGTGTGTTTATGAGAGTGCGAGTGTGTTTTATTTTGTTAATTTATTCCTAAATACTTGTTTGCTCGGATAAAAATACCACCTAAAAACTTTCTACCATGGGAAAAAGAGACTGTCTTTGTTTCTCTCACTGTCTGTTGTCTCTTCTGTGTGGAAATCAGCGTCGTGAGAAGGAGGAAGACGACGAGACCAAAAGAAGAAAAAAAGCAAATTTGATTTTCGCTGATTCTTTAGCACATTTTTGGCTGAAGGACAAGCTTGAACGGCTCTGTTTGAAAGCCTAACGTTAGACTGTATGTGTGTGCATATTTTCTCACACGAGCTGTGAGGGAACATAATGAACTAATCAGAGAGACTCACCTCAGACAACCTGCACCAACAGTTTTTTTTTTGGGCTTGACTGCAAGCTGTAAACACAACACTGACATATTATCACCTTTCAAATTACGTGTGGCTAAGGCGTTAGCAAACAGATGGCTATATATACACTCAGTAGATACGGAGCAACATTCATGTGGAATATGGTTGATTTCTGTCCACCTTACAAATCTATATCCAATATTCACTCTTCTTTTAGCTGTGTTTTTGGTCTCTACACTGTAAAAAAAACAAAAAACTTGTTTTTTACAGTTAAAAACTGTTTTTCCATAATAAATACGGTATTACTTTTTCTAATATTATGGTAAAAGGATGTTAATACTATTGATTTCACGTTTAAGGTTGGCGTTTTATTCTATATTTTAAAATGTCTGTAGTTTTTACGGTGAAAAACCATGACAGTAAAAGGCCGTACAATATGACATTAAATATTACGGTGCTTTACTGTATAATTAACAGTCTATTATAAAATACTACTTTATTCTGTATTATTTCTGTTAAAATGCCTTAAAAATATTTAGAAATATTTCATGGCATATTTTACGGTCTTTGTCTGTCATGGTTTGGCAGTTTTTCACTGTAAAATCTACAGAAATTTTTTTACAGTGTGCCAACTCCTGGAATATTGATGTTTAGCTGCTAAATGCTTCTTTCTTCTGTTTGAGCATGTAGTGTACATTTAGATTTTTTTAGAGCATTTCTACTCACACCAGCTGCCTCCTGTGGCCAGAACGACCCAATAACAGCAGTGAGACTAAACCAAACAGGAAAGGTGCAGGCCTTGAAACACTGTGGCTTTGTCAAAATGAGTGACACTCTTCACATATAAGTAATCGTGCGATCTAAATATTGATTATAGCTGCTTTAAAATTCATTTTAATAAGTCGTGTTTGCATGTGAAGTGCCATATAAATTCTGTGCACAATGCTACGTAGTCAGGGAAGAAAATCTACAAGGTAAATATTAGACTCTCACGGCTACAGTGCAGACATTTGGATAAAGAAGAAGTAATATGCTGCCACGAGGTATTTTAATGGATGTTGTATGTATTTTGGAACTGTTAGAAGACAGACCTGTTACTAAAATAACTCCAGAGATCATTAAAATGACACGACAGTGGAGTTGTCTTATCCCATAAGATATGTTTTATTGCCAGACGCTGAGTAACAGTTGCACATAGCAGCAGCTTGAATGTACCTACAGCAATTAACACAGGCTGCCAAACCTAAGCAAAGACATGGTTCTGTGATTCTACGCATGTATACATTCCCTCACCTCAAAATACACACACACACACACTCACACACACATATTTGGTGGTTACATTGCTGCCCTCCTGGCACAGAGCCATAGTCATGTAATATAAGCAGGAGTTAAGAAAGAGACAAAGTGTGACCCTCCTCCGTCTGACAGTCTGACGCTGTACACTGGGCTTACTGTGCTGCTCAAGTGTACACGAGGAAGAGGAAAGGGTTAACAGACTATAAGTAAACACTTATTATCACCGCTCATTCTCCCGCTATCCTGCTCGTTCCTTCACAGATAGACAGCACCATACGAGGTCAAACAAGACGCAATGATTTGTGGACAGCCTGCCATTGACTCATGTTGTTTTGTACTTTTTGTTTTTGTTGTTACGAGGCTTAACTGAAGGCACATGAGGAGCGGAGGAACATGACATTTATTTCCAACTGATAATAAGTAAAACAGGACCTGAGAAGCTGTAAAGGCTGAGCTCATTATCCGAGGATAAAAGACCACAAAGTCGCTGAATAAGTCGCAGACTCGGGGGCAATAACCATAAATATTAACACACAAAAAACCACAAATGACGAAGAGAAGAAAATGATATATATGATATTTACTTTGGATCACGTTGTCTCCACTTAGTCCAATACAAATGCTTACTTTTCCACTAAAACAGCTGCGGCATCCAACAGCAGAAAACACACACACACACATGCTTGTACACACTCATTTAGTAGACACACTAAGTTCAACTAATTGCGCACATGCACACGTATGTAAATGCAAATCAGTGTGTGTGTGTGTGTGTGTGTGTGTGTGTGTGTGTGTGTGTGTGTGTGTGAGAGAGAGAAAAAGATTTACTAGTCCAACGGTTAATTGTGCTGGAGAGGTTTTGACGTAGTTGGTGGTTTTTCCTCTTTCACAGCAGTAATGTTGTGGGAGGGAGGAGATCTCCCAAACACAGAGCTTTTTATCATTCTGGAAAAACAGCTGACGCTTTTTGATTTAAGAATTGTGATTTTATGTTTAACTACAGGTCATATTATGCAGCGGCTCCTTCCTTAGGCTAATGTACAACCGGCCAATATTTCTTCCAGAGTCATGAGGATCTGAGGATCTATCAGATCTCAGTCTTTGTCTTTTGTTTTCATCATTGTTGTTTTTACATGAAGCGTAACAACTTAAATTTACTGACGAACAGTACATGAGTGACTTTCCCACATCAGAGGGTTTTAAACAGTACGAACAGTCTCACACAGGATACAATGCTACGGCTCTGGTGCTGCACTGATGTTGTACAAATGAATTAAAAAACTGCTCTCCCTCTGTTTCTGTCTCTCTCCCCTCAGGTCCATTTAAAGGCTCCCATGATCTTGAACGGGGTGTGCGTGATCTGGAGAGGCTGGATTGACCTACAGAGGCTGGATGGGATGGGATTCTTGGAGTACGATGAGGAGAGGGCGCAGGTAACGCAGCGCACGCACAGACAGAGTCACTCCACGCCCTCCTATTATCTCACCTGAAATCATTTCCCTGTCTCTGTCCCGTTTGAAGGGAAACTCCAACAATTTTGACATCAACAACAAGTGCTGCGTATGAGAAAATAGTTGTGGAATGGCTTTTGTGGCTCCAGAGGGAGCTGATGAATTGCCTCAAGTGATGTCACTTGAGTCAGTTGGAGTCGGTTGAAGACTACAAGTTTAAAAATTAAAATTTTAGTGGGTGTGGAGTTTGAAAGAAGTGAGCTTAACATCCTGCTCCTCATCTCTGCTCGAGGCCAGAAACTCAAGACCGCTTCTAGCATCAAGTTGCATTGTGGGCAATGTAGTCACCAGGTTTTAACAAAGAAAACCAATGCATGCAATAAGAATTATATCACTGGCTCTGCTGCATCGATTTTGGTCAGTCATGAGTATGATAGATATATAAAAACAATCTCACTCTCCATTTGTCTGTGTGTGTGTGTGTGTGTGTGTGTGTGTGTGTGTGTGTGTGTGTGTGTGTGTGCGTGCAGCATGAGGATGCTTTGGCCCAGGCAGCATTTGAAGAGGCTCGACGCAGAACCAGAGACTTTGAAGACAGAGACCGATCACACAGAGAGGATCTAGAGGTGAGAGGGCTCTGTAACGGTGTTTGATGCTGGTCTGCCATCTCAAAGATAAGTGGACTGTTGCTGCACAGTGAAGCTTTCAAATCTGCTTTCTCTTTAGACCTTAGCCCCGTGAAGACAGCCTAAATGTCATTAAAATTCTAGTTTATACAACATGTACTGGGAGTCATTTGGTCCCACCAGTCTGTGAGCTGTGAGTTCTGCCTGTATTGGGACTTTCCATAAATTGTTTCACTTAAAGTCTGTTGCACCTCCGACCACAACCATCCTCATTGTTGGGTGTGATCAGAAGCGCGCTCTGTAAGTACACCCAGCAGTAATGATTCAGCGGCCACACCCTGAGTACACTTTCGCATCACTGGAGGACAGCGACAATAAATTATTTCAACTGATAATAAATTACTTTTCAAACTGTGAAATAAAAAGTGAAGCATGGCCCCTTTGAGCCTCGTTCAGGAACTGATTTCATCGAGTAATTTCGGAGACAGTTCCAGAAACAGACGGCATGAAAATGGGAAGCAAAGACAGCAGACAGTCAAACAGGTCGCTCATTCATTTGACCGTGTTTAATCACACACATCTTTTGTTCACGCTGTTTGAAATTATGCAGACCACAGTGCAGCAACAAAGTGAAAACTCAAGTTTGTGGGCTGGCTTTGCAAGGCTAGACTTACCCAACTGGAAATTTGCAAACGGTATTTTTGAGATTTACAAGTTCATAGTTCTTAACCAAGCAACTTGCTAGTTTGCACTGTCATATTTGGCATTCTAGAATAGTAAGTCTGAATGTAAAATTAAGTGAGCTTGTAGATACTTTGTTACAGGGATTTAATGGTTAATCCCACCTAAATTTGTTCGACATTTTCCATTCCAAGACTAAACACTGTTTTGTTAAAGCCGCAGAGTCAAATTTCCAGTTGGACTTTCTTTGCTTAGCGCTTGGGGTGGCTTAGGGTTGTGTGATGTGTGGTTGTGTGCTTTAATTATTTATTTTTTTTATTTTTATTTAAATAGTATTTTTGCAATTTGAATCATAGGTTTAGTGCATGATCAGTTAGACGATAAATCTAATCTGATAATTGATTTGATTTGATATTATTGATCTATTGAATGACTGATTCAGTTTTGTCAGGTGTCCCGAAAGCCTCAGAAGGGAAAGTAGTTTACTCACTTTGTGCTACAGATCACAGAAAACTTAAATCTGATGAACCGAAGTAAAATCCTGAAATGTGAATTGTCTTCAGATTTGTCCTCAAATGTTGTTTTATTTGTTTGATTATCATCGCTGTGTTGCAAATTCACATTCACAAATTTAAACGCGGCCGGTTTGAATTTTTGAAAATCGTCCCAAATGTGTTCATGAAACAAACTCACTTTCCCAGCAAGGCTTTGGGGAGATCAATGGCATCCTTCCTAAGTTGACGCCCTACGAATGAACCCCAAAATTGTTTATTTTTTAGGACCCTGTGGTTTCTAAAATCTGGGACTGATGACACACAGACAGACAGCCAGCAGAAAAGAACAGGGTCTGTGTCCTTCATTTCTCACCATCTATCACACTGTCATGCACTAAACCACCCTGTGTGTGCATGTGTGTTTGTGATTGTGTGGGTGTGTGTCCACCTATTTAATTCATGTATGTGCATTCTTGTGTTTGTTTTCTGTGTGTCTGTGTGTTTTTTTGTTGTGTGTGTGCGCGTGCGTGCGTGTTCATGAATATGCATGCACCTCTAATGAATATTATGACTATAATATCTGCTCATGCTTGTTTAATGCTTGTGTGGCGTGAGAAACAGAAACGGCAAGATGTGATCATTTCATGGGTAGTTTGCACAATGGCACACACAAACACATGTGCCCGCACACACACACACACACACACACACATGCATACATAGACACACTCATGAGGACCCACCACAGCTTTGCAGCACATGGCACTGAAGAAATTAGAGAGAACGCGAAGAGAAGAAAAGGGAAGGGGGTGAAAAGCTGAGATGAGAACAGAAAGACGGCAAAGAAAAAAAAGAAAGAGAGGCATTTATCGAAGGTCGTCTTTCATCTGACTGATCTCATGTTTCTTCCCTGAGGCTCTCCAAGAAAAAGAAAAACCACGTGTCTCCTGCTGAATCAATACAAGTACCATCACTATTCCCTAGAAAACCCTAAACTCTTGATTTAGAGTCAGATCTGGCATCAAAAAATGTAAACTATACCCACTTTAGATTCGATTCTGGTCCTGTACATTTCTCTACTAGCATGTACTTCACTTTTTTTCATTGGCTGAGACTACATCAGTTTTAAAGATGTGAGAAATGAGTGAATATCATTTAACTGCCATAGATTTGCAGTGAATACCCAGAGTGAAGTAAGAGTTCTGTTAAGGTCCAGCTCCTCTAAAGCTCACTGCACACAAGCAGAATGTAAAAATTACACAACTGGCGACCAGGTACGGTGATTTTTTTTTAAAGTCTTGGCTGGATGCCTGGCAACTTCACGGCAATGCCAAGACTCTAGGAAACTGAGGGATTTCATTTTAATTAGTGAGCTTTAGAGGTGCTCTGTGGGCAGATTTTTAAACATGGACAGAGCCAGGATAGATGGATCAGGACCAGGATCCCCCTGCTTCCAGTTTTTATATTAAGTTGCTGGTTGCTGGCTGTAGCATCATATTTATTAGACAAAGTATGAGAGTGGTATCAATCTTCTCATTCAGCTTCAAGGAAGCAAATGTGGTGGACTACAGACTAAGACGAAACAGGAACAAGCTAAAGTGGAATATAATATGTTAATATAACTATGTTTTACTGTCAAACCATGACAGTAAAAGACCGTATGTGCCAAAAATGCCATGAAATATGACGTATAAATAAAGGTTTTGAAATATGAAATAATATAATATGTGTTTTACTGTATACAATAAAACAGTCATACAGTATTTCAAACCCTTTATTTACACGTCAATTTAAGATAATTTTTTACTGAATATTTGATATTAGAGACTGTTAATTGTACAGTTTAATACTGTAATATTTCATTGCAAAACCTTTACTTATACAGCATTCATGGGTTATTTTCCTGTCAGTTATACAGCAAAATAGTGTTGGATATGGAATAAAACGCCAACCTTAAACATTGAATCAGCAGTACTAATATCCTTTTACTGTAATATTAGAAAAGTTATACCGTATTTATTACGGTAAAATTCTGGCAACCACAGCTGACAGTTTTGTTTTTACCATAAAAACATTTTTTATAGTCATATTTTATGGCAAAACCTTTATAAATTCCCTTAAAATGCTTTATGAATACATAATAAAGTAGTATTTAATATTAGAGACAGTAAACCGTATATAAAAATTAAATATTACGGTAGTACACCGTAATATTACGGTCTTTGACTGTCATGGTTTCGCACTTCTACTATCTACAGACATTTTAAAATATGGAATAAAACGCCAACCTTAAGTCTCCTTCATGTTCAGAACAGGAGCTCGAGTGGAGGGGTTTTCAATCTGCAACAACACCACGAGATGCCACTAATAAATTCGACACACTGGACCTTTAAAGCAGTTTCTCTGTGGCGATCACAAATTATTGAAGTCATGTGCTCTTTTTATCGAACTCATTTCTTCTATAAGATCACAAAGTGTAGAAAAACATAGATATAAAGCACAGTGTTGACTATACACATATTCTTCTGGAGAGATGTTGTAGTATTTGTTCAGTATTTTGTTATCTATGTTCAGTGCAGTAGTGACTTCTGTACAGTGTGGATAGGGAACAGAGAAAGAGTGGATAAACAGTCTAATGTTGGATATGGGAGAAAAACAGCAGTCACAGTAGGATACTGCGGATCTGCTGTGAGCTGTCTCTTTGGGTGTGACTGACGAGCATTGCTGAATAGCTGCACAGATTCAGCCTCTGCATTTCTGTGGTCTGAACTCCACCTCTCCTCCTCGTGTCTCTCTGTATCTGTCGCTCTCTAGTTAGCTGGTGATTTAGTGATCTTACTGTCTATACTGCTTCTATACTGCGTCTTCTTCTTCTGCTGATCAGATAGATAAATAATTTAAATAATAAATAAATAATACGTGGTGTACTGCATATTACAAAGATAAACGCCTTCTAGGCATAATTTTTGCATTGCATTGTGTATGAATGACGATTCACTGCTCAAATACTACTCTGCCAGAAACATACAATCTTTACATAAAACTATTTGAGCTACATGTCAGTATAATTTACATATCTGGAGCACAGACAAGACCTTGACTGATATTAAATCTATGATATATAGCCAGAAGTCACCACAAGTGGTATTCAAGCCAAAATCTCAACCTGAAAAAACATCTGCGAAACATTATTTAAACCATAAACCTCTCTCTCATGCCCAGAATATTTACAGTAGCTGTAGTCATCGATAGCTGTAGATGAAACCATCACATTTAGATTTAGTTCTGTGAATACCTGCTCGCTATATGAGCAATAAAGATGAGATTTTTAAAAAATGTAGCTGGGGAAAATCATGTCACTTGAAATCATTTTATGTTCAGTATGTTTCATTACAGTAAAGCGCAGCAGAAAAAACACTGATGTCTGCTGTGCTCACTGAATATAAAGTTATTTCCACTTCAATTCATGAAGCCTTGTCATTTTGGCAGACACAACATTTTTCATCCAAAAGCAGTGATATACCAGTCGTTCAAGGTCAGAAGGTACCTGTCAAGATGATGGATGGATAAGCAATAGATAGAGAAGTAATCTGCCCTTTAACTCCACACACACACACGTACACACATGCACACACACACACACACACACTTCTCCAAGTGCTCAGCAGAAAGAGATTTGGTGGTGAATGATGAGCTTGCACTGAAAGCATTAATATATCATTAGTATTGATCGCCATCAGACCCCCTGCTTTGCCTTACACACACACACACACACACACACACACACACACACACACACACACACACACTTTCAGAGACACATTCAGATACTGTACAGGCACATATGTGCACAAACTCGCAGATACAGCAAATCTGCTTTAGGTTCGTCACCACACACACACCCACACACACCCACACACACAGTTCTCCTGTATTGAGTTGTGGTTAAGCAGCCTATAGTGGCCCAGCAGGCTTCCATCTGTGTGTGGATCAATACAAAAAGCTCTCCTGCCCTGATTATCAAAGACCACTCCCTTCTACAAAGACAAACACGACACGACGAACAGGCGCGACGCAGCAGCAACAGTGAAGGACTGAAAACAGCTATGTTTTTATCTCGTACACTAAAGCCCTCTGCGTTCACACTCACATTTCTACAGGCTGGCTTTTATAGAATTTGTTGGATTATATTTCAGTCTAGTCCATGTTTATCATCTGAACGTATTTTAAAACACCCCAACCTCAAAATAGCACATGGCTGATGTTGTAAATATCAAACAAAAAAACAAGACAGCATGACGACCGAGTGTTTGCTAAAAGGAATAAGTTTAATAGATAGGAGATTTTCTGATGCTCATCTTTCTTTTGATTTATACATCAAACTCTGCAAGTCGACTACGCCTTTTTTTCTCACAGCAGACTTTTTTAACAAATAAAGGTGTAACTAATCACATGATTAACTGCCGCATGCCTCTGCAATAATTGCCGGAGAGAACTGTTAATGTTCTTAGTTTCACCTGTGCTTTTCATGCCGCGACAAGTCGAAATGTTGGCTGTCTCTGAATCAGATTCATTTGGGAACGATGAAGGAAAAAAGTGTTCTGATGCGGTTGTCAACATACAGATTAACTCATCACAGATTTTTTGCAGGCAGCAGGTGGTCCAACACCTTTTAAGTCGAATCAAAGATGTAAGGAACCGACACGGGGCAACTTTAGTGCTTCTGTTTTTGGTCTCTACCAAATCTTAGAGGAAATATCTGACTCTTTAGCTGTGAAATGATGTTTTCTATGAGGTGTTTGGTGCTGGGTATTAGTAGAGTGACAGTGAACCAAAACAATGAGCAAAACATGCTCAAAAACTCCCTAAGAGCTTAGAGGAACTGTAGGTTTGAATGATCATTTTCTGTGGATTCGTCGCCGCAAGCAATCCCTTTCACACACAGGTAGCTATGTGATCCATTGTTAATATGAAAATACTAATTATTACAGGTGTGGCAGCTAAAACACTTAACTTATGTAAAGGTTCAATAAAGATTACCATCATAATGGTTATGAAAGATTAATTGTCCCACACTGACATGTCACACCTTCATCCACCTTTCCTCACTGCATTAACATCACACTACTTCTTGCAATGACACTTGAACATTAGCCGTGAACATGCTGCAGAATCATCCGTGAACTGAAAATCCTAGACTGGGCCGACACAGACGTAAGCGCAGATGTCGCCGTATTAAAAGATTAAGAGTTGTGACTCGACTTTGATTCAAAATCAAGTCGTTCTCGCCGAGCCGCGCACGACTATTTGATAGCAGCAGTTTTGATAAAGCAGCAGAAAGCTTCCCAGAGGGGACAGACAGAAACTGGAGTCAGTCTGGCTGTGAGGAGTCAAAATGGTAGTATGACATACTGTATGTGTGTGTGCATGTGACTGTGTGTATGTTGCTATTATGGTGAGTCATTGAGATGACACAAACTGCATTCCTGTTGAACTAAGCAACCCCTTTACTATCTCTGTCTGCATTTCTGTCTGCTCTGCTCTCTGCCTCACCTCTCGCCGCACTTTGTCACCTCTCTCCCCTTTCTCCCCCCTCCCGATTTCTCTCAGCTTTTACCTAAAGGTGTGTACGATTTAGGGGACTCTATTTACAGATATATTAATATTCATAACCTGTATTCATTCGTTTATAATAACCTGAAATAAGAATTATTTTTGTTGCCTTAAGAATGAGTCTTTTATGTCTACAGACGCTCTAGATTTTGCGGTTTTTGCAGTCACAGCATTTTTCTTGTTAGGACGGAGAGGGTGAGGCGAGACGGTTGCAATCAGCAGCTATACCGCTAGATGCCACTAAATCCCGCACACTGATCCCTTTAAGTGTAAACATAAGTATTTTCTGCAGGAGCAGGTCATGACACGGGCTCACAAACACACTTACACCCAGTCATGAAATATATTTAAAAGTCTTGTCATGCTGATGGCTTCTAATGATGACCTGATGATGTATGTGGTGTGTGTGTTTATCTGTGTCAGACAGCCTCTGTCTGTCTGTCTGTCTCTCTGTCTGCCTTTTTGCCTGTATGTCTGCCAGCTACCTTGACTAAAATATCAGGAAGGTGTATAAACAGCAGCACTGAGTCTTGTTATGATAGAGTTCTCTGGCTCCATCTAGTGACCATATATGGTACTGCAACTACTTTTTCATTGGTACCCCAGGAGCCAAATGCAGTGCAGTTGTTCTAACATTTGGGCCCCAGTGCGTTAGTTTGCCTTCCAATCCATCAGAGGTAAAAACTCACCATTTATGAGCGTTTAATAAACAATAAATAATGGTTTATCATGCAACACAGTGTTGTTGTGAATCCCTAAACCTGTTGTACCTGTGTACTCACAATTAATAAAGTACCCACTGTAAAATTGTTGTAACTTCAGTGTTTTGTACTGCACTCCCATAACATTTGATTTAAACAGAATGGTCAACATCTGATGTTGCAGCCACAGGAGACTTGTTGAACTCGTGATGAGTAAACTGAACTTCATGTACTGTTATACATGAAACACGTTATGAAAGAGTAGTTCTTTGGGGGGTTTTTCCGGTATAGTTTTTAGTCATATATATTGTCTCTTAACCATTTCGCAGTGACTGTATTAGTTGTTTTTACACATGTGCAAACCATTAAAAAGTAGGTTTGAAACTGTTTATGAATGTTTATGCAAGAGCTGTTTCATAGAAAATGATTCTTACAGATGTTGTGCTGTAAGCCATTCATTATTGTCTATATACTGTTTATAAATGTTTAAGAAATGTTTGATGAGGTGCCTGGGTCTGATTCTAGCCTGCTGCTTGCTGCATGTCGTCGTTTATCTCTCTCCCAGCTTTCCTGTCTGTCTTCGGTTGTCCTGTCAAATCAAGGCAAATAATGCACGAAAAAATGTTTTTATTTCTAAAAATGTGTGTGTCATGTGTACCCCACCTCTCTGTTATGGTGAAGTGTTTAAAATATGTCTTTACATGTGTTCGTTCTTGGAAAACTGTACTTAATTTATTGTCTCTTTCTCGCCGACCCCTCTCTTGCTCTCTCATGTCCTTCCTCCTGTCTTCTCTATCCTCACTCTCCCCTCCTCTCCTCTCTTTTCTCCCACCACCCCCACCACCCCCTCCATCCTTCCTGCCTCTCTCTCTCTCTCCCCAGTCCAGACGACAGCAGGACCCCAGCCCTGGCTCAAACATGGCCAACGCTGACGTGGAACACAAGATGCGCTGATGAGGAGGAGGAGGACGAAGATGAGGAAGTAGTGGAAGGAGGAAGAGGAGAGAGAGAGAGAGAAAAAAAAGCTGTGGCTGGCTGTCCATTCACTTTCAATACAATCAACTGAAACTAAATGTAAACTGATACTGCAATTGTAGACCAATTGTACACCAGTATTTCCTAACAGGTTTTTTATGACCGTTTCACACGCCAAAAACATTTTTTGAGATATTTAAAGACAATAAACTTCCTGATTTGATTGAACTGAAAGTGAAGAAAGCCCGAGAAAAGAAGGATTAAAAAGAGACAGGACACAACAGACCTGGGCAAAAAGTAGTTGAATATATTTAAATACAGAGGAAGGAACATGAGCAGTTGATTTAACATTATAATGTAAATGTGACACATCCAGAGTTGAAGTTGTTTTTTGTCAAATAAGTGTTTCAGATATATAAAGCAGAGATCAAGTCATTCAAAAACCTTTATATTTTTTGTCCAGGTCTTAAAGGATTTGATGTATCGGTATAGTTTCAAGTACCAAAAGTATATTTTCTATCAATACAAGATGTTGATAATAGAGCGGTTAAAGATGTCATTAAGGAATGGAGGAGGAGGACAGACAGAAGGAGCAGAGTGAGGAGGGGAGGTTTAGTTTGGCTCAGGATCACGGTCAGGGCTTATTGGTCAGGATTACCAGTGGAGCATGCATCAAAAGTGAGGAGTTGAAAGTTTGTTGGGGAGAGGAGGGGAGGTGGTGCGGGGGAGAAAAGGTTCTGCATTGTTCGGTGTTGTGCAATACTTCACATTTGTGAACATGCACCTGTTAACCCCCATTATGCCTAGCTCACTTCCTGAAACCTGCTGTTCTCTTAGACCAAAGTTCACTTTGCTGGAAAGGGAGGGAAGGGGAGGGGAGGGGAGGGAATAAAAGAAGGGGGAAAACTGAAAAAAAGTGGGCAGGTGGGATGACAACACAGGGAGATAATTGTGCCAGGTTGTGGGGTACAGACGCGTTTGCTGTGCTATGATATCCACAATCTTTTTAAAACATCGCTATGGCAAGATGCCCTGACTATAGAATCACAGGTTATGTAGCAACAACCTCAAAAGCAAGACAGTTAACAAAGAAACCTGCTACAAACTCTGCTATCTTTGGCTCTGGAAGTTCAGGGGGGAGGGTTCAATTCAAAAGTCCTTTGTCTTCTGAGGGGTTTTGCACTATGTGATACAATCAGTCTTGTTCCCCACATGGATTTTCTTTATATGCATGAAACCAAACACAGGTCTACCTATGTTCTCTTTAATGTTCCCTATGCAGCCTATTTAACACACTCTCTTTACAGCGCTTTGATGAGGAATAACTGGGTGATTCAAGGCTCAACAAAATGTAAAAGCATCATTTTTATTCAGCCAGGATATTTCTGAATCCTAATGAGGCACTCGAGCAGATAATAAGCCTCTCTTGCAGACGCTCTGGTGTGCCTGTCAGGTAAATAAACCCTGCATATGAAGGTGTTTGAACCTTCATTTTGGACCCTGTTCTTGAGAATCTGAACCCTCAGAAACCTTTGAACCAACCATAGGATAGCAGCGGTATCCAATGAAAACCATGAAGCGCCAAAATTTGGTGATTTTAATATTTGTTTTGTTTTTTTTTTCAGAAAAACTGACATATGAAGTGTCCTTTTATGGGTTGAGAAGAATTTTCTACGTTGTAAGCTAAAGTCTCAAAGCTGAAAACGAGGCTTTTTTCTTAGCTCATAAAAAGTTGCCATTTTGGAGACGCGTGGTTTTTCACTGGACGACAGTACTGTGCTATAATTCAAATGGTTATCCGTGTCTTCAAAAACACACCACACGCTCTGTCACTTCTACTGTAAATCATATAAATTCATCAGCTAACATCATAAACTGTCAATCACCCAGATATTCCTCATCATCAAAGGACTGTAAAAGCCTAAATGCAGTCTAAGTACTATTCCTTGTCCTGTTACAGCACTAGTGTAATGAAATGGTTTTTTTTTTTTTTTTTTTTTTTTTTGTTATCTTATCGTTTTGTTTGTGTGAAAGTCATGATGTTTACTTTTTATATTACTTCTCACCTCTGTACATGTATTCATTTTTGTTCATCTTTCAGCTTTGTTATGAACTAGTAGTAGCAGCAGTAGGCTATTTTATGTAAAGTTGAAAATTAGAAAAATGTCTCCAGAAATTTGGGAGTTTCGAGGACATTTGTTGCTTTTGTTTTTCATTGTTTTATGTTTTTTTTCTTTTATTAATGTTATTTTTATTTTTATTTTTAAGAAAATCCACTTCCTGGGTTAAATACATTGAATGTGGATTGACTCAATTTAGCTGATACAAATGTTTTTATATTGTGCAACTAGAAGCTCATTTCATTTTCCAGTGTGTTTTACAAGTAGTGCACTCAACGGTTTTATTATAATTATTATAACCAAGAAAACATTTTTTGTTTATTCATGCTTTACTCTCTTTTTTTTCTCAGTCGGACATTTAATGAGCTTTACATGAAAACTGGTGATATATTTTTTTTATCCATTGAGAGCCATGTGTTTGTAACATTTTACAAGAACTTTTGGACAAAAAAAATGTTATTGCTAAAAAAATAACAGTTGAAATTAAAATAAAAAGTCAACTGAAAGCTCAAACAATATGATAAAGTTAATGATAGTACCCCAGCCTGACAGGTTATGTCATTTAAGATGCAAAAGAATTAAAAGGAACTGTTTAAGTGGTAACGGTAATTAGTTTTCTACAGCCTCATTAACAAACACTCACAAGGCCAAGCTCAGGGTAGCGCAAAAAAACAATGCAGGATTTGGACTTTTGGATACTACATGGGAGGATTTGATTGGGGTAACCTAAGGTCAGAAAATTTACTTTCTCATTACCAGAGTTATTTTTCTCCCACAGATATTTGGGAGACTGGGAAAGAAAGGCTTAAATATTTCCATTTCTCTCACCGCATACTGATCCTGCAAAGTCAGCTGGCCTTGTGACTCAGTGCTGTATTTGTTCAAGAATGTGGAAAACATACTTTCTGTCTGAGGGCACCTTCGGTGTGATAAACGGTGGATTTTTGTGATGTTGAAACGTCCAGTGAGTGAGATAGTGAAGTGGCATTAAAGACTTTGAATGAGGAGGTGAGGTGGGTGGAGAAAAAGGACATGTGGGAGTATGAAAAATGGGTCGTGGCTCGAGTTGAGTCTTCAGGTCATGTTGGTGAAAGCTGTCATTTACACGTACAGAGGCTGTTATGTTTCCATGAAGCCGAGAAATACTTCACTTGCATCCAGTGCAGAAAAAGTATAAGGATCCCGGCAGTACAGATCAGAAAGTTATAGCTTTGATTTGAACAGATGGAGATGCAAGCTACATTTTCAAATTAAGATCAGTGGGAACTGAAAGGCTTTGAACCAGAGAGGGGAGATGTGTAGGTGGGAAGTTAGTTTGGGATGAAATACCCCGGGGTACTCAGACTTTCTGTAGACTTTTTGAAATCTGTAAGTCATTAATTAATTGGTTATGTCTGTACTACAGCAGTTTCCCAGATAAATCATAGAAATGACACCGTCAAATCTGCCATATTTTTAGAAACTGGCATCTTTATGCATTTAAACTGTGTGCTCATGTTAAGAAACATTCATGAGAGGTCGATTGCAAAAGACAAAGTCAAATATCTAGGTCGCAGTTGCCACAGTGTGCCACCCTGTCCCCGCTGAACCCACCCAGTGTATCATTGTACCATTATTTAGATGGTTACCCATGTAAACAACTTAGTTGATACTCCATCCCTCAATTTCTTAATGCAGGCATTAAGGCAAAAAATAAATCACAAACATTTTCTTTTTTTACCTGAACTGTTTATCTTCTTATTTGTTTAAGTTATTTATACTTTGGTTTTATTTAGAGATCCAAAGAAGAACTCTGTGATATTTAGTGGCTTGTACACACTCCCCAGGTTTCTCCTCCCTGTGTGTGTGGTCTGTCTTTCCCTCTGTTGAGCTCGATCCTCCTGGAGGAATCTGAAATATGAGATATTCAATTCAAAATGTTGGATGTTTTTCATAATAAACATGTACGAATTCTTGTATTTGTTTCTGTTCTTTACTGATACTTCTCCTCAAGCCTGTGTGATGTGGTGACTGTGCTTCATTGACATCTGTCTCACTTTACAGATTCTTTTATTTCTCCTGTTACAGTGGAACAACTTATACTTTTAGAATTCTTATTATACATGGAGTTTTCTGGGCGAGTCTGAGCCCTCAACACACAGAGCAGAAGAAAAGAGGAGAGACTGGTGAAGTGAATATGTAAGTATGTGGATCATTAATATGAACTGACGGGCTGGTGTGTTTCCAGTTAACCACACAGTCTGATGAAATGTGAAGCGTATGTGCCAAGACAAGTTAAAAATAAGATTTAGAGTTAAATATATTTAGCTATAATTTGTTCAATCAGCTGGTTGGTGTTTAAAGCTTTTTGCTATTTTTTCCCATCTGGTCAAAGTTTAAAGGAAAATCTTTTTATATTTTTATTTAAAATATGTAAATTATAAACATATTAAATCCAAATCATATACAGTCTAAAATCCCAAAATGTTTAATGTAAGATACAATAATAAATAAAAAGATGCAAATCCCAATAGTCAATTTTGATTTCTTTATATATTTACTGATAAAATAATAAACAGTGCAGAAATAAAATGAAATGAAATAAAATACAATAAAATGAAATAAATGAAATACAATACAATAAAACACAATTAAATTAAATTAAATTAAATTAAAATAAATAATAAATAATAAATATTTAACGTATAACTTGAGCTCATTTGAAGCAGCCGCTTCTTGCTCGACTGTGTGTGTCAGCTGACCTCGACGTCATCACGCAAACCTTGAGTACGTGCGTGGAACACACAGGAAGCTGAATTATCAGCTGATCCCGCTGGCTGCTGCTGTTGTTGATGCCTGAAGTTGCTGTTTTTTGTTGTTTGGACACTGTGTTGCTCTTATCTCGCTCCTGACATTGAAGACACATTAAACCCTTTAGAAAAAGGGGGACACTGGTGGGCATTTACCGGCTGACGAGCTTATTATGAGTTAATGAGGGAGAAACGTCTTTGAATTAGCGCAGCAGCGGCAGAAGAGCTAGCTCCAGAAAAACAGCAAAGACAGCCTACGTGTTTGACGTGCTTTCTTTGTTTATGTCGTGCCAAGTCTGAACCGCGGTATTCCATCTTCTTGGACATATTTTTATTTACTGCACATGCGTTATATTTATATTTATGTTAGCATTACGCGAGAGAGAGAGGGCAGCTAGATCTGTCTGCTAACGTTAGCCCGCGGCGCAAAAAAGAAAAACCGTGTTGTTGTTGTTGTCAGAGCTCTGAAGCTTTCGTAACCGCCCGACTGTGACAGAGAAACGACAGCTAACAGAGAGATCAGTCTGGTTTCCAGTTGTCATATTCGTGCCTCTGTTGTTTGAGAGAGATTCAGGACACGACACTGTAGGTGGTTAAATTGGAGACGTGAGTAGCTGTTAAACAAGTTTGACTGGTCTGTTCGTGTGTTCTTGACTTTAAATCGAGTGACTTCAGGGTTGTTGTTGTTTTATTTGTTTGTATCGATTTTAAAGCACACAAACAAAGTGATAGGTCAACTGACAGCTGGCCTCGTAGCTGGCAGGTTTCGTAATTTGTTTGTGGGGCAAGCTGTCAGCCTGTGCTGGGTCATTTGTTTAACTGTTTATTTAAAACTTATGTATCTCTGCGGTTGTCATTTTTAAATATTAAACATCATTCTTAATGACGTGGTACAGTGGACGCTCTTTACTGCAGCTTATAGATTAAGTAGCTGTTTGATGCTCACACTCATGAATCTGGTAGCTTTTAGAGAAATAAACAGAGTTATGAATTAAAGTAGCCGTCTGAAACTATTGTGTGCGACAGTGCTGTGATCAGGCAGAGGAGAGAAAAGGGTCCCTCAGAGGGTCCCATTGTGTCTTGAAGGTGAGCTGCCCCCCACTACTTGCCAATGCTGGATCTGGAGGTAGTGCCTGAGAGATCACTAGGAAATGAGCAATGGGAATTCGCCTTAGGTGAGTGTTTTTTACACCTTTTTAATGGTATAAGCACATGACTCACACCTATGCAGAAAGAGCATGAGACTAAAGCATCTGAAGTTATATTTAAAATGATTTTACATCAGAATCAGAATCAGGTTTATTGCCAAGTAGGCTTGCACTTACAAGGAATTTGACTTGGTGTAGTTGGCACAGAATAAACATTAAGTAAAAAAGGAAGATAAAAAAACAAGTATTAAAATATAAACAATATATATATATATATATATATATATATATATATATACAATACATTCTAAAACGAAGGAGCTGCAGTGCAATGCATGTTTTACATGCATGTTTGTGTTGCTTCCCTTCATTTGTGTGTGTGTGTGTGTGTGTGTGTGTGTGTGTGTGTGTGTGTGTGTGTGTGTGTGTGTGTGTGTGTGTTTTTGCAGGGATGCCATTGGCCCAGGCCATCTCTATTCTGCAGAAACACTGCCGCATCATCAAAAATGTCCAGGTGCTATACAGTGAACAGGTAAGATGACCTGTCCGTATTATGTGATCTCATATAAATGTTAATCAGTGTGTGCTTGTTTTTAGGCAGCAGGACGGGGTTTGCGAGTTTCTTTTAGACGTGGCAGCAGTAATTCCAGTCACTTTACAACCCTGAATATTTCGATTTTTACACAGTCTTCTAGTTAAATTTCTTTGTTATCTTGTCACAGATATATTAGCATTGCAGTAGTCTGCAGGCTGATAATTCAATAAGTGTTGCCATTACATAGTTTGTCCACCAGAGAGCACTGAAAAGTTTTTTTTTTTCCAACAGAAAACATCTCGCTCTGCACTTTTGTTGGTCACAGTTCTTTAAAAAAGGATTAAAGGCTATTAATAAAAATGTTTCTTGTATATTTAAAAGTTACATGGATGCTTTATTGTCACCTGATATCAAATATCAGCCTGGCTATATATAAATGTGTTGCCCACGTTCAATAGCTATGATTAAAATCAGTCAGGGAGGTTATTTTTAAAACACCAAGATTGTTTTTTGTCAGGCTTAAATTTATGTGCAGTCATAGCACACTTGGTGCGTGTCGGTTTCTCTCAAGTTCACAAACAGATGACTCTGATTGGATGCTTATCTGCATTTTTGTGTGTTTATTTCCCATCCAGACGCCACTGAGCCATGACCTCATACTGAATCTGACTCAGGATGGGATTAAACTGCTGTTTGATGCCACAAATCAGAGACTCAAGGTGAAAAATGTTAGCTGTTAACTGGTGGGAGATGTGATAGCAGAACCAGACGGCACTCTAAGAGAGAAATTTAAGAAATTCAAAGAGAGAAATCAGCAGTTTAAAGGAATTGTTAATGATGGTTAACTAATCACTTGTTTTCTACCTGTTGTGACCTAACTTTGTTCATCTTTGTGAGTGACAGGTGATTGAAGTGTACGACCTGAGCAAAGTCAAGTTGAAATACTGGTGAGTAGTATTGTTAAAACTAGAAAATCTCTCAAGACATTTTGAGTGTGCCTGCTCTCTGCCCAGCAACCGGGTTAACTGCTGCCAGCTCCAAAGTCCACCAATCAGAGCAGAGCAATTAACAGCAGCTCTGTCAGTTGAAACGAGAGAGAGAGAGAGAGAGAGAGAGAGAGAGAGAGAGAGAGAGCCTTTGAACAAGCGGCCACAATTTCCAAACCGTAGCTCGTATCAAACAACTGAAATGACCGACGGCATCCTCGTCTCGCTGAGCATCTCCATGCCGAATTTGAGTGGCTAAAGTTAAAAAATGTGACCTCTGGAGATTTGCAAAGAACTGGTGCATACCGTCCATAAGTGCCCATTGTAAATTTTAGCTGTGTTTTTGGTGATTATCTCGAAAACCGTTTGGTAAAACGCTTAGAAAAGTTAAAGCACACTTCTCCTGGCTGAGCCGCACGTTTCGATACCTTTTTTGTGTGTGGCGAAAAAACATACGGAAGAAGAATTAGTCAAGCTTTGCAGGCACACTAATAAGTTTACAAAGCTGTGAAATAACAAGAGATGTAGTAAAGATGAAGGCCGTGTTAGACTTTCAGCTGTTATCGTTATACGGCCTTTATCTACAGACTCAGATCTATATGACGGTCATCACGTGTCTACGCTGTCCATTTGAAGTTGCCGCAGGGATTGTTTTCAGTTCACAAGTCATAGATCCTTCACAGATCGGCGTACAGCTACTCAGTGAAAGACGACACAGTAATGGAGTCCGCCTGCTCCAGTGTGTTTCTTTAACTCCGCGTGTATGATTGTCTTTCAGTGAATTCCATTTCGCTGCTCTGGAAATAGCTCCTCCGCTAATGCAGCACATCCTATATGACTGTTAATAGACGTAACACTGGCCTTGTGTGTTGTGTTTCAGTGGAGTCCATTTCAACTCTCAGGCCATCGCCCCCACGATAGAGCAAATCGACCAGTCATTTGGAGCTACGCACCCAGGAGGTACTACACAAAGCACAAACACACACTCTCATAAACGAACTTACATTTTACTCATCTCGTTATATCTCTTTCATGAAATCCTCTTCACACCCTCCATCTGTACAGTTTACAATGCTGCAGAGCAGTTGTTCCATCTCAACTTTCGAGGACTGTCCTTCTCCTTCCAACTGGACTCATGGAACGAAGCTCCAAAATACGAGGTGAGAATGTTTCCGCCGATTTGCTTTGCCGGCTGTTAAAAGAAGGGCTGAGTGGTCGTTTCTTCACGTCTCGGGGGAATCAGGGCAGTCTGAGGTCAAGCACTTAATGAATGAATTTCTCTCCGCTTATCATGATTAATAAATTACGTGAAGAAACCAAAACAAATTAAGTATATGATTGCCTTGCTGCTTGTTTGATTTTTGTTTTTCTTGGATGTCTCTGACAGATCTCATCTCTTGTACTGTTGAGATGTCAAAGACTCATTTCAGTGTTACGTAAGCAGTAAAAATCTGACTGCAGTGAGGAGTCAGAGGGACTTCTCAGGGTTATCTCAGTTTAGCCACGTGGCTGCTATGACATATCTGTGATTATAACTGCACCAATTATTTCCTAAACCTTCCGATCCGCCCCGAGCTGCATGTTCAGTCGCTTGAATGGTTCTGCTTGATTTACTGAAACAACAGCTCATGTTTGCTCAGCGTCTGTTGTGATCTGCAGGTGTGCAGATACAAACATCGCAGTTTCGGCTTCTAGTTTGAGTTATGATATTTGCATTTCTTTGACTTAACACTCAGCTGCGGTTTGTTTCCTGTTTGTCGTGATTGTAAGATGTCAGCGTTTGAGCAGAGAGTTTTGTTTTTCGATAAAACTGATATAGTGCACTGACAATAAATACCAACACTGAAGGGTTTTTATATGTCCAGAACATATTCAGACCGCTTTGCCTTTTCCATATTTGTTGTTTTTTTCCCCCCGTTGATCTACACAATACCTCATAATGTCAGGAAAAAGGTAAAAATCCTGTATGAATGTATGTATTTATAAATCCTTCAAGCTTTTGCTTTCATTTAAAATAAAGACTCATCTGCAGCCATTTTGCATCTCTGTCTCTCAGCGAGGATAAATGCAGCTTGGAAATGAACAAAAAGTCGTAAACAGATATGAAGTCACTGCTGAGTCACGAAAGATTTTATTCCTATACTGAACCCTTTCCCACATAACTTTTTATCTAGGTTCAGTATAGGAATAAAATCTAGCTGACAAAGACCCAAGTTTGATTAAATGGTGGTAATCAGTGGAAACATTGTGTTTGAGTTTTTCCCAGTGGAATGTGAGTATTTAGGTCGGTCAGTGGGTTAGGAAACTCAGTTTCACTCCACAGTGCTTCATCATAAATTATCACACCTTTCTGTACTTGTACGTGTATTTCTGTAAAAACATCCAATCATTGTGCAGTGTTTTTTAATATGTACAGTCTCAAACAACACAAACACATCACTGTGCGTACCAGTCCTGTACTACTCCCAACTGTTTTGCCTTGGCAGCCTAACTTTGCCATGGGTTTGGCCTCCCTGCAGATTCCACATGGGGCCATGGTCAAGAGGATGCACATTTACACTGGCAACAACCTGCAAGAAACAAGGTAACACACACACACACACACACACACAAGCAGATACATACTGTAGATCCAACTTCGTTGGAGGTATATATCACTACAAGTGGCAACATTAGAAAATTCAAGGGCCTGTAAGAAGAACAAACAGATTTTTGAAGGCAGTAGATGTGATCTTCTTGGCACATTTGAAGGTCATAAACCCACAATTTTGATGGTTATTGTTTGATATAGTTACTCAGAACAACACACTGTTGTTCTCTCTGTCCTCAGAGCTCCGGTGATGCCGTTGGCTTGTTTCCTTGGTAACATCTATGCAGAGTGCGTGGATGTCCTGAGAGACCGGGCAGGACCGCTGGGGCTCAAACTCCGCCTTCTCACTGCAGGTAACACGTGTGTCTGTGTGTGTCATGAAGACTGCGAGCTAAGATTCACGATCAGACTCAAAATGTTTCCACAGTGTTTTCCTCATATCCTCACAGCTAGGTTTTGATTCACAAGATGATTTTTCTCTCTTGTCTCCAGGCTTTTCTTGACATTTCTGAAACATTCTGTTATACACTCTCTACTGCAGATGAATCTTAAACTATTATAACTTCAATTTTACACTGGCAAACACAGATTTAGCTGCAGGTACCCAGCAAATCATGTATGCTTTAACTCTAAGCTAAAAGCCCACAGTCACAGGGGACCATCATCGTCTCTGCTATTCTCTGACATACTGTTTGAATTTGTTTTCTCGTCATTTATCTGGAGATTGAGTTAGTTTTCTTTCCTGTTCTGTTGTGACGTGTGAGTGCAGGTTGTGGTCCAGGTGTGATGGCTGACGCTAAAGTGAGGTCCCTCGAAAGAAGCATCTATTTTGGAGATTCCTGTCAGGATGTACTGGGTGCTCTGGGCTCGCCACATAAAGTCTTTTACAAGTCTGAGGACAAGGTTTCTATCAGTCTTTACTTGTCATTGTTGTTGTGAATAAGTGAACTAATTGTAGCTTAAACATTGAAGACACACATTATAATTTATCCTCTGTGTCGTCATGTGTTCTTGTTTATTTTAGATGAAGATCCACTCTCCCTCGCCTCACAAGCAAGTTCCTTCTAAGTGTAACGACTACTTCTTCAACTACTTCACCCTCGGAGTGGTGCGTATTTTAAGAGACAACACATAGAAAGAAGAGGTTCACTTTAGCTTGTTAAATGTACTATAGAATTGCAGCAATAATCTTGGACACCCAGCTTGTTGGCGGTGGACTTGCTGGGGATAAATGATAGCAAACACGGTTATGGTGAAGCATATTATGTAAGTGCGGGTGATCTGGCTATTGGATTTATCATTGTGGGTCATATCTGCGTTTACTCGCCCCGCTGTTTGCAGTAGATAGGACTGTGGTGAACTGGTCTGATCAAACATTTGGCGCAATAACAATCTTAAACAAAAAGTTTTCTTATTTTTCAGGATATCCTGTTTGACTCTACAAGTCACCTGGTTAAGAAGTTTGTCCTCCATACCAACTTCCCCGGACATTACAACTTCAATATGTAAATATTTTGCTGTGTAGTTATTTGTTTCTGAGACTTTTTAAAATTATTTTTAGTCCATCTTTCTCCATCATTGTTGAGGATACTGATTCATCTCTGTGTAATTAGTTACATTGTTATAACCGGCTCACAGCCCGTAACAAAGAAGGGGAACATGCCAATAACAAACTACAGAAAAACTGATTTTATTTTATAAAGTTTTCCTTTTATACTGTAGCATTTTTTCTGTCCTTCTGATTATGTTTGCTTTCTTTCACAGATATCATCGATGTGACTTTAAGATTCCACTAGTCATTAAGAAAGGTGAGACACTTTTGAATCACGAATGAACTCTGTGTGTCTAAATGGTGTAATGTTGATTTTAAGTCTCCCTTTCATCTAATGCACTGGTTCTCAAACTGTGGTACAAGTATCACTGGTGGCATGCGAGCTCCCTTGAGTGGTACACGGATGAATCTAATATATAAACATATTTTTTTAATTAAATAAATACATTTTGAAATACCATCAATAGTACAAGAATTTGAATGAAAATACGATGGGATCATCATGCTATAGAGACCAAAACAGTTTTTTGTACCAGGCTGTAAACATGTTTATTTCTGCTGTGAAGTTGGACATTTTAACATGGGGACTTATGGAGACTGACTCACTTCTGGAGCCAGCCTCAAGTGGACGTTTGAGGAACTGCAGTTTTTGGCACTGATGGTACGCAGTGTAAAAAGTTTGAGACACACTGGTCTAATGTCTGTTTTTCTGTGTCACTCTGCTCTTTAGAAGGAGCTGATTCTCAGACGGAGGACTGCATCTTAACCACCTACAGCAAGGTGAGAGTCATAGACAGCTGTTACATGCTTTGTGATGGTATGGCTGTAACGATTTAACTTAGTCTCTATCAATGAGTCCAGCTTTCTGATTTTAGACTCTGTACCTCTTTGTTGTTGATTGCAGAGTTGATTTTTAGTTGTTTTTCTTTGATATCACTGCTTCATTAGTAAACCCTTTGTTTCACAGCCATAAAAGTTGAAAGACATAACATCTGTTTTAGACTGTGGCTACATATCATTTGATGTTCACTACAGAGGAACTAATATAATAAAAGTCTTGTGGTCACTTTTATCTACTAAAGAGATTTGCCTCAATTTAGCTTAAAGAAAATCCTCGTGGAGATGATCACTAGGTTGAGTGAAAACACGACGCAGCATTTGATCTTTACTTTAGCAATGATCTACACACAGTGAATGTGAACGTATTCTGCCTTTGGAAGCAGCAGTAATATCACCTCAAATACAGCCATGAATCTTTATAAACAGGACAGGCTTTTTATTTATTTTGTGCTTGTTTCTCTGTCAGTGGGATCAGATTCAGGAATTGCTGGGTCACCCGATGGAAAAACCTGTAGTGCTCCACAGGTACGTCCATGTTGTTGTTTTAAAAGATCATTTGTTAGTGTGTTTCAGCGTTGTTTTTGATTATTTTGAGCAAACTTTCTTCAAATGAGTGTCCTCTTTGTCTTTGACAGGTCTTCATCAGCCAACAACACCAACCCCTTCGGCTCTACCTTCTGCTTTGGACTGCAGAGGATGATCTTTGAGGTCAGAGCACTGTATTTCTGTAGCTTTAGCTTAGGATTCGAGTGTGTACAAGAATGTAAAGAAGACTGCGTATTTACTCCATAAATATGTCATAAAAATAAAGATATAATGAACTTCGAAAACAAAAGACCTGAGGTTTCTAACGCTGACTATCTGTGTTCTTCTTCTGCAGGTGATGCAGAATAACCACATAGCGTCAGTGACCCTCTATGGTGCTCCACGGACCGCCAGTCAAGCCCGACCTGAGTCCAGTAGTAGTTCCCACTGAAACAAGTAACCAGAACCACATCCCATTCTGGCCTGACCTGAATCTAGTACCTCTACTGACTGAACCTCTAACCCAGAGCCAGATTCTTAACCAAGCATACCTAACCCAGAACAAAGTTATTCTTGCTCAGCTAAGATGTTACTCATTAAACAGAAACACAATAGCCAAATCAACTTTTCCCGAACCTAGAACATCCCAGGAACCAGGATCTGGTGACACGGCCGCGGTGCTGGAGCGAATAAAACCAATGAAATGATTGCTTGTGTGGGGGAATAGAGCTCAGCTGTTTCCTGTTTCCATCCAGTGATCCATCCAGTGATTCATCCAGTGATTCACCCAGGACCACAGAAGAAGAGTTTGTCCAGATGCCACAGTTCCACCGTTAAGATGGAGTAATCCCCATAACATTGCGGTGGCGACATGATCGGCGTTTAGATATCATCTGCAAACAAATTGTTCATCAAACAGAGAGTTGTTGCCGCCAGAGAAAAGTGCTGTGGCCAAAGTCTTGCAACAAACTCTGGCTTGACCCATCGAATACACATCAACCTACAAACCAACCAACCACACTGCCAGCCCCAACCGGTACCGCCGGTCTTCCTGCTGCCACGTCAGAAGCAGACCCGACTGGCTCAAACCAAACCCGGACACATCTAAACCAGCCCATCCCAGCCCAACTGAGAACCGTCGGAGCCAAACACACTTTGGAAGCTGCAGAGGATCGCAACCAAAAAAAAAACGGAAAAGAGAATCCTACTAGAGAAGAACCAAACACACTCAGGGTTTGGAGGAGACCTGTTGGCCCACAGAACACACCCCAAACAGCCGGGCAGATCGGATACGAAAGCCTCTCAAAGCCGAACGATCCAAAATCAGCTCCCCCTTCCTCCGCTTCTCGCTCACTCTTCCTCCACCTTTCAACCCACAGCTGTTGTTATCTGCAGCTCGGGATGTTGGTGTGTCCGTGTCCTCGCTTACACACACACACACGACACACACATAAATGAGCATCTGCATGTGTTAGGCTGCTGATTATTGAATTGACATTACAACAGACACACACACACAGAGCATTTCAAACCCTTCACTAAGTACACTCACATGTATTTCTAATACATGAAAGCTGGTTTATCTTTTTAGCCTTTTTAAAGCGCGATACGACGCGGAGACATGCGGGCATGACGAGGATTTGCATGAACTTGGCAGACGTTTTTTTTTTTTTTTTGGGAATGAGACGACTTATTACAAGCACAAACTGGCAACCTGTTCTGTTTATTTGATGCTGCATGTTGTGAGGGGACAGTTTCATTCACACCATGACCATTTCATAGTGTTCTTTTTTTTTTTTTTTTACATTTGCACTAATACACACCTTTTTTACTTGATTGACTGCCCTATCCTCAGAGGTGAATATAAGGGGACATTTGGAGAGATAGCGGTGTGTGTGTGTGTGTGTGTGTGTGAATATGTGTGTGTGTTTGGACGGAGAGGTCCTCCCATGGTGTATGCAGTCATATGTTACACTCTTCTTTTTCTCTGCGCTTTCTTCATCTCTTCATCTGATCGATGCATTGCAATTCATCCCTCGGCAGTGTCCGCGTTTATTTCTTTGTTTGAATTGCCAAATGCTATAGCCAAAGATGTTTCAGGATGATTTCATTTGATCAGCTGACATTATCACTGTAATCTCCTGTCCAAACCTGTCCTATTGAGAGAGAGAGTCACTGTGTCGGCAGCCTGCGTTTCTTGCATCTTTTTGTTCCCCCGTCGAAGTCATCTAAAGTCTGTCTGTGTCATGAAGACTGGCACAGTGGTAAAGTCTCTAAATTCAGCTCCTAGTTTCTGCAAAGTGCTCGCAGTAATTACACTTAAGATGTGAATAGCTGACTTCTGTGAAACCAATCAGCCCGGTTACAGCCGGAGACACTTTAACAGCAGTAATAACTAGCGTCGCCCCTCCTGTGAGTGTCTCTTGTGCAGTGGTTATTGTTGTCAGAGAGCTGCAATTTAAAGAATTACCGTTATTTCTCTGCAGTACATTTGAACCTATTTCTTTAGGAAATGGGGAAAGAACATCATTCCTTCATCATAACATTTGTTTGCATCTCCCTCCTGATGTATGAATTTAAAATATTTTTAATCGTAAGCATTTGAATAAACTGCATTAATTTCAATAGACACATTCTCTTTTATTGTCCCTTGATACAAATGCCATTTGTTTTGTTTTTTTATTTTCACTATTGCTGAATTTCTGATTGTTTGTATCAACATGTGTGAAGGTAACATGTTGATACATGCCGAGTTGGCTGCATGCAGGTGTTTTTAATTTTTGATTTTTCTTCTGTAAAGTTGACATACGTCGAGCGGTTTGAAGCGAGTTTTGTCCTTCAAACCGGCGTCACTGTGGTATTTTATTTTGTTTGTTTTGCTATGTTTTAATTACTAGCTACTGCGTGTCCTTTAAAACAATCCCACCTGAGAAAATTAGCTGATTAATTGATCGATTTTTATCCCAAATGGCATGAAAATGTGAGTTAGCTTGTGACCAGCAGCACAAGGAACAATCGACCAAACAAAGGATGAAAATGTTTTATTAGAAGAAAGCAAGCGCTCTAAGTGAGGGTACGTTTTTATTTCTTGTTAACAATTCACAAACGATAGCCTTTGTTTACCTTATTTTCTTTGGCACAACATGGCTCTAAAATTTAGGATTGTTAAAAACCCATTTAATATAGTTTCTAATGTACAAGTGACCAGGAGAAGAACAAGAAATCCGTACTCAACCCTCCCCAGCATCCAAAAAAAGAGTTGTTTTTTTTTTGTTTGTTTTTCTGTATTTGGGCCCTGATGATTGGAGTTGATGTTGATGTACAAATGCTGTAAATAGTTGTGTGCTCTTATTTACATGATCTTAATAGCTTGGCACAGACACAACTGACTCGGGCACTGGCTGAGTATCTCAATATTTTCCTCTCTGATTCTGATTAGACTTCAAACTCAGGAGGAGGCATCTGTTCATAACTGACTCATTAACGATCACTGGAAGTCTTTTTTTGTTGTTGTTTTTTTTTGTCCAGTTCCAGACCACTCAGTATTGAAACTTTTTTTATTGTGCAATGCTAAGGCTGCAAGTACACAGAAGTGTTGGGTGTCAGTAGATCGCCCTGCTTAAGCTCTGCTTTAACTGCTACTGCAGGGTGTTTGATCCCCCAGAAACAGCGTCAGATATGAAGCTGACAGGGAAAAACAAAAATCCTTCCTCACATTCGGACTGGAAGATAGCTCTGGTGGAGTTGTTTTTGTAGAGTGGACAGAATCTAATTTGGAGTTTGCGTTGACGTGTTGCTAGATTATACGTCTACTTGTTTACACTAGAAAAATCTCTTTGGCTGCAGCTTTCTTGTAGTCAGACTCCCTCCCTATGTGAGGTGATGTGGCTTCTGGAAACAGGAGAGAACGAATGTTTCACAGTTACTTAACCTGGGATCCCGAAAGCTTGAGTAATGTTTCACGACGGCTTCCAACAAATGAACTCATTTTCTCGTCGGGCTCCCAGGTTTAAGATGTTTTTAAGAGTCTGATGAACTTGGAAACACAACATGTTCCCTACTCCTGTTCTGGTTTATCCACATCTCGAGTTGAGTGAGGAAAACAGATGTAATATAACATAAAAGCTATATATTCAAACATTTTCCTACAGCTTGCTTTTGTGCAAGTGCATACGAGAAAAATCAAGAAAAAAAGAAAGAAAAAACACAAAACTGTTGAACATTGTGCCTCATCTCCCACCGAGCCTGTCTTTGACTTCTGTCTCTATCTCCTCTGTTTTAAAAAAAAAAAAAAAAAAGGCATCTCCTTGTACATACAATTTGAGAATGCATTTGAACTGCATCATTGTACAGTACGTATGTGTGTGTGCGCGTGTCACTGAGCATAAGCATCAAGCTAAAATGGTATCATGGCCGTCTCATTTTTAGTTTTCACCGTTACCTGCAGAGAACGGCAGGTTGGGTTGGGTTTCCCAAAACTAGGGTTGTTCATTTTGGATTTTTTTTAGCAACATTATGTTTTGTACTTTGTCTTGTTTTTCTGATTTATGTGTGTGTCTGCATAAAACATTGCGTTCACAACCCTTAAAAGCTCATTAGAGTTAGTGTAGGAAACATGATCCCAACAAAAAAATCTGTGATTTTAGCCGATAGTATCAGATTTTGTGGCTACACCGTGGAGAGAAAACCCTTCTTTATCTCGCTACGCGATTTGAATGAATTGGTCACCGCCCAAAAGATCTCAGGGCTAACTTGAGCTCTGCTCGATTGGAAGCAGATGGGTCAGAGATGAAAAACATAAACCGTAAATGAAGAGCAAAACAAGATGCTTCTGTGCAGAAACAAAACATAAACACTCATTTATTTTCAGCACAGTACACACATAAGAAGAAAAAAAAAAAAGATACTACTCATTAACCCAGTTTTGGTAAGCCCAGCCCGGCGCCACAGACGGTCAGTGCCGTGATGATGCATTGTTACTGAGAGACACAGACAGAGGAGCTATATAGGGTGCTGGGTAGTTAATCTCACCCAAACTCAGGTGGACATATCACATCCTTGTTTTTCTAAATAAAATTTTAAAAAATGAAAGCTAGAAAAGCAAGTGAAAACTTTCATCCAGAGATCTGTGTGGCTTTTAAATTCCACCTGTTCTTCTTCTTTTTCTATTTAATTGAATGCAGGAATGAATGATTGTCCAAAAAAACAGATAGTTGTAATTTATTAACTGACAGCTTCATTTAAAGTGTAATGATAATCTCATATTAACGCTTTGTATCGTCTGTCCTTTGATATGTTCTGTTGCCCATCTCGATTATTCTCCTCCAAGTATTTTTATTATTTTTTTTTTTTGTGGAGCCCATTTCTGGAAATGGGGCCGTTATACTTAATTAAAACTTGTGAAATTCATTGGGAATGTGGCGTTTTATATTTTGAATACTTTAACTTTGTGTATGAAGAAATAAAGTAGACTTATTCAGCATGTCCACTGGGGGAAAAAAAAGGCAATAACAATACAAATGTAGTGCGGAGAGAAGGGTTACGTTGACTGAAAGCTTTTGCTCCGACTAATTACTTTTGACTGTGTTTGATGACGGTTGTTGAGACGAGCTGCTGCTGCTGCTGCTGAGCGATCTCCGACAACTTATTCAACGTTACATCTGGACTTTTTATGAAATCAAATGCTCACTGTTCATTGACATTTTCTGTGTGTGCAACCAGGATATGTAAAAAAAAAACAATAAAAATGTGGATGTGAAAAAAAAAAGATGGGAGAGGTTTTTATTTCTTACACAACCCTGAAACTCAAATTTGACTTTGAGCTAAATCTAAACATCTCTTTGTTATCTCAGCCATGGCATGTACTGATACGATATGAGGTCCTCTAGATGTATTTTCTCCTACAAGATCCTGAGTTCTTTTCTTGTAAGTTCAGTGTTTTTCATATTTTATGACAATCCATCCAAAAGTTGTTGAGATATTTCAGTCAGGAACAAAGTGGTGGACAGACCAACGCCTCAATCACTCAAATAGATGCATACATGTGTGTTTGCATCTTTCAGTGAATATGTTTATCTGCACAAATCCATTTGAAAACAGATGAGAGCAAAGATATTAAAAAAAGTCTGAAAGAAAAAGAAAATCATAGAAAACAAATCAAATCCTAGTAATCACTAATGATTTCACATGAAAGAACACGTGCCTGGCTTTTCTTCAAACATTCAGCGAGAGGTTTTGTGTGTGTGGATGTGTGTGTTATGGTCCCAGCTGGTTCCCACCGTGCAGCTGGTTCCCATTAAGGCTTTATCTGTTGTTCCTCCAGGGAACAGATAATGCGACCGTCCATCTCTCATAAGGAAGTGAAGTACATCTCAGCTCGTGACTCACGATGAGAACATGAAAAGTCTCGGCTGTCTTTAAACTCGCGCAGCACATGCAGTCAATAGCGGTCCAGTCTGTCCACACAGTCCAATAAGAGTCAGAATATCAGCAATGTCGTGGTATCAGACGCCACATGGGGTTAAACCAGCTAACCGCATTTTGTCGTGGATCTTTGTCTCACCGTGTAAACAATAAAAACACAATACATTCTCAAGGTTACACATTCAAACGTCCAGTGATGTTCAGCTCATCACACACTCATCTTCTTTGCAAATTTAAGGTCTTGCTGCGTTCACAAACACTGTGTGAACACGCAATGGGCTCAGATGGCAGAAGCCTAAAATTCTCTTTTGGCTTTGTGGCTGAAAAAAAATCTGAAACACATTTGGCCCTTGCCAATTCATTTCCCCCAAAGATGATGTGCCATCTTGGATAAAGTCTCACACGACTCAACTGTGCTTTTGAATGCATCACAAGAATTTCAAGTTGGCCACGGATCCTGTGAATCCTATAACCATTCTGGGCTCCCTAAAGCTCTTGCAGATCCCACTCTGTCCTGCAGAGAGTCACTAATGCGTGACAAACACCTGCTTCTCGCCATAGTCCGTCTCTTCTCCCTCCGTTTCCACCATCCTCCCTTTCCACTTAAAGGGCCACGTTGTCGGGCTGGTCCTGTTGTGGCAGCTCAGTTTAGGGTCGTGCAGGAGGTTCCACATGAGCCAGATCTGAGGCACACTGAGGCTGTGAACAACCATGAGCTCCCTGTAGAAACAGGGGTCGAACGTCTGGAGGTGGGGCGCTGCAGACGGTCGGGGGATGCCAAAGGTTCGGAAGCCCTGGTGGCGTGACGGTTTGACGCCGATCAGCTGGAGGCACATTCCCAGAAAGACGTCGTCGATGGGGAACAACTCCACCTGGAAGTAAAAAAAAATGTAGATCAAAGAATTT
Organism: Sciaenops ocellatus; assembly: GCA_033000465.1. Taxonomy (NCBI): domain Eukaryota; kingdom Metazoa; phylum Chordata; class Actinopteri; family Sciaenidae; genus Sciaenops; species Sciaenops ocellatus. The sequence goes on along the minus strand of CP136871.1, from coordinate 6,295,076 downwards.
TAAAAACAGGCACACTAATCTATCAAAACTGTCCAACCTTGACGTACCTGTTGACAGGCCGAGCTGAGCCTCCGAGCTGTATGTCCTGACATGACAAACCCTCCTCCTCCAGCGTAATTCGGGTACAAACCCACTCCATAAATAAACTCTGGCACATAGTACTTGGAACTGCGCCGACGAATTGGTTTAGCATTGAAAATAATATCACCAACAAACAGATCCTCATCTGGCTTTTGACCTTGCAGCATCTCTAAAATATTCTCCACGTTAACATACACGTCAGCATCACCCTTGAAGATGAACCTGTACGAGGACAGATAACAGAAAAAGCTTCAGATGGAGTCACACAACGAGAGAATCATTCGTTTGAGTTGTATAAACACTGACTTGACATGAGGACAGCTGCTGTTAACCCATTTCAGAAAATGCGTTTCCTTCAGCGTCAGGTTGAAGAAAGTGTCTTCAAAGTCCCAGAGCAGGATGTCCCTAAAGGTTTGACTCTCGTAGGTCAAGAGCCGGTCCCACAGAGGCAGAGCAGTCCGATTCCTCGGAACCCCGAGCAGGAAAACAGTACGGATCGAGACACCGTTTTGGAAATGTCCTTCTTTACCCCAGGTCCGACGTACCACCTAAAAATAAGAGACAAGAAACTGACTGAGTGAATATAATCCTGAATCTGTATTAAGTGGTAACACCTTATCTTTTTTTTACCTGACGTTTATCAAAGTCTGCAGCGATGGATTTCACCGCAATGAGCATGTAGGGTGCTGTAGCAGATCCTTTACTTCCACCTCCTCCTCCTTCTTCGTCTTCTTTTACTCCTCTGATGTGACATTTCTCTGGCTGGTCTATGAGCAGCTTGAAGTCTCTGTTGTCTTTTTCTCTCAAATAGCCCTCAAAGTCAAACGGTGGCATCGTGGGCAAAGGCTTGCCAGCGGTCTTAGTCGGCGCAGCATTTTTCCGTCGCGTCTTGGATTTCCCCTTAGGTTTGACCTGAGGTTTGGACTTGGGCTGTGGAGGTTTGGACTTGGACTGCGGTTTGCAGGGAGGCAGCTGTGGCTCCGAAGGGCCGGATGGTAACTGGATTATAAGGGGGAAATTATGGGACACAGGAGAGTTATTAGTTCATTACAGAAGTTCATTAATTCATGTGCAAATTTTCTTCTCAGAACCTCAACATGTTAAACAGAAATATGAAAACTAAAAAGCTGAAACGACATAAAAACATCAACAGTTCTCTCTCTCAGCTTCGTGTTTATCTCTTCCTGTGGTTCATTATAAAATTATTGGACCCTCAGAGTCAGTCCAGATGGACATCAACGCAAACATGAACACAAACATACTGTGTGTACATACATTGATGAACTCTACAGATGCACATACTGTACAGCAGCAGTAGACAGTATGTGAAAATGTCTTCACATTGTTGCTGTCTCTCAGTGAGCGCAAAGAACATCATACTTTTCTCCTCTTATAAACTAATAAAATGATGATAGCTTCAGGTCAGCAGATCACACTCAGTCCTAGTCCAGTTTCACTGATGTGCCACAGAATCATCCTTCACTTCGCCGCCTTAACCAGCTTCACGGCTACTGTTTCTTTCTAACAGCAATCAGTTTTGATTCATGCTATGCTAGCAGTTTTGGAAACCAAGCCCAAATGAACTGATTGAATACTAAGAATCATGTGATCTTGACATTTTGTTTTACTGAAAGAGAATGAAAATGGGTGGTACCAATGATGCAATTGTACAATTATTAAAGATGATGTTTCGAGCTGAAAAAGTTGTTTTACGAAATCCGGTTTTGTTTCCTGTAAAGAAAATATAACTCTGCTGCATTCAACGCTGAAGCTCTCCGGTGCCTTTTTTGAAGATAAGATTGAATTTTTGTGTTGCAGGAGTCTGGACTCAAGATCTAGACTTCTGATCCACAACAATGTCTTCAAGCGTCACTGTGGCAACAAAAACTTGAATCAAAAGAACAACAAAATGTTTGTTTTACTGTGAAAGCAAGTGAACACACAAGGTTCAGTTCCATATCCTGCCACTTATACACATCACATTCACTGACGGCATTGGCTGCCATGCAAGGTACAAGAAAGGAGCTAATCGTTCACATACTGATGGCACAGCCTTCAGGAGTTTTCACTTCAACACATCAACATGCAGACAGGAAGAGCCGGGGATCGAACAAATGATCTTCTAATCAGTAGATGACCTGCTCTACCTCCTGATCCACAGCCGCTTAACACTGACTTCTTTTCACGATACCACTGTGCTTTAGCAGTGAAACCTCTTTTATATGTGCAATGGTATTCATGCTGTGTTCAGTTGAAAACAGCTGGTTATTATCTGTCCTTAATGTCTCCTTGCTAATCCATGTAAAGTTTCCAGTAATGCACCAGTGAGTCACAACATTGCTGACCTTAAGCCTGCTTTAATAGCTCTTTTTTGCCACGTGTAGGCAGCAGAACAAGCTGTGAACACCACACTGAGTACTTTGATTCTGATACCTACATGCAAACATGCATAACTTGAATCAGATCAGGTCATACCGTTGGAGACTCCTTGCCTACTTTGGCCCCGCTTGCTCCCTTAAGGGTCCTGCTGGAGCTGGTGGAGTCGTGGATTTCCAGCTTCAACTCAGGTCTGTTCCATCCAGAGGAGAGCACGACCTGGAAACACGGGTGGCGTTTGAAAGCAGGTGATCAACTCAGGTGAAGTTAACTCATCTACACCTTGTTACACTGTGATTGTTTCCATCCTTACCTGGCGGGCATAGAGCAGCAGACAGAATAACACTAGTAGCAGCATTGTGCACATCACATCTCCCTTCACGTGGAGGATTCTCCTCAGGGTCACCATCTTTCTCAGCATCTTCTGAAGACACTGAGGTCAGTAAAGTATTGAGTAGAAAAAGAGACTGCTGCAGTTCATTCTGCTTTTCAGACGCCAGTCGAGACTGACAGAGACCTCAGAGACGTTTACCAGGTTTGGGTTTGCATGCTACTCTGCAGGATTTTCTTCAGTCCTCTCTGCTGCATTGCTAAACATCACCTTGAACAGTTTGTCTGTAGAAACACACCCCAGATGTTTGCTACAGGGCTAAAACGTTGCACTGGGAGTGATTTGGCCCTGTACGTATCCTTTATATCACTGGATGTACGTCCATCCTGTCTGTCTCCATCCTCCCCTTCTCGTCAGGCACCAACGGATGGGCACATCCTGGACAAATTAAACTGGAACAACACAGAAATAACAGATAAAGTGAATGAACTTATTAACTTTAACGCTCCCTGTCACCCTCATCTCATCTTGTCTAATGCAATAAAAGAATCATCAGATGTAGAGACCGACAAACGCAGCCAATCATCTACTTATGCCTCCATTTTCTCACAGTGCTGATTTACTTCTCAGAAGCATAGTTTGGGTAATTTGGAGGTCACAAGGCGTCTTGGCATCCTCGTTAAATGGAGTGAGTTGAGAGCACAGTAAAGACCTGCTCAGTTCCTCTCTTTGAAGACAAAAACACACACCATAAAAAGTAATCCGAGATGCCTTTGGTTGCACATGAAACAATCAGTCATGTCTTTTTCTTGATTCACCAATTCACCAAGTCCTCTCAGAAGGGGGAGGGTCTCTGTCTTATGTAAGTGAAACATTTCAGAAGAACACAGTGTCCCGACATTCATATTATTAGCAGACATCCCTGAATAATGCTGACACACACACACAAGGTAGAAAATCCCCTGATCTCAGGCTCATAAAGGACTGTCTCCTCACAGCTATTTGTCTGTCACAGCCACATTCCAGACAAACGTATGCGTAAACTTCTCTCGCAGTTTACAAACATGTTATAAGTATATATATTTTTATTTTTCGCCATGTTCCACGTGTTTTACAGCATCGACAACGACTCACCTTGGTTTTATGTTCACAATAAGATGTTTAAAAAGTCATTCAAACTTACCAGACGAGGAGGAGAGAAGAGGAGGTCAAACTGGAAACATCTGCGCCAAACGCGTCTGGAAGTTCAACACAGGCTCAACTCAAGAGTTTCTAAAGTTTTTTAGAGAGGACAGAGAAGTCCAGATGCTGTGTTAGAGTGTGTGTGTGTGTGTGTGTGTGTGATCGGATGAAGGACAGAGGATCTAACATATCACACCCCTCTGCGCGTCTATCACCTGGAGCTGTGGACGTCTGCAGGAGCTGCTGCTGCGATTGTGGGTTGCGTTCAGGTGTTGCAGGAAATATGGAAATTATGGTGCTCGCCTATAAAACCTAAAAATCAGCATAGAAATGACGCTTAAATGAATATAAATTATAATTTTGTTTTATATTATATATGAAATATTTTTTATTATCTCGTCTGTCAATTTAAATTAGGTTACGAGAAGAAATGAGCCAGTACTCAGATTAAAGAGGTAACCAGGAGCACCTGAACGCACCATGTTCAGCCTTCGGTCAGACCACGTGACTTAAACTGGAGCGGAGCAACTTGAAGCCAGATGCCAACACAGCAACTGAGGAGGATGGAAGAGGAGTAACTAAAAGTGGAGAGTGCTGAGTCAAAGTTATAACAATGACTCATGTCTTTATTTTTTTTTTCTTCTCTCTTGTTTTCTCCATGAGGGAGTTTGGATGACACAGATTGTGGATTTGCTCACAGACTGTGTGTATACAGCCTGTGGTGTGGCTCAATGAGAGACTTGATCAGGGGTCAGTGTTATCCAGCAGAGGAGGGTCAGGCACTTCACTTCAGAGCCAAAAAGAGAGTATAATGAACATTCTGAGTATTCAACATCAGTCAAACGTTTCTATACATTTCTATACTCGCTTAAGAAACCCAGCTATACAGATAAACACACACACTAGCAGCAGTAATAGTAATTTATGGCTGCTGACTGAACCACATGTAGCACCTATAGAACACAGCATGTGAGTGGACATGTGTGTTTTCAATCAGAGCTTCACAGACGTGTCTGTCTATTTTGCAACCAGCTGGATTATAGAGGATACAGTGGAGAATTAAAACATTAAATAACCACTGAAGATGATGTAATGTAATGTATGTCCATTACATTTCACTCCAACTCTTCCTCGCACCTTTTTTTGTCCTTACTTTTCAAGCATCAGTCCATTAGAGGGCTCGTGGTGCTCAGCCAAAAATTTTTTTTATTCAAACCTGCAGAGTTTCCAAAGCTCTCAGCCTGTGGTTAGTGGAAATGTGTAGACAATTATGCACAATGAAAATCTGGGGCAGGCTGATATAGAATCTATACAGTCAAGGCCAAAAAATGTTGCAATTACAAATGCTTTGGTATTTTCATGTTTATTTCTTTTGCTTGCATTGAAACAACAGAAAAAAACAGAACATTTCTAAAGAGTGTGCCTGGCTGTGGCCCCGTCACTCCCATACATTATTATTGACACTGCAGTAGCACAGAGACTTCAATAAAGTTAGTTAGTTAGGCAGGCTTGAGGTTGCCAAGCAACCAAGGTCAGCTGCAGGTCAGAGCACACCTGCAGTTAATTGCTCTGACCTGTGTGTGAGTGTGAGTGACTGCTGAGAGACACAGAAAATCTCTAAATGAACCCCCTCGAACCGTTGGCCAGGAACAACCGAAATGACCATGAGCATCCTCATCTTGTCGACCATGTGAATGCCGAGTTTCAGTGGTGAAAGTTAAAAAATGTGACCTGGGGAGAGAGAGAAAGAACAGGTGCCCCGTGCTCCTTTGGGAAATTTCTCCTCTCCGATTTACATGGGCATCAGTGCGTTTCCTGCCAAAACTATTCTGACAGCTTCAGCAGTGTTATCACTGCGACCCCATCGGATTTTCCTATGTTCAAGTCTGAATTTTAAGAAAGAAAGTCTCAATTTTGAGGAAAAAAATCTGAATTTTAAGAAAAAAAAAAGTAAAACTTCTAAAAAAAATTAGCTCAGTGGGTAGAGCATCAGCCCCATGTATAAAGTCTCAGTCCTTGCCGCAGCGGCCGAGGTTTCGAATAGAAATTTTGTGATTTGTGATTGCAACAATTTAAAACTTAAAAAAACCATAAAGTAATACATTATGTGACAGACATGCAGGGGTGCCAACATTTTTGTCCATGACTACAATATGATGTTGGCAGACAATGAGATAGAAGTTTAACTTACCTTAAAGTTGTAAAAACTAATAATAAATAAAAAAATCAACCTGATTCCTGTATTTCAGGTGTTCGGTGGCTGTCAGTATTAAACAGTATAAATGGGAGTACTCAGTCACACCACCCTGACACATAAATATTTGAAATAAATAAATAAATGAATAAATATTTTCCGACATGACTCCTTGGCTGGAAATTTGGCTGTAAGTGCTTAACATCTGCTCTGCGGTTTGAAAGAGACGTCTCACTACGATGATACAGGAACAAAGTCAAGCCACAGTTTTAAAACATAAGTTAATTTAATAAGTTTATCTGCCACAAACACAACATCACATTTACAATCTGTGTACGATCTACAAAAGGTAAACAAGTTAAACACACGTGATTCGTCCTCTGTGACATTCATTAATTTAAAATAGTTTTCTTTGGCTACAAACACCTCGCAAACATACAACAGCTGGGAGAGTCTGAGCGAGCTGTCACGCAGAACTACCAGGGTCACCAGTGATTTCAATGGCACGACTCCATCCGAGACGAGAGGAGGAAGCTGCTCTCCGTCTTGCTCCAGCTGTGCTCTCTCTAAACATCGCTACGTCAGCTGAATTAAACAGTCGGGTTGCCGTTCCAACAGATTCAGTCATTTTCTACAAACCCTCGCATCTTTGTTGAAACAAGGCAGTTTGGATGACTTTTCTAAAGTATAAACATTTCTTTTGACAAATGTGCAAGGACACCTGGAACACCTCGAGTGCATTTAATGGACATCAGGCCTAACTCTTTCTCTCTTAACTCTGAACTACTGATACTATCAGACAGTGAATGTCAGCGTATAACTGAAGAAGAAGACAGATTTTAGTTTGGTGTCAAGCAAATATGTCAAATCTTTTACATTAATTAATAAAAATCCTCCTTCATCAAAGGAGTGACTCTTAAATCGAGATCTGGGGACCTCCAGGAGGTTTGTGTAAAGTTTTCAGATTCATAAATTTAAATGATCTTGATATAAAATATATATATTTTACAAAAGGCTTCATAATTCGATATAAAATATTTTCATTTTTAAATTTCTGCTCTTACTGTACTCAGTTTGGAGAAGCCTTCAGTCCCTGTTCCAGCTGAACTCTGAACAGTTGTGTCACTCCTGCCTGCTGACTCCTAGCACTAATTTGAACAATTATGTAGCTAAGCTGTAACGGCACTAAAATGCAGCCGCAGAGCTAGACTGAGATGGATGACAACTCTTGCCGGCGCACTAAGACTGCAGTCAGCATTTTATTTCTATGAGCTAGCAGAATTTCAAGCTTCAAGTATTATGGAGCTGGTGCCAAAATGTTGCTGCCAGGCTGTTTTGATTTATTCCTAAATCATGGAAAAAGATAGGTTTAAGGCTCAACAGCATCCTGATTCCACAATCGTTAAGTATCTTCTGCTTTTCACGTCCATGTGTAGGTCTCATCGCAGGCTTGAAATAGAAGTCCGACATTACAGTCCTCTTCTTTCAGTCTATTTGTTCCTTCCACTCTCAGGAGGACGCAGTGCCGGCTCTCATGACCCTGAAGAGTGCGTTGATGTTATTGCTCTTGATGGCATCTCGACAGGCAGAGATCACTTGGTTCTTGGGCTTACCCACTGAACAGAAGGAGAGATATGGACACACAGATTAATATGAGGAGACAAGGCACGTATGCAAGATATAACAGCACATAAAGTTTGTCTTCTTAAGGACCTCCCTACGTGTTTTGTTGTTATTGATGAACACATATTTGCATCACTGCCAAGAACAAAAAAAAAAATGCCACAGTTTTAACCGACTAGTGTGTCCTGACTGAAATGCAGAAATGTCTTTGTCAAAGTTCCCAGTTAATGTTTTGAGGCAAAATGTTTTTAACCAGATGTTATGCCAGCTACAGTTCAAGAACCAGTTCCAGAAGACAACAAATAAAATGAAAACATGCCTCATCTACCCAAAATATCAAATTAAAGGCTTTTCAGTCAAATACTGTAGTTAGGGGTGCGTTTCCGGCCTTACTCAAGGAGTCTGCATTTAACATGCGCTGCCAAAAAAGTTAATTTGACAACTAAACAAGCTTTTTGTGACATGATTGGACAAAAAAATCTAAAATTTTACATTATATACAAGCATAACAGTGAGAAAGTAGTCACCCACTCACATTAGCAAAGCTTTAGAGCCCAAAAAAACTGATACCAGTGCCTTACAAGATACAATGTCCAACCATGAATACACATACCAAAAACTAACCATGTACTATAATATTGATCATTTCAGATAATCTCTGACATGCACGTCCTCCCTCTCTAACACGAAGCCTGTCAGCACACATACGGTACAGATGTACACATGAGCTCACACAGTGGCTTACCTCGCAGTCTGCCAGCCCGCTGTATGGCCTGGTTGACAGACTTGAGGCAGGCCAGCAGCGCATTGTGGTTGTTAGAGCGGATTTTATACTCGTTGATCAGATCCCGGTTTAGATCGTACAGCTCTCTGTAGCGCTTCTTCATAGTTGTCCTGCAGACGGAAAGAGAGAAAAATCAGTCGGTTCAGTCCAGAGGTAAAAGAAAAAGACCTGCCCGGCTGTGAGCTCAGATCAGGTCTACGACAGAGAGGTTAAAGTGTTGTCCATGTGTTTCCTGTATTTCACTTACAAAGATTGTAATCTAGCGTCACTGAATGAAGTGTCAGCGTATATTGTGCTAACTCACATGTCACCCATTAGACGAGCATCCTCTGCCTGCACCAGCATGTTCCTGATGTAGTTGGAGTGGTCGGCCATTGTTGCGGTTAACTTCTGATGGACGGAGTGGAACTCATCCACCTACAAGATATTTAAGACTCCGTATTAAACCACAGCACCAAGAGTTCACATTCAAAACATATCAGTCATAAAGGTCAGTGTACATGTAGCGATGAACACAAGATGTGTCCTGAAATACGAGTGGAATAAACAGCATAAAATGTTTATGACAATTCAGAGATTTCAATCTGATTAAGACCTCAGTGAGCGTTGTACGGAGCTCCTCAAAGTATCCGGGGAAGTCTGCTTCTGCTGACAAGTCCTCTATTGCCAGGAAGGATGCGAGCGATTGGACCAGATCTCCAGCCAGGTCAATGTCGTCGGTTCTCAGAGTGATCTGATTCAAATAAGAGATTAATTAATCAAATGATTTGAGTTGATTTAAAAGGAAATGCCTTCAGCTACTCCAGCTTTGTATACAAATGTATAACATCAAAAAACAGTGATTCTGAATTCAGGTTATAGATGAACACATAACTGTGTTGTGTGTGTTTGTACCTGTCCATTGCTGGCCATGCTGATAGACAGCAGTCCGCCTCCTCTCAGTGAATTAAAAGTGACGTCAGGACTGTCGACTCCCTCTGGAAGGAGGAAGTTCTGATTCAGCCACATTACCACCTGCACACACAAACATGTAAACCCAGAGAGGTGTGATTTCAAATAACAAACATATCCTAGCACGTTTTTGCCTTGAACATGCCGTGGGACTGTTCAGAATAACAAGTCCCACTGTTATCTGACTTTCTGAGAGACACCGTGACAGCCTACCCGCTGTGGTCGGTCGTTGATGCTGAAGGTGACCCTTCCTGGTGGCGGAGCGGCCGAGGAGTCAGCTGTGATGTCGTACATGGAGAAACGAGGCAGCTGACGAGTGATTTCAAACACGTGGAACTGGGTGCTGGAGGGGACAAAGTGCAGGGAAGGTGAGGAAATGGAGGTACAGAGCACACATGCTCGCCTTACTTGAAACCCACTTACCTAGATTTCCCTCCAACAAAGGCTTTGATGTGCAGATCTACTGGTATATCTTTCGGGGGGACGATGGGGACTCGGACACAGCCCGACAGGTTCTGGGTGCTGGGGTGGACAACGTGACTTTCCCCCTCAAAGATGCCCTCTGCGAAGATGAGCACTGCACGGATAATAGTTTCTAGAGAGGAGAGAGGAGAAGTTCAGGGACTTATAAGTATTTACTTTATGTCTAGGACATTCTTGAAGTTCTTAGCCGATGTGCTAAAAACACTCTACCATTTGGTGTTGAAATGCTGAGCTCTACATGAGCCTTCTGGGCCTCTGTGGCAGGTCTCACTGACAGCGCTGTCTGGAGCTGAGTGTTGGCTGGTATGACACCCATCCCACTGTTTGTCTCTGACACACCCTGAAACAACAGTATGGTTTGTGTGGATGTTAGTATATGCAATAATATAAGGGCCAATGTTAATTAAGAATCATCAAATCAGTGACAAGTAACAAAAAAATAAATAAAAATAAGTGAATAAATGGACATACCTTGGCATTCTCTTCATAATTGCGGAGCTCCAGCAACAGATTCTGTCTACGTTGGCTGAGCTCTCTGATGAGGTCCTGTTCAGCACTGGAGTCCATGAGATTCCCTTTAAGGTCCTTACTGGCTGGCAGGTAACCACGGACTACAAGACACACATTTACAACACTGATGACGTCACACTCCGAGCTTAAAGAGTAAGCTCTCTCAAATAATGTTTAGTATGTTTGCGTGCTGTGTTTTGATTGGGGCTCAGAGAAATTTGGTCAGACATTAACACTGAGAAGTGTGTACATTTCTACAACATACCCTCTCCCTCTATGGAGGTGCAGATAAGCTGTTGCTGTCCATCCAACCTGTAGTCACCCTCCACCACTCCGGCCACAGAAGACGAGAAGTTATCTTTGAAAATGACCTCACCTGTGCGGTCACTACGAGCATCAATCTGAAATAAAAAGGAGAATGACTAAAGATCAGCTGGAGCTACTATAGGAATGAATGAGTTCTTGTGTCCAAAAATAGAACAACAAGTCACATCTGTGAAGTATGAGAGGTTGTGCGCTGACCTTTCCATTGGACCAGCCAGTGATAAGCTCCACCACCCCGTCAGCATTCAGGTCGAAGGCATGGATACTCATTGCATGATTCTTAGACTGAAAGGGGAGAGAAAATAGAGACACGGTTCAATTAAGGTATGGGAGTTGGTTAAAACCCTTGTTAAAATATCATGATCATGCAGACAGAAATGGTAAAGAACACGTAACATATCACATAGTTAAAACATGATAAAATATATAGAAGGGAGACACAGACAGACACTTTCAGAAGGAAGAGCTGATGGAAAAAATACTATGCCTCAAAGCCAAATATCTGAATTAGAATTACTAACTGTCTTATGGTTATGATGGTGATATGTTTGCCGTACCTTAATCCTCCAGTAGCGAGCGGTGCGGTCGTAAACTCCCACAGTGCCATTGGCCAGGGCATAACCGAATCTGCTGCCATGCATATGGCACAGTGATGTTACTGTCTGTGTGGAGAGGGAAAGAGGGGAAACTTGTCATGTAAAAATGATCTGCTACAGTGCAGCACAAGACAGATAAGACAACATAGGAGACAGAACTAGTGACTAGTGCAAAAATTATGATTAATATTCTGTAGACACATTATTGTTAGTACTGATGTATGTTCTCTGGAAGTTAAAAAAATCAAACACATTGCATCGATTTACCTCATTTTCAGTCATCTCAGACACAAGCTCGTCCTCTTTGAATACTCTGATGTCAAAGTCTTCCGATCCTACAAGGAGCTGTAAACATAATACACATTAGCTGACCAAATTAATATGAATGAATCTTTTATCTTCTTTTATAACCATTTTAAAGTAGAAAGCTTTAGAAACAGGAGAGAAATAGGGACAAAGACAAGCAACAGTGCTCCATGTATGGAGCATGTGTGTGTCTCAGGCTGCCGGGCAGGACTTACCTCGTTCTTCCCATCCCCGGTGAAGTCACAGAGCACCAGAGATCTGACATTATCTCCAGTGACCTACAGACAAGATACTTCATGAATACATTCATTTAGTTGAGTGAGAAATTTGCAGGAATGATTCATCTTGAAAAGGATTTAAGATCATCGCAATCACAAAAAATTTATTTACTTCTCCAATCATGTAAAATGAACAGGCCAAATCAAACAGACTGACTAGAAAATGTTTGTGCTTGTTTGTGTTATATTGCTATTCAAAACTTCTCAAATGTAAATGATTCAAATGTCTTAGTTCTTACTGTCCAGAAGTGGTCATTGCCCTCGTAGTCAAAGCCTTGTAACGCGCAGTTTCCTCCAATGATGGCAAGAGGATTCGGGATGTCCCCGAGTTTCCCCAACACAATAGCATTGGCCCCATCCGTCACCTACACACACATACACACACACATACACAGACAAAAACAGAAACAAGTGAATGTGCATCGACATTTCAACAGGCTCCTCTTCTGTGTGTAAAGAACTGTTACATGAACCGTTCTGACATTTTTTCCCATTTTGAAGGATTAATTTCTACACAGACAGAAGAAATACAGAGAGGTAATCTTTTCACTTCAGTTGTCTATTTGATAGCAAACCTTTAAAAGTTGGTGTTTTCCTACACACCTCCGGTCTATAGTGACCCAGCCATTGATTAAAATCACTTGCTTGAGGTCATTAAACATAGTTGCACAGATGGACAGATGTGCCAAAACCTTTGTGGGAGCTCTTCAGCTGAAGCAGCTCTTTTTCTAGACACACCAAAGGCATTTTTCCCCCAGGAAAGTGCTACACAATGTCATCTTCCAGCTTGCCAAGTTGAAAATGTATCCAAGAATACTATGTGCTTGCTTAATACATGGTAAAGACAGTTAAGAAAACTATATAGGGGGTCCCCTCATTAGTCCTAACTTCTCCTGGGACCTGCTGCTCTGACAGTATCTTGACCACTGTCCCAATTCAAAGCTCAAGTCGTCTGAACTAATTACTAATAATTCTCATGCTCAAGTTCTGCTTTTAAATTATCTGATTGATAATTGGCACAGAAACTAATTCCTCATCATCAGTAGCCTCTGGTACATTACATACATCGTTTTTTTAAATTTAGACAAGAGAACATTAAAACAAATAGTTGGAGGAATAATGGGAAGGTGAGTACTTAATTAAACCAAACATATAGGGTATGCATTCTAGGGTTAAGCAGAAAGATAACAGAAAACACTTGCATGAAGCGCTAACCTCTATAATGCAATATACATGTTTTCATTGTGATTAGTTTGTCTTAGGTAGGCAGGACCTATTATTCCCCTCAGCTCCACTCACCTCTCTGTAGAATATATCAGCATTGTCGTGGACGTCATAGGCCAGCAGGTTAGTTTGGGACCCCACCAACAGTGTGTCCCCGGTGGTGTTCGGTCCCAGCGCTCCTGCCGTCAGACAAGTAACGGCCTGGTTGATGTTGAGCAGAGAGATGTCAGAGTCCTGGCTGCTCTGGCTCAGTCGGTGGGCCACAGGTCTCTGACCACGAGCATGAGGGTTGTGGATGAAAACCTTGTGGAGAGAAGAGAGACGGGAGTGAATAATAAGCACTTATTATAAAAAACTGAAGAACGGTTGGTTATCATTTGAAAGTGACCGGGTGTCAAGTCAAGGAGAGATGTATATACAGTGCTGCTCAAAAGTTTGTGAACCCTACAGTGACTGTCAGATTTTTTGTAAAAAATACTAAAATAACCTTATTTAATGTTAAGTTATACCCCAATTCACAATACTGACATTCCAAATAATGGACTCAAACAAAAGAAATTGTTCTTTCTGTTGTTCTTGTGTCTCTTGTTAATATTTTAGACGGTCGTCCACTTCTGGGCAGAGTTGTAGTCTTTTTCGGTGCTCTCCATTTGTAGGTGAGCTCCCTCACGTTGGAACGATGAAGCTCAAATTATTTTGAGATGACTTCATAGCTTCCCCCAGACAAATGTGCTGTCACTACCCTCTTCCTGAGGTCCTCTGAGATCTCGCTTCCTCTCTTGGCATGATTGACCTGTATGGGTTCACTCGGGTAAGACTAAAGTGACCTGGTTTTATCTCTGTTTCAATCAGTGATGTGCAATTTCGTCCCTAAACATCTCTGATGTTATTGGTCCATTTCAGTGGTTAATTTAGACACCAATTTGTTCCACCAGATTCTACTTAACCGCTTGTTTTAACCAATGCAGCTCAGGGTTCACGAACTTTTGCACCTACATAAATTGACTTGAAGTTGAATTGATAAACCTACACCTGCTATTTCATATAAAAAAAAAATAATGGTTTTGATTAAATAAGGAAATCAGGGTGAAACAATAGAAAACTCCCAAATGCTCAAGAGGTTCACAAACTTTTGAGCAGCACTGTATATAACAAAGCACTGCAAACAAGCAGGGATCTGTAGTTGTAGTGAACAGTGAAAAGGTGAATTTCTCTCACCTTTCCAGCCTGTGTGGCTGCAGTAAGGCACGGGTGCACTCCATCAAATCTCCCAACAGTCACCATGCGAGGGTTAATCTTATGGTTCAGCTTCAGGGTGAATATGGGGACCAACATGGTGGCTACTGTATATCCCTGAATCAGACAGCAAGAGACGAGTTATTATTAGTACTGATACAGTTCATTTCAGATAAGACACATGTGCTGTCACGCATATAACTGGGTGACAATGCGTGATTTTGCCGCACTAATGTAATTACAGGCTTTAAATCGGGCACTCAGTGGAGAGTCCCGTTGCCTAGCAACAGGGAGTAGCAAGCTAAAGCTTTTCATCTTGGCTAATCTCTATCTGCTGTTAGCCGTGCGAGAGTGTCAAATATAAAGAAAAGGGGCGTCAAACACGTGGTTATTTGGCATATAGGTAGCATTGTATTAATAAGAAGTATGATAATAATACTTGGAATGATATAAAATCGCTTTTATTTTGCCTTCATTGCCTTGCAAGCCTAGCGTTAAAGCTAATGTTGAGGTTGCTGGCTTCAGTGTTGCCGGAAACCACTCCAAACGATAGACGACAACAAAAACAAACCATTATTCCTCATTGTGTGGTGCAAACAGTCTCACCTGACCCCCTCCTCAGCTTGCAAAATGTTGGATTTGGGTTAAAAAAAAAATGAGGTAGCCAGCTAACGAGTTAGCACGACAACAACAGATCCCCTGCCAACGACCACTTCCTGTCTGCTGCTGCTTTCAAAATAAAAGACACTGGGTCCGATTCCGTTCCTCTTTTTTCTGGATGAAGGACAAAATTTGGAGCACTTCCAAAGGCTCGGTAAGCATGAAACACTTAATTATAAGGGTTAAACCCACAGACTGACATCAACCGAATAAGCCTGTCTTTTTATTTACTGCTAAACAATTTTAAATTTGGGATTAGTTTATTGTTCTGGGCAAAATAGCCTGCAGAAAAGTAACATAATACATGGGTGGGTTGCAAAGCAGCAACACCTGCTCATAAAACTTCTTTTATTTTGTTTTATTTAAAGAAATAAAAGAAAGAAAGAAAGAAAGAAAGAAAGAAAGAAAGAAAGAAAGATGAGACATCCAGATTAACACATCAGTCAAATTTACTTTTGTTCATGCTGTTTGTTGCTGCAGACAAGCTATACTGGGGAGGTTCAGTGCAGACAATGCCAAAACAGAAGGTCCATTATAAACACAGCTGACATAAAGGCAGGTAAGTACAGGACAAAATATTTAATCTCTATTATTTAATGTATTTTATGTGTCTTTTACTTCAGTCATATGCCTCTTTTTTTCTGTCTGCGTTCATTTTTGATATCAGTGTGAGCATATGTAGAAGGTTAAACTCATCGGCTGTAAGCCTCAGAAATCAAGTTTACAGCAGCTGTTTGTGACTCCCAGGGCTTTAAATAAAGTAGGGCTTGTCTGGAATTTGATTCTAAGACCTTTCGCACTTAGTCTAAGACTCACACCCCCAGACCAACAAACCACTGTTATAACTCTTAATAGGCTAGAGCTGTTTGTCTGTACAGTCAAGGTCTGTGATTGAACTCTTCAAAGTGTTGATGTGGCACCTTGGTGTCCAGCATTTAATCGAATCAAACGGTGCCTTTTGAACACAGATCAGTCAACAACCTACCGCCTTGTTCTTCCATGCCAAGAGTGGATACAATTGCTAAGAACTGATTAGACACTCAATGAACTTTAAGGCGTTTGGATTAGACTTAGTGACAGGGCTTTATAGTGTGATGGTGTTTGGTTTTGTGTTCCTTTTTCATCTGATTATCTTCCCATGGTCATCACCCATCTGTACTCCTGGCAAGAAGTGAAATGGCAGAGAGATGAGATCATAGGTTTGATGATGACTTTGACGGATTTTGATACATTCTTAAACTAAACACAATTAAACATTTCTCCTCAAAGGTCTTGTATGTGTACCTTCAAGTACAGATAACATTGTGTGCATCACCTGCATGCACACATCAACAACAGAAAACGTTGTATTTGTAACAGTCTTATGTCACATTCAAGTCAAGCAAGCGTTTTTCTTAAATATAATGTGCTGTTGACTTTTGAGTGTGACGTTAAATAAATGTGATGCCACAGTCTCAAAAAAGAATTGTGATTTGACAGATTGCATAACAATCAATCAGTCAGATAGAAAAGATGTCTATATAAGAGTATATAATATTTTTCTGTTCACTCTGCACACAAAAGGTTGGCTTTGGTTTGGGTCACATTTACTTAACACATAACTGTGAATGCCTTGTCTCCCTCCACAATGAGTTCTAAAGCAAGTGGTATTTGGTTTCGGCAATGTGTGCTTTAATGAGCGGTGTAGGTTTTCTGCGTTTAATAGGTTGGAGTCATGTAAAATACACTGTGTTTCAGAAACAAACTCAACAATAGCACCTTAACTTTCTCTGACCCATAGATGTCAAAAGACAGGGCTCGTCCGGGATTTGAACCCGGGACCTCTCGCACCCTAAGCGAGAATCATACCCCTAGACCAACGAGCCTATATCTACATCTGTTCACAGCTGTAGTTGTGTGCTGTGAAGACCTGTGATTGAAGTCAAGCTGCTGATGTGGCATCTTGGAGCTCCACATCTTATCTTTTCCAACAGCACCCTCTGGTGGCAGTGTGCATGCATGACATGCAACACTGAACCCTAAACTCTGAAAGGTAAGGTGAGATAGATAGAATAAATGACCATGGCCACTGTAGTTCTGTGAGTCATACAGGTAAAGGAAGTTGGGCTTTATATCCAGGAGGCCTCAGTATCGCAGTCCAGCTGATGAGCGAAGTTGCTTACTTAATATAAATGGCCCATTCTTGTTGTTTCTCCCCCTTTTAGGTCAGGCTTTGTTGATTTTTGATTATAACAGTGTGTGTGACATAATTATTCTTCCTGTCAGCATTACAAAACACAACTGCTCATGCAAATTTGTGTCTCTTGTCTTCTTGCAGAGGGCCCCTGTGTTCATGGCCCAGTCTGGTCATTCATCCAGGTGAACTCCAAGGTGTTTCTAGGAGGGACCCACCTCAACATCCTGATAGCCATTTGTATAGAGTCTATTGATGAAAATAACACCAGTGTTGACTAGATTTTCAACTTAAGATAAGATAAAAGTCCCTTCAGTCCAGCTGAACTCCTCAGAGGGCTCGTCCGGGATTTGAACCCGGGACCTCTCGCACCCAAAGCGAGAATCATACCCCTAGACCAACGAGCCACATATTCTTACTTATGATAACTCTCTTCTGATGGCAGCCATTGGTAGTCCATGATGTACATGAATGCACTAATGTGCATTTGTATAGAGTAGATTGATAAAAGCAATCAATCCCTTAGATTTTGAACTTAAGGGCTGTAAACCAATGAGTTTGATGAAATCATTAAGAACATTGGGATGTTCAGTCAATGAATTTAAGCTTTTCTATGTTTTGTAGAGCTTGTGTGAATCTTACAAATGAAGGAATGAGGGATTGTCTGGGATTAGACCCCAGGACCTTTCATACCTGAATCATACCCTTAAACCAACAGGTCTACATGAAAGCTCACGTGTTCATTTTAGTGTACACGATGTGCAACACTGAACCCAAAAACAACACCATCCTGCCCAACGAGGAACACAGGAGCCTGCATGATGATGAATCAATCGGTTCCTTTGTCTGTGTTATTTTCAGTAGCGGCTTAATCTGCACCACCCAATCAGGGCGTCCTTGTTTGGTGGAATGCATGTGTGAATCTTACAGGTTAAAGAATCTAGGGCTCGTCCGGGATTTGAACCCAGGACCTCTCGCACCCTAAGCGAGAATCATACCCCTAGACCAACGAGCCTGTAACCATAGTTGGTGAAGGCACATTATGATGGTTCAGGTTATATGTTTATCTAAGTGTAGTTGATAGGCAACACTAAAACCCAAAAACCATCAATCAGCTCTTTGTCTTGCCGAAGGGTTAGTCTGCAACTAACAAATTCATCCGGGAGGCCTTTGTATTCCAGCACACCTGATGAGTTTCAGTGCTTCCCTGTTTGGTAGAGCGCTTGTGTGAATCTTACAGATTAAAGAATCCAGAGTTCGTCTGGGATTTGAAATCTGGAACTCTCGCACTGGAAGCAAGAATCATACCCCTAGACCAACAAGCCTCTGCATGTCTACCTTCGTGGTTGGCTCAAAAATACAATAAATCTGCATTAAACAATGAACTCTTTTAGAATTGATAATAATTAATTTTCAGGCTGCATACAAGATCTCTGCCACCTTCACTATATAATGCAATTGTTTAATGTACAGTCTATCAACAAAAAAAAACAATGGACATAATGGGAAGAGTGATAAATTTAGTTAATATTGCTGTTTATTTTCTTTTACTCATGAATGCATATCACTACTATTATTATTACAATTGTGAAACACCAGAATAATAACGTATACATCATATCTATTTCATAATTCCATATCAATACATGTCATGGAATGCATGAGTAAGAGCCGTGGCAGACTCAGGCTGCATGCGGTGGGATATGATACATTTATAATGAAACAGTTCCAGTCCCTGGTTTAGATTCAAATGTTTTAGTTAAATGTAAGTGTAACTACTACACCTCTGTAATAAAAACAGACAGGGAACTATGAACTATTTAACCATTTAGAGGCATTTAGGGGCCAGTTAATTTTCTAGCATGTTGGGCAGCCTACGTATGGCACTGTATCACATTTTTAGTGTGGACTTTTCATCGCACTTTCTCCACTCTCCACATGTTGCCTGGCACATTGTCAATCCTTCGCCTGTTCCTTGCAAAAACGTGTAAAAATAAATCCGCTTTTGTCATTTTTTTATGACTATTTTTCAGCTCTGTGGCTATATTTGTGATGATGATGTTTGCACAAAAACAACTTAGTTAGGTTTGCAGACAGGACTAAAATAAGTATATTTATAAGGGTTTAGATCAGGGTCAAAATGAACATGACATAAAAGAGTACCATTGTTGTCATGGTTGCAGTAATAAATGTGGTTAATGTTGACTTTTGTTGACACAGCTGACTTTTGGTTGAAAAAGGGGCACAGTCTCAAAAGCAAAAATACAGTAAGTATGTATAGTACCTACTCAGTATACAAAGCACATAAAAAAATCTTAACCTAAGCAGATACAATGGAGATATGATAGATATGACGAATTAATTATGTGTATTGTATGTATTGTCGTAGCTAGCATCATCTAGTGGCTGCTGGCCTCCACTGGGGAGAACAAAGTCTGGCAGTGCATGGCAGTTTGATAGGCTGCACCATTTATAGCTACGTATTAAAAAAAGCATACCCACAGAGCTAGTGAGAGCAGAGGTTAAAGATGACTCACAGCTTGGATGACCAGCTGGTACTAAAACCTGGGGCAGGATTAGATTCATGCTAGAAGAAATTTATGATGTGCTGCCAGCTACCCAAAAAGTGTTTGTGCACACATTTAACTATGAGTAACTGCCATTAAGTGTTGCAGAAAAAGCACTCTATTTTTCCATAATATTTGTTCTCAGCAGTTTGTTGCTAGTGTCCATCAGGGTCCATCTCCATTGTTGTGTGTCTGCAGACTACCTTACTGCGTTTCCCTGAGTAGGATCTTCATGCTATAAGGTCTGGGAGTAAGAGTAACCCCATAGACTGGAGTATAATCTGGCTCTCCTGCATCCTCAGGCCAGATGAACTTAAACTTCCTCAGCAGTGTCACAATGATGAGGAAGAGCTCCATACGAGCCAGACCCTCTCCGAGACACATACGAGAACCTGAAAAAAAGACCTCAAAGTTATTTAGTTGTTTCAGTTTGATTAAACCAACCCTATCTGTGCATGCCACTGCAGAAGTGACTCATGCTGTCACTTGTTTTTTATGCTGTCATACCTGCAGAGAAAGGCATGAAGGCCTCTGGTTTAACAAACTCTCCCTGGTCATTGAGGAAGTTTTCAGGGTTAAATTCATGAGGGAATTTCCATTGTTCCTCCTCATTTAGCAAAGAGGTCAGGTTAGGGATGATCAGTGTGCCCTGGGATGAAAACCAAGCAAGGAAAAATAGGTATGGTTATCTGGTTGTAAAATCTGGTGCAGGGAAATCAACCAAATCATGATTAAATATGAATAAGAATTCTCAAAAAAGTTACATTCAACTTCCTTCCTCACAGAGGTTACCTTACTTTGCCTCCACTTGCAACAATGATACAAACACTTTTTCGACATAAAGATATGCAGTACTGTGTCCACGACACTTCACCAAACTGCCAACATTACCAAGAAATATTTAACACCGGTTTCTTCTTACTCTGGGAATAGTATATCCCATGAGCTCTGCGTCTTCTGTCGTAGTGTGAAAGACGCTGAGTGGAACAGTGTTGGCTATCCTCTGCACTTCATGGGTCACAGCCTGGATGAAGAGAGATTTAAACAACACATTCTTATGCTTGATCTGACTTGAGGCAGAAGAAAAGCAATGCAGCTTCTCAGAAGCTCAGCCAACAGACAGACCAAATACACTTTTGGAAGCTGTCAGCATATGTTGACAACAAGACACCTGCACTCGACACTCCATATTGTCAAGGAGTCAAAGGACCCTCAACGTCAACAGATTCTCTCACCAGATTTATTGTTTGATTTTTACACCTTTGGAAATTATCATTGGCCTTTAGCAGGCTTATGTAATGCTCTAATAAATATGCCACATGAAATAAAAGTGAAATCATTATGAGAATTCTGTCTTATGATATACCTGCACGTAAGGCATGTTGTGCCTGTCGTCAAAACTGGCCAGATCCTTCCCATTCAACACCTTGTCTATCTCTTGTTGACAGCGCTCTGAGAGATAAAGTAGTAGAGAAAGAAAAAACAAGTCACACGGAAAATCCCTAATAAACTATGTGAGAAAGGAGCAAAAGAAAGGTATCTCAACATTCAACATTAATTTTCTTTACACCACCCAAAACATTTTTGATATGGTTCCATTAAATTTGTATAAGGGAACTGTGGCTAAGAAATGTACCTAGCAGGACATTTACAATTGAATTGCCTTTGCCTCATCCTGGGCAAGGACCAGCTCTTTGGTCTTGCAATAATCCTGAAGGGAAAATGAGTACCCATTGCCTGAGCTGTTGCTATGATGTTGTCCATATTCTCAGCAAAAAGTCAAGTGTATTGGCCTGGTCATACATGAAAAATGCCTATTCTGTTTATGGAACTATGTAACCAATAACAGAAAAGTAATGCAGGCATACCTTGAATGTGTGGGTAGGTCGCAAAGTAGAGGAAACCAGTAAGCAAGGTGTTGGAGGTAGTGTCAGTCCCAGCAAAGTGAAGATCTAGAGCGTACATTGACAGCTGTGCTTCTGAAAATAAACCATCTTCGCCTCTCTAGAAAGAACGATGATGAAGAACATTTAAAGACAAACATACATTAAATGCAATTATACCATAGTGAAACACATAAATACACTATGGGGTGTGAAAAGAGATACACACCTTATTCATTTCATCCAGATAGCAGTCAATGAAGTCTCGTGGCTCTCCAGGGACTCTGGTATTCTTGTGTTCGATCAACAACTGTTTTGCAAGATTCTGGCAAATCTGAAATGCGTAAGTCAAAAATCATAATTTGTAGTAATTTACTTTTTTACCTCCACTGACAAAATGCATATATGTTGGTTGTCATCATATATGTGTGAAAAAAACTTCAGTGTAAAACAAAATTTTCTCTTCCATGTGTAATCTTCATTTTTCGATTTGTTAAAATGTATTATAAATAATTACAATAAGCACTATTAACAAACCTTAACATTTTTAAAGGCCTTGCGGAAGGGCAGCGGCAGGCTACGAATCATGGGAAAGGAGTCATACAGCTGTGAAGAAGAATGAAATAAAAAAATATGAAATCAAATGTTCAGATTCTATTTCCTGGCATGAATCACTCTAACAGATGAATAACAAATATTCCTATCACTGCTATGCAGATGACACTCAGCTCTATCTGTCATTTCCTCCTGACGACCCCTCGTTCTCTCCACAGGTCTCCGATTGCCTCTCAGATATCTCCGCATGGATGAAAGCACACCACCTCTGAACCTTTAAAAAAACTGAAATGCTAGTCCTCCCAGCCAAACCTACTATACACCACGACATCAACATCAAAATTGACTCCCTATGTCTTGCTCGCACCAGAGTGGCACAAAACTTAGGGGTTATGATTGATGACCAACTAACCTTCTACAATCAGTCGCCTGAGTTGCCAGATCATGCTGCTTTGCACTTTACAACATCAGAAAAATCAGGCCATACCTAAGTGAACATGCTACCCAACTCCTGACATAAGCTGTGGCCATCTCCAGACTAGATTACTGTAATGCCCTCCTGATGGGCCTCCCAGTCTGCACAGTGAAACCCCTCCAGATGATCCAGAACGCAGCGGCACGCCTGGTCTACAACCAACCCCAAAAGGTGACGCGTTACCCCCGCTGCTCATCGAGCTCCACTGGCTACCTGCTGCAGCCCGCATTAAATTCAAATTGCTAATGCTTGCCAACAAAGTTGTCTCCAGTACGGCACCTACCTACTTGAACGCCCTTATACAGGCATATGTTACCTTGCGACTGTTGCTCTCCTCCAATGAACGACGCCTGGCTCTGCCACCCGTTTGCTCAAGGCAATCCAGACTCTTCTCGTCTGTTGTTCCCCATTGGTGGAACGCACTACCAGTTCCTACCAGAGCAGGGGCGTCCCTCTCTACCTTTAAAAAACTCCTGAAGACCTCCAGCTCTTCAGAAAGTACTTCCTCTTCTAAAACTACCAACAACTGGACATGCTGAATCTACCCCTTTAAGAATTGTCACAGCACTTACTGCTGCACCAACACTTTCTTATCACACTGTACCTTGATTGTTTCCCTTCTCTGTAAGTTGCTTTGGATAAAAGCATCAGCTAAATGACTAAATGTAAATGTAAATAAAAGATGAGGCGAAACCCTCTAAGCCACTGGTTCTCAAACTCAACCCAAACTATGGTACATGTACCACTACTGAAAGATACTTTGACTCACCATTGCCCATGGTCCATTGGCTAATTTGGCATTCTCAGTGAAGCATTGAACGATCACTTTGATGAAGTTGTCATCATACTCGTAACGTCTACCAAACAGAACCTGGCAAATGATGTTGGAGGCCGCATTATGAAACATAACCTGAGGGCTCATGGTTTTGCCTGTAAAAGACATAATGTAGACTCGACTGTAAACAATAGCACAATGCAAAAGTCAACATGGCAACACAAGTTCATGCAGTGAGTAGAGAGTCGCAAGGAGATAAAATAACAACACAACAGAAACCTTGACCACAGATGACATACCGATGCTTTTTTCCAGCGTTTTAATGATGTATTTTATCTCTCCATGAATCCTGTCCTCCATGGAGTTCTTTCCCAAACCAAAGTTCCTCAAGGTCATCAGAGCAAATCGACGATGCTCCTTCCAACTAGGTCCATAATCTGCCAGAATAACTCCTATAATAGGTGTAGTGACACAAAAAGCATTCAGTATGAGCTTACAGGTCTAAAGTAAATCCAAAATAAACATTTCTCAAAATATCACTGTCCATTGTGATCACTGATGCTCTATTCCAGAGCTCTTCTACTTTCTTTTTCAAAAAGAGATCACATAGAATAGTCAAAATGGTTAAAGGGATTTCAGAGAGAGTTCAGAGATATGGGACTTTGCAAGCTTTGTCGAAGGGGAGGCCCACAGCTTCAGACATTGAAAACCCCTGCCTTAAACTACCTTCATAAGTTTTATAATGAGATTAAAATTCTTGAGCAGTAATTAAACTGCATAGAATAATTCATACTCAAGGGCTCATGAAGTTACACTTAGCAGGTGCATAGACTGCTTCATTTGCTCTTTCACCATGTACTGTATTTTTACTCTTGGTTAGAACGATTTGTAGACCTGCTGAACATAGAGTGGGCAGCTGTTTCCTCAGGACTGGTGATGAAATTTAATATACAATTCATGAAATTCTCTCTGCACACACAGACACATTACTAATGTATGATAAAACATTGTCTGCCCTGTGACATATTATTTCTGTTTCACCTTTTCTATCAGTGGTATCATTGACGAACAGGTCTTGGGGTCGTCCAGCAAACTCTTTGGCCTTGGTCACTAAAGCTTCTTTCATGGCCTGGAGCCCATTGACGATCACAGCTGGTTTGGAACCGAGGAACAAACTGTAGACATTTCCGTAAGTCTTCCTCAGCTGGGACAAGATAACAGGTCAGTGTTTGAAATGTATATGTCACACAGCATAGCATACTAAAGCAGACTTTAACCCTTCAACCCTGAAAAACACAAAGTAAAACCAACTAACAAATTACAACAAGTAAAGAACAGATCAAAAAACATGAGACACTAGGACAACTAAGGGTGCAGATTAGTTGCTGGAGCACAAATTAAGTGATTTCATTGCATATAACCTGCTGAAAATGAATGTTTGAATCTATTGCACCTGGAGTCCACACCCTGAAGGAGGAACCTTTGTTTAAGGGGTTTAGAAGGTAGGTTAAATCTTAGATCGTTAAGGAATGTTAGGAATAAATCCTCCATTCTCCTTGGCCGTGCTTCAATAAACCTTTTCAGCACTGACTGAACTGACCGTCGATTAATACAATTGTGGCCTCTATTGATACTGGGACACAGTCAAAGTTCACAGGCAGTCAACTCTGTACAAATGTCAACATGTTACGTAATCACATGGAAACCCTAGTCCTAGTGCAGTCGTGAGTAACCCTTGCCTTTAAAATATATAATGCAGTGAGATTTAAGTGGCTTTCAGATAAGTTTAATTTCATATTTGAAGCCAATTTATAGTCAAACCAATTTTATAGTCTTAAAGTGTAGTGGCACAACAATTCTTGAAACTATTACTGTCAGGAAAGGAAGCAAAGAGGCAACATGAGTTTTTAACCATTTTAGAGACATTTTAGGTACTAACATTGATAATCAATGCCATACCAGTTTAAACCATTAGAAGAACATCATTTATTTCACTGTTTTCCTTACCCTCTCAAAGTCCTTCAAGGGGTTTTCTAGGCTTAGCTGCAAAATGTTTCCCAGTATCGGCACAGGAGTGGGACCCGGTGGAAAGTTCTTGGGCCTCTGGGACTTGAGTAGAAGGATGATGAGGAGAACACAGAGCCACAGCAGGATTGAAGAAAGCATGGTGGAAGGGATCTGAAGAGGCTAAGACTGAAGAGGCCAACTGACTTGCTTTAAAAGTGTAGTGCAGCTCTTAGCCCTGCCCTTTTTCATTGTGTACTTTGCTTTCCTGTATTAAAGGTGAAAGAGAACGTCAAAAACAGCAAGGAGGTCATACACCCATACTGGTTGTGACAGGCTTATGCTTCAACTGGCCGCCACAAACTCAAAATCAATTTATTTTCTTTAGGAAGAAAGCTATTAAGTTGTAAAGTTAATTTGTGTACAGTCAGGGACGGTACTCACTACCCTGTCTCACAGGAAAATATTCTATCTTTTACACCACAGCGTTACTTTACAAATTATGATTTTTACACACAAAACACATTACACGTTTATCAAATATTCAGTTTTGTTATAAATTAAACAATTAAAATCAATTGCAAACTATTTTGGTAATTGTTTGAGTGATTTTAATGCAAAAATGCCAAACATTTTGCATGCTTTCAAGCTTTTCACATATGAGGAATTTGTATTTCCTTTTAATTTATTTGTAATAGTTTTGAGGTTTGGACTGTTGGTTGGACAAAATGAACACTGTGAAGGTGTCACATGAGGGTCATTTTCCTAACAAAATTCCCCTCAAATCGTTTCAATCTTAGTGATATAGTATAACCAGCATGAATGAATGTGTTCGGTGATGAATCATGTTAGAGGACAGCTCGTTTTGATGAAAATGTGTTCAACGTCGTTCAGCTGATGAGTTACCTTGAATATCTTTCCATCTTCTACAACGCCTCGGGGTTGTGACAACCTTTACTTTATATACTTTCAACAGGACTTTGACTTGTAGTAGGACATTTACTTAACGCCCAAATAACCTGATGGTAAACATATTCACAACATTTCACCTCAACACTTTAAAGCTGATGATGCACAGCACCTTGAGAAGATGTCTGAGGGACAAAACATACGAGTTTCATCCTTGACCTTTCTCGTAAAACCGAGAAAACACATTTATAAACCTGGGCTTAAATCTCACCTTTGTGTTGCTTGCTTTTGAGTGTGGATTGTTCTCCCGTATTAAACTATACTAACACTACAACTGTGGTCCTCAAACATTATGTAATGGAACCGGCACGTGGTTCTCAAACATAACATAATTGATCAAACAAGTTGTAGCATGTGTCTTCAGTGCCAGAGGCTGCTTTATCAGTGACAGCTACACAGGTTGCCAGTTTGAAGGACAGCAAAAAGTTATTTCTCTTACAGTTTGCTGTTAACCGTCTGCAATGTGAATATCAATTCATGTAAGTACAGCATCAGATTATAGCGCCAAAAACTGTAGATACTGTTATGTATTAGGTTATATACTTTGTTCTTTAAAAAATTGCTCTCCTCAAATCACTTTTCAGAGATTTTGATTTTTAACTTAACTATAATTAATAGTTCATTATAAGTACTTACCTCACAAATAATTTATTCAAAAACAAATCCATACAAAGTGATTAGCTTCTCAGTTATTTAATTGTAACGTTAACTGTAATCATTTTTTTTTCCTGGCAGCAAGAAGAATAATTCCAAAATAAAAACAACATTGTTGCTGTCCACTCTGCAACATTATATTGGAATCGCTATGTTCAAGATTTAAATTGGAGAAAGTATGCAAAGCTTTTCGATAAGGTTCTTTCAAGTTGATTCAGAAGATTTTATGCCTCTGAAGTTCAAAACTGATATTGATGAACTGTGTCTTTCATGTGAATTTCAACAGTTTCTAAGCTGCAAATTTGCTCATCATCATAAGATCATCTACATGATCTTATTTCCTTGTGAATTTAATTTGAATTTCCATTCATATTCTCAACATTTACTATGTGTTCATGACTGTGTTCAGTTTGAGGCTCTTGTAACTCCACTATAAGAAGGATCGCTACAGGAAGTCATTCCTCCTCACTACCATTATAATCTATAATGACCACCCACTTAGTCTGTGACACTTTTCTGAAGGGTAGATATTGGATAATGGATATAACTTGCACTTGCACTCTTTCTCCGAATAAGAATGCACAATGCAAATTTCATTGCACAAAGTTATTGTACAGAGTTTTATGCAGATTTTGATTATATATTTTGCTCAGATAGAGCCATGTGTTCTTCCTTCTCTTAGATTTTTAATTCCATTCTATTCCAGTCAGTGCAAATTATGGAATTAGTGTCCATCTTTCAAAAGTGTCCATGATTCAAACCTGTAATAACAGTCACATCTTTGTCCACTGGAATGACCTGCCCGAGGAGATAAGGCTCGCTGAATCAGTGAATTCTTTTAAATCACTTCTTAACTCATTTTTACAGACTTTCCTTTTTGTGATGCCGTCTATTTTTATTTATTTATTTTTTAAAATAAATTTACATTTTTTTTAATCTCTTCACTTTGTTTTTATTTTTTATCTTTTCATCTATTTTCTATGTTTATTAATTGCCCTTGTATCATTTCTTTTATTATCTTTGATTCTGTCAATATGCAGTGTCATGTGTTCTTACACTGTGTTGCCTTCTGTTGGGTCTACTGCTCTGTAAAGCACTTTGTAAAACTGTTTTTTAAATGTGCTATATAAATAAAGTTATTATTATTATTATTATTATTATTATTATTATTATTATTATTAATAATAATAATAATAATAATAATAATAATAATTTATTTGTTTATTTTATTGAAGTATTTAAGTATCACATTTATTTCTTTTGTTATTTTTATCTCATTGCTGTTCCATAGTCTCGCCATTAGGTGGCACTGTTTCCCCACGTCACGGCCGGATTGCAGGTCGGAACTAAAGTCGCAGGTCTCAAATCGTGACGGGATATTTTCACAGTGACACAAAACGTCATTGATTTGGAGCTTGGAGAGCTGTAATAATATCACATCGACCAGCCGAGCTCGGTAAGTTCAAGGTACGGAGCGATGATTCGCCGTGAAACAGCCACGAACGGCGGCGCACCTGAACGTGTCGTCCGTCTAACGTGACGCGGCGCTCGGCCGCTAACGGGCGGTGACAGCCGGTCACTTTAATGCTAACGGAGCTAATGCTAGCCTGGGGGGAGGACTGCAGCTCCTCTGCGTGTCCACAGCTTCACAACAACGAGGAGGGAGAGGCTGGAAGTGTGCATGCTGGACTGCACATTTATTTTATTAGTTTATTTATTTATTGTGTCGTGAGCTGAGTGTGTCCCCTGCCTTTTAAATACCGAACCACTCACCGGCTGTCGTTGGTGTCGCCGCCGTTCGTGTGAACGAACAGAGCCGATATATATAATAACAATGGTGAAGCAGACATGGTGTTATGAGCTGTCTTTGTTGTAGAAGAAATTCCGTTAAATTGCTGTAAATGTCACTCACTTGTAATGATTAAAAATGACCACACGGGGGAGCCAAAACCTTACAAGTGGCTCTGGCTCAGGAGGTAGAGCGGGGCGTCCTCTAATCAGATAATCGGCGGTTCGATCCCCGGCTCCCCCCAGTCTGCATGTCAGCGTGTCCTCAAATTGCTCGCTGTATTAAGTCGCTTTTTGGATAAAAGCGTCAGCTAAATGACTAAATGTAAATGTACAAGTTGAGTTTATTTTAGTCCTCTTGAGATAAAGATAGATAGCTAGATAGACAGATAGATACTTTATTGATCCCGAAGGAAATTCAGGCATCCAGTACCGGCATGCAAACATGCATTAAACATACATTAGAATTGACCTACAACACAGTATCCATACGTTATAATTAACCTGAGATAGATCTAAATTTAAATATGTTCAGAGAAATGAAACATTTGTAGCAAAATGAAACATTTGCATAGGATTTAAATATGTACAGATAAATTAAAAACATGTGCAGAGGAATTAAACATTTGCATAGAAAATAAATATATAACTGTGTTAAGAAGTTAACCCATGCTAAACATCTATACAAAGACTATAAAAAAAATTGAAAGTGACCGTAGAAATAAAAACGTTTTATACAAATATGAGAAAGAACTACAAATGGGGATAAAGGCCTGTGTACAATTAAATTAGGCTGTAAACAGATGAATGAAAGTCACAGTCACAGCATGTAACAGTCAGAAATGGCAGTGACAGAGAGTCCAGGAAGTCGTGCAAAGAGGGGCAGATTTGTCCATTGTCTATTGTGCCTCCTGCCATCACTGAGAGCTGTTGTACAGTCTGATGTTCAGGGGGACGAAAGAGTTCTTAAGTCTGTTTGTGGAGCATGATCGAGACAGCAGTCTGCCACTGAACACACTCCTCTGCCTGATGAAGGTTGTGCAGAGGGTGGTGGGCGTTGTCCAGGGTCCTTCTCTCGGTCACAGTCACAAGAGAGTCCAGCTCTAAAGGTGTTAAAACATACTGTTAAAGGGTCTATTTTGGTGCCCTCACTGCAGCAATATGTGTTAAATCACCTTAGTAATAAAAAAATCATCATACACCGACTTAAATGTCACTCTGGAGTTGAATCTGTGGTTCAGTTTCAACAAAAACTGGACATAAACTTTCACCAAAGATGAGTTTGTTTATTTAAAGTCGCCCCCTGGTGCATCTCACCTCTGTTTCTATATATATATATATTCTCACAGTGGCACATTAGCCTGCATATAACCATGGTGACACATTTGTCAGTAGGCTTGCAGAAATCCATTATGAGATAATATGATTGCAAAGAGTCTGTAGTTTAGTGTATTTTTTGCTTGCTTGTACCTGCTTTGCAAGATATGCGTGCATTTTGACGTTACGGTATCAATCTATGTGTCCTTAATGCTGATTCATTCATCACAGCAGCCTCTGTGGCAAAAAGACAAATTAATATTGCATTGGTGAATAAACTAAGTGGGTTACTCTGTTGAAACTTTATTAGCTGCGTCTACTGAACGAATGCATCACTGAACTGTAGTCTCAGGTTGACGGCTGAGTAATGGCTGCGCAGTCGTCAATAGCAGCAGTTTTAAAGTGTTTTGCTCAGGGGACACAAGCTGAGCGTTAATGGATTAGATTGATTTACTTCTTTGATGGACTACATAGAAAAAGACTCGCTAATTTATTCCATGACTTCTCAGCATGGACGAAAAGAGTAAAAGACCGGCAGTTGTTGATACTCAGAAGTAAGGTGTGTGTTTTTGTGTGCAGGTGAGTTGTCATGGCAGGGGGAGCGGCACCGGGTGTCGACCTGAGCAGGAAGTTTGTGTCAGAAGCTGAGCTCGATGAGAAGAGGAAGAAGAGGCAGGAGGAATGGGAGAAAGTCAGGAAACCCGAAGACCCGGAGGGTAAGAACACACACACACACACACACTTCCACACATATCCAAACGTCTGAAATCAGCTGTGTGTTAATCCACGTATTTGTTTGCGTACTCCTCAGAGGCCCCAGAGGAGGAGTATGACCCACGTTCCCTCTTTGAGCGACTACAGGAGCAGAAAGACAAGAAGCAAGAGGAATATGAGGAGCAGTTTAAATTCAGTGAGTCTGTTTTTTTGGACTTTTTCCTTCTGCTTCTCTTGCTAATGCAATGTTTTATAAAGATCAGTAGTCATTACAAGAGCTTGCTGCGGTGCCCATCAGCACTATTAAATGCAAAACAGTCCACTCCAACGCACAAGTTCTAAATTTCACTTTCAGTTCGTGTGTCACTGCTGCTCTTTACTTTGCAGACAAGGATGGGTGACAAAACCTGGCTCACAGAATTCATTATTTCTAATATTTTCTCATCATTAAAGAGACATACCACCAATTTCTTGCATCATAATCGCTTTACACTCCACGAGTGTTTTTCTGAAGAAGAAAAAAAAAAAAAAAATCAACCACTCTGCCGCCATGTGTT
The DNA here is from genome assembly GCA_033000465.1 of Sciaenops ocellatus. Classification (NCBI taxonomy): domain Eukaryota; kingdom Metazoa; phylum Chordata; class Actinopteri; family Sciaenidae; genus Sciaenops; species Sciaenops ocellatus. Next base: position 6,263,506 of record CP136871.1, on the reverse strand, counting down.
GAGAGCATGTTTGTTTCCATGGTGACAGGAAACATGGTGAGAGGATTGGACGAGGATGAATCCAGCTTCCTGGACGAGGTCTCCCGGCAACAGTGTCTGGTGGAAAAGCAACGCAGGGACGAGGAGAAGCAGGAACTGTTGGAATACAGAATATCCTTTTTAATCGCACGTTTGAGTCGGTGTTGCATGAATGTGTTAATCTATTATTCCCCAAACTGATAAAAAGTGAGCTCTGAGACGAGGTTAGAGTTACAGCAGTTGCGTCTAGTTTTATTTCTTTTGTGTTTATGTTGTCGTTTATGCAAATGAGGATCAGAGGAGACTCGGCATGCAAATCTCACGTGCCCCACAGGCAAACAAAGAAAAGAAATTTGAGACTGGAGCTGTTGTCTTATAGTTTTAATATCCCAAAGTCCCTTCCAACTTTCCAGTACAGTGTCATTCTTCGCACGTTTTAATACAAATCGAAGTGAAGCGTAACAACTCTGTCATTATACTTTCCTCAGACTCATGCTGACACTTTATCACAAGCTCTGTGTTTTTGAATGTTTGCATTATATCAAAGTATCATTTCAAACGGAAAATTAGCCTTCAGAACAAGTTCATCATTTCATTCCTTTGACTATATCCCTGAAAAATCTGATGCATCTTATATTTAACGCTAAAATACGTTCAGGCAAAAGGCTTGATCCGTACTGTCTAGAAACAAACAAAAAATATAATAAATAACCGTAGTATTAATGTCAGTAAGTTGGCAATTACTCGCTGACACACCTTCGCTGCCCACTGAAACATCCAACAATCATTCATGCTCAAGCTGACAATGCAGTAGTATTATTCATGTCTATATTGTGGTAGACTGTGTGTGTGTGTTAGCTCCGTTTGACTGGCTCACTCAGCTCTGTTGTGAAAATGTGACTTTTACTGTTTGTCAGCAGTTACAGGCTTCCGCATATGTAAGATTGGGAGGTATCAGCTGTGCCAGAGATGTGTTTGTGCCAATAGAGTTACTACTTCCTGCTGATAGAGGTTGAAAGTCACCCGTTATTGCTGCACTTGGAATATGCCAGTTGTCATCGTGCATGCAATAAGATGGCTGTAGAACAAGATCTTTAGGATAAGGTGCCAGCTACTAACCCAAATCCTTCAACCAGATGATTGATTAAACGTGTCATTCTACCCCCATTACTGCTAATTGTGAGTCTCTCCGTACATATATGAGAGGCAGCTTTGTGTGTGTTGGCAGAGGCAGGCACAGCTCCACCACAGTCGAGCTCCTGGGACTGTACCATGCATACATTACACACACACACACACACACCCATACCTTGTACACGTGTCGCTCCTCATGTATGATAACAGCACCACGCTGTACACAATTTTTGTCCTTGAGCTTTATCTGAAGGACAGATAAGTGACGTCTCACTAAATCTTCACGATTTTTCTTCTTCTTGTAGCTCAATAATCACAACGAAATTCTGTTTCGCGTCATTCATTTAGGCTGACATCGTGTCCATGTTTCGATTTGTTTTTCTCTAACCAGTCAGTGACTTATCCGACCTGCCAGCATTTGCAGCAACGGTTGCTTGGAGCAGTTTGTCCCATTGATTAAACAGATCTGCTAGTTAGTGCTAGGATGACCGACACTGGGTTTTCGAGGCTGATACCAACCATTTAAGATATTATAGAATATCACAGTCTGACAGTAATATGTTGATTGACAGTATTTTTTTTCATGCAAACGAACAGTATGATAGGTTTCTCTTAGATTTGTGCGTGTTGTTTTTAGCAGTTTGAAAAATCAGCTTCAGTTCTCTGGTGGACGAACTACGTGACCGTGACGGGTTCTCAATAACCTCAAATCTAGTTTGGCGTTCCTGTGCTGATATTTCATGTTACCTGTCAGCTAACATGTACAACGATTGGATATATCTACAATGAGATAAGATCAATCAGCTTGGACGATTTATTGGTCTTTCTCTACCAGCTAGCTTTGCAGAAAGATGCCGTTCCCCCGTTCTTAATCCCACCTACAAAGCTCCGATTGGCTGATTTGTCTCCAACTGGACAGAGCAGCTATGAGTGGGCGCGATCGCTGAACACATCTTAGATGTGGGCAGCGATTCAAAGGTCTTGAACCAGCCTGCTCTTTTTAGCCAAATCCCATCTGCATTATATTGCTGCGTTACACAACCCTCAAATTTTAGCTCATGAAAGAAGCTTTAGAATATTTTCAGGAGGCTCTGGTAAAGTCATCAGGGTCACCCGGAGTGTGCTCTGTGTTTCTTTACATTACAGCACAGCTCCATTTTTAGTGCTGTTAGTTGAAGTAAAAGGTGCATTGTGTGCTTACGTGTTAGCTTGCTCCCTGTTTTTTTTTTATATTTCTGCTTAGAGACAGTTTACAGTTGTCGGCTGTGCCTCAGCTATTATTTAGTTTGTCCACTAATGAAACATTTTTTCATCTGATTAATCTGAATTCATGCATTTAGGACAGAACTGCTGTGATCCACAGGTACTGCGCCTTACATCGAAGTGTGCACCACAGTGCACATTTGAATACACGTCCAGTTCGTCAGCTTGTTGCTCCCTGCTGCTTTTCACGCGTTCCTCTCTGTCACTCTCTTTGTCTTTGCGGACAGCCAGGTTTCTGACAGACAGGTTTGTTCTGCAGATGAAGAAGAGAATGGGTTGTCGTGGAAACTGTATCATAGGCTGGTAACTACGGTGACGATTTAAAGCAGTTGCTGTGAACACAAAGTACACATACACTCGCGCGCGCACACACACAGGTGCAGACCTTAGTTAATGCGGTGAAAACTGGCCTCACGTATACCCGATGGCCCACTTTGTATCTGCTCATTCCTGTTCACTTGTCCCTTTTGTCTTAAACCTTGTGTGCTTTCTTTTTGTGCATCTCTCGGTCTATTTTCCCCCGTCTCTGCATCTCGACCCAATTTCACGTCTCTTGAGCTCTGTCCATCTCTCGGTCTTCTTTTAGACTCTATATCTGTGTCACCTCTGTCTGCCTGAGAGCTTTTCTGAGCCTTTTAAGAACTGTGTCACTTTTTCCAGTGCGCTAATGGAAAGATGTAATGGCTCCCCCTGGAGGGAGGACCTGCCCCAGCCACACTCACTCTTTGCTTCCTCTTCAAATTGTCCGTCACGGTGTATTCACCTTAACTCCGCACTTTCACAGCGCTTTAGTGAAACAAGCCGAAAAGTCCACCGAAAGTCGCAAAGAGCCAGAAAAGAAGGCAGCACCTAAACATTCAGGGCCAGAGCAAAGGACGAGCCACCTGTCTCAGGCACATTTATTGGCTGGAGCCGTCAAGAGGCGCAGGTATGCCGATACACATCCTTTAAACCTTACGTTAGCTGGTTTGCTTTGGCTTGGGGGCAGCAGAACACTGACATATTGTCAACATATAAAGTAAGTCACTGAGCAGCATGATCACTCAGTTCTCCATCTGACAAATTCAAGTCCAATGGTGTAGGTTGCATCGCTTTGGCCGAGGCCTTTTCCCAGAAAACGACCAAAACAATGAGCTAAAAGACACTAAAACGCTCACATACTTTTTCCAGTGAAAATCTTGATTAGAGCAGCTGTACAGTTTCAAAATCTCAGATGAAAACTGCTGTCTATCGCGACCAAACACATCAGAGATTTGCTGGTCACAAAACCAAAACAACCAGCTGAAAGACACCAATGAAAAACTCGATTAGAGCAGCTTTAAATCTTCAAAATCTCTCTTTTTTCTCTCTCTCTCTCTCACACACAGTTCCTCCCAGTCGTCAGACAGCAGTAAGAAACAGAAGGTGGAGAACACAACAACTACAGCAGCAACGACAGGAAATGGAGAAAGACACACAGGTGGGCTGCAGCCTGAGGCCTGCAGTGGACAGAAAATGTCCAAATTCCTGGATTTATTAAATGATAATACTATCAGACCAGAAAGAAACAAACACATATACAGCAAACTGTTTGTGACTGAATGATGCATGGATTGCATACGCGGTGAGTGTGTTTTTCTTTCTGGAATTATCTGAATATTGAGAACAACGGACCTGTGTGATGGAGATTCATATACTCAAGTTTTGCCTCATAATGGAAAACTAAGAAAAGATGAACCCGAGTCTACAGAAAGCCCAGAGCTGAGCCATTTGATCTTAATGGAAGTTGTTTTACCCGTTTAAGGTGTACATTAGCCATGGTTATGTGTCTGTTCATAACAGTTTTTCACTTTGACTGCAGCTTTAAAGCTATTTTAACTGACTTTTGGTCACTTGACAGCAGCAGAGCAGTCTGAAAACACAACTATAACGTGTTCTTTGGAAGTTGGTATGACAAGCAGCCTCGTCCTTGTCATTTTACCAACTTCGCAGGTAAATAACTGGCTTCTCAGGTGATCAATGCTCGGTAGTTGACCAGCTGGTCGCTCTCTTTGTGTAGCAACAGTTTGGTGCTGAGCGGGTAGTGAACAGTGGAGTTAGCAAAGCCGTTTTGACTGAGAACAGCTGCTTGAAACGAGGCTAAGAGCTTTGAGTGTGAATCAAAACAGTCAAAGTTTTGGGCCATAAAACCTAAAGAAGCTGAAAGACACCAAGTTCTCCGGTGGGCTGAGCGGAGCTGCAGTCAGTTGCTTTGTCACTATGAGCAAAACGTTTCACGTTACACAAAATTAGATGCAGGATGGTTTTAGGAAACCTGGTTATCTTGTCAGATTGTCTTATTTGTAGTGTACAGGCACTTCTCTACTCCCAAATATTTTGAATTCATCAAAACAAACGCCTAAATATGCAAAAGTTTTTCTACCTGCGTTCCACTGAACTTTTACAGAAAAATGCCTATCGCCACTGTCATATTTGATTTTTCTCTGTGCTTCGTTGCACAATTCGGAACTATTTTAGTTTATGTGTCTGCATTCACAAGCCCTGAACCTGACAGTATGTTGTGTTGTTCAGAACAGGAGGCCGGTTCAGGAGGAGGAGCAGGGGGAGCTGAAGATCAGCAAACAGTCCCCGGCCTGACGGCGAAGACCCCCTCGGCTCCCCTGGGCTCCGGTCAAGGCGTTTTACACCTGCCGTCGGCGGCCGTGTGCGTCGGCGTTTTACCGGGACTCTGGGTTTATTCCGGAAGCAGCGACTCTGACAGCAGCTCGGACAGCGAAGGTAGCGTGGACGCAATCATGTTGCCGTACCCCCGGCACAGCAGGGCCTACAGATAGGCACATACACACACACAAAAACACACACGACCTAAAGAGTAGGCTTGCATGCCTTCAGAGTGGCTTGCAAGCAGAAAAGGTAACCTCACACACACGCACACACACAGACAGATTAAACACACACACACAAACATGACAGAACCTACAGAAGCATACCTGGTAGACATTTTCAGTATTCCTGTTGTTTTCACAGCTGTGAGTTGAACTGTTACTTTGTCTTCTGACAAAGTTCAGCCCAGTAATATAACCCTAATAATCAGTAACACCAATTTAAACTATTCTGAACGAAATCTGTGTATCTATTTGTGTTATTTTTCTTTTTGCTATTGTGGCACTCAAACATGACACCTCCACCCTTCCTTCCCTCAATCACATCTCACGCAGTTTAAGCCGAGCATCCAATCCCGCACTGCCTACCCCGACGACATCCTGCCCCTCCCTACATCCCCTCCCCTTCCCAACCCATGTCACAGCGACTGCAAGCTGTGCTGTTGGCTGAGGGAACAGTGATTGACAGCTGTGGAGAAAGAAGGAAGAGACTGCTTTAGACTGTGTCACATGACTCACACCTTTTAGCTATCAGCAGCAGAGCTGAGAGGGAGGGAGAGAGAGAGCTGGGGCAGGACACACTTCTCTCTCTCTCTTTCTTTGTGTGAAAAGTTTGAATGGTTTGAAATATGATGTTTTTATTTGTGTGATGTGTTTTCTCATCAGTAGTTTGTCTCAAAGTTGCATCGTGCTGGAAAGATGCTGGACTGTTTGCTGCTGTCTCAGACGTTGAAGCTTTGTTTTGTTGGTCAAAGTCTGAGCAAAGAAATAAAAAGCCTTCCCTTCTCATGTGTGTTTACTGAGTGTATTTGTGTGTGTGACCAACACATAGAGATAGAATATTTCTTTTATTATTATCAGGGACCAATTGGGAATTCAAGCTTTTTTTTTTATCAAGCACCACGGTGGTTCTCTACCATTTTGGCTTGTAATAATAATCTCCACATCTGACTGCTCATCGCAGTCATCTTGTGTGGATGTGAATTATTAATAATGGGTACCAAAGAGTCATTTCTGTCTTTTGAAATTGTTTCTTTTGAAGAGTTGGAGGCCTGAAGAGGTGAAAGTGTTCAAGTATTTCACAAGATAAAAGCAACATGTAGACAGAACAAAACCTTGTCCCGGTCATGTTATGATCCCTTGGATTTCTCCTGGGATATGTTTGGATACCACACGGACAATACAATACTTATACAATAAATAAAACATAATTTACTGAGTGCAAACTACTACATGCATGTGGTGAGCAAGCTTTTGATGTAAATAACTGATTCGGGATAACATTCAAACATAATTACGGCAGTCTTTTTCACTTCACACATTCATGTTTGTCAAAACTTAATAAACACAGTTAATACTCCTCAACATTTGTAAGTGATGCTGCATAGCGACAGTGTGGTAAAAGCAACATGACAAATTTATTATTTAGCCTACACACAAAAAAAGGAGCCGAAAAAATATGAATGTCAATTATTATGCAACTGTTCCACACCCATTGGCTCTGTGAGGCTTGAGCTAAATGCTAACATATTCATAACAACAGTATTGAAGATTAGCAGGTTTATTGTTTGCTGTGTTCTATTTAGATTTAGCATGTTAGCATGCAAACATTTGGTAATTAACACTCAAGATAAAGTCATTTTGAGGCCTTTTGAGAGGTACTTTGGTCATAACCCAAAGCATTGGACTGATGGCACTACATTTACATAATAAAAGAACATATCTAGATTTTGAGAATTGAAGTATTTAATTCGTCCTAACCTAATAAGTAGTCCTAAATTATCTAATAATCTTTAAAAAAATATATAAAATATGAAGCTGTTAGAGCACCACCATCTTGTGGATTTGTGTCATTTTGCTGCCTGTGCATCGTCAAAAAATGAGGAAGAAACCAGGCAGCAAAAATAATATTCACACAGTGTTGAGGTGTAAAATACATCACACAAAATCTTCTTTTAAAAGTTTGAAAGGTAACGACAGAAAATGAATGCATTGCACTGTGAAAAATGAACTCCAGTTGCCAGTTTGTTGGGGGGTTAAAAGATCTGAGATGTAGCTCGGAGCCAGATCTACATGGACCATAAAATTAATGTGAGAAATTGAACTAGATCAAAACTAATTCGGGTAATTGGATTCTGGGATGTGTATTCAGTCCTCATTAAAACCTTGGCAGCAGATTTGTGCATCTGAAGCTGAGCTCACTTAGCTGGCTGAGACATTAAAACGGTGGCAGTCAAGGTGAGACAATATCAAAATGTACTGAGGTCTTTCAGTTATATTAACCTACGGTAAGAAGAGCAATGTTTGTAATTGTCTTAAGCGGATAACATCGGTGTAAGAGTCACTCAAAGCCTTTGTAAACACAGAGTGATGATGGGAACGGAGGATAATTTTATCTTGTGTTCATTGCCAGTAACAAGCATTTCAGTTTGTCTGAGAACAGTTCACTGACATCATTAAGGCAGCCGTTGGTTTCTCAGTTTTAACCGGGAGATGAAGCTCAGTATCACTGGTATAGCTGTAAAAAGAGTTACCATGACAACAAATAATATGACCAACATACACAAAGAAAATATCAGTTCAGGATTTCAGTTTTGAGGCGGTTCAAACACAAGCGTTTAAGATGAAAATCAGTCTCCAGCAACCGTTTTTTCTTCTCTCTCACTCTGGCAATTGTTAAAGAGTTCAGCATGATTGCGGTTTGTGTCAAAGGCAGCAGCGCCAAACCAGGAGAAATCCACAGAAAATGGAGGCGTGATGGCGATGAAACTGACTTGTTTTAAGAAAAGACTTTCTTTGATGCCACATTTAGTGTAAACTGAATTCACTCAGTCCCCTTAACTGGTAGCAGCAGGTTGTAATTCATTATCTCTTTTGGACAAAAACAACAAAATCAGAGCTGAGTCATGTGGAGTAAAACACCACCCACCCTTTCAGTTTCTTATTTTGCATCTCTTTAAAGTCATTTTGCATCTATTTGTGGTCGCTTTGTGTCTCTCTGTAGTAATTTTCTTTTTATTTTTTATTTTTTTTTTATCTCTTTATGGTTATTTTGCATTTCCTTGTTTTGTGTCAGGTCGTTTTGCACCTCTTTGTAGTTGTTTTGCATCTGTCTGTGGTTGCTTTACGTTTTGGTCATTTTGTTTCTCTTTCTGGCTGCTCTACATCTCTTTGTAGTCATTTGGGGTATCTTTGTGGCCACTGTAAGTCTCTTTGAAGTCATTTTCTATCTCTTTGTAGTTGTTTAGCATGTGTTTGTGGTTGCTTTACGTTTTTGTTATTTTGCGTCTTTTGTAGTCATTTTGTTTCTCTTTCTGGTTCTTCCACATCTCTTAGTAGTACATTTGGGTCTCTTTATGGCCACTTTAAATCTCTTTGTAGTCATTTTTGTGTCTGTTTTGCATCTTTTCTTGGTCTCTTTGTAGTCGTGTGACTTTTTGTGGTGTGCCGTTCTTGTATCCACAAGGACAGAGGACACTTCCTTCAGTTTATTAACCTGAGTGTGGACATAGACACAACTTTATAAAAACAATAGCAACACATTTAGTACAAAGATGCACAGCAATACACATAGTTTAAGTACACAATTGAGCACTGCATAAAAAGTACATTAAAAACATCATATGAGAACATAAACAGTCATATAAATATACATTCGATATATATGCATATCAGGAACTCCTCTTCTGCTTCCGTTCATTAAAACTCTGACATTAACAGCCTTCTCTGACACTTTCTGTGCCATGTAACACTTCATTCCCATTTCAACAGAATATCGTTAAAATATTTACAAAATCTGATAAATACATATTTGAGAAGAAAAAAAAATCATGCGTTTGTGATCAACAGCATCAGTCTGTAAACAGTGAGTAGATATGAGCAACATGCAGGATAAACCGAAGTCATTAGAAATCAAAGGATTTTGCAAAAGCTAGCAAAATGGCCCCATATGTAACATCCTAATGAGTTCACACATTATCCCATATCTATCCTGTGTTAGTGCTACAGCTGCCACTATGCCCTCGTCCTGCTCTGCTTCCGTCCTTTTGAATCGAATAAGCATAGTGGAGCATTAAAACCTGTCTTTTTGGGACGAGTGGTGATCAAAATTTTAAAAATGAAACCACCACCCTGACGACGGAGCAGTACTGAAGAAACGGTGCTCTGTTCAGGCTCAAGCTGCGAGTCCGCCACATGTGAGCACAAAAGCAAACAGCCTTCATCTGATCCGCTACCTGAAAAGGCTCCATATGACAACGGGAGGGAGGATTCAACCACTGATATATTTCAGCTTAGAAGGGACTTTACACCAAAGAGTTGTATGTACCACATGATATCAATCACAATACACACATGCAAAAAAAACTACATCCTGATAAATCAAGATATTTTTAATTTCTCTAAAAAATGGCCAGTGTTTACCTGCATATTCATATATATCCATATTATTTGGAGACACCTGCCATCACTGTAGACATGCATGGTCCTTTACACATAATCATCATATTCTGTGCGCTGGAAAGCTTTAAGAAACAGAGAATATCATTATCTTCTGATGGATTCACACTGACTAAACATTCTTTAACCAGCAAATATAATGGCAGGGATGTCTTCAATGTTTGATTCTTTTTTTTTTAGTCCACAACTTATTTTTGTTCACAGCTGATATACACACGTTCATTCTGTATTGTTTGCTGTTAACGAGAAGAGAGGTTTTGTTGAACTATTGTACAGCGTGTGGGCTCACGGCTTCGGGCGGTCTCACTCCGGTGCTGGGTTAATGGGTGGTAGGTTCCGCTGTTTAAAGTACTGGGTGACCTGCTGAGGCAGCTCGGCCAGGACTGACTTAGCGAGGGTCTCCTTTGGTGCCTGACGGAGAAAAAGAGAAACAGACCAGGTTAACCTCAAACAAACTACAAAAAACACAGAGGAAGTGAACGACTTTTCCAGCACTCTTTTTTTGGTTATCTGGTACACGGCTACACAACAATGAAGTCATAGTGATGTTAAGTGTTCACACGTGTGTGCTATATGTGACCTATACACCAGTTTGGCCCAAAAATGACAAAAGAGTCATTTTTAGGTATTTTCAGGTATCGTTAATGGGTTTTTGTTTGTCATTTCTTGTTAAACAATAAAAACATGTTGGTGACTCATCCTGCACTCAGGGACATATTCTAATTTTGCATCCAATTAAATGCTTTCTCGCCTTGTTTGATAAAGTCTATGAGTGATTTCAAGCGCTGCTACATGCATCTATGGCCGGGCCTCACTGATTACTGTACAAAAGCACAACTTTATTCACTGATTTCAGTGAAAATGGATTGTATTTTATACAGAATATATTTGCTGGTTTTCCTTCTGAAGTCTGCTCAGCTTCAACTCTCTGATTTACAGAGATTCTTGATGGACAGATAGCTTTAACACAACAACTTGCTGACCAAGGCTGCCATTGCAGCTCAAAGACCAACAGAGAATAATGTTACACTACTAGACGGATTTAAAGACTTTCCTGTTGGTAAGATTGCTGATTTTGTAGGCTGTGTTCACTGGAAGGTACACACTGACACTAGATCATAGAGCTACCTGGAATGCACAGCAGTGATGCAATGCACACTTGCCTTTCCTGTAATGACATTTCTTGTTACTTTTCAACATAAATACACATATATCTGTGTGGTAGACTAATATCTGCTTATATATCAGCCTGACCAGTTTATTAGTTTATAACTGTATGAAAAGACTCAACTCACTGGCATGTGGAGTTCATCAGGGCTCAATCCTGGGTCCTATTTAATTCTCTCTTTCATGCTCCTGTATAGGCCATCAGTTTATTTTTGTTTCTAATGACTGCTATTCCGATGATTATGTCCAGCGCTATGTATTTGTGAGACCAGGGGAACTTTCATATCCGGCCATTTCACATAACTCGTCTTAATTAGATTAATACCTTGATGTTTCCTGCAGTTAAAAGTCAGAAAAGTTCTGGTACTTGCACTAAATTGGACCTTTGAATTTTTAACCATTTATCTCAACCATACAGTATCAGTAAGTTGCAGTTTCCATACAGGTCAGCTTTGTCTCTCAGGTCATCAGAAGAAGAGTTCCTCAAAGTGACTCAATTTTTCATCTGAATCTCATCTCAAACATCACACTGTTCATTAAAATGTTCTTGATGCAACATGACTGATTTATTCATCTTATTATTATTATTATTGTTCCTATTCTGAAGCTAATAAACTCTATTACAACTATAGCTACAAACTTAGGTATAAGTTGTAGTGAAAGTTTAGCCTGCCAATACAGCTCATCATTTCAAGTCACTCTCATTATTGTCTCCTATTGTCTCAGCTTCATTTCACCATCTTCTTCTCTATTATGTCTGCTGCTGTCTCTCACCCTCCCACCAACAAACTGGAATAAAGCCAGCAAACACTGTCTGTTCCTCCCACTACAGAGGAAGTCAGCTCGCCCACCACCAGCCCCCACACACACACCCTCACAAACACACACACACACACACACACACACACAGACACACAGACACACACACACACACACACACACACACACACACAGACCAAAATGACTACCGTGCACAGCCTGCAAATGTGCACACACAAATTAGGCCTTGAGCTCATCTTCAGCACACGACACTCGTAATAACACTTTTTCCAGGCATTGTATGTATGCACGTCAACACAGCACACACTCACAATGTCTCTGTCGAGTCTGAGATAACCAGGCAGCTCTCCTCATCTAGCAGACTCTGTGCGTGTGTGTGAGCAGCTACAATCTGAGTAGCAACAGGCTGCCATTTGGAAACACATTCACACTCAGACAGCATGACATCATGTCATTAGGTAAGCCTCTACCGCAGAACTAAGATGGAGTCAAAGTGGCACTGCAAGTCACATCAGCAAGTCGAACGTTAGCTTCAGTGGCATCTCAGCAAATGGTGAGTGAAAGACATCGAACTTTAGTGAGACCTTAACAACTTTCTTCTGTGTGACAAGTGACGATAGGGTGTTTTATATTGAATATTTGTGTTTCAACACAGTTCGATGTGTCGTCTGTCCCACGTACCCGCCTTAAGACCCATGCTGATCAAACTTCTGAGGCCGTAGCACTGAACTCTTTAATACTCTGCCTGCAGCTAACAACATAGCTGTTTAGACCTTAGGTAACCTGCATGCACCATGTCTGCATTTTACATATTTACATTTGTATTATTTGAATTGTGTTTTATAATAATTCTTCTATGCTGTATACTGCTCTTGTAAAGTATTTTGTGACTTATGCCTCAAAAAAAACATGATACAAATACATTCAACATACTTACTTACTTTCTCAACTATATCAGATTGTTTGTACTAGTTCTTAGGGACAAAAATGTTTTAAACTGTCCAATAAGCATAAAGTTCTAGTAAAATCAAACCTGCAATAACATTTTTTTTCTGGCCACTTTGGGACAGGAGAAACAAGCTGTAGATACGTCATTCAAATATCTTTAAAAAACTCAGTTCTTGTGGTGAATTTGTTAGCAAATAGTTTCCTATTTAGATAGGCAGTGAATATGTTAATATTTATTTTGAATTGTGTTTCCGGCCTTGATGGATGTCAGTCCAATATTCATTCACGCAAATATAATAAATTTGTGACACATCCAGCTTTGATGGAAAAATGTACTTAATTTACTTAAAAACCTACCTGGCATCAATCTAAATTCTTCTTTTTTTGTTTTAAAGTAAACTTCAAGCATTCAGTCGTAGTTTCTTTCTTTCTTTTTAATGCCAGTAGGTTCCATGTCATCCCTCTGTTTTTCATTTTTAAGACCATTACTCACGTTACGGAAATCCCTGAAAGGGACGAACTGCACGATGTCCCGCAAGGCCTCCTCTCCTGTGTTGGACCTCAAAACGCTGGCGTCTCCATCCAAGAACTCCATGGCAGCAAAGTCTGCATTGCCCACGCCAATGATAATGATGGACATGGGTAGCTTAGATGCCTGTACAATGGCGTGACGTGTCTCGTCCATGTCGCTGATGACACCGTCTGTTATAATGAGGAGGGTGAAGTACTGCTGCAGAGGGGAAGAGGGGTGGTAGAAGGGAAGAGATGGAGAAGACATAACAGAAAATGAGAAACCCCAATTTCATGTGATGGCAAGGACAAGGAAAATCTCATGATTTGTGCTGTCAGTAATGAATAAGTAGAGAGATATAGTGTTGTCAAAGCAGAGAAGGAAGGTCAAGGCAATGACAGATACAAGGAAGACCTGAAAAAAGATAAGCAGTAAGACATTTGAGAGACGATGCTGCACGACGGAGAGAAAATAGAAAAAAAACTGAATTAAAGCTTTTCTGTATTACAGTAAGTTGGGCTCCATTCATATGACAGCACGCCATCTGTTCCAGGAAAAAATGACGGCAGAAAAAAAATGAATCCAGTGATGAAGAAGAAAAAAAGAAAGAACGAACAAACAGTGAACGCTTTCCAGGGAATCAGACAGATGAGACAGATGGCACTTTTTCTGTCTCTCCTTATCTCTATTTCACATATATAGATGATATATATGAAAGATTTATAGGACACTACACACTCGTAAAATACACTTACAAATATGCTGGAATGAGAGAGAGAGAATACTATTTCATTATTGTGTTGCATCTGATATGATATGAATGAAGAAAATATGCAATGCTACATTGGTCAGGTTTTTCACGGTAAAAAAGTGGTAGCTGTGGTTGCCAGAATTTTACCAGAATTTTGGTGTTTTATTACAGATCCAACACTGTTTTGTTGTATAACTGACATAAGAATATCACATGAATGCCAAATAAATAAAGGTTTTGCCATGAAATATTAGTGTTTTACCGTACAATTAACAGTCTCTAATATAGAACACTTTATTCTGTATAAATTCCATTGAAATGCCATGTAAATAAAGGCTTGTAAATATGACTGTTTTACTGTATACAAGAAAACAGGCATATTTCATGGCATCGTTTACTGTCATGGTTTGGCAGTTTTTCACCGTAAAATCTACAGGCATTTTTTACAGTGTTATGGTAGACTCATTCTAAGGTAACAAACCACAATTTTTCTTATTTTCAGGTGATTATAAACTAATGAAAACATGAATAAAGATGAATATTATATACAACGAAGCCACCTAAATCTTCCACACTGGACTTTTAAATATCTCACTCTTAGAGGTGGTTGGTTAAGCCCAGAGTTAAATAAACTGCTGCATAACCATAATATATAACATTACTGGCTTCATCTATCTGTTAAAATAGGCTTAATGTTCCTTACAGCTTCATTCAGACATGATGGGACATTTACGGACAGATCAACAATGCTTGCGTGATATTTGGCACCTGGTGCATGAGAGGGAGCAGACAGAGAGAGTTATATCATAACTGTAACACATTACGATAGCACGGAAGAACAGTGTTTGTCTGTTCGCTCACAGCCTGCATCACTGGTAGAGATTTTAGATCTTATTTTGCTATCGAAACCTTCAATGAACAATGACGTGAGAGGCTCGCTCCCTCTTCTCATAGTGGATGTCCTACACACTGATACGAAACCGTATCATCTCCATCTATGCTGCAACTCTCATTTAATTATTTATTATTTGCTCGTATTCTGTATGTAAAACATTTAACGTTATATTCATTTATTCATCCGTGCAGATGGTATGAATGAAAACTGAACATATAGGTATTATTAGGTGATAATTTTATTCATCAATGGTCAGCTCAGGCAGTGAAAGTGCACAGGCGTCCAAGATGTCATATGCTGTAAAGGTTTATTGAATCTTGGTCAAGCAGAATGGAGGATTTATTAATATACTTGTCATGACATGATGCTGCCTCAATTCTGAGAAGCATCAACTCATTTAGATGTCCCTAAATCTACACTATAAGGTATTTGCCTATTGGTCAGTTGTGTACAAACAAGGAAATACGTCAACGCCTATTGGTCCGACATCTTTATCTGACTCTGTATTGCCTTCTTCATTATGTACCTATCTGTTGTGTCTAGGGAATAAGGCAGCCCTATCCTCTGACCCCGGTTACCATAGTAATGATCAAAATGGCGCCTGCTTCCCTAAGCACAAACATACAGCTGCTCTGTATCTCAAGGAGAGAAGTCAGTGTCCTCATGACAATTTAAGATTTGACACCATCCCTACAGTGACCTTAAGATGTATGCTTGACCTTGTGTAACCCCCATAAGTGGCATGCTAGAAGAGAAAGTCAGTCATGATTGGGAGAGACTGGTGGTCAGATTATCACTGGTTTTTAAACCTTTTCTTGCCCACGCTCACACCACGAGAGGGAAAAGTATTTTTAAAGACAGACAGATCTTGCTCTCTCTCTTTCACAGAGTTTCATAGTTTGCCAATGCCAAGGAACTGACAGCGGTTATACACTTGTACTTTTAAGGTAGAAAATGCTCTGTTTGAGGGATTCTGTCGAAAGCTGATCCAGTTAAATAAACACATGAACACTGACATCAACATCAGGAGCGGTTGGGATGGGAGCGAGAGAAAACAGCAGCAAACATAAATATGATCGGACATTACTGGCCACACAGCTGGGAATGAGCCAATCACTGTAGCGCGTGATGCCGATCAGCAAATACAAGCAATGGTTACACAATTATATTTGGTGGAAAAGGCTCAAACAGCCCGCTGCTGTTGAAGCTGCTTCATGATCTGATATGAGGCCTGAATGGTGTATGATAAGGACAGACAACATGAAGACACACACACACACAATCACACGCCCATGTTACACACACACATGCAGGGAGGGCTCTGAAGCCTGTCTCTTTAATGTGCTAACAGCAGCGCTCATTAGAGAATCATTATCACACAGACAGACAGGGTCTCTCACACACTGGGACACACACACAAACTGCACTGGCCTGCAGCCTGTGTTTGTGTATGTGTGCACGCGCTTGTGTGTGTTGGTAGCATGAGTGTGTTCGTACACAGTCACAGTCTGCAGTCGCAAGTTCTCTCATTATCTGAGGAACAAGAACACTGAGCACAGAGCAGCAACCGGTTTGTGCAACCTACAACCTACCCACCCACTTACCCCAACACACACACACACACACACACACACACACACACACACACACACACACACACACACACACACACACACACACACACACCAGTATGTGGTCCATGCACACACTTTTGCTGTGGCTGTCACATCTCATTGTCTGTTACTCCTTCCTATGTTCCAGCCCTGTTTGAACTCACTGTAATATAAAACAAGAAAAGGGTCTGCAATCATTTCCTTACAGAAACAAAAGGATTCTGGCACGTAAGACACAGACGAGTACAATCCTTTGTGTATTTCGCTCATGTATTTGTTCTCGGCAGGGTGACAGGGTACAATTAGGGACAAAAAGCATCGTGGGAGCATAATGATACCCAGCTACTGCACTCTCTTCAGATTTAGGCAGGAGACGTGTCACTGGATATACAAGAGGGGGACAAGTTTGGAGATCCGAAGCTCCTGTGAGTGTCACACATCTTTACGTCCCAGTGGGAACATCCCGCTGAGCCTCGCTGTCTGTCATTTAAGTCGCAGCATAGCAATGCCGTCCGAAACATGAACTCAAATACAAAAAAAACAGGCCAACTGCACAGCCTCCGATTTCTTTAAAAGATATATATTTTTAGGCATTTTTTATTTTATAGAGACAGCTTGAGAGATAAATAAGAGGAAATTCTGGGACAGAGAGAGACATGCAGCAAAGGACCCAGGCTGGAATCAAACCCACTGCGGTACGGAGTTTAGCCTTGATAAACAGGGCACACACTCGACCAGGTGAGCTACCGAGGTTCCCCAAACCCTGCTATTTCTTTATGGCTCACTTTATATGACTGCTTCTGTGTATTTTGCATCGGTAGATCTGAATTTCAAAAATGAAAAATGCAATTAGAAAATAAAAGATATACTGGCTTGATGGCCTCACAGGAATGCAGCAATTAATCAATTTCACTAGTAACCGCGGATTAAAATATCATATTTTGTATTGAAGCTTTTAAGCAGAGTTTCAGGAGCAGGCCCACAACTCAACCGTGCCACTTCCGATAGTCCTATGAATACCTTTCTAACCCTTTTGTCCTCTTCACTCTCGTATTCTGTGCAATGACAGTACAAAGAATGTGATGTCACCTGTAGGTTTCCAAAGCGCTGTTTTGAAGCTGAAAATATGCGGAACTGGGTGCCACCATGTTGGATGTACTGCTTCTTCTGCCTCCCAGCTAATCTAAAAATTGTCACGTGAATCATCGGTGGACCTAAGGCGGGTTGAATGATGCCTGGGTGCTCTAATAAGCCATCTGTAACAGCACTTACTGTACCTGTCAATCTAGCGGCCATGCTGTTAATTATGCGCAACTTTAAGCATCAAAATCATTTGAATGTTTTCAGTGCACTATAAGCCAACTGCAACAAAGCAGGAAAAAGAGCATTCACCTTTTAGAAATGTAACGCTAACCAAAACAGCATGTAACAGCATCAGTTTTACTAAAACAAAAACAGCATCAGTCGTGCTGTGAAATCAGTTCATTAAAACTGTGAAATTGTCACAATAGTGTTTTTTCCTCAAATATAATCGTACCAAAAAGAAAAAGAAAAGAAAATCCATAATCGTTGCATGCCTACTCACAGTGAACAGGTTTGTGGCTCTAAGGCATAAATAGTTTTCTTATTTGGCTCCCAGAGTGACAAATTTAGAAGCTGTGCTGGTGCAAGCAGCAGTGATTACACATTTAGTTGAGATTTAAAGAGTCGTTTAGCAGCCCAGCCAAATGGCCAAGGCAAAAAATTCTCAGTCTTGTGCGAATAGCTAAGAAAAACTGTGACAGACATTTAGTGGGTTCACCCTGGCATGCTACAGGTGGGGTGAATTAATTCAGTCAGCGAATTATTGCTTTCATTTACTTTTCAGTGTGAAATCCAGCATCAAAATAAGCTTGTCTTGGTTAAGCTTCCAAACTGCACTCCCTGTTGCCTGATTGATTTCTCATCAGTATGTGTGCTAACACAACCACAAGAGTTTTTTTTTGGTTGTTGTTTATTGACACCGCTATTGTTAAATCCTATTAACACCTGAGTTACTTAGGATAGCTCGAGGAAGACTGTATGACTTCCTACCAAAATAGAAATCTGTCTTGGGTGTGAGACGGAGCCTTAGGCATGTTCTTAATTTGGATTTTAATGTGTTACTGCCTCAGATGCGTGATCCAGTGGTTCTCTGGATACAGTATGCTGAAATGGTGGATCATTGTAGTGATTACAATATGTCCTGACACACTTTAATGCGTGTACCAAACTTTACGCCAATCCATCCAGTAGTTATCGAGACATATCACGAAAAACCACAAATGTTCAACCTCACGGTGGTGCTAGAGAAAACATCCAGAAGTCGAGGATCACAGAAGTTCACTCTATGGGGGCCATGATGGTTTGTATCAAGTTTCATGATGAGAAAACCAAAAGCAATGGACTGACTAGAACATGATGCTAGCATGCAAGAGTCAGACACCTGAGAGAGTGGAGAGGAGTTAAAGTAGATAAAGTGACCCACAAAAGAAGAAAATGCTTCCCGATCATGCTGTTAAGCCCGAAAATGTGTGAAATGCCTGGTCAGTATGTCAGCTGAAAGGAGGTGTGAGATGAAAGAAGTTGTCACTCCAGTCTGTCACCCTCCTCCCTGACACTCTGGACAACATGCCAGGACTCCGAGCCAACAGATGCACACACTTGTTTGTCCCATCAGCCGTCAAGCTGTCGAAAGATTGTGAGTGCAAGCCGCCCTGACAGGCACTCACTCCTGACTGCTCCTCTACTACTGCTGACTGAATAATATTATTTAGTGTTATGTTTGTGGTTTCTTGAAAAGAGAACCACTGTGATCGCACCTTTGTGTGGGTGGGAGCGTACGCTAAACTACAGAGACGTTGACAGGACATCTACAAAGGCAGAGAGGACGAGAGGGTGGTTTCTCAGAGGAAAAAGTATGAATGTACCACCACAAAGCCACCGAGAGCAGGAATTAAAGGAACAAAGGAAAATATCAATGAATTTACTAAAAGGGAAATGGTTCAATGCTAGTGAAAGTAGACAATGGGATTGTCCTAATACTGATTTAGCACCGGGCAGGCTGAAGAGAAAGCAGAGAATAAAGAGATGAAAGTGGATATCAGTGAAGGGATCGAGTAAACCTAAAGAGCTGTTTGATAGCACAAAGGTACAGGATGAAGTGAAGAGATGAAATGAAAGAGAGTCGTGGGCAGTAAACGATGTGTGAGCTGTCAAATCATTGTTCACCAAGGAAGAGAGCAGCAGTCTTTGAGCAACATGAGCAGGAAGTACAATAATATAACTGTAGAGTTTAAGATACTGTAATAATGTGAGAATTTGAGGAATCATACTGATTTAGACAGACAAACTGGGATAAACAAATGATTGGCTCTCGGTCAATCAACTATGGATCTGTTGAGGTGTTTCTAATAATGAAAATATCAACATTTATTTCTTCAAAGAATCTGTGTAGAGCAACGAGCTGAAAATATAAATGAAATAAACCATAACTCTGCACATAAAATACGAACATGCTACTGAGAATTATGTTCTATATTATTGTGGAGTTGGTGCTGAGTTGGCATTCATGTCTAGGAGATGGAGGGAGAAGTGCAGGGATGCCTCAGGAGAGATGACCTGCACAGTTAGAGCTAATTGTGTAATGATACGCGTTTCTTTTAATGCAGTAGGACACTGGACATCGAGGAGTCACACACACCCAGAAAACAAGCGGATGCGCCTGCCTTGTTATATATCATTGATTTGAAAAAGGTATCATCAGAAATGTTACCATAAGAGGAAAAGTCAGGGAATTAGAGTAACTATTCTTTGACAAACCTGACAAAGGAATTCAAAAATGAAACGTAAAGAAAGACTTGCGATGGTCAAATGGAACAAAAGAGGCAGTCCTATCAATTGCTTTTGCAATTGTGGGCGAAACAGGTTGACCCCTTCAGAGGTAGCTGCAACCTAAAGGTACCCAGGGACATAACAGCAATTGCCAAGGCTGAGTGCTTGGTCTGCACTTTTGTTGGTATACACCCTCCAATCCAATGCAAAGCTGGTAATTAAAAACACAGGTCACAGGATCGCCACAGACATAAAAGCAACATATAATAAACTCTATTTACAGCAAAACAAAAATATATTTAAATACACCTATCAAACACGAAAAAAAAACGCAGTAGATCAAACTAAACAGCGAAAAACAAGAAAATTAAAACCAATAGAGCCGAATAAAGTGGAATTCCCATGAGCATAAATACCTCTTGACCTTTGCCCTTTTTCCACCCGCATGCCAAACAAACACAAAAACAATCTAATAAACAGCTTCACCAAAGTCCCTAAAGAGACCAATGAGGTCATGACCTGTGCGCATGTAGGCTGCAGTGGCATTAAATGTGTATGTCCAATATTCGATTTCCCCAGACAGTGAAGTCTATTGAATTAGACGATTCTGTGGCCTTTCCTCCAATTATTCTTAAATTCCCTTAAGACACATATGTGTAACACCACAGAGGCTACATGCGTCTTTAAGTCTGGAATACAGGCCACATGTGAATCACTATGAGCAGGTGTATGGACAGAAAAGGGTTGTTTTGGCACATTGCGATAAATTGCTGGCTGCGTGAGTTGACAAATGAGAACTGCATAAAGGGAGAAGAAGAAGAGCGGAGTTGAAAACTGGAATGCAGCCTGCATATTTGCAAATGTTTTACATACTGTATTATCCCGCGTCTCGTCTTTCTTGTCTGCATTTTACAGGAGCGACTGAAAAATAATTTAAACGTGGAAAAGCTGATAAGTTGTTGTCACCTACCGCTGCTTTCTCTTGTTGAAGTGCCTGGGCAGCGAAGCGTGCTACATGGTTTATGATCGGAGCAAAGTTTGTCGGGCCGTAGAAACGAATGTGAGGGAGACAGGCGGAGTAGGCTTGGGCGATACCCTCCACCCCTAAACACAGAGGCAAAGACAGAGAGAAAGAATTTAAATAACAACAATACATTGGAAGATAAGAGGTAAGAAATAGTAAGAGATAAAGAGGTTTGAGGGTAAAAAAATGGTAGATATTTCCAAATACTGTACAGCAACAGATGAGAACAAGCAACCATTTGATTCTCAAAAATAATGCTAACACCTTGTTAGGATGGTTGCATGCTGCACCTTATATAAAAAGGTTTTATATAGCAGTCATGGCACCACTTTATTTCAGAGTGCACTGCAGGCTGCACTGGCCTTTCCAAGAAAGGATGAGCTGTAACTCTTACGCAGTTTGTAGAGAAGCAGAGGCTAACTTTAAAAAGAAAAGGGTGTTTGTGGAGGCAGATGTTTTAATAAAAGATTTTGAAGTTCATGTTTTGACACAGGTTCTCTTCAGCGGAGGGCTGAGCGCGAATGTTTTTATTTATCATAACCTCCTGCCTCTGTCGGGCTAAAATATGTGTCACACAATTGCATCTCACAGTTGCGCTCTCAGCGGTCGGCGCTCAAGTCATTTGCATTTGTTAATAAACACGTTTTGCGTCCTACACATTTCAAATGCTAATGGTGCGTTCACAGATCCGTGCTTACTTTGTTGTTCCTCAAAAACGAGGTGCCGGATTGAGCTGATTGAACTGGATACGGTCGTGAGGGAATGTTAGTTACAGATGTATATTGTGATTTACTTTTTGGACTAGCACGATCGCAGCTCTATGAGACTGTACTTGGACACAGAGGTGCTCTGAGCGACACTATTAACAGAGATAAAAAACAGTATAATTCAGACACCAAATGTATCATTTACTTTTGGCCCAATTAAATTATTAAAACTCCCATTTAGTCGATGTCCCTGCAATGTTTAGATGCTTAGTCGTTAGAGGTTTAACCTGTGATTTGTCATGTTCAGCTGATACTCCGTGACCCAATTCCAATAGTGCTGCTAACCACAGACTAACTATTTCTATTTTGAAGTTTTAAGAATAGCTTCCCTAAAGGAACACGCCTGCTAATTCCAGCTTGTTAGAGGCAGTATTGTGCACTTGACACTGAAACAGGAACCTGTTCCTATTTAAGTCTGCGCAGATTTCGATGCTAAGCTTCCAGTTTCTTCTGGTGATTCCTGATAGATTCTTGTAACTGTTGATCGGAGGGATCTTTGTCTCTTTCTGCCCTTTCAGCTGTCAATTTTTGCAAATCCTTCACAAAGATATAGAGTAGTCCTCTCAGCCATTTGACTCTATCCATCCAAGAAGTACAGCTGAGGTTGGCGGGAATGTCATTAGTTTTGCAGGTATTTGATCATAAACCGAAGTATTGGACACGATGAAATGTTGACCTGATGAAGGTGCCTGAGGGAATTTATAGGATCACTAAACTGATGAATGTGTTTACCACATTAAAATCCATCCAGTAGTTGTTGTGACATTTACCACATGACAACCCCCTGCTGATGCAGGAGGAAAGTTCAGAAGTCATAATGATTTATTCTCTGGGATACGTTGGCAATCCACCTAACAGTTCAGTCTGGACCTAAGTGGCAGACCGAACAACTGACAGCATGTTGTGCTAGGTTAATATTTAACGATACATTTTGAAACCTTGAAACTTTTCAACATCTAAAATGCTCACAAAGGCATTTAACCTCTTTAGAGCTATCCACAATCAAATGAACGTGATCATTCACTGGTCTGAACTGTTTGGAGCAACTGTTTAGTGTCATAGCGTGCACTTGTGTTCATGCTGCCAATTCAGACAAACGTAGGTGAAGTGTGATGCCGTTATTTACTCAGACTCAGAAGGACACTCACAGAGGAGCGCAGCACCTGCTGCTGTCACATTATCTGGAGATTTTTTTACTCTGTGTTCTGCAGTCTTGTTCAACTGAAGAATACTCCAGTTTCTATTGCGCTGATGGTTTTGTTTCTTCCCTGTAGTATGTAGTACTATTATCCACAGGATCACAATGGCGTCGCAGCCTTATGCAGAGATGTTTATAGAGAAAATGGGATTATATTTCTACTGTCCTTTTAGTAATATCAGCATATTAGTGACGCATCGGATCAGCTAAGTGGTCCTTAAAAGTTCATTTCTATCAGTAGAACAATAGTTTCTATGAGGACAGCTATATTGGGTTTTCAGTATCTGCGTGTATATTGACCAATAAGTAAAAATATATTGCAGCTCAGATGACGATTGGTTACGATCTGTGCCATTAAATAGCTCACTCCATATTTTGACCAAATTTAGGGGATCCTTATCAAAAATGTTTAAATGTTTGCTTATCTTATGTGTTATATGAAAGCAAGTATAGGGTCATATATCATTTTTACAGTCTGTATTAACCTCAAAACATCAGTTAGGTGACACAGATCAATAATCAGACCAGTTGGAAGCTTGATGTGAAAATATCATTCATGTTTGCAGCAGGGTCAATCGATGGCTGTGTCTGTGACAGTAACTCACCTGAACAGAACGGGTTCGTGGGGTTGAAGTTGATCGCAAACTCGTGTGACACCTGAGGAGACACAGAGAATAAGCCTGTTATTCATCGTTCACTACACTGTAAAATACTGTAGAGAAATACTGTCCATTTCTCCCACACTTTCTCCCTCCCACCCCCTCTCTCTGCTCACCGCTCTCTCTCCTTTGTCCTTTTCATCAGCTCAGTGCCATGGCAACACAGATGGGTTGACAGTTGCGTAATCATGTGAATATGCATGTATAATACTTAGTTTTATCTGTGTGTGTGTGTGTGTGTAAAATGCATGAATAATACACGCTCTCTTTAGCTGTAAGTTTGCATATGACAATCCCTGCATTCCTCTCTCTCTCTGTCACACACATTCATGTATCTCACATATCTGTGTACGCACAACAATAACAACAACAACAACAACATCAACAAACACACACACACACACACATACCTTCCAGTCTGGTGGGAGTTGGGCTCCAAATCCCAGAGCAGGAAACATTTTGTCGCTGAGGAGGAAACCATGACAACAGATTGGAACGTTAGTTAAACCTTTTTTTTCTCTCTCTTTTTTTTTCATCCGAATTCAACAAGCTGGATTTAGACAGCAGAGGAAATCCTGTTACCTGTTTCACAAAGAAACACATTCAGGGACATTTTACAGAGAAAACAAGCACAGAGCTGGTAGAAGAAATTATGCAATATTATAAAATGGCTTCTTCTGTTCTGAGCAGCAGATGTACTGTCAGTTATGTGTTATTGGTGGTCTTCAGTGTGTTTTCACCGCCTTTACTCTGAATATCTTGTTTTTTAACAAAATACATGGTTGTTCGTGTTGCTGTGCACCATTGACGCCTATGTTAAACCTCTGTACAGTAATTCTTGGGTAGATGATGGGATTAAGATGGATATTAGGGAACTGATAATCCAGTTTAATTCTTGCAGCAGAGCCTGCAGTGATGTACATGAAAATGACATTTTCTTTACATTGGAGTGCTGAAATATTTGAACTTTGGTGTCACTCTGAGATCTCGTGCTCTGAGTTCATGTGAAACACGAACAAACATCAAGCGACCTCACTCGCCTCTTGACCATTTCCCACTGCAGCAAACGATAAGGCTGCACTGGATACTCACGTATCGTAGTCCTGTATGATTTGTCCCACAGCTAAAATGGCAGCGAGGTACTCGTTGCTGCCCAGCGGGTTGATGTAGTGGAGGGAGGACGGCTCTCGAGGGTTCCCATTAGATGCTGTGAAATCTATACCGACCTATGGAGAAACAGAGAAGAGAGATTCTATAACTGTTGTGGGTCATAATCTGTTTCCTTTTTTTCCTTCTCCACTGAGCATAATAAAACAGAATCATCAATCAATAAATCAATCAATAATGAAATAAGAGGTGAATAAAGGCAGCTGCAGCAACCGTCCAACAAAAACAAGAATGGTTGACATAAAAATATCACAGGAGGAGCCATACTAGGGGCCCAGTTTTTAATGTTATCTGTATATGATCTAAATGTGAGAATTTAAAGTTCGTCCATGCTGCTCTCATTGACGTCTGTCATTTTAACTGGAGTGCAGTAATCAGGATTATGTAAAACTACACTAAAACTGTCTTACTGTTCAGATTCACAAAATGAGGCTGCAACAGAAGACTGTGCCACCACCCTCTAAGAAACTGCAGGTTTGCTGTTTTTGCCCAAATAAACTCTGTTTTTTTGTTCATCTTTGAGGGAGTGAAGACCTGCCTGTTGTGTAACAGGCAGTTTTGTGGATGTGCGGCTGTTCAGGTGCTTCAGACATATTCACATTTTCAAAAAGAACACCTCGATAACTCGCCACAAACATGATTCAGTATGAAACACAATACAACGTTCACCCACATGATATTTTTATATTTATTCTTGTCATTCAGAGGTATTACACAACATGAAGTGAAGGTCTGCAGGAAAGAAAAGTATGGACGACGTGAAATTTTATTAGTTACATGTTTTACCTGGTGAATACTCTGCAGAAAACTGTATGTCTCTTTTCATTTTAAAGGTCCAGTGTGTCATTTTTAGGAGTACTATTTTTCTACAGTAGCCCAGAACAGACAAACTAAAGACTGATATAGATTTTGGCCTTTTTCTTTTAATGTGACAGCCAGAGTTTTTCCTACATGCTTGGGAGGAGAGGGTGAGATGTGGGAGAGTCTTCATTTGGCTGCAATCTGCAACTTCACCGCTAGGTGCCACTAAATCCTACACACTGGACCTTTAAGAACATATTGTACATATATTTACATTTAAAAATATTATACATATTGTAAGCAGTCACAGGTCAGTCTGCATGAGCGTCTGTTTGAATGTGACTTTGATGAGACTGGTTGCTCCCAGGCTGTGCAGGTCTGACCTCCGCGCTCGCTGGTAAGTGCTTTGTATTGAGGTGATATTTCAGACTTGAAGTACTTCAAAATTTCTGACCGCAGAACCTGCACAGAACGGTGCTCACCATTTCCATCTGGGCTTTTTAAAATGTACATTTTCCATTCACCTGGTGAAGCAGCATTTTGTCACCCGGTTCCATGATGTTTTTGTTTTTTGTATATGTATGTATGTTCAGAGATGTGTCAGGTCAAGAGGAATCACAGAACATGATTAATCTGCTGTAATTTACTTAGTGCGTTATTTCTTCAATTATTAATTCATATAAATGAATGTAAAAGAGTCAGAACAGTCAGAAAAACACCCACATACCTTATTTGAGAGCCAATTGATCTGATTTAGTTGATACTGTGATTCATTTTTTAATTCCACAATGCACATTGTTGCTTTTTTGTATCACCAAATATTGTGCCACGACAAGTCATTACAGCCATTACATCGGTCAAACCTTGTGATTGCAAATTTGACATTTAACTTGATTTAAAACATGCACATGGTCCTTTGTCTACTGAGCAACATTGTAATTTCAAAACTTCAAGGTCACCAACAAAGGGATTAATCTGCTTTTCTTCAAACTCGACACTTGAGGACAGCACATGATAGAGCAGCCGTGTCTAAAAAAGACAGATTGGCCCTGAAACCAACATGCAGGCATATTTTTAACGCAGATGACCACAGGGTAACGCTACAATGACATACAGTATATACAAATATGAACACGCACAAAACAAACAAAAAAAAAATGGCACAAACACATACGCAGAGACACACACCCAGAGACACACAGCCTAACATATTATGAGATTAAGAGTGACAAGCCCTTCCTCAGGCGGTGAGTAGCAGTTTGTGTGCTGACAAGAACCCGATCCAGAAACTCCACCTCCCTCCCATCAGCTTAAAAATGGTCTAAACCATCTCCTTCTCTTTTTTTCCCTCTGAGTGGACTGTTATAAAACAGCAATGTTCTGGTTCAACAGGGACAACGACCCAAGAAAGAGAAGCGGGAAGAAAGAGCAAAGGTGGTAGATGTATGAGTACAAGAGAGAAAATTGGGCAAATGAGGCAAAGAAGGGGAAGGAGGAGAACCAGGGCAGAGAGTAAAGCGCAGCAGGAGCAGCAGGAGCAGCAGGAGCAGCAGGAGTGACGGACAAAAGGATGCAGGGTGACAGAATTAGGGTGCTGGTGTTTTTGTCTTGAAACGACATATGTGTGAAAAAAGAGCTGTATAGCTTCCTACTCTTGGTTCGAGAGAACAACTCATTTCCCCTGTGATCACAGTTCCTGGAAATTAAACAGCATAATAGCTTAAAGAGTATTTCATCAGGTTATCAACCTCTTCAACCAGGGAGCTACAATAACACACCACTGCACAGAGCTGCAAAGAATAGTGGACTGATGAATTAGAACGAAGAAAAGGCATCTATTGTCAGTTTTCAAGAAAAAAAAAGCCAAATATTTGGTTGTTCCAGCCTCCAAAATACGATAATTTACTGATTTTCTAGATCTTAAATTATAGCACTTTCAATATTTTGCAGTTATGGACTCTTATTTGATGAAACAAGACATTTAATGACATCACCTTGTGCCCTGGGATTCTGTAATAGACATTTTTCACTGTTGATTGATTGTGATTAACTAATTCATCAACAAACAAGCTTGTGACTGGAAAGTTTTCGGTTTAATCCCCTGGCCCGGCAGGATAAATCTGGTTGGGGAAGGTGAAAGCCGGTGCTTACCCCTCCCTCGTTACCACCACTGAGGTGTCTTTGAGCAAGGCCCTTAACCCCCGACTGCTCCAGTAAAGCTGTTCAGTGACCAGCAGATCAGACTGTGTAACTGATTAATCTATCCATGCTTAGCGCATTGTTAGACAGACAGACAGACAAAAGTAGTCATGTTTCCAAACCTGCAGCACCACCTCATCCTGTGGTGTGCTAACTGTGCCAGCATCTCATGCGACCTGATTGTTAACCTCAACATGACCCAAAAATGAAGAGCAGTGCGTGTCAGAGTTTTCTTCCTTCCTATCACCAATGCTCCATGTCTTTGTCCATTTTTGGATTAGCTGGGAAGCAGCAGATGCAGGACTGCCAACATATAGTGGCTGCCAGAGCCACAAACTGACATCACTGATACAACGTCCATATTTTATACTGTCTACAGTCTATACTTGTACCATACACATTACTGTATCAAACATAGCTGGAATTACATTTCTGATGACAATCTATACCTCAGTAATTGTGATATTTGAGAAATTACATTAGGATTTTACCATAGATGTACACAGACTTACATACCTCTTGTAAAGAGAATATAATGTAACATCAAACATTTCAAAAACAAAAGAAAATGTGGCTCTACTGTATAATGGATTTTTATTTTGAATTTGAATATATCTAGATCTATATTTGGACAATTTCAGTCACAAAATGAACGACAAAGCAAATTCATATTTGCAAACGTGTTTGTTACTAACATCTCGATCCATAACAATAAACTGCATGCATGCCTGCACGTGTACAAAACAGTATTTCTCATTGAATCTTGTATGTGAGTCAGTGATGCTCATTTTTCAGCCCTCCACTTTGTCTTACTATGAACCTGAAAATATGTATGCCCAAACTGACAAGTCGATGGCACGAGATCATCCAAAAACTATTATGGCATTTTTCCTCCAGTGCCCTCTCCGGTGACAGACACTTTTAGTTTGATGGCTGTGAATTCGATGACAGTGGGAGATGACACCATTCTGTTTTTAACTTATTTCTCGCCCCGAGCTATTAGTAATTGCTAACACACAAGTAGACTAAACACAACATGACAAACACACAGTTTCAACAAGCGAGTGCACAGAATTAGAATGAATAGGAGGTGACAGAGCAGCATCTCATTACTATATATTTCAGCAGCAATGTGGCAGAAAACGTCTGTGGCTGCAATAAATTAGAGGGATTCCACTACTGCCAAATTACTGTCAAATAATTGACATACTGACATTCACATTGGGGTTTTCTCAGCTGTGCCTTGTCTAGTATCAGCCAATTCTCACGCCAGGACCTCTCAGACTCATTTGCAGTTAAACAGCCACAGAGATTGATGGAGAGGAGGTTGGATGGATGAGTGAGTGGAGTTATTCTCTGTCTCACTCTGAGACAAACCAGGAGCTGTTATCCATGGCCAGACTTTTACTATGGGAAAGTCTGTTTTTGGCCGATTGTGTATTATTGTGGACGGATGGCTCACAGCAGCTGTAAGAATGTGTCACACAATAAGAGGTACAACAGTGATCATTTTGTTACGCTGCCTTCAATGACATATCACAACAAATGTCTTTATTTACCTCAACTTTAGATAAAACCAGGGCTTTATCTGAAGCAGAGTTATCTTGGAGACAGGCCTTTATTTAAGTTAATTTGCCTGGTAAAGTATTTTAAGCAGCTCAAGTATATTTAATCTTCGTAAAAAGTTTGTTTATCTGATCTGCTCCTGTTTTCTCAAAACTCAATAAATCACAATAATATTCAAGAGATCCTTGCCAAATCATGTTTGTTTGTGTTCACCATAAGAAAAATTCAAAAAAAATACTGGAAAATAACCTTAAACTTTTATAGTAGTTCTCAGTGTATTAAAATTGTATGCACAATTCTGTAAAATTACAGACATTATCTGTAAATTAACAACCAAACTGTTATTTTACATTTTATGCCAATAATGACTATGTTATTTACAGTATTGTTCTCTGCAGAACTATTAAGTATCATCACTTTACTGAAGGTGTTTTATCGTAAAAATCTGGAAAATAACAGTGTTTCCCTGTAAAATCTTTATTTTTTAGGATTTAGTTTTACAGTGTATGTTGTGTATGTGTAAATACAGAAGAAAAATACTTTTTATACTTTTAGGGTTTAACTAAATCTTTGTTAAACCCTCAAATATTGACATCCGCATTGGTCACAAAAGTTTAGTACAGCCACATAGTCAAGCCATAGCAGAAATACTGTGTTTCTATTCTCTAATTACCTGGAGTCAAATGTACTCTGCACAGATGTTACATTAAAAGCCCTTCAGTAGCTCAAAAGGCATAAACATTGCCTTATGCTGTCGGCTTTTAATGTGAAACATCTGCAAATGAAATTAATTGACAGTAGCTTAGCCATAACCAGAAAAGACAATGTAGAAGTAACTGGAATTAATTCATGAGTAAAAAAAAAAAAACAGGCCACAGAGATATCCTCCCTTTTTATTTCCTAATATGGGTCAAGCTCCAAAAATGCTGAATCCTGCAGTTCCCCCGAGTAGCATCTTTCACTACACCCTGAATGCCCACTAAATGCTCACATCTTTCAAACCCACAGACACATCCAGTTTGTAATGCAGGCTTCAAGTTACAGATTTTAAGTCTCACACCAAAGATTACCAGTCATCATGACATCATGAGGGATGTTCAAACTTTGGAGCTACAGAAGACATCAAACATCTGTTTTCACAGGCTGAGTAGCACTAACCATGACGAGTAAACTGAACTACATCTGTGAGAGTGTTCCTTTATTTTAGACTTTAAATACCAGTTTTTCATGAATAATCTACAGTAGATGCATTCAGTAATCATTTATGTTATAATATAAATAATATGCTGTGATGATATAACCAAATCAGAAAAGACTATTTCAAATAAAGGTATCACAATAACCTGAAGGCTTTAGGAATTAAGAAACACAATCACGGTGTAATATTTGGTCAATGTCACATGGCTTCACTTCGCTGAATAACTCAGATCTGCTGTGAAAATGACATCTAATATCTAAACAGCCTCGTAGTCTACAGCACAGAGCAGGCGGAAACTGAAAAAACAGATGTGTGTCCTCACTGATATTATCTGTATCAACATCCTGAGCTGTGAAGATGCTTGCCTGTGCTCTGATTCATGAAAAGTTTGTTTTCTCCATGAATCCACAGGGACACGAGTACTCCGCTCTGCACATCTCTGAGTGATATCAAACATAAGATATAAATAATAGCGTAATTCAGTTGAAATGAGTCTTTCACAAACAGCCCATCGGCAGTAGCAGGCTGTCTCTTTGTGTTGGAGTGTGTAACGGAGAAAACGATGCTCTCGCCTCCAGCTCCCACAGCCCCAAAGAGAGAATTTCCCTCGCTGCAGATTAGGATTAGAGCCATACTAAGTCTGATTGAACACCGCAGAAGAGCTCTTTCTGCATGTGTGTGTCTGTGCGGGTGTGTGTCCGTACACGACAGCTTCTCACTGTGTGTGTGTGTGTGTGTGTGTGTGTGTGTGTGTGTGTGCAAAATCTGTGCATATAAGTGGCAGTGTGTACGTGAGAAGATGTGATCGGTGTTAGAGCGTCTACGTGAGATTATGTGTGCTTGGTGCATGTCTAAATCAGTCCGTGGACGGTGCATGTTTGAAGCTATTGTGTGTATGCGTATGTGTGTGTGCGGACCTAAAGTATACGAGTGTTCAGAGTGCAGAAGTATGTGTGATTAAACATCTGTATGAAGAAGATACTGTGTTTGGATTTGTGTGTGTGTCCCAAAGTCATGGCTTCAGAGTTTGCATGTAAATCGGTCGATGAGAGAGTGTGACGAGGATATTATATGTTTGTGCTCACATGTGTGTATGTAAATGAGTTTGTAAGCTGGAGAGAGGAAGTATCTGTGTTAAGACAGCATTAGGTGTGTGTGTGTGTGTGCATCAGTGACAGAGCTGCAGGTCTGTGACAAAAGGCAAAAGATTAGGAGGGAGCAGCGAGGATTTAAGAGTTCCCATTCTGCCTTAAATTTGCTCATCTCACCACCGCTGGAAGAGGCAAGTGTTCACATCTCATTAGAAACCAGCAAGGCCCCGAGAGAGGAAATCAGTTAGTGGATCAATAACCACCAGTACCAAATTCTACAAATTGTGATATTTCTATTTTAACACGGTATGTTGGATGTTATCGACATCCTGATTCTGAGAGCTGCCCAACACCATCCAAACTTTCACTGAGGCTCTCACTGAGCGTTTTTCTCATTCACCTCGGCCATCCAAAAGAGAGCGGGCCGGATTTAGAGAGTCCTAATGCCAGTAAACTTCAAAGCACATCAACACTGGACAAGCTAAACCTCCCCACTCTGGTTTTAACTGGTCAACAAGAGTTGAGCAGAGCTTGGACAAGTGGAAGCGCTACATCAGCCATTCACTTATTAAGTAAGACCTACAGTACCCACATAGAAGGCAAAGCTTTTTGACTTTATGTCCTGCCTAAATGAAACTTCAGTTGACATTTGTCTGCAATTGACCTCAACACTTCTCCTATTGGTTATTGTGGCTATACTTGGTCAAGTTTTCCACTCTAGTGCAGCACAGCGATAACAGATTTAGCACTCAAACTTGAATGTTTGAAACAGGAAGACAAAATCAGTTTCCATCAGTTATGGAGAAACATTATAATTCATGTGGAGTTGCGTTTCTGACCACCTGACACATGCAAACAATATTCACAATCTCTTAGCTCTGTTTTGGTCTCCACCACAACATGGAAATATCTGTCTCTTTAGCTACCAAACGCTTCACTGTATTCACCAACTAATCTCTCGCTGTGTCTGTTTGCTGTTCGGTGTTGAGGAGGTGAGAGTAACCCAAAATGGTAAAGCTCTGTAAAGCAACAGACTTGCAGGTTTATCACTGTGAGTGACCACTTTCACACTACAGACATGCTACGAGAGGGAAAGCTTCTACGATGTACTCCGCTTCAACGCGTAGCTGTCACTTTTAAAACAGACAGTTCAAACAAAATATTTAAAATTAAATGTAAATGGGTTGTCCATGCAGAAAGCTACATCAACGATGAAATCCTCCTCATTGACAAAATTCATATGTACAGACAAACATACGTACAGTTCTGCACACTCTTGTACATATTTCTCTCCCTCACTTATTCATCATGGTGCAAACATTGTCATCAACAGCACAAAGCGTCACTATGGCAACACCACTATGCTCTTTGCTTTAAAGCCTCATTTCCAACAATAAGATGAGGTGAAAATAACAGGCTGACACAGTGTGTGTGTGTGTGTGTGTGTGCATATGTGTGTGTGCGTATATGCCCTGAATTTAACAGATCTCGAGGCTAACTGCCCCCCGGAGACATAAAGAACAAGTCCTCGGACACTGGCAGCATGTCTGCATAAGAACACGAGTAAAGTCACCTCTGCACAACAACTCTCTTGTACTTCACTAAGACCTTGAACCAGAAATACACTCCACACAATCACAGCTTTACCTTCTACAAGACCAATACAGGTTCAGGTACTACAAAGGACACTTATGTGGAGCTATGTTTTCCACTACAGAAGCGAGGCAGGCATGGTTAAAACAGCTGACGAGGACTCCTGAAGAAAGTATACCATTTATATGCTGTATCATGCATTTAGTTGTTCAAGAATTCTACCACTCGGATTGATTGCAATGGTTTGCAATAATTCTAAATCGAAGTTTAAACTTTACAGAGGAAATAAAATGTATTCACGAGTGACATAATGGTCTGGACAGAATGAAACTCGATTGGTTAACCTGTACGGTCACATCTCAGCACATTCAGCCAAAGTACTAGTATACTACTACTACTATATCCCACAGCCTGTTGTAGAGTCCGTGCTGTCAGCCGCAGGTTTCTGAAAAGCCGTTGTGAAGCTCAGAGCATGGTGGAGTGGCTCTGGCCGAAGCCATTTTGGCAGTCCTGCCTCTACTGGTGCCCAGCTAATCCAAAAAAAATGGGCAAAGACATGGATCATTGGTGGAGCTGAGGCGGGACGAATGAACAAGCCACCTGTGACAGTACCTGCCTGTCAATCAAAGCGGCCACACATCTAATTCTGCATAACTTTAAGCCTTAATATAATTCGAACAGGTGAGTTCAAACAAACTGTTTTTTTTGTACCAGGCTGTAAACATGTTTATTTCTGCTGTGAGGTTGGACATTTTAACATGGGGACTTATGGAGACTGACTTGTTTTGTAGCCAGTCTCGAGTGGCCGTTTGGGGAACTGCAGTTTTTGGCACTTCTGTATTTCACAACAGAGATCGCCCTTTGGTATACACAGGACTACTTTTAAAGTATTACCAGGTTTAATCCCTAAAGCTTTGAGTCACTTGCTTTAATAAGCACCGGAAAGCATTCTTTCTTCTCCTACATCCTTCTTGGAAATAGTCAAATATAAGAAGATGTACAGGTGTCTAATCTCAGAATACACTTGAAATAAAGCATGTAAGGAACCACATTATCTGTATCCTGCTACATCTGGATGCTGGTTCTAGCTCACAAAGCTGGGAAATTGTCGGAGAGATAGAGGAGCTGAAAAAAAGATGCCACTGTGTGACAGTGACAGTGTGTGTTCTCTTATTGTATTATGCACCATGAGTGTGTCTTTCCTTATGTTTCTTAGCGTGCATGTGTGTGTGCGTGTGTGCGTGTTACAGTAACAGTGAGCCACTCAGAATGATGCTGAGATTCATCAGGAGGGCAGCTGTAATTGTTGGATAAAACACCCTAGATAATAATAACAGCTCAATGTATGTGTGTGTGTGTGTGTGTGTGTTTGTGTGTGGTGTGTGATTGTCTATTACAAAACACTCTCACTCACTCAGTTACACACAAAGGTGTGACATCACCAGGGACGCACAAGAGTTTCTCCTAACGGGAGACAAAAATAGACTGATAATTCACCGTCTCGCTCCCTCCCTCCCTCTGGTAACATCTCTCCATCTTTGTGTGTTTCTTTTTCACTTTCTATTATTGTCATTTCAAAAATATCAATTCTTGTATTCGATTGTTTTTCCCTTGCACTGTTTCTGCCCTCCTGTTTTTTTATACAATTCAACAGAAAGTACGCACACTTCAGCGTCTCACAAAAACCCCCATTACTCCTTCTGTCTCTCAGCGCCTTCTCCCTGTCCCCCACACTTTTCCCTCTCTGTATGTAAATGATCGTGATCCAACTGTAACCCCCGGGAGATGGAAATAGAAAATCGGAATGTTTTCCATCTGTTTTTTTTTTTTTTTTCGAGAGCAAAAGCATGCAGAGACATGTATCTCATTATCACATCATTGCAGAGGCAGAAAAACAGGCGTGCTAATATCGTACTCACTGTAAACATGAGCTGGCATCCTCCCAGTATGTAATCCAGAAAAGTGTAGTCTCTTGTAATCTAGAAGAGAAGTAAGACAGTCCAGGAAAATAAATACAGGCAGCAAGAGAAGAGGAGACCTAAAGACTGCATCTGATATAATCAATTAAATTAATTAGACTTTAAAACACTAATTCTTTGACACACACCACAGTCAATCTATTAAACAGCCTAAATAACTAAAGTAAATAAACACAGCACATTGTAAAATTAATATATCATGAACTATTTTAATGGACATAATCCTAAAATTTGTTTTAAAATGACAGCCCACGTTTTTCTCATTCAAGGTACCACCAACGGTGCACCAATTATTATCATGTTTGAACACAATTTCCACTCCAATTACAATGAATATTTAGCATGGATTTTACCGTCATTAGTCTAATCCCCGCTGGCAGCCAACAAATATAATTACTGTATTAGCGTTTTTTTGTGCATGCGCTGGATTGTGCGTGCACGTGTCTGTACAAAAAGCTTGTTCGTGATTGTACGCGTGAAAAGAGGAAGAAGGAAGAGAATCAATTATGAAAGCTTGTCATCGTGTGCACCCGGCTTTAATGTCATTCCAATAGGCGTCTAAGGACTCTGTGTTCCAGCTTAATGTGTCCTCAAAGCTGCCGCACTAATCACTTATTCAGAGGGAGTTATGAACGCCCAGTTAGAAGTGTGTCAGCTGATCAAAACCACAATGGTTTAATCAAACGTTTCATTGAGTCAAGTGTGAGATGGGTCATTATCAGGTGACAAGACGTCGAGGACGGACTGAATGATTTTTAATGGATAGAACTTATCGTGTTGATATGAAGTAGCTTCAAGCTGCATTACGTGACGCGTTGGGTATTAACGCTGAAACTAGAGCTGAAACAATTAGTCAATTAATTGGGACTAATTTGGAAGTATTTTGAGAATCGTATAATTGTTTCATTGTCTTTTTCTAGCACAAGTCCCAGGCAGTTTGCTGCTTCCAGCTCCTTAAATGTGAGAATTTGCTGCTTTTCTCTGTTTCGTATCATTTTAAACTAAATATCTTTGAGTTAAACCAAATAAGACATTTGAGAATTCAGTTCTTGGAAAATGAGATAGACCTTTTTTTTTTTTTTTTTTTTTTACAATACAACTAATTAATCAAGACAACAATCAATAAAAATAAATTCAAATATATCATAAAAAATCAAATAAAAATGTGACTGTAGTGCTGAGCTCACTGTGAAACTCTGTGCCTCTTTTAGCTCATTGTTTTGGTTTAACTCTGACCTGCATGTACAATCCACCGTCACACTAGACTCATATATAGGTTCATCGGTTCCCGACAGCAGTCAGATACAAAAAAATGTAGTGTTACTGTCTACAGCAGGCATGGAAAATATCTAAGATCTTTGTAAATTGAATTTAAAACATTTTAACAGATTTTAGGTTGAGGGAACTGAAATCAGTGCTTTAAGAAAAACCTTTAGTGACTCAGGGGCTGTGTTTCTGAAAGTTTGTATTGGAAACTTCTCAGGGCCAAAAATGATTCAATGCAGCTTTAAAATTTAGAGGTGAAGTCTGTTTTCAATATGACAAAATGAAAATTGGGATCTTTTAAAAAGAAATTCAGTTGTTTCCTGATTATGAGCATGCAAATTTCACGAGAGTAGAGTTATTCCAAATAACAAAAATAAAGACAGCTTGTAATTTCAAGCATTTCATTTTAAAATCGAGACCATCAGCATGAATTACTGTAATACCTCAGCTGTGAATTCTACAGTGGTATAACTTTAAATTTCTACTTTCTTCTCTTTCTCAGTAAGTTATGTTAAAGTCTATGCAGAAGCTCCTTGGGGAGAGATGAGAGGCGATGTAAAAATTGATTTGAGACGTGGGAAACATGCTTTTCATGTGACTCCACAGGTCTGTATGTCAGCTAATTATAGCCTCATAATCATCATTATCTACACTGTGAAGAAAACCATCCATCCATCCATCCATCCATCCACCCTCACCTTACATAACTTGACGATGATAATCCCAGAGTTTTTATAATTCTTCTTCTTCTTCTGTTTCTTGGGATTGATGCAGTCAAACTCCACCTGAAAGACAGAAGATCGCAGAGAACAGAATGACGACAAGAATCGGGATCAGAAGAGAGGAAGGTGAGAGAACAGTTCAAAAGGGGGGGACGGGAGAAATAATGGGAAAAGTAGAGATAATAGAACAATTGGAAGGAGTAGCGCTGAGCTGGGGGCAAATGAACAGACGACTTGGATCTCCATGTATTCCACACACCGCCTACGGTGACTACAATGTGACAGTCAAACTTGGAGATGTATTATGAAGCTAACTATACTGTAGTAATGTAAATGTGCAGTTTATATGAGAACCGCTTATTAAAAAACACTTTTTACGGGATGAACGTGCATTTGCGGTACTTTAATACTGTAAGTCAGACGAGCGCGCATTACACAGAAATGCATTTGATCAAAAGAGACACACACACACGCCTTCAGTCAGCTGGTGATTCATATGACAGGTAGCTCTAAATGCCTTGTCGTGTTACTAAGGCTCAGCTAAAGACTGTTTTAAATCTCAAAAGCTCTTCTCATTTTCACACACTGTCTCTCTCTCCCTCCATCCCCCATCTCTCCATCCTGCCTCTGTCTTTTTTCGCTTGTTATTTTGTGCCCCCCGCCCCTCCCTCTTCCCTTCCTCCCTCCCTCCCACCCTCCCTCTTCCCTCCCCTCCCACAACATTACCACACATGAAGAGACTCAGTGGGAGAACAAGTCATGAGGCTGTTTTGGCACATGCACAAAAGCAGTTTCACAAATTAACACACAAACACGAGAGGCGCAGACGCACAAACACAGAGCTACTAATGAATGAACAGTGCTCTGATCCCCTGCATCTTTTTACATCTTTGGCAGACGAGAAATTCAAAAGTGAAAAGAATGAATCTCAGTAGTATTTAGTCATTAGCAGCTCAGATTTAAGACCCAAACAATCCTCGGTGGCTGTAATGTGTGAAAAATGTAGCGACGCGAATCTGTGCATGATTATTCCACCTCCATTGTTGATAGATGCGACTGAATGCATTTAAACTGCAAATTAGCCAGTACGGGGCAGAGTTGTCGCCAATTGAGTATAACTGAAAGATAAAATAAAACTGCTGTCCAATGGCCGATGACACAACAGTCTCTCGGTTATTCTGTGCAGGATCAGATAAACGCTGATTAGATTTTAAAACGACTAAACCAGTAACCTTCTGGTGTAGCAAGACAAACTGGATGATGTAATGGTTTTAATCCCGGTTATGACATGTGCACTGTTGCTGTTCACCTTCCTATATATATATATATTATATATATGTTTTATATATTTAGTTTCCAGAGAACTGGAAATACGTAATGCTGCACTGAATGAGAGTAGAGTTACGTTACAGAAAACACTAAATTAAACTGACAAACACACGCTTAATTACAACACCATCAAATGTGTTTTACCTCCACTGAGTTCTGGGCTTCGCTCATCTTGGCAACCGTCGTTTGAAACTCTCCTATGAAGTCGTGTCCTCCATCATTATCATAGTCGTAACACAGGACCTGTCGTGGTAACAACACATCATG
The DNA here is from genome assembly GCA_033000465.1 of Sciaenops ocellatus. Classification (NCBI taxonomy): domain Eukaryota; kingdom Metazoa; phylum Chordata; class Actinopteri; family Sciaenidae; genus Sciaenops; species Sciaenops ocellatus. Next base: position 6,224,429 of record CP136871.1, on the reverse strand, counting down.
TCATGCCATCATGTTTTCCATGACATGGTTAGCTTGTTAACCTCTCTGTTATTAGTAAAATGTTTTTAAAAAAGCAACAACAGAACATGAAAACACTCCAACTTGAGTCTGAGCTGCTTTTTAAAGGCTTCAACAGAGACCACAGAGCAAAAGTCTACAGGAAGAGCGATCACTTCAAAAGCATGATCACCTCTTGATTTCAGACAAACAAGAGGGACAACCAGTAAGCCCTGGTCAGAAGACCTAAGTGACCTACTGGTGATATAAAGAGCAGATCACCCGAACCCTGCAGGAATCTATATGTGAAAAGAAGAACCTTAAAATGAATCCTGAACTTGATGGGAAGCTAATGTAAAACAAATAAGATAAGTGTGATGTGAGTTGTTCTTCTGGTCTTGCGGCAGCATCCTGGACCATCTGTAGATGGTCCAGAGAGGCAGGTGAAAAGGGAACGTCAGTAATCTAGCCAGGATGATATAAATCTGTGAAGCATCTGTAGCCCAGGTTGTGATACTGCAGAGTTTGGCGATGTTTCCAAAGTGGACCCAATACACTGAGCAACCATTGCAGCTATCCAACCAAATGCAATGATAAGGACCTCAGTCCTCTCTGTGTTTAACTGCAAAAAGTTGTTATCCATCCAGTCCTGAATGGCAGTCAGACAGTCAGTAACACAAATACTGCAATGCTAAACAGTGCGTAAATATTCTAGGTTTAAATTCCATTCTATACAGCTTTTGTAACTTATCTACTCCAAGCACTAACCTTGATGTTTCTGTCCACATCTCCATTGCAGAGGGAAATGAGTGGCACAGTGAAGGGTTTCCACGCTGGATCTAAAGTGTTCTTTATGACCTGAGGTCACAGACACAGAAATAGACAGGTAAGCATTGAATTACACAGCAGCAGATAAAAAATGCAGTTGTAGACACGTCGGAATTACCTAAACTCGGGGCTGTAATCTGTTTCATCCAGCCTCCTACACTTTACAGTTAAAGTTACAGTGTATGACCTCCTGTAAGACCCAGTTTTGCTGACAATGACAGCTCATGGTTGGCAGTAATGACAGTTCGATGAAGGTGCTTGTAATCCCCCACGGATGACTCACCTCTGTCCTGTGCACTAGCATCCATTTGCCGTCTTCTCCCTGTTTGTGAAACTCCAGGTAGGGGTCTGATTTCCCAAAAAAGTCCTGCACACGACACAGATACTTTGTTGTAAAGTCTTTTTTATCTGAATACTTCCTCTACGCAGACAGATTGCAACACATGCATCACAATTTGATAAATGCTCATAGTTAATTCAATGGTCATTTGTTTAATTAACATATTCATAAAAAGATACTGTGAGCTCCTGGAGTTTCTGTGCTTTGTGTTTGCTTTTGTGCTCTTTCTGACCTGCTGTCAGGTCAGAAAGAGCACAAACTATCAGTGCACGTGACAGCCCATCACAGAGGTGAAAACAATTCTAGTAAATGTTTGTCTGTGTGTCCTAAAGCAGCATGTGTTGCTCTAACTCTGAGCATGTGTGTGTGTGTGTGTGTGTGTGCCCACCTTCTTATCCAGTTTACGCCCACTCAGGGTCAAAGTGATGATTCTGTTGTCAGACAGCTCCTGAGCTGTTATCTAAAATAACATTACAGCACAACGTTAGCTGCAACAAAAATACTGGAAATTGTTCACATGAACATCAGCACAAGGACAACGACAGTCATCAATAACAGTCACAGCAGCAGTAACGTCTTCATCATCATCATCAACAACAAACATGCCATTATAGTAAACAACAGTGACAGTACAGTGTGTGTGTGTGGATGCAGGCAATTCAATAAGATAAGAGAGAGAGAGTTCCTTTTAAAGACAGTACTGATTCTTACCATAATGGATCCTTTGCCAGCTGGCTTCCCATTGGCTAAGATCAACGGTCTGTGAAGTTTCTTATTGGACACAATCTAGAGGACAATTTAGGAGACACACAGGACAGGAATCATTAAGAATGGATGGGACCAAACAGAAAACTAAAGAAATAACATCTTTATTGTCACTTATTCTCCTCTAAAATCCAGCCTGAAACTCAGTTTACTCTAGTTTAATTTAGTTGTTCCAACACCAAAACTGCTACTGTCAACATGCTTGATGATAATAACCGACCATGTGCTCCAACTCCGATGTTCCCATCTTTGAGAAATGTATAGCAGGCTGAACTGCTGATCAGAGACAGAGACTCTTGACTGAATCTGGAGTGCTAGATGAATCAGTGGACAGGTGCAGCGTAAGCAGTAATGTGGACGCTGGACTGGACCATTGTGGGGAAGATGGAGCTGAACTGGAAGGCACGTTCCAACCCTTCAGCACCTGGGGAAGTAGAGCTGCTGCACCTTCACCGCAACGGGAGCCAGCTGAGGTGGTTCAGGTATTTGATTAGGATGCCTCCAGGGCACTTTTCACTGGAGGTGTTTCCAGGCATGTCCAACTGGGAGGAGACCCCGGGGCAGACCCAGAATTTGCTGGAGGGACTATATAGCCCATCTGACCTGAGAACACCTCAGGATCTCCCAGGAGGAGCTGGAATGAGTTACTAGGGAGATGAATGTCTGGAACACCCTGCTAAACCTGCTGCTACCGTGACCCGACCCCAGACAAGCAGAAGGAAATGAATGGATGATGGATGATGGATAGATGATTTTGCTAAAGCTGGCAATTATCACTGGAGGTTTAATGATCAAATGGACAGGCTGCATAAGGTCAATACCTTCTATGGCAGCTTATACTCTGTCATCACATTTAATACAGAAGGAACTCTGGACTGAAGAGGAGAAATCGTTACATACCACTCCCAGTGTACAAATGAATTCTCCCAGGAAGTCGTGTTCGTAGAGCTGCGTGGCACACTTGTCTTCATCGAACATGGCAAAGCGAAGCTTCTGGATCTCCTCAAAGTGGTAGTCCACCTGAAACTTCACGCCAAACACCGGGTTCAAGTTGTTCACAGCTGTTTCAGTGCGGCCAAGCTAAAAGACAGGAGAAGGAAACAACACATTATGTTCATTCAGACCAGTAAACTGTATCCTGCTTGGGATCATACATCATATTCATGATATTGTGTTTGCATGACAGAGTAACTTGGATATATCATCCCATTATTCTCACAATTTGCAGGTTTCTGATTGTCTCTGACTCCACCACATCCAGCCTCTCTCTGTCAGTCCTGTACCACCTTAATTGAGGATGATGAACCCACTCTCTCTGGCTGCCTAAACTTTACTGCATTTACCACTCTGCTGGATTTACTTTCTCCATCATATCACTAGTAATGAATGGAGTGGCTCCTGTAGAAACATGGCAAACTTCGACATAAAGGATAAATGAATTCTAAAAGTGACAAAAACATTTTTAGGTGATACATTAACAAAACAAACTTAAACAGAGCCCTCTAAATCTTACACGCTTTAACCGTAAACTTAATCTCATCTCAGGGCGGTCCAGCTTTGAGTGAGTTGTGTTTATTGGCCCAAAAAATAGCAAGGACAGCACACACAGATCACAGCACAGACAGATCAGAGTGCGTGGGTGCCTGTAAGAGCACTCTGAGAGTCCTGTTATTTGCTCGCGGTCCTTGAAACCAGGTGGTTGGATGACTAATACTCACTGGCCGCGCTACTCTCCAGTGTGACTCACCCAGAACATTGCATAGTGTGTTTATGCTCCATTAGATGAGGTCACTATGTGCCACTTTTGAATTAGAGTAATAATAAAAGGTATTTTTGAATGGTCAACGGACTCATACACTGGAGATGGCCACAACGAAATGTCAACAGCCTGACACTGAATTACATCTGTCTTAGTAGTTCACAGGCATTACAGAGCGCTTTGTTTGTAACCTAATGTGGTGTTTCAGGGTTTGGACGTTGCTAAATTTAAGTGACCTGATTTGAGCTAGTTCACACACAGAATAAAGTGTAACAGCCCAGAGTTGGGGGTGACTCTTGCACCTATTGTTTCTTTTTAGTCACGCTAGTCGTCAATCGGTTTCCTGTGTCTGCCCAGACCATAATATCTCAAAAACTACCAGACTGATTGCCATAACATTGTGTACGGTCATTCATGGTCCCAAGAGGATGAATCCTACTGCAGGTGTTCCCCCTACTTCTCCTTTAGTACCGTCATGAGGTTCACATTTGTGATTTAAAGAGAAAAATCTTGAAGTATGGTACAGACACACAGGAAAAATGCAGTAATAAGTGTGGTGATCTGACTGTTCATTTAGCACCGTCATCAGATCAATTAATTTCACTTAGTCCAAAACTTCAGCCCAACTACCTGCAAAACTAATAACATTCCCATCAGCCTTGGCTGTGCTTTGTGTTTAGTGCTTGTTCTGGATATAAAGGCTTCTAACTGGAGCCACAAACCACCAGGACACAACTGCTGTCGTTTCCGTTTGTTTATTTCAAAAAAAGGGTGTGAGTGTTCTTAGGCAGTCTTGCCATGGTTCTAACAAAGAAAGACAAATCACAACAAATCAAATCTATTCTTCAAACAATGTTAAATCTGTAAATTAAAATACTATATAATAAATCAAATAATTGTTAAGCATAATTGTAATATTTAACCACATAAATCAAAATCATTGCATCATGATGTCAACAGTTAAGCATGACTATCAAGTAATGAAAAGAAATTCTTACTTACATAGAGTAATGAACAAAGACACATGGTAAAGCAATTGGGAACTCTAAGGCAGATTTGAAATGTTTGGGGACAAAGAGCTGGAAGTTGAGTTCAGGCCTCCATTTATACTGTGGGATGCTTTGAACTACACAGAACTGAAGGTGGATCCCCTTGTGGCGAGGAGGGAAAATGCACTTGAAACCTGCAGTTTGTAGCAGTGCTAATTAGCAAAAAAATTGTATGCTAGCATTCTAATATGAGATGCTGAATAAGGTAAACATTGGCTACCATGCTAATGACAATGTTAAAATGCTGGTGCTTAACATCAGCATATTAGTATTGTCACGGTGAGGATTTTAGCATGTTGACATTAGCATGATGTCGCTGAAAACATCACTGTTAGTCTTGTTTACTAGTGTGTGATGTAAAATGCCTTTGAGTGTCTGGAAAATTGCTTTACGAATCAAATATTTTATAACAAAAATGTATTATTATTGTTTTGGATTATTTATTTAGGGGGAGGGGGAATTTATTGTCATTATCTAAATATCTGTATTCATATATTTGTCACCTGTTGAGTTTGTTTCAATTTGTCTAGTGCTTTGGTTTATGACCAAACACCAGCAAAACTCACAACAGTCCAATAAGCCTCAGCTGTCCTCTGTGTTTTGAGCTAATTATCAAATAGCTAACGCATTAAACTAAGATGGTAAACTAGTGTGGCTGTTACATTTTCAAAGCTCTCAAAGCTTTTATTCTGTCTTTTATTGAAGGCACTTGGGGAAGGTTTTAAAATTTTACATAATCTGTCCCGAAGCAGCTGAAAATCTCCGCTTGTTGTTTGACACGACACAAGGTACCTTTTACATGCCATTCTGAAAGCTTTTATCAAAAATATCTTGCATTTCTCTCCGAATGTAAACAGTTATTACAAAAGAACTGAGGAGAAACTGGCTGTAGACGTATTGCAGAGGGAAAGGGGTTTTAACCTCTTGCTTGCTTACAGTGTTACTGCACTTATTCAACTGTCTGGCACATGTAAAGAGAGCAGAGAAGAATGTCGGCACTATTTCTGCAAAACTAATATTACTGGGACTTTGTGGCAGCCTGGCAGGCTGAAGTGCATGTCTTATGTTTGTGCTACTGTGGTTTTGAACCTGGCTGACTGGCTCTGGAAATGAATCACACCCTTGTGGCACTTCATCCTCTTCCTGTCCTCCTTTTTTTTTTTTTTTTTTTTCATCTGTCTATCTATCAGATAAGAAACAGGCATTTTCCTCTGAGAGACAAATGAACAGCTGGATGCATGAATAGCTCACTACAGAAGCATAAATATCACATATGCTTCAATAACATTCCACCTGCTGGAGGCCTGCTGGTGTGTGCACACAATTTCCCATCGTTTAGGTGTTGATTGGCAGTTATTTGGGGTTGGGTGGTGCTGCTGGAGAGTTGTTTGACTACTCAAGGGTCTGATAAGGTTTGAAATACGAACGATCAGAAGCATCATAAACTTTTGAAAGTGAGGCTGAACATGCATGTGATTTTTACCATCTCTATTTACACGGTTTGTGTCCGAAAGTCACTTTTGTGACTATCTATGGCTTAGAGCGTGCAATGTGCACTTTGTTATGACCCTGGGTTATTTTTGTGTTAATGTGGCAGACCTCTCTTTCTCCCCTCAGAGTGTGAATGTGTCTGTGGTGGTGATGAAACAGGTGGGGCTCTCTGATTGGTGCATTTGAGGGATTGCTGCCTCAGGGTTAGACCAATGGATGACAGCGGTGTTTTTAAAGCCCAGCTGATGAGGCTGCATTCAGACCAAATCGGGCGTTTTTAGCGATGTGCGTGTGTTTATTTGTGATAAACTTAGCCGCTATGAAATAACCGAATGCTTGACCACTGCTCTCTCTCTCTCAAACAACTACTAAAGGAAACTTCTTTGTGTCACTATTTCACAGCATAGACTGCGAGCCAGACAGACGTAGAAGCTGGGTACATGAAATAAACCATGCCTGAGAGTGGGAAAGTATCATAGTTTAGTCCATGAACTCCAACTGGACAGCGCCCAGTTTCAGTGATACTTCAGAATGGTCAGATTGGCCGCTGTGGCATGAGGTTTGGTTGTGTGTTGCCAATTTGAATCAACTTCTCCGCTACAGGTTCCTGCGCTTTTTTCAGCAGACCCCACGACCCGCACTGCTGCAGGCACAATGCAGTACCCCTGTTGAAGTAAATGGAGAAACCAGGGCCAGATTTGGTCCTGAGCGGCGAGTTGTGTGTATTGTCATGTTAGCGTTCTCTAAGTAGAGTAACGTTTTTTTCTTTTTGGAAAGTTCTGTGCTATTTAGACTTTGTCCATTTGCTTCTTGGTGCTGGACTAGTACTGTATAGTAGATTTATTTGAAGTCAGACAAAGCCAGATCAGGAAACCAAAACAATAGGCTGAAAGGTGCTAAAACGCTCTGCAGAGAAGAGGAAGCTGCAGAATCGAGTGATAATTATGAGCTTTATCTTTTATATTACACATTGTTAACATATAAATATTGATGAGTGTGGCTAATAATCCAGGGTTCACCCTTTTGTGGATGTTTGAATTGGTCTGTTAAATCATAAAACCAAAAGGTAACCTAACAAAGTAGACACTGTGTGTGCATAATAGAGCACAAATGTCATTAAAAACATAGTTCATCCCAAAAACTGATTGTGAAAATGACATTACAAGGCTACATAAGGGTGCACTTTACAGCTGCACACTGCTGAAGATGTGATTTGGTGTTGGTTCAATGTGAGATCTTACTTGCAGTGCTACAGGCGTATCTCTGTGTCCACGTGTTGAGATTAGTATGAGGATTTGGAGCTCAGAGAGAAAAAGAATCCAAGGCTAACTGGGTGCCACATCATTTACATAGCCGAGATCCATATTTCTGTATGCCTATCATGTTCTTGAAAGCCGCCCTAACACCAGTTTTAGCTGATGTCATTTTTCCAATTAAGGGTTCCTTTATTCACTTCTTTCTCTGCTGCTCATTCACGTTCTCACCTCTGCCTTTCTCTTCTCCTTCTCAACCCTCTCTTATTTTTATTTCCCCCTAACCCTCTCATTCCCTCCACCGTTTTTCTCATCTCCCTCTCTCACACCTCCTCGCTCTCACAGTCTTACCCTCTCTTTACCCTCGCTCTCCAATGGACCCAGCTGCTTCTCACACCTCTATCTCACAAGGCAGACAGATAGACAGACAGTGAGACAGAAAGAGACCGAGAAGGGGGGGAAGGCTGGTGACAGAAATGAGAAAGACAATCAGAGGAGAGAGAAAACAAAGCTAACAGTGGGGGATCAGAGAAAGTGAGAAAGCCGGGGTGTGAGAGATACAGCGAGCTGTGGATAATATCCGAGAAAAGGTTTGGGCCTCATTTCGCCTCCTCCGTCGTTCCCTCACTCCAGGAGCACTAAGCTTTTGTTTCCCTTCCCGTAACCATAGTAACCGTTGGCAATTTCACATCGGAGCCACATGCCCTGCTGACCGACAGCTAGCTACAACCCGAGGCACTCGCCTACACACACACACATACACTAAAGCCAGCTTGCCCTGTTGACCAGCTGTTCGCTACAAAAAAGCCTTGAGGCAGCTGCCTACACACTCTGAAACTACATCACCATGTTCCTCTTCAGCATCTCCAACTTAGTACTCGTGTTTTGCTTTTCCTGCACCATGAAAATACTGTACATCATACATTCACTTGTTGTGTAGCGAGGTAGAAGACTCCTCAAACAAGAAACAGAACACAAAGTACAACGAAAGCCTCTTTTTAAAATCTATAGTCAAGTATCATTTACATATAATAGATTCTGATTATAATTCATTTAGATTCATCAACAACATTCCCTTGTCCATGCAAACAAGTGGCAGGGACTGACTTCTCGCAGGGCTGGTTTATGAACTGCACAGCAGTCACAATAGTTCCTGCATGGAGTTTTTGGTAATGACCGAAAGAATGAGATCATGGATAGAAGGGGCCAAAAAGAGCTTCCTCCGCTGGTTGGTTGGGCTCAGCCTTAGAGATAGAGTGAGATGCTCAGAAATCTGGGGGGAGCTCAGAGCAGAGCCGCTGCTCCTTCACGTCAAAAGAAGCCAGCTGAGGTGGTTCGGGCATCTGATTAGGATGCCCTCTGGGCGCCTCCCTTTGGATGTGTTCTGCACACATCCAACTGGGAGGAGACCCCGGGGAAGACCCAGAACGCGCTGGAGGCACTATATAGCCCATCTAGCCTGGGAACACCTTGAGATCCCCCAGGAGGAGCTGGAATGTGTAGAGAGAAAAATGTCTGGAGTGCCCTGCTCAACCTGCTGCCACCACAACCGGACCACGGATAAGCGAAAGAAAATGGAAGGATGAATGGATGAATTATTTTGTTGGGCAGTAACTCAGTCCGTAGGGACTTGGCTTGGCCTGAGGAACCGGAGAGTATCCAGCACAGACCTGCAGTGTGGTTGTATTTCGGGCCTATATGTGTAGACATTGAGTGAAAAGAGAATTTCTCCATTGAGGGATCAATACATCATCATCAAAACGTACTGACTGAAGAGAAAAAAGCGAATATTTGTTGTTGAAGTTCAGCTAAACTCCCAGGCTGCAAAAAACACCATAACGCCGGTGGAACTTTTTCGCAACATAACACCAAAACATGTAAACCCAGTAGTCACCAAAAATAAAAGTACGAACCTGAAAATAAGCCTAGTATGTCTCCTTTAAATTTTGTTGTGATCAGACATTTAATCGGCACGAGGCAGCAAATAATTGGAAGAAGCACAAGCAGACAGAAACACTGCAGAGAGTTCCTAATCAGCAACCTGTCAGCAGATTTGAACACAGCACTTTGTTCTTTTGAGTAAGTGCGATTTCAAACCATAGACTGTATAGTTTAAAATGTAGTACTAGAAAAGTATCATCAAAGGTCTTACCACCTCACTAACACTAGTTTTCACTTTTATTAACTTTTGCAGGATTTATCTCTCCTCTGCTTATCCAAACATGGTCTATGTCGGAGTTTTATCCAATCAAAGTTAAGAAGTGATGAGACAAAGTGGAAGATCGTGTTGATATTTGAGAGTTTAAGACGTCCTGTAATGATATCACACCTGACTGTAATAATTTAACAACATGAACACATAAAATATGATATATGTGAGTGCTCTCTGGTAGATAATCTATCGAGGTGACAGTGTTTCTAAACCACTTTTAGCATTTAAGTTTATTGTTACTTGTACTTACATTAATAACTTTGCAGCCCTACTAGTCCTTTAACCAACACCATGCAACATCCTACGGGGCTCAGCATGCCGGGGCTCATGCCAGATGGTCAAAACATCATGAGTGTGGGTCCACAGCATAGTCATAGACAACAAATGGAAACCCCCCAGTCTTTCCGTTCCTTAGAAGTGCTAGCATGGGGGATGGGACCTTGAAGGACTTCTAACACTTATTAAAATCTTCCATGCGCCCTTCAATCTTTTTATTTCTGCCTCCCTTTTATCCTCTTCTCTCCAACTCCCTGGAGTTGAAGCACACAGCATGCAGAAGCAGCAGAAATGGGTTTGACTCCCCCGAACACTAATACATTATCTCACTGTTCAGCTTTTTCTCCCCAATCTGCCATTTTCATCCTCTGCTGATTTCTCTCCATTTTCCACCTGTTTTATGAAGACCAAACATGCCTCTTCGCCGCTAGTATCTTCTCCTCCACCGCTCTCTCTCCATCTACCACTTTTTCTTCTGTCCCATCATCCCTCCATCCTTACCTCCACCCAGTTTCCGTCCACTTCATGGAAGAGAACACAGAACGGGTCCGACTTAGAGGCTACATCTCGGTCCAGCAGGCTGGTTGCGGTCACGGACAGCTCCACCCGAGTGACGCAGTGTTGAGGTGCGACACTGCGCGTCTGGCCCTCAGTGGTCGAGCCTAGAGTGTAGGCCATGGTCTGAGGTCACAACGAATCACCCTGGAGGACAGAAAACACAGAGAAATACATAGAGTAGTTAGTTTTAGTTTCATACACGCCCACACTCCTTCCCACACTGTCTGTTTCTTGGCTGAACATGGCTTTTAATTACACACTGGGACAATGTCTTAGTCCTGGTGGCTGTAACTACAGCGTGGAACACTTCCTCGAGAGAAAAATATAGTTTTGTTAACTAATAAAACAATTGGCCCAGCCAAACATGTGCTTCTTACTTTGAGTATGATTTATACATTTTTATTTTTATTTAACCAGGAAGGGTCGCATTCAAGTGAGTCCTGGCCAAGACAAGAGGATGGGACATAAGTCTAGCAGCACTGTGAGGCTGTGCATGACACAGTGGTGCTTTGAGCATGATTACTGAATGAACATTTCATTATGTTTGTATCATTACATCTTAGTTTAGTGTATGTATCATTACATCTTAGTTTTAGTGTGTTAGCATGCTGATATTTGGTAATAGCAGCAATACAAGTGAAGCTAAAGCTGATGGGAGCATCTTCAGTTTTGCATCGGGTATTTGGTCAGAAACAGAAAAATATACATGTTACAGTATTAAGGCCTCTGGCCACCACCATCTTGGCAGACCACCTTCTGGCTAAACTAAAAATGGGCAAAGACATGCATCATGGGTGGAGCTGAGGCGAGCTAAACGAAGCCTGGATTTTCAAACAAGCGTTCTGTAACCAGCCTCACGTGGCTGTTTGAGGAACCGCAGGCTGTGACACTTCCGCATTGGCTTCACATCACAGCCACAGAAGTTGCCACTCGGTTATACGCCACTTGCAATTTATTTTCATTAGCAATGAATCTACAGATGATTTCCTCAATCAGTCGATTGTATTGTCGACAAAGGTTCAGAACAGTGAAGACGAAAAGGCCCAATGTGAGCATGTTGATCATTTAATGTCTTGTTTTATGTGACCAGCCCATCCAGAACCATTAAAGAAAGAAATATAAGAAATATTCAGTTTAATCTTTTAGACCAGTGTTCTTCAATCCTGGTCCTCAGGGACCCCTGCCCTGCATGTTTTAGATGTTTCCTCCTCCACCACACCTGATTCAAATGATCAGCTCGTCATCAAGCTCTGCAGTGGCCTGATAACGAGCCACTCATTTGAATCAGGTGTGTTTGAGCAGGAAACGTCTAAAACATGCAGGGCAGGGGTCCCCGAGGAGCAGGGTTGAAGAACACTGTTTTAGACCATGAGATGCTGCAACTTCCTGGAACAATCAAATGTCTGGAAGTTCTGTTTGAAAAACGACTTGAATGATTGATCGATTATCAAAATAGTTGAGGCAATTCACTTTCTTTTGACTAACTGATCAGTTTTCATTGACCAATCGTTGCAGCTCTATATTGGACAGTAAAAATTAAAAACTTGACCTGATGCTGCTGCTAGATTAAGTTAGAAGTGAAGGGATCACAAAAGTAATTAGAGTTCATCCAAATGGTACCAAATTCTAGTTGTGAAGAGATTTGACTCAGTACCAAAATATCAACCCGTAATATAATAACATGTATAATATAATATAGTTCCACTCCATCCAGTAGATGCTGAAATTTGTCACTGTATAACTGAGAACTGATACTAGAGCAGTCATGAAATCAGTAGACGTCATCCTCCATAAAAAAAAAAAAAGTAGCACTAAAAATGTTTATAACCTGTGGTCAGGGAGCGTCTTTGATCAACATCAGCTCAAGTGTCAACAAGTGACGTACTGAACAATGAATGAACGAATACATCACCTAACACGGCCACTGTGAAATGAACTGTACTATAGGTTGTTGTTACACACACGGAGATGGCTGGTGTCCACATGCAGTTTCTCGTTAGGGGTCTTACATAACTTTAATGCTTTACAGGAGCGAGTGTGTGTGTGTGTCTGACACTGACAGCCAACAAATTTAGCCATAAATTACTGGAAACACCACTGCAGACAGAAAATAAGATGATAGAAACACACTGGGTGTCCATGCCTGCTGAAGAACCAGCGGTTCACCGAGGATTATCACAAAATAATGTTTGAAAAAAGAGTTGTGCAGGTACAGAAGTAAGAACTAGTACTAGAACGTAAGCAATTACAAACTGGACAGTATTTCACATAGTTAGGAATGTACATTATCTGTATATATCTTCATATAACATGCAATAATATATATATATTTTATTATTTATCTATGAGAAGGTGTATGTAAAGGTGTGTGTATGTGCAGGTGTAGCATATTTAATGTGATTTTTCTCTTTTTGTTCCTGTTTTTCAAGAGTTGCACAGAAAATGTTGTTGTATAATATTCTACTCTGTAGGGATGCAACGATTATAGATTTTGGAAGGAGGAAAAAATGCTGATTTCACGACTCTAATGCATCAATTTATTTTTCAACAACATCACGGATGTATGATTTGTTTTAGTAAAAGCAAAATTGAGAACATCTCTTATGCAGGTGTTTTAATCTCTTGAGGGGATTACATGCTGTTTTGGTGAGCTTTACATTCGTAAACAGTGCAGTTCTTCTTTTCCTGCTTTACTTGTTTGACAGTGACTGCTGAAATGTGACGTTTTTAACTGCAGTTAATAGTGAAATCAGTTAATCGCTGCATCGCTTGTGAGTACAATCAATAAATCACCTGTGGATTTTAGGCATAAAGTGTTAATTAGACTAATGATACTGTTTGACTGAGGAAGAATTAAACACACACATACACTGAGGATGTGAGGCCTTGACATCACAGGATGACCCCCGTATAGGTCATGCCTGCCCTCTGGAAGCCCCAACAATATCCAGTATTAAGCATTACGTAGACCACACACACACACACACACACACACACACATACAGTGCCCTGAGCCCACATCAAAGCCATCGCAAATCCTCCAAAATGGAGAAACCTGAGGGCCCAAAGAGGAAAAACACACACACACACACACACATCATGAAACACAGTGCGATGAAAGAAAAATCTGTGTGTCTGAACAAATCCTCACTAATAACTTACTGGAAATAATTTCAGAAAAAGGACAAACAAACACAACACCTTGCATCCACGAAGGTGGTTTTGTTTTCAGAGCGGCAGAAGCTAAAAGGATGCTGTCTGTTGCTAAGATACTGATGTGTCATAACCAGCGTGCCGCTCTGTTCTGCTCCTGTGATGTCACACACACGGTAGTGGTGATGTACTGAAAATACCAGTGTAATATTTTCATTCATTTACTCAGTCATTCACGGCTGATGAAAAGCTTGTTTTGACCGGCTGAAACACTTTCATTGTTCACAGATGATGAATGGAGGACACAAATAATGATTACACCGCCTTTAAAAAATCAAAGACAGACACTACTTACACACTTCATACGTGATGTTACAAAGCATTAGGTGCAGGCGCTCCTGTAAAATATTGCCAAAAATGATTATCAGAGCTGATTTCAGGAGAGGAAAAAACAATTTTTCCACTGCTCATATTTATCTCTGGTAAAATATATTTTTTTCCATCATGTGTTTTAGTTTGATAAGGTAGAAACAAACCCAACTTTCACACCTGCAGGCATGAAAAACATAATTTAATGTCTAATCCACCTGCTGTGCCATCTCACTCAACAACCTAAATACCACTTTGTGTGTAGGAGAGTGGAGCAGCACTGTACTGTGTGTATGAGTGGACTATATAGAAGGATTACACCAAAACCTGGTCCAGGTCTCCACCCTGGTGAAGACACCCGAGTCCCCCTGTGTGCACGAGGGCAGGTGAGGAGTGATACTTTATAAGTGCAATTACAAGAAATACATCAAACAGCAACAAGTCTCCGCTTCATGCATATTCACTCTGCATGCAAGCATCCTTTCCCCGTGTTTAACCTCTCTAACCCGCACTGACCGCACGTTGTTCTGACAGCTGAGCCCCCCACACTGTCAACATCTCCACTAATGATGCGTTCACTGTCCTCTCAATGCAATCACCACACAGCTGACAGCTAACAGTCTCCACTAATGATGAACACAATGTGACACTCACCTCAGCGAATTCAGTAAATCACGGACAACTTCTTCTTCTCCGCTTCTCCACTTGACAGTTTGTTGAATGAAGTGCGGCGCAGTGAGGAGAAATAAATCCCGCACAGCTTCTTTTATTTTGTTGTTTTTTTTTTTTCTTCCTAAACAGTGAAAACTGAAGTTACTGTTGACATTTTGATCCGGAGTCTCCCGAGAGGCGCGACACTGTAATTCATCCTCGTGCACACACCGGGACTGGTTTCTCCATCTGGTGACGCGCGGAGCTCACTCAAGTTCGCGGAATTTACCTACAACCGGATGTGCCTTCGAGTTTCACCTACAAAATAAAAGCATCGCTGTCAGGCAGCGCAAAGCGCTTCCGTTTGAAGTGTTTCATGCTTTAACACTGGTAGACTCATATGTCATTAAGAGCACACTTATCTTTTTAATCTGGCTTTTACTTGAACTATATTTATGCATTTTTTTCTTTTAAAATATTTGAATCAGCTACACCATTTTCACTTTTATTTATTTATTTATTTGTTTATTTATATATCTTAACCTTTATTTTTGGCTATCTGTATATTTTATTATGTTTTATTTATTTTTTATATATTTTATTTAACTGTTTATACATTTTAATGAGTTTTATTTATTTATTTTTATTTCTTATTTTGTTTTCATTTTATTTCTTATTTTCTATTCATTTTTAACCTGTCTTTCTCAGTTTATGTTGTGCTTCATTTCTAATGAGGTTGGTGGTTGGGGGGTTATTGTGTGAAACACTTTGTGTTACAACGTTTTGTATGAAAAGTGCTATACAAATAAAGTCTGATTGATTGACTGATTCATTCATATATTGTGTTTTTGTTAGATAGATAGATAGATAGATAGATAGATAGATAGATAGATAGATAGATAGATAGATTGATTAATCATAAAAATCAAATATATAATAATAAATAAAATAAAATAATAATAATAAAAAATAAATAAATTGTTATATATACTGCATACATACTGCAAGCTGTATTTATGCCTATTTAAGTCAACAAGTCAAGTTCCTCCTATGTGTTCACATACCCGGCCAATAAAAGTGATTCTTATTATTATATTAATTATATTATAATTATTATTGAGTATTTTAACAGAGAACATGCACTGTTCATTGGCGCCCTCTTGTGGTTAATCTAGGTATCACAACCCAACTTTGCTCCCTTACACGTCACAACAAGAAGATACTTTATGAATTTTTAATTATACTATTAATTACTCATTGGGGAAATTAATTTCTTAATTTCACTCTGTTATTATTATTCATTACACAAATAAGCCAGAAATGCACACATATGGGTGTCATTTAGCTCAATTAGTAGCGCATCCGCCCCATGTACAAAGGCTCAGTCCTTGCCGCAGCGGCCCAGGGTTCGAATCCGATCTGCGGCCCTTTGCTACATGTCTTTCCCCAGCTCTCTCTCCCCACATTCCTGTCACTCTTCAGCTGTCTCTATCAAAAATAAAGCTTGAAAAGGCCAAAAAAAATCTTAAAAAAAAAAAAAAAAAAAGAAATACACACACATGCACAAGCACACACAACCTATGAACATGCATTAGTTCATGTGATTGGGTTAATTTTATCCATAACAATGTATATAAACTGATCATATACTATATGATGTATGTAAAATCTTACAAATACATGTAGCATTAAATAGAAATAGTAAGAAGCACCGTGAAGTTGCAAAGTACTTGAGTAGATATAGATATAATTAGTTACATTCTACTGCTGCACGTCAGACACGACAAACACTGATTATTCATCTGAACATAAATCAATGAATAATACTGATGGATGTGTGCAGTGCCGTATTAATGAACTATAGAGGACAGCAGCTTTTGTGGTGCCTGAGATTAAGTCATGCAAACATGACTGTGGTTTGTTTGTGCTGTCTGTAAAGTAGCAGGAACGAGTGTGAACCACAAGGGGGCGCCAGGTGAGCATGACTGAATGGGATCCTGTACCGACATTCACAGCTGTCGTCTGAGCTATTTCTGTTGGCAGGAGTCAGGATGAAATAACAGTCGATCATGATACGCTGACATGTGATCTTTACTGAACGAAGTAACGTAATCATCTCTTAACTATGTAAACATGACGAGGTGCAAGGCAAAACATGGGAGGTTTCCCAAGGTGTGTGACTTTTGAGTCATACATGTGTAAAAATGCTGTGCATTAAACAAGTTTAATAGATTGTATTTTATTACTGTTCATCAGTGTTGTCAGAGGAGACTGGCAGAAAGCCAGTTCAAAAAGAACAAGTGAACACTGTGAGTTAAAAAACAAGATTAGAAAAAAAGAAAGTTCAAATGTGCAAAGTTTAAATAAAGCCCAAAACTCAAAGTAATCTTTCTTTTATTCCTGAATGACATTTCAGTGCAAGTCAGAACAAATTAATATCAAAGACAGACAGTTTGTCATTTGAGAAGCCAAACCTGAACCTGAAACAAAAGCAAAACCACTTTCACTTGATACCACAGGGCATCTCTGTGTTTATTCTAATCCAGTGTCTTTGTAAAGATTATAAACAATAAGAAGATGCGAGTGGGCAAGTAAACCAGGTTTCAGAAGATTGAGTGCATCATTAAAACATCAGCGGCACAAAAAACTAGAGAGATAACAGTGATGAGACTCTGTACACATAACATCACCTCTCATTTACTTATGTAAAGTTTGGAACACAACAATACAGATAAAATAAACAAATAAATAACTTTTTTTTATAAAACTGATGATTTCTTGATAACAGCAGAAATAAATACGCATATTTGTTAGAGACCATAACCTAAAATGAGAGTAAGAGCAAACCAGAGAGGGGGGTTGGTTCTCCCTCTCAACTCTTCCTTTACTGTGAGTTCATGACTTCTTGTGTTTTTCACTTATATGGCCTCTAATTATTGTAAACACACTACAGTGCAAAGTGACTCAGTGTAGCAGAGTCTGCATACATACAGTTATCATTCTCATCATCAGGAAACCACACGAATTCTTCACATTTTGGCCTCGAGGGTCTCGACGGGGTGGGTTGGTGCAAAGAGCAGGGGCTTGGATGGAGGAGCCGAGGCTGTGGGCTGTCCCTCTACCAACTATCTGAGATAGTGATATCATTAATCTCATAATCATGTTTACCAACAGCTGCCAACACAAAGTAGTTTGTATCTTTAAAAATAAAGAAATGTGTCTTGTCCATGCTCAGATCAGTATTTTGGCTCTTTTAGGTGCACATGAGACAACTATCAGCCATTTTGTTTGGTTAGAAGCATGCAGAAAGCTGTGAAGTACTATATCAATTCAACATCTCCACAGCAATAATCAAGCCCAACATCCCAATTGTGACCTTTATGTTTACTGAATCATTAGATTTGTTCATAGTTGATGCTCATTTTGATCAGCTTTTAATATCTCTCTCTTGTCAGTGTTGTATTTATCCTGTACTTTATTTTTCTTTGATCATATAGCGACATATTCTGGTGCAGAGACATTTTTCTGATATAATATCAGTAGTAGTATAATATATGGACGGCGTCCGGATCGCCACAACCAGCGTGGACCACGGCAAAAAGGGACACCGTCAGCTGATTGCACCAGTTCCCCGCGGTGAAACCAGAGGCCATTGAGTGCATAGTCATACTGTATAACCAAAAATACACGCTTCTTTTTCTTAAAAATAATACCTTAAAACATTCATCTGCACTTCTATACATCACGAGAGAGAACTTTTATACACACACTCAACAAAAATATCAATGCTTTGTACAGAACCCTTGTTTTTGGTCACATTTTTCTTGATTTGAAGTAAAAACTGGACTTCTCCTGAGCACACTAAAGGTTGCTCTGCCTCTCATTGACTTGCTGACTGATATTCCAATGAATCGGAGGCAGAGTATCTATGAGAAGTCGTATCTGTAGCCCTGTGTTAAATGTCCGTAGTTTAGTACCTAATAAAAATGCACATTTTAGAGTGGCCTTTTTTGTAACCAGTCCAAGGCAGTCCTATATAATTGTAATGCTCTTTAATCAGCATCTTGCCAAGTGCTCATATCCAGGGATTTTCACAAATTTGTGAACAAAATTTGAGAGGAATAAACCTTTTACTTTCACTCGAAAATGGGGGAAAAAACAACGTTTTTATATTTTTGTTGAGTGTATACACACACACTATATACATCTGAGTTCCCTCCAACAGTAAACCACATAGTGGTCTTTCAACCCGTGCTGCAGTCATCCCAAACACAACTGACTAAGCCTTTTTAAACAAAATGTCAAACGTAGACATGAATTTTTTGCCTTGTGCTTTTCTGATGCCGGGAAGACTTTTACTCCACTTGTGCCTGCAGTAGTGATTCACCTCTGTGATGAACTGGAATATGACTTCTCCCTGCTGCAGTCCAACATCACAGATCACATTAGGTGGATGAGAAATTCAGCCTCCTGTCCTGCAGAAGGAGCCTTTGGGCTTCACTGGAAGACACTTTGTTCCTCCACAGCCTGAAAATCACATTGTAATATTCTCAACGTTAAGATATGGTTTAAAAATCCAAATATAACTGAAACAGGCATTAACTAGACACTATAAACTGTAGTGAAGAAAGGACAGTGACACAGTATTGGATATGCTGTCAGCAGATAGTGTAGGTGAGATGCAAAATCTGCAGGTGAGTCACTATGACAGCAAGCTTACCTGATGAGCTGCAGAGCAGGACACGACTGTAAGGCTCTAACCAGGGCCTCCGCTCCAATGACACTCACACTGTTTGACTCCAGACTGGGAAGAACAAACATACACACACACTGTGTCAATATAAGTGTGAGTGTGTGTGGGACAAGTAAGTCAGCTGAAGAAGAAATTCAATTAAAACTAAACCTGTATGAGCACTTTTTATTGATTAGAGTAAACACAAAGCCTATTTTGATACCCAAAATAACCAAAATGCAGAGATGGTTGAAGTCTGCATCAAAAATGTTACTTAAGTATGTGAGTATAAGCAGGAAAATGTACTTAAAGTATATTTTAATATATTATAAATATCAATATAAAAAGTAAAAGTTGTCCTCTGTGACTGGTATACCATTATCTATGATATAATTAGATTATTGTGACTGACAATGTTTGTTTTGTCCAATCAACAGTCCAAACTTCAAAAATGAAGCTCATCTTTGCATGAAAAATGCTGATTATCTAAAGAGTTGATTATTAATTTTCTGTAAATTAATTAATTCACTGCTCAACCGCTTCAGCTGCACTTTTATGAACTGTTGGGTAGTTTGATTTACGGCTGTCAGATAAATGTGGGGAAGTAAAAAGCGCACGATTTCCCTCTAAGATGTAGAAAGTAGCACCTCAAATGTATTTAAGTGCAGTATTTGAGTAAATGTACTTAGTTATATTCCACCACAGCTAATATGAATAAAGATTAAAGAAAGCTATTCGCCTTCTAAAAAAAATAAACCTGAAATCTGATCAAGGCTTAAAGGACTGAAAGGTACGGTGTGTAGGATGTAGCGACAACTAGTGGTGAAGTTGCAGATCGCAACCAACTGAAGCTCGCTTCGCCCTTTCTGTTCCAAGCACGTAGGGCAAAGTACAGCGAAAAAGAAGAAGAGGAAGAGGACCCGCTCCCGCCGTAGATATAAAAGGCTCAGTCTAATGTAATAAAAACATATTGATTCTTATTTTTAGGTTAACACACACAAATGAAAACAGTTATGGTTATCATATTCCATTTCTGCCAGTAGATCGCCTTAAATATTACACGCTGGACCTTTCATAAAGAAATAAAAAATGAAAAGTCGTGTGTGTGTCTGTCGGTGTGTGTGTGTGTGTGTTCAACTCACTCTATCCACCTCAGCTTCTGACAGAGAGGCATCACTCTGGTCAACTCCACTGCCACATCATCGCCACAGTTATTCCACCCCAGACTAGAGACACACACACACACAGTTTTAGTTAAGTATTTCGAAACAAACATTTAGATCAGAGCTGACAAAACAAACCACAGTTTGTCCGGTGTGTGAGCTGCCTCTAGTGAATCCACTGAATATGTTGATTGAAGTGCAAGAAGACTGTCTGAATGTCTTTTGACATGAACACGTCTGTTAATTCTTGACAGATTATTTCGTTATCACAAATCTATCTAGAGGGGTATAGATTTAGCATGTCCAGGTGTTAATATTAGGCAGGTAGTCATAATGTCATGGCTGATCAGTGTACTTTACAATCATTTTTTATCTTACCCCACATCCTGTATGAGGGGACAGTGGGCCAGGCTGGCAGCTACAGCACAGAGCTCTGGAGTCCCAACGGAGGTCAGACTGACAAGAGACACATTATTCATTATAAAACTAATAATCAGTAAATCATCTGGTCATCCATCAAACAGCTTCAGAGTCTTACAGAATCTTGGTGAGGTTCTTCATGTACATTATTGCTTTGGATAGACTCGCTGATCCTTCAGGTCCGAGACGGTTTTCTGAAATGCTACAAAAGACACGCGTGCATAAAGAACAGAAATGTCAGGACGAATGTGATAAATGTCAAAAAGAAATTTGTGTGTGTGTGTGTGTCTTACTTCAGCACGGTGATGTGCGTCAGCGATGGCAGAACGAGAGCCATCCTGGCAGCTGTGAGATTGCCGAGACTGTTACTCGACACACTGGAAGACACACAGCACAAATGAGTTATCATTCTGTACTGATGTGAGAATGCAAAAGAAGAAGATGATTTTGTCTTTGTATTTTTCTCTCTAACCTGCACATGGTACAAATATTACAATAATAAATGCGTAAAGACATAAGGCTTATATGGAAACACAAACACAAGAACACGATTTCTGAAGATAAAGTATAACATGTGACTACACGTTGTGTTGTCATACATCTATCAGTATGAATCATATTCTTCTCAGATCAAGGTCAGAAAACATCCAGGCAAAGACGTGTGATTGATTCCCACAGTGACCACAGTTAGCCTGTGCATAATGTAGTTTAGTGTTCAGATATGTGAATCTTGAATATGTGTGAAACTTTTTTAGCTTGTCCGACATAAACCAAACCATGTGGACTTTATGCTGTATTATCTACCATCATATGGATATGTAAAGTACTTAGACTCTGAGGAGTTAGAACATGGTGAAGAGGGGAAACATCTTGTAGGTTAATCGGACAGTCCAGGGACTTTTTTTCTTGTGCCAGATAGAATGTCTGCTTCTGAGAGAGGGCGAGTGTTTAAACGTGATAAAGACGGGCACTGAGCTGATCAAAATGTCACCTTCTGGTGGTGGTGATAATCAGAACTGAATATGTCATGTTTCTGTGTATTTATTACACTTGATGGCAGTACGTGAGAGTGACTATGGCCGCTGACGGCCTTTGATCTATCAGTAGATATGAAATCGTCCTCAACCATTTATGAAATGATAACTGTACTCTTGTTCTAGGTTGACTATACCGATCTGGAGCTGCAGTGAAAGTGCAGGTTTTTCCATTCGTTTGAGGGTTACGCTGTGGCCTCCAATCAGGCGCTCAGATTGGTCAAACCTCCACAGTCAGCCTGGCGTTTCGCCTGATCCTGTCTGAATGCACCTTTAACTTAGCCTCTGAGGAGTTAAATCATGGTAAACAGAGGAAACATCCAGCCCAGAGACAAATCTTTGGTGTTTTTTGTGTGCCAGAATGACTGTCTGTTTCTCAGCATATGTTTAAATGTGATAAAGGTGGTATGAGCTGATAAAAAAAAGTCACCCTGTCCTGGAGGTGGTGATAATCAGCTGCCTGCTCTGCAGAGAGGCATGCTAGAACCACACTCTCATCACAGTGAAGCCTTTTGACCCAAATGAACTGAATTTGTCATGTTTCTGTGTATTTATTACACTTGATGGCTGTACTTGACAGTGACTATGACAGATTTTTAATCTATCAGTACATCGGAAATCCTCTTCTGTACACTTGTTCTAGGTTGACTACTCACAGCAAAGCGCTTGCAACATGTCTTTGTTCACTTTGGCTCTGATACATAGAATTAAGCCTGTAAATCAGTCAATGTGCTCCAGTCTCTTATACAGCCTCTTTGGCCATGCTAACCAGACAGAATTGCACATTTTACAAGGTGATTTTCCAAAACAGCATTTACAGGAATGAGCCACATAAAAAAAAAGAAAGTCATTGTTTCCTCACTGGAGCTCTTCCAGGTGACCGCAGCTGATCATTGCCTGCAGCAGCTTGTCTCCTGACTGGTCACTGATAAGGTTCTCCGAGACACTAGAAGATCAACAAACACAAACACACAACATTACAAAAAAGAGACTACTACCACAAATTCTGCACATAAAGACACTGCACAAGATTAGTGAATAAATGAATAAATAAACACAGCAACAGCTGCACTTCTTGAATGCCGTTAGACTTTGTTGCGGTTAGTCTCACATTCGGACCGGAAGAACTGGCTTTAAACAGCTGCTCACCATAAAAAACTGCCAGCTGACAGCTCAATAAAATCAGTAGGAGGTGCCATGTTACACCATAATGTAGAATGACCAGGGAGTAGACAAGCCTACACAATGATCTATAGGTATGATTTAACTATACCAGTTAAAATATTTAGAAAATGCATTAATTTAATCAAGAAATACTCGTCTTATCTCTGGAGTTCACACCAAACACAAAGCAAAATGTAAGACAGGTTTAATTTGCATAAATATAATCAGAAAATCAGCGACATACAAGACCGACACCATGGGTGTCAGTACCATATTGTGCCTTTTTCTGTCTACCTGATTTTCCTGAGCTCCGTCCAGAAAGGAAGAAGTCTGATCAGCTGGTCTATTCCTCTATCAGCCATCCTCCAGCCCTCCAATCTGAAACAACACAAGGAGGAACATCATGGATGGCACTGAGCCTAAGCATACTTCATACACATGTGGAAAAACTCA
Source organism: Sciaenops ocellatus (assembly GCA_033000465.1). Lineage (NCBI taxonomy): Eukaryota > Metazoa > Chordata > Actinopteri > Sciaenidae > Sciaenops > Sciaenops ocellatus. Next base: position 6,200,762 of record CP136871.1, on the reverse strand, counting down.
CTCTATCTCCTCCATTTGTGTTAGTCCCTCCATAGCGGCTAGGAGATCCAGCAGACCGTTTGCTCCTGATTGTCCCATTGCTGCGGTAACCTTGTTAAGCCTGGCACACACACAAACATTGCATAAACAAAGGATCAAAATGTACTTGACAGTTCAATCTCGCCCCCCGTGGTTCCAGTCCAGCAGTGGATATCATTAATATCAAATTAATTTGACATGGAATGCGAGGAGGACCCCCCCCCCATGTAAATATGATATCTATTCAAACACTGTATAAACAGCAATGACATTTATCATCTGACCAAGCCAGAAGCTCATCAGCGAGCAACACTTTACAACTTAGCAGTATGACAGAACAGGGAATGATACAATTCCCCAGAGGGGAGGGCGGACACTTTTATGATGATCTCCATGTGGAGCTGATGATGTGCTGGTATGATGAGCTGCAGCTACGGTGACTGTAACGTGAGCAGCGGAGCTGCAGTTTTGGCAGCGTCAGTGTCAGCAAATGCATGATATCATAAATAGATCAGATTATTAGAGTGTTGTTGGGTATGTGTGTGAGTAGAGTGTCAGCGAGACTGTGGCAATAATAAATGTAAAGACGTGTGTCGGAAATAGCATTGGAGGCTTAGCTCTACATACTACATAAATAGTTAGGACATTGTTCATAATGACTAGATATAAACAGGTCACAGGTCTTGAAAATCAGTTGGAAAGGTCAGATGTTATAAAAAAGGAACGTGTCAGAGAGGGAAATCTTTCTAGAATGTTGATGTAACTATTAATTAGGGGTTAAGTATAGCAAGTTTTGATGAGACCACCTATAGAGTTTCTTACTTGAGACAGCGTATGGAGTTGATTTTCCTTAGTGATTGTGCCAGACACACGCTGCTCTCCTCATTCAGCTGCAAAAAGTCCAGACTTGCACACAGAAACACACACACATTTAGCACTTTATAGAAGTCACTCTATCTATGTTTGCACATGTTCATTCGTATGTATATATATATGCGTGTCTCACCAAAGGCCTTCCAGGCTGACACACTCTCCCAGCGCTTTGATGAGCTGCAGCCCTCCAGCCAGTGACCAGACGCATTGAGACAAGCTGGAGAAGACGAGACGAATGATGACATTGTTTAATGTTGGAAACACTTAAGCTAAACATTATGCATCAGAACAAAATGGTTTAATACAGAGAAGCGTTAGTTATCGTTTTTGGGTTGCAGAAAGTTATGCAACATATTTTAACAAAAAGTTAAGATTGCATTTCTTTACTCATCTTTGTGCTTATTGTATAAATGTATATATATTATACAATGTATGTGTATATATGTATGGATATGTATTGGTGTGTTTTCTGTACAACACAGTAGCTAAATAAACAAACAAACCAATGAATGAGTGACGCTTACTTGAGTGAGCGTAGACAGGGCAACATTCTGGTCATAGTCTGAGCTGCAGGGTTGCCAATTACATGACCTGCCAGACTGGCAGAGAGAAAGGAAGAGAGGTTTCATTTCAATTCATGGCCACATGAACACTAAAATGTTGTGGTGGCTATCAAGTGAAACTGAGACTATGGCATGCAGTGCTGGAGTTTCTTTCATAACTGGAGAGCCGATAGTAATTCTATCCAGCCAGTGCAAGTCTGTGATGTTTAATCGTAATTTAAGAGACAACTATAAAATATTTTTTAATAGGCAGACCTCGCCTGCCATGTGAATGCTCCAAAGTCATGAAATGTCTGTGTGTTGCTCACTTTAAGCACTGAATGGCTGTCGCCTGCAGCAAGGCCTCTGAAATCTCCTCAACCACACAAGTCTCTTTGGAACCAACGCTGCAAAACAAGTAGACACTTGTCATGCTCAAACTTTAAAACAGACTTTAACCAAAGAGTCAACTGTGTAGAAAAGCTCTCACCTGAGAGAAGTAAGCTTTGGCAGCGAGGGCAGAACAGTGCAGAGAAACTCAGCTCCCTCTGGACCCAGGGTGTTGTGGGAAAAACTGTGAGTAAAGACAACAAACATGATTTGACCTTGCTTTGGTACTTCCATTTTTTTAAATTATGAGTGAGTATTATTCATGCACATCACATAGAGAGTACTAACTCCAGCTCTGTCAGCAAAGGACACTTCTGGATGATGCTCATCAAAGGTGCAAGCTGGTACCCCTTTACTGCACAGTCCACAAGGCTGGATGAGATGAGAGGAGAGGAGAGGAGAGGAGAGGAGAGGAGAGGTCATAAGCCTTTCAAACAATAAATCAGCACAGAGGGACTGTGATAAAGTTATGCATCACTTTACTTTGGACCACACATTTAAACAGAAAAGTACTTAATTTTCTGTGTGGCCACTGATGGAGACAGATATGCAGAGTGATCATTGAAAACACCAAAATAAATCTGATCATCCAGCTCACACTGCACATACTTTAACCCCTTTCAGCAGCCCTGAAGTCTCAGACTCTGAAGTACTTGGGATAGGTAATGATTATGGAATAGTAATTTAAAAAAAACTGAATCAGTACATGGTAAGACGTGTGTGGCATGTCCTTCCTCTATTCTGCACAAGGGCTGTTTAGCATTTGCTACATTGCTTTGAGGGCCTGATTCACAGATTGCAGCATAATAGAGATATTTAGATGTTTGTGTATTGTGTCTGCTGCTTCAGAGGAAAGAAAGTTCCTGTTTATGGACACCACCCACAACATCTCGCTACCATCTCTTATCAACAGAGCATTGTGGACCAGTGTTGGACTCTCCAGTGTCTGTCGAATACTTCACAGTAAATAGAAGAGAAATGCCCATCCCTACACTGTGCATCAGTCTACACAGTGAAGCTCAAACATCAAGCTAAACACGCAATTTATTGAAATGTATTACCTGATTGAAGTCAATTCAGTGGACTTCAACACAGACAGGTGCAGCGCGTTGCAGCTAACCCTGCAAGGTAATTTTGTACAGGACTTTTTACACATTATTTGATGTGGGCAAGCCTGCAGTGAGTGTAAAAGAGTGTTAATCTTTTGATCTGTGTGTGTGTGACAACATCTGTTCATTTGCATGTCTCACTTGACAGAGTGTATGTTATGGTTGTGGTCCAGACAGCGACACACCAGATTAATGGCTTCCTCAGCTCTGATCCAATGCTCCTCAAAACTGACAAGAAAGAGAGAGTGTAGTGCATGTGAGTGTTTCAACAAACTGATACAGGTGGACAGAAACTCACACATTTGTTCAGCCATGACTTAAAAAAATATGTTGTTAAATATGTTGACAGAAACTGGTTTGGCAGGAGCAAACGGAGCAGGCGACATCGTCCTTCTCACCTGACACTGAATCCTCTCTCACTGCTGTTCAACAGTCTCACAAAGTCTTGAATCCAATCCGAGTGCAGCGAATTGTTCTTGAGCCTGTGGACCAACCACAGAGTAACCATTAAGAGTAAAGATTTGTTTTTGTATTCACAGAGTGTGTCAATGTCCACATACAAATTTATTTAAAACAAAACGTCAGTTTCTCTCAAATCCCTCACAAGCTGAAGTTGTTGGTAATCTCTTCTTATGATGTGCCGTACATTATAAAATGATCTGAAGATGGAGGTGTACTTACTCCAGTTTGGTCAAACTGGGACAGATCTCTGCTAATCTGACCAGATGATCACGTTCCAAACTGCTCTCTCTGATGCTGATAAAGAGATGGAAAAGATAGAAAAGATGAGCGATGAGAACAAACTTAGAATAACTCAACACATGAAGAGAAGGTATACACTGCTTAACTGATGAAGGCATTGTGCACTGAAACCTTTAAACGTTACTGTCTCTGAGAGGCTGAAGATATGAAATTAAATCAAATCAAATCAAATCAAATTTTATTTGTATAGCCCAAATTCACAAAACACATTTGCCTCAGAGGGCTTTACAATCTGTACAGGGAGTGACACCCTCTGTCCTTAGACCAAACGCATCCATTGGCACCAACTATCAAGATATCGGAATGAAAATGGGTTCTTTGGGGACCAAGGTGATCTCAGGTTGAGCTACCTCCTCAGACAACAAACAGGGACCTATAAGGACGCTAGAAATCAAACAGTGGTTTTGCTCTGACCTTTTGAATCCGTAACATGTGAATAAATATATTTTGGTTGACACCAAACTTTGCCATTTCTGGTTACCATCTGTCAATGGTTGCTACTAGAGAAGCAGTTAAAGAAAACCTGATGAATCGGAGGCATCAGGTGTTTTGCTACTGGCGTTTGTCATTTTGTATTGTTCTTGTCCTACCTCAGAGTTTTATCACAGTCTTCATATTGTGTAAACCAGATGAGACACTTCTCCTCTGCTCCAATACTACACGGTGCAAAGACAAAGAGACAGACGGGGATGAAAACTTCTTTCACTCACACAGTTTTTCATGCTTTCATTTAACAATTTGTTCACTCATCTCTACAACGCACAGACTCACCAGACTTCCACACCAGAGACGTTACCACAAGTACGCAGTGTGCTGGCCACATTGAACAGCCCCTGCTGGGTCAGACTGTTGTTGCTTAAACTGTGGACGGAGACAGGTTAAAGATATGTCAACCAAGTCCAAATTTCTACAATGAAATAGGCCTACAGTATGGTTCAAATGCAGTTAGAAGACAATCAGTTTGGTACAGTTAACTTCACTCTGAATTAAATAATTATATATTATAAAAATACATGCATGTGCAAATTAATATCTTGGCTTTTGTGTTGACATATCTGCCAACAACCTGGCTGAAAATGCTAAAAATATGTCTGTCAGGCTTGCTTTGCATTATTTTGTTGCAGGATCAAGGGTATTTCCTCTCTTTTCTACTTTTAACAAGCCGTTTATTAAAAATGCACTGTTATCTAATGTTTGCTTTGTTCTATACAGCTACTGCAAACAAATGTATAGCCCTGAAAATGATAAACATGTATCTTACTTGACCCAGCTGGTGATCTTAAGCTCTGGCAGAGAATCCAAAAAACGCTTCACTCCTTTATCTTCCAGCTGGTTACTTGATAAACTGCCGGTAAAAAGAAAGGATGACTCAGCACCTGCGCCAGTAGTCTGTAAGTAGGTAAGCACCGGTGTGTACAGTTCAGGGGTACATGCAAATGTATGAGTGAGAGCGGCACTTACTCCAGATGAGACAGGCGAGGACCCTGCTGTAGGATTGCGAGCAGTCTCTCCAAGTTGACATCATTCCAGCTAAAATGAGTTAAGCTGTCAGGCAGACAGACAGATACAATATGAGGACATCAAAAGAGAATAGTGTGAACACATCACAGATGGCCACAGTGCTACTTCAGTGCCATAATGTCACAGGAAGGAAGAATGTAATGGCATTTTTACTGGTTGAAAAATTGTAGCTGGCTTAGCTGGCAAGTTCCATTCAGTTGCGGTAGACAGCACCATCCGCCAGTGCTGGCATAGTTCATTTTCACACTGGACTATAAACACTTGCAGTTGGACTCAAAGAGACACTAGAAAAAGGCTAAATTTGATACTGTATGTACAATGAATGTTTGGACATGAGCAGATGGTGCACACGGGAAAGAATGTGAATCGGCTGATCACAGACCTGCAGCTGGCATGTTCTGCTCTCACGCTGTCAAAATGGATGAAGGATTCAGTCTGAGGCCTGAAGAAGAGTTCAGTATTATAGAAGCAAGCAGTATAGTATATAATATATATAGTAGTATGGAAGCAAAAAGTACCTGAGCATTACTGACGTGACTCGCTCACTGACGGTCAAACATCTGACTAATATCACTGCTGCAGCTGTGGACATGACACTGTGGCTGACACTGAAGAAGAAGAAGAAGACGGAGTTGACTCAAAATGAGGTGAAAAGCATATCACATCATTTTATACAAAATTTTAAATATACATTTAAATCATGGCATCATTGACGCTTCATGACGTTTGCTTTTTCAAATTGACGCCACTGAAATAGACTCATTTCTGGATTGTGCTATCATCTACAGTCCATATTGGCACCCCTGCATTTCTGTCACAAAATGCACTAGAACAAGAACACGGTCCCTGCAGTCAAACATGGTGGAGGATCACTGATGTTTTGGGGCTGCTTTGCTGCTTCAGGCACTGGACGTATTGACTGTGTGTACAGCATTATGAAATCTAAAGGCTACCAAAGAATTCTGGGGCACAATGTCAGAAAGCTGGGTCTCTGTCAGAGGTCATACAGCAGGATAATGACCCAAACAGTTCTGAAGTGTCCAGCAATGAGTCCAGATCTAAATCCCATAGAGCGCCTGTGGAGAGATCTCAAAACAACATTTGCGAGAAGGAACCGATCAAATCTGAAAGATCTGGAGCAGTTGGCAAAAGAAGAGTGGTCCAAAACTCCACTACAGAGGTGTAAGAAACTCACTGATGGTTACAGGAAGCGACTGATTTCAGTTATTTTTTCCAAAGGGTGTGCTACCAAATATTTAGGTGAGGGTGCCAATAATTTTGTCCAGTCCATTTTAGGAGTTTTGTGTAAAATATCTTAGATTTGGAAGAATTTGTAGAGAATTTGGGAGAAGTAATGCATTATGTGACAGAAATGCAGGGGTGCCAATATTTTTGGCAATGACAATATATTTTTCACATCATGAAAACACGTCAGTATATTTTATATTTATTTTTGTACCATTTTCATGTACAGCTTGTTCATCTGGTTAACACTGCTGACAATGATTATTTAAGCTAATTTATACGTGTGTGCGCGTCCTACTTGAGTCTCTGCAGTGCCTTCATCTTCGGCAGGATCTTCAGCAGATTCTTGATAGCCTCGTCTGTCAGTGAGCTGTGAGACAAACTGACACAACACAAACGTATGTTCATGTCTACACATTCAGCCATAATCCTGAAATGTAGATAACCGTAACTCAACTTACTCTAACTCCAAATGGGAGTGACACTGGGCCAATCTTTTACAAAGTGTGGTTACATGAGACGGCTCGAGGTTGCTGTTGTTTATCCTGCAGCATAAAAGTGGTATGAAGTGGTCATGTGATGAACTGAATTTAAATGTCAAATGTGTGTTTTTCCTCCAAGTCTTCTTACTGTACCTGAATGTCTGTAGTTTGTCATGGCTAAAACAAGAGCACAAAATGAACTTATTGATTTGACGAATAAAAAGACGGTAGTATCCAGATGTGTGGAGGTTTTCACAGATGCATTTTCTACCTTTTATCAGGGGAGGACTTCAGGGTCACCTGCTCACTGCCTCCGTGACTGTAAAACCAACAAGAGACAGTCAGAATCTGCACATTTTACCACCACGATAAAGTTAATTGTGATTTTTATGGTGTATATACACAACTTGTATTCTATAAACAGATAAAACGAGCTGTTAAGCAGCATTTATTCACTGTTCGACGGGCTAGCCTCGTTGCATAAGCAGGTGCTAACTGTGCTCCTCTAATAATATCATCAAACACCTAAAATAAAAACAAAGAGCAGACACCTGATGTGGATCTGTGTTAAGTTGTTATGGGAACACAAAGCGCCAGCCAGCATCACCACTCCTTCCATGCCGATCCCATTGTTACTGGCACTGAAAAACACAAAACAAAGAGCCAGAGGACATCATTTAGCTCTAAATAAGCCATTTCTTTTGAATAATGCCCCAGGGTAAACGTAGTAGTTGCCAACACTGACACATTATGTTTGGAACCTGTTTGGTGAGAGAAAAACAGCCTGGCTTTGCCAACTAAGATTAGATCAGCTCAGTCTAACACAACACAGAGTCTCATATTTCATTAAAGGTCCAGTGTGTAAGATTTACGGGACTTTATTTGTAGTTTGTGGCAGAAATTGAATATAATATTCAGAAGTATGTTTTCATTAGTGTATGAATACCTGAAAATAAGAATAATCATGTTTTTATTTTACCTTAGAATACCTTATATCTACATACACCACAGTGCTGTTGAACCACCATGTTTCTACAGTAGCCCCGAACACAGAACAGTGTAGCTTTTCCTTCACACTTGGAAGGAGAAGGTGAGGCGAGGGTGTCGCATTCAGCAACTTCACAACTCGACGGCACTAAATCCTACACACTGGAGGTGTAAAACAATTCCTCAGCAACACTTCCTTCACTCATTTTTATTAAATGCACAGTAGACAACTCCAGTCTGAACTGATATTTCTTTTTTTTTTTTTTATGGCTTTGAATGTATCGTTAGTCCCGTATCACTTTGTGTGTGAGTCTTACTCAATCTCCTGGATGTTACTCAGATGAGGCAGGACGTCCAGCAGTTTCTTCAGACCTTTGTTGCCCAAAGAGTTATTGGACAGACTGACAGAAAAGAGAACAACAGAGGTACAAACAGTCAAGTAAACTGAAGGATAGAGAAATTTATAACACTGAATTATAATTTATGGCCACATGTAAATAAGTTTACTACTGCCAATGTTAAGATCTGAAGGTGTGTGAGTGTACTACATTTAGATGTTGGCCTCTTTTTACACCTCAAGACATACTTAATCAAATCGTGTGATGTCCACACATAACACATAAATAGTCGTCAACTGAGTGGTCACTAAATTAGCAACAAATACACATATAGTGCACACTGATTGTGCTTCAGCTCTGCAGTGAACAATTCCTGTAGCTGTTCTCCTGCAGTGTTTTAAATACAGCAACTGAAGTGGAGTTCATGCATTCATATATTGGTGAGGTTTCCCACAAATAACAAGCACGGTCAGTTGAGAATGATATCCCTGACAGGTTGCTAAATGCCTGTTTTGTCATCACGTATTCGGGTATCTTACTCGAGCAATGTGAGATCCGAGGATGTTCCCAAACTCCTCCACACTCTCTGCATATCAGGAGGCAGCAGACCACAGCAGCTGAGACTGACAGAGGCAACAGCTTCATCATTATCACCATTGTCACCATCAGTAATTCAATATTATAGAGTCATAAAAAAAAAGTTCCAAAATGTGTTTTGTTTATTGTGACTTCACTTGGATGTTTGTACTTTATACACACCAGAGCATTTTAGATCTTTCAGCTGGTTCAGCAGGTTTTTCTCTCCTTTCAGAGAACACTATATACACCTGGACAGGACTCTGCAGTCTGAAACATGAGGAAAAATACAAAGAAAGAGGAGTGTGGCTTATTATTACTGAACAATTTGTAAGTATTTGTGAATGTGACATAATATAACAGATTCAGTAAAATAATAATAAAAAAAAGAGGCTAACTAATGCAATTTAAATATGCAGGTTTTACATGATGTGTGTTGCAGAAGAATAACGTGAGAAGATAATGATGCATTTGTTATTACAGTATGGCATGCAATGAACATGGCAGGTGTGTTTGTACCTGATATGAAGCTCCCTCACAGCAGGACAGCCAGGCAGAAGAGCGGTCAGAATGACCAAATCCTCCACTGAAGAGCAGCTGTCATTCAAACTGAGGGGAGACGTGTGAACGCTGTTCAAATCTTAAGTTTTTTGTATTTGTCTATTCTTAACCACTAAAAATGAAATAATACATTATATGTGTTTTATGATAGGTAAAATGGAGTTGAAATAGCATATTAGTATCAGAAAGTAGTGTTGTAAAAGCTTCATGTCTCTCTTAAATCATGTGATGTGTAGTTTGGTATGAATCCAGTCTTACATGATCTTTTGAGTGACCTTGAACTTTGGCAAAAACTGAGCCAGCGTCCTCAGAATTTCCACATCCCACTGGCCTCCAGTCAGACTGGGTGTACACACACAAACACAAACAGAACCTCTTTAGTATTTGATCTGAATGACTATATTATATCTAAGCTGATACACAGACAGAACACGTCTGCCCTGAACAGCAGTGAAAAGTGGCAGTGCTGACTAATGTGTAATTATAAAAATGTCAGTTGGTGAACCCTGCTCTGCTGACAAACAAGAAAGCAATGGCACAAATAGGACCGGAACAAAGCTGTTGTTACTGCACTCAGTGCTGCTTATCTCTTTTAGTACGGTGTATCCAGTAGTGGAAGAAGTGTTCAGATTCTTTACAAAAGTAAAAGTACTATCAGCTACATCTGCTTAAAGTATGAAAAGTAAAAGTAGTCACAGTGCAGTAAAACGGTCAGTGTTTTAATACTGCTGTACTGATGTTGCATTTTACTGTTGTAGATGCGTCAGGCTGAGCTAATTTGAACTACTTTATATACTGTTATCTACTTTAATCTACAGCAATGCATTGTTTTCTATACGATCATCATATGTTTGTAGTGCTGTTCTGTCAGAACCATGTATCTCTAAAAGGTTTTGTGACAATGACTTTTCCAGCTAATCTAAAAGTGTTTTTAAAGAGTTTATTTAGTTTCAGAAGTTGGAGAATTTCTCAACACATAAAGGAACACTTCAGGACAAGAAGGGGATGAGTAATTTGTACAATATTTGCCTCTGAGATGTAGTATGATGGAATACTTTGTTGAATTTGAACTTGAGCACAGTGTTTGTGTAAATAGACTTAGTTCCATTCATTTCCATTAATTTCCCTACTTGATTCCCTTTCACCACTGGCTGTATCATGGGTGGGGGGAGGGGTAAATATGAAGAGACGTATTTAGGATTACTTACTCCAGGACAGATAAGGTGGGGCAACATGCCAATGACTCTGCAAGTATTTGCATCTCAGGCTGGCTCCATTTCTGGTTCAACAAGCTGGAGAACAGATGGTAACACAAGATTAAAACTTGAGCTTATAACTCAATGGGCACTTCATCGGCCCATTTTATGAGAAATTTAACTTCAATGGAGGATCAAAGTTCTTTAAGGAAACTGCCCACGTTGTAAAGATCTGGAAAGTGGACAACACTTGATTAGAATGTTATTGCCTTACCTGATTGTTGGTTCAGGCCTTGTTTTGTGGCTGCAGAGGAGAATTCATAAATGAGAGTTTTAGTATGTGCAGATGATGACACAGTTATTCATAGACAGGCTGTACACTTAACTGCTCTTATTTGCTCTTTTTTAATCACTCAACTCCATAATTTTATTTTATTAGATCTAATTTTTATTTAATTGTATATATTTTATTTCGAAACTACTCTCATTCAATGCTTTTTCTTTATTTCTTTGTTACTTTCTACACTGTAGACTCACACTGAACTATCAAAGCCATGAAATGACACATGGAATTATGTGCTGATCATAATTTAACTATAACTGCTTTGATGACAGCTTCGCACACTCACTCTTGGCATTCTCTCAATTGGCTTTATGAGGTGGTCATGAAGTATATATAGACCAATATGAAGACACATAGCAACATGACCTGAGAGTAAATGAGACTCGGGATGAATTTCTACTTTACCTTTTTTCTATTATTTACTCTTTTTGAATTTTTTTTATTTTTGGCTCTTTTCCTTGCTTTCGTTGCTCTCGCCTGCTGCAATTGTATTTACTTCTTTTGTTAATCTAACAATTTAACTCACCTGTTAAAGTCAGAGTTTTGGGAGAAAGTAACTGTCAATTCCTTCATTCCACTGCAAACAAAAAAAAAAACAAAAAAAAAGGGAAAAAAAAGAGTCTGTAGAGTAAGTCTCAAAACTGCATGTGACTGAGAAAATATTGTGGATGCAGTACACTGCAGTCAAATGTTAAAAGTGTGATCGTGAGTGGATGTACTGTCCAGCCTCTGTGTTGAATCATGGTGTGAGACTATGTGTGTGGTCATACTCTGCAACAATGCGCTGGATGTTCGAACATGAAGACATTTTCCGGATGAAATAGTCCACTGCTTTCAGAGAGCTGTTGTTTCGACCCAGCCTGCAAAGTGTACACACACAACTCACGTGCATGGAAACAGCTAAAACTCAGCAACATCTTGAGATATTGTGGTTATTTAAATTGCGTCTCATTAGACGTACAGTGTGTACTTACATTGCTGACTCTAGTCTTGGTAGTTTGGTAAAAACATCGGCCACATGTTCGATCCCTGCGTCTTTCAGATTGTTGTCACTCAAACTTCAATGCAAAAACAAAAGCTCAGTGTCAAATTTTAGACCTGCGTCCAAAATATTTCAACAATACAGAATGTTAGGTGTCTGTAAGCAAACATATTTAGTCAGAAACAAAATAATGTTGCAGCAAATATACTTGATTTCAGTGATGTCTGGACATTTCTGTAGAGCAGAGGCCAAACTAGCTGCTCCTGTGGCAGTCAGACTGGCACCACAAAACCTCAAAGAGACAAAAGACAAAAGACAAAATCAGCCACTGTTGTCAGGCATTACAACATTTCAATACACAGACCTGTGAGCACAGTCTGAGCAGCATTTAGGCTACAACACTCTCAATAGAGTATATATGAATTCAAGAGAGATTCAAAAGACTGACAGAAAACACAGTGGAAAGAAGAGAAGCACTAATATGAATCTTACCCAAATTTTCTCAGTGTTGTGAAATTTGGCAAAATGGAGGACAACTTCTCAGCAAACTTGTCACCATACTTGCGGCTGCGAAAACTGAAATGAAATGATGAGGGAAATTAAGCGAGCCTTAATGTTGGATTAGAAGCTGAGTTGTAAATTATGTCAAATTTGTGGGCACACAGAAGAAGAAAATGAATAACTTCATGTCAGCTGTATGTCTCTGACAGCGGGACCAATGAGTCAGGCACAGGGCAGGACCTGCTGCTTGTGGCCACTGCCTTTTTCCTCATACTATCAGTCATACAGTTAAGTCTAAGTGCAGAACTCCATGCTTTCACCATTGTCGGTTAAGCCTGTCTGGACAACAACTTCAGTTTGTTTTCCCAGATTGAATCTGCTTGTTATTTTTGCAGCTCAGTCTGTGTCCTGGCAGCTTTTTTTTTTTTTTTTGTTAAAGATATTTTTTGGCCTTTTCAAGCTTTATTTTTGACAGACACAGCTGAAGAGTTACATGAATGTGGGGAGAGAGAGATGGGGAATGACATGTGGGAAAGAGCCGCAGGTCGGCAGTAGCTCAGTCCATAGAGACTTGGCTTGAGAACCGGAGGGTCCAAGTCCAGCATGGACCAAAATTTGGAAGGTGGACTGGTAGCTGGAGAGGTTCCAGGTCACCTCCTGGGCACTGCTGAGGTGCCCTTGAGCAAGGCACCAAACCCCCCCAACTGCTTGCAGGGCGCTCCTCAGGGGGGGCCGCCCATCACTCCACCATCTCTCTCTCCACATTGCATGCCTATGAGACCTTGTATGTGTGTTCGGGGTTAAAAATGCATGTAAAATAAACTGAGTGAAAAAAGAATTTCCCCGTTGAGGGATTAATAAAGTATCTCTTCTTAGGTCGGATTCGAACCCTGGGCTGCCGCAGTAAGGACTGAGCCTTTGTACATGGGGCAGCTGCTCTACCAATTGAGCTAAACGACACCCGTCCTGGCTGCTTTTGAGCGGATCTTGACGGGAGGAGTTCATTCTCTTTTGAGCCAGTGTGATAAAATTAGTTGCCATTCTTTTGCCCTTGAATCCAGGCTCCAGTGGGTGTACTCATTACAGAAAGACCAACCATATTCACACAACAGGAAACAAAGAGCTTCAGTCACACTCAGTATGCAAGACATGTAGCGAAGAAGATGATTTCAGATGAAAAAAGATCAGAGGCAAACTAGCAGCTCTTTCTCTCAATACCCAGAGGCATATCACAGGTTTTCAGAAACCATCAACACCATCCACCTCGACATTCACATGGATTTTCAACATGCTTCACACCTCTGGCCATTTGTCTTAGCCTCGCATGCAATGCACTCACACTTCACATGACTGGTGGCCTATGTACTGTTTTGCTTGTTTTGTGGACTGACCAGAGGTAGTGGATGTACTGACATCTTGGCAGGACATCTAAACACTCCAACTCCATTGAGCATGCTCCAAAGTCCAATCCAATGCCATTATCACCTACTGAGTTAACTACAAAAGCTAGAGCGTCGATATCACTAGGTAAGAGTCGGATGTTGCGTAGCTCCAGGGTGCGCCTTGTGCCCACGACCTGCTGAGCCAGTTGTTGGTTCTGGCTCTCCTGGACACAGTGGCAAAGCTCCAATACCTGAGAAAATATAAGAATGTAGGATCAGTAAAGACAGAAATGGAAAAATTCTGTAATGCATTTATCAGGGTTTAATTCAGTTCATATTCTACCTTTGGTCCAGTCAGGGTGTTGCTGTTACACAGGTTTTTTAGCAGTTTTAGAACAAGGTCTTGTCGTTTTTGGACCCAGTTGAGGCCTCCTGTTCCACCTGAGGTCCTGGCTAATTGAACTAAAGCTTCAGTGCAGTGTGGGGAAGCCAGACCACATACATACAGGTGCAGGGAGTCAGTAAAGACTGTCTTCTGGTCTGATTTGGTCATCCAACGAGTTTTCAGGCTGAATCTGAGTGAGCAATGAGGAAGAGGATAGAGCAAAGTCAATATTTTGCTTGGATAATATTTTGCTGAATAGAGGACAGTTCCTAACCAGATAAAAAGAATAACTCACATTTCATAATATGGCAAAGATGGAATATAATGTGCATAAATATGTTTTCATTAGTGTTTAATCACCTGAAAATAAGAATATTTTTGTTGTTGTTACTTGTTGTTATTTGCCTTTTATATCTACAGTGGGAGTGGGTCCTCTTCTACGGAGTCCGCCATGTTGAAACACAAAGTTTCCACAGTAGCCCAGAAAGGACAATCTAAACACTGGCTCTGACAGGACCTTTTGTGTGTTTCGCTACTGTCGTTTTTCCTTCAGACTAGTAGGAAGGCAAGGGTGAGGTGATTATATAAACTGTTTATATAAAGGTTGTGGCGTGGTGCTTTCACAGCTGTAGTCTACAACCTCCTAGTTTCACAGCATGGAGCAAGATTGCTATGCCACACATTTTGTAATGGGTTGCTACAGTACACCACCGCTTGATTGATCAGGAAAAGTCCCCACACTAATGCAGTTACCAGACATACAAACAGCATATGACATAAAACATATGTCAGCAGATAGAATCAAACTGGAACTTTAGCAGTTATGTGGTTGCGTGACTGAACCAACACAAACACTCTTTGGTGAAAACTGCAGCAGAAGTGCACATGTGCTGAAAAGTGCTATTTAAAAAAGTGCAGACTTCAAGCAAGTCAGTTAGTCTTCCTGAAGTGTCTTTACACCTCCTAGCAACCACACACTCTGCACCTCTGCACACCCCCTGCTGTGACAAGTCTCCATGTCAGTCCCTTCCCCCACGTCTGCTCATGCACTGAGCCCCCACTACTGTGCTTCAGCACATATCTGCTCTCCATTTACAGAGGAAGGTCAGACATATCTCTGCTCAACTTACACCACTCATCTTTTTCCATGAGTTATTCCTGGTATGGAATATAATTCTACATGATCAAATGTATCATGATGCAGATTCCCTGAAAGTACTCACATTTTCTTGTAATGGAGTATTTTTGACAGTACAGGATCTAAAAACTTCCTACATTGATGGCAAGAAATGTTCAGGCTTAGGTTACAAGGCTCTCTTGCAACAGTGCACATGCTGCAGCAAGTTGGTGTTAAGCTGACCCGTGCCCAGCTCAGACCATGTGGCACAAATGTACGTGTGTGAGCAGATGTAAACAGATAGAGTTTCACTGAAATTAGGGCAGTGTAAAGCTACAGTAAGTGACGGTATTTGGAAAATTGAGACATATGGTACATGCTGAACTGTACTGTATCTTTTTTCAGTACGACACTCAGCTGATAATTAGGTGATTCTGTTAACAGGCAGAAACTAAATACTTACAGGAAATGCACAGCAATTGTGTAACTATGCAAAACTGAGGTCATTGCTATATTGACATTAAGACTCCAGTGAATCATTTCCAGTGAGAAACATGCTGTCTTCACTTAGAGGATGGACTAATAGAAAGGTTTGTCACATGGTGCAACCACAACTCACTTGAAACTCAATATCAGCAACTTGTTTGCAACGTTGGCCAACTCTATGCATCGTTTGAATGTCTATCCTTCCTTAGAGAAGGAGCCCTCCTCTGTTGCTCTTTCTCAGGTTTCTCCCATTTTGCCTATTAACAGGATATCTTCCTCACCCTAGTCCAGGGCCTATAGATAGAGGATTTTGTTTCAAAGATTCTAAGGTACAGAGGATATCCACTCATTTTCCACTTTTTTCTACTATGAACTTCCTATGTAAGCTGTTTTTCCCTCTTGTAGCCATCATAATCACCATAGTCATCATATTCATATATGTTTTCTACTATGTGACGAGCAGGATGTTCCAGACAACTATTTGTCTCCTTGCACTAAGACAACTGGCATTTCACGTCTGGACCGGCCTATAAAAAATTGTTGACCAGAGGACAGTTCCGACCAGATAAAAACAATAAATTACATCAGGTACAGTACACTGCTTAGTAACTGTTACACGAAAATGGCGTATTTATTCTGTTTATTTAGGTACTTTTCATTTCACTGAGGCAAACCAGTGGCTAATTTTGCTCTTTGAGGTTTTGCTGTTCATATAGAGTTTGCAGCACGATGCTTACAGCTGCAGTCTGCAGCTTCCTAGTTTCACAGCTTGCTGTAAGATTGTTATGTCACACATTTTGTAATGGGTTGCCACTAGGGATGGGCGATATGGACTAAAAAATTTATCCCGATAATTTCTGGTATTTATCACAGTAACGATAAAAATTACGATAAATAAACACCAATTCAGCCTAATTTTTTTAATATAAATCTATCACCAAAATAATAATAAAGACTAGGGGGAGCTGAGGTGGGTTGCTGTGGGCGTGTCTATACCTGCTGAATGTAACCGCTGTGAAACAATCAGGAAATAACTTTTTATTTCTCTGATTAATAACAGCTTTATTGAGGCCGGAGCTCACTCTCTGTTATTGTTACTCTATGTCTCTCTCTCTCTCTCTCTCTCTCTCTAATCATCGGACACAAATCAAATTAAACTTCTTCGTCCGTGAATCCACCTGGATAGTCTCTGCTTCAGAGACATTTAGGTTTGACCGATCTGAGGGTCTGATTGGCGGCCGGAGCGTGAGGACAGAGCTCCTCGCTGCCCGGCGTATCTGCTCCGCCTTCCGCCATGTTTGTCAATAATACGTGTTGGGCTGCGAGTGTGTCACGCACATATATACGTCATCAATGGGAATTTATCGTTTTTATCGTGGGATGACATATTCTTACCGTGGGGAATGTTTTTGACGATATATCGTAAACGATGACATATCGCACATTCCTAGTTGCCACAGTATACAGTGCCACCACTTGATTGATCAAGAAAAGCCCCCACATTAACAGCATTACCAGACTTTCCCACAGACAGGATGTGACATAAAACAAAAGTCGCCAGCCAGAATCAAGTCATCATACTCTCATGTTTTTTTCTACCGTGTGATACTCTTAGACGAGCAGGATGTTCAAGAAACTATTTGTCTTCTTGCACTATGACAACTGGCATATCACGTCTGAACAGGCCTGTCTTCTGTGGAGCTAAACTGTGGGAAGAAGCTTCCTGCTTTCACAGCATGTTGTAGGATTGCTATGCCACACATTTTGTAGTGGATTGCCACAGTACACAGAGTACTACCCCTTGACTGATTGGTGAAAGTCCCCAGCAACAACTATCTGCCTCCTTGCACTATGACACCTGACATATCATGTCTGAACTGCCCTACGATATATTGCTGAATAGAGGACAGTTCCTCGCCAGATAAAAAGAATAACTCACATCATGTACAGTACACTTCCTAGTAATTGTTACACTTATTTATTCTATTTATTTAGGTACTTTTTACTTTACTGAGACAAACCAGTGGGTAATTTTAATCTTAGATGTTTGGTGCTTATATAGATGAGCAGGATGTTCCAGGCAACTATTTGTCTCCTTGTACTATGACAACTGACATATCACGTCTGAACTGGCCTGTCCCCTGTAGTTGGTCATAGCATCTGATACATACTTTGCCCATGTGTAACGTCTTGTCTTTCACTCTGCTGTTTTCTCTCTTGTAGTCACCGTCATAATCATCATATTCTCATGTTTTTCTACCTTGTGATGTCCTTAGACGAGCAGGATGTTCCAGTCAACTATTTGTCTCCGTGCACTAAGACAACTGACATATCACGTCTGAACTGGCTTGTCAGGTCTTTATTTAAGTCTCACACCAGTTCATAAGAATTTCCATGACACACCTATGGGCAATTTAGAGTCACCATTTAACCTGCATGTCTGGACTGTGGGAGTAAGGTAGAGTAACTGGAAAGAACCAATGCAGGCACAGAGAGATCCCAGTCTGGCAGGTTCAAACCCAAAAGCTTCTTGCTGTGAGGTGAGACAGTGCTGACCATTCCACAACCATGCCGCCCAGATAAGGGATATACAAATAACTTTGTTACGCTTTGTTGTTCTTGCTATGCTATATGTCTATTAGTGTGTAAGTTCACTGGGGGAAAAACTGAGCAAATTCCTTGTCTGTTCAGCCACTCAACCCGGCAGCACAAAGGATCTAAACAATCACCTCAGTGAAGTCAGTAATTCGGTGAACATCAATGTGTGAAATATGGTCACTGCCCTTCTGTTCCCAAGTTAAGGCAACAAAAGTGTTTTCGTAAAACAGTGATGTCACAATGAAGCTAACCTTTGACCTTTTGGATATAAAATGCCATCACTTTGTCATTTTTGTCATATTAGAATCAGAATTATTTGGGTTTATTGCCAAGTAGGGTTTCCCATACAAGGGATTTTCTCTGGCAAATTGTTGCACAACGGTAATAAACATAAACATGGTACAAGAAAAATATTAAGAAAGATGAAAGAAAGCACTGAAAGTCAAGAAGCATGAATTGAAAAACAGCATGTACAATAATGAGCTGTACAAAGTTTAAATATTTGTGTAAAATGTCATAATAAGCACATGAATTTTTAAATTATGGCCAAAATTCTGTTTTGTGACATCACAGCGACCTCCACCTTTGACCACTAATTTCTAATCAACCTTGTGCCAAATTTGAAAAAGCTCACGTGGCAGAGATATTACATTCACAAAAATAGGACGTACGAAAGGACAACCCGAGAGCATAATGATGTGACATAAATAACGTCGTAGTAATTGTAATTATGGCACTGGATACTGTGACCGCTGTCAAACCTTTGGAGAGGACACCTGATCTACAGCGACATGGAGGATAACTGAGAAATATAATCACATTCTTCACAGTTCCATTTGGCTTCTGTGAGTCAGTTCCTTACCTCTTCTTGAGCTGCGTGTCACTAACTTCCTGGCTGGTCATGATTCTGAGTGCAGCCAAAAACTCCTGTACTGTCAGATGAATGAAACTGTAGGAGTTGACGAGAGTCCCATCCTCACGTCTGAGCTCCACCTGACAGGAAAACACATACAAACATCACCAACAAGCCTGACAGTCTCCACCTATCCCTGCCATTAGCCAAAGTAACATTTTGTGAGTAGGGCTGCTGCCCCCCAAAAAACACAGTGGCACACATACAAACACACACATACACTACCTCCTTAAACTGCTGCTATTGCCCTCTAGTTTCAGAAGAAACCCTGCACACTCACAGATAATGAATAGAACATTCCGCACATACTTTACGACCATGTCTGACCTGTGAGAAAAGCCCCGTCCTTATTGCAAACTTCAAAACATCCTGAGAAATGTCTTCCTCCAGGAAGACGATCTTGCCGCCCTCTAAGCCTTTCCAGGCCAGGTGACTCAGCTCACACAACTCAGACTGATACTGACTCAGCGTGTACACAATGCTGCACAAAGAGAAGACAAATTCATTCATCTGCATTCAATCGAAAAATTAAACATCAACGACATTTACTGCTTTGCTACATTAGACTGTATAAACAAAGCTCCTCCTCATCATCAAAGTGAATTGAAAGTGAATGGAGCCCATCATTAAAAAGAAGACTAGCAAGTTTTTGTAAACAAAAATATTCTTTCTAAAATGCATATAACAGCAAGCAATCAAGCTTGTCATCACCTACTCAAACAAATGTATGTTCTTTATGTTGTGTCAGTGCTGTGAAGTAGTTCTAGTACTCAGCCTTCACCTCTGTTGGGGTGTCATGGTCTTTGGTGTGTCATTTCTCCCCCTTTTCTCAGGGTCACAGCTCAGAAACGCACCAAGAACAGTGAGGTAGACCTGGGTATGGGTGGAGAGTATCTGGGCTGGTGTGAAAGGTAGCTGGGCTCCACCATTTGTTACATCCATCACTTTGTCTCCACCCCCTCCTCTTCCTCCTCCTGGCATTTGTACTCCTTTTTCTCTTTTTTCTCTGGCTTTTCTCCTCGTCATGCTTCTCCTTTCTTCCGGTATCTGCATTCTTTCTGCGTCTCTCTCTTCCAGCAGTAAATGCTCCAGACAGATGCAGCAAATGTTGCAGAGGGCAGGGAGGGATGACATGGCAAGGAGGTGTTGAGTAGAAAGAAGGAAGCCTGCTGCCTGTCTCCCGAGAGCTCTGCCTGTGGCGTGACCTTTGCAGTTGAGACATAAATGAGTTTAACCCCACAGACAAACATGATTTATCAGACTGTGTGAGACATGTCCCGAATGAGCTTTATTGGCTCTCCTGTTAGTTTTGTTGTCCATGTTACGATTCTTGTTGCTACATCAAGTTTAATGATTGCATGTAATTCCTAGAATAGCTCAGCCTGACTTCAAGCTGAGCAGGGGTCAGCTAGAGCAACTTAAAACGTGTGTGGGTTTACAAGGTCAATCTATGGAAAGTCCACTAGAACCACTTTTTTTTTTTTAAAGATATTTTTTTGGCCTTTTTTTTCAAGTTTATTGGATAGAGACAGCTGAAGAGTGACAGGAATGTGGGGAGAGAGAGAAAGATGGGGAATGACATGTAGCAAAGGGCCGCAGGTCGGATTCGAACCCTGGGCCGCTATGGCAAGGACTGAGCCTTTGTACATGGGTCGGATGGATGGTCTACCAACTGAGCTAATCGACACCCCAAGTCCACTAGAACCACTTGGTTAAAAACCAGCCTTTCCATACTATGTTTGCATTTCTATCAAAAATCTAAATTAATGACAATTCTTCTATGGTAATTAATCTTAAAAAATTGTTGGCTAGAACACAAACCCAGTGAATGAATAGCTCAATGCAGAATCATAATGTAAGTATAAAAGCTCGTTCTCACCTTTTGCATCAAAGAAGTTGTGTACATACTCCTTGATCTCATTGCAGTCCCACCCCAGCAGCTGCCCCACTTTATCTGATATGCCTTCCAAATCAATGACATCACGTGCACGACAGGTGACCACCACGGTACATCCTGGTAGAAGCTGACGATTTAACAACCCTGAGATGAGGTCAGCAACTGGCAGAGGTTTTTTTGGGTCCAATATCTCTTTCTGCACCTGTTGTCTGGTGAGTTTGCTGTGAAACTCATCATAGCCATCCAGCACCCAACAGCTTTGCTCTGGATTGGAAAGGAGGTAATCCACAATGGTTCTCTGCTCAGAAGACAGAATATATGTGCATCGTTAGTGTGGCTTCCTAGTCTGTGAAAGTTCTCAGTTTTCCAGGTAAATCTTTCTTTGAGAAGAGTTACATTTGGGGCAACTGGACCTGGAACTCTCATCCAAGAAGCTTTTTCAGTTCGGACTGACTGGTGGGGAAGCCCAGGTATTTAGCCTTGGTGGGATCGTCAACATCATTGTATAACAATGTCATTCCATCCCTTCCCAGGAGAATGAGACTCCAAAGACCGCTGTTCACACCAGGCCTCAGGCAGCCTTAGTGACACTGACGACAGTCGTCACAACAAGAAGGAGCACTAACAAACCAAGTCAACAAACCAAGATCCCACCAAGGCTAAATACCCGCACCATTCAGCAAGGACTGAAGAAGCCTCATGGATGAGAGGTTAAACGTCTTCATGAATCTACAGCCCAACTCCCCAGCCGAGGTTCAAACCAGGAACTTTCTTGCTGTGAGGCGACAGTGCTAACCGCTGCACCATCGTGCCAACCCACCAATTTCACATCAATGTATTATTATTATGTATACATTTTTTAATACAATTTTTAAGATTTTGGTTGAAGATCCGCCAACTTCATTGTATCCTTCCACTTCTAAAACCAAAACTATTCCTTTGTCTGTAGCACTCTAATACATAACTTCATTCAGTACAGGGCTGTTTAAAGTTGTTCCTGTTTTTAAGTTTAACGTAAGAAAGGTCCTGATTTATAAAACGTACTGTTCTAAGATTGCTACCTTCATACCTTTTCATCATCGCCCCCTTTTTGAGGGGGGTAGTGTCGGAATAGCAGATCAGACAGGGAGAGAGGATGGGACACTAAGTTGAGCTGACGAAACTCGAGCAGGACAAACAGGAAGGTTGAAGGGATAGGGCCCTGGAAGATTAGACAGAGATAAAAGGGGATGTAAATAGGGAGAGAACGAAAAAGACAAAATGAGAGAATAAACCAAGCAGAGAAAAAAATGTTTAAGGGGAACATCACCAATTTTACTCATCAAAGTCTTTTAGAGGTCTTGGGGAATACTACTGGATATGTGACAAAAAGGGTAACATATGCCTGTATAAGGGCGTTCAAGTAGGTGGGTGCAGAACCAGAGACTACTTTGTAGGCAAGCATTTTGCGATTTGGATTTAATGTGGGCTGCTACAGTTAGCCAGTAGAGCTAGATGAGTAGCAGGATAACGTGACCTTTTGGGTTGATTGAAAACCAGACATGCTGCCGCGTTCTGGATCATCTGAAAAGGTTTGACTGTGCAGGCTGGGAGGCCCGTCAGCCGTCAGGAGAGCGTTACAGTAATCTAGTCACGAGATGACAACTGAGGTGACATGATTGGAGAAGTTAGCTTGTCATCAACCATGTTTCTCGCTACCCTGGTAGGGGCAAGACATAAGGAGACTTGTCATGGTGTATATTAGGTTTGGCTGGGAGGTGGTGAACCCTGGCACACATTATTAAAAATGAAACTGGGCTGCGAACAGTTTGGTCTGACATTTGGGTGTGTTATGCTGGTAACATGGTGGCTGAGCCTCTAGCCTCAAGCAGAAATGAGATGTGGGCTGCAGAGGTTTGGTCACATGATAGTTCTCCAAAGACCTATAAATAAACCTAGATGGAGTACCCTTCAATTGAAACTGGTAGCTTCTATGAAATTATTCGTGCAGTTTGACACCAGTCCAGCAGTTTGGCACAAAACATCCCTGATAATAGAAATATTTTTTAAATAGCTTTTGAATGATGACAAATATGTAAACTTACTAGTCTTCGTGCCCACTGTTGTCCCAATCTAGACATCAGCAAAGTTTTTCCTGATCCAGACTGGCCAAGGAGAACTGTCACCTTTCCTGCACATCCCTGGAGGAACGTCTCCAACGTCACTCTGGATTCCATATACCCATAATCGCCATCGGGTTCTGAGATTGGTGAAAAACCTTAGTGTACAGCAGACTTTTATTGTATGAGTAGGAAGGTTTTATGCCTTCTACCATCTTTCATACTTACATGTACAGATCATATTTTCAAATAAATTTAGCAGATCCTCGGTGTACAGTAAGAGGAAATCATGCTAACCTGGTGTTCTGCTCCCTCTGTCTCCTGGTCCTGGGGTTTGATCAGGTCTGTCCCTGCCTCTGTTTACCGTTCTTGGGCTGACCCACACATTCTCCAGCAGGACCTTTCCCACCAGGTGTTCACTGAGTCGCTCCCACCTCTTCAGCAGTAAAGGCACCACTGCAGCAATGTACTGCTCCCAGTGGTCTGTGGGTAACATACATTAGAAAAAAATAATAAAAAACATAACTGCAGAGAAAATTGTCATATTGGGTCATACTGGGGTCATACTGCCTCACTCCACAGTTTCAACAGCCATTTCCTGTTCATGTGTAATGACACGATCCACTGATTCACCACCCAAGATAAAACATTTAGCCAGTGACGTGACAAGAAACAGGATTATCTTGTTAGAAGAAAATCTGTGTCGAATAAAATGACTCATAAAATCTGAAATGCTCACATCCTATGAAAATCAGATGCTAGAAATTGACATTTAATGCACTGGGAGTTGATTCTTAGTTTTTCATGTAAGCTTACGCTTGTTTTGGTTCAGCACTAAACACAAGAAGAGAGATCACCCCGGTAATGTAATACTCAGTGAAAGAAACATTCCTCAGATGCCAGGTTTACTGCCACATTTAGACCATTACTGTGGAATGAAAACCTCTCATTTCACTTTTGGTTTTACTGGCTGTACGAAACTCTATGGTGACATCTTGTTTTTCTCACCTTTGAGAAAGTTTTACAAATATTCAATCTTTAAATGTTCAAAATTTCACAGCAAAAAAGTAACTTGTGTGCCTTTTTTACTTGGCCTGCCTTCAGTTTTACAGCCACAGTAAATGTAATACTGCAGTCACCAGAAGGACAGACTGGCAGTGAGGCTGACCCCGCCAAGTTGTATCCAGTTGTCATAACTTTAACTAGTGAACGGCCTTTTGCCTTTTGTGCATGTGAAAGTAGCTGCAATGTAGCACGGTTGTTTCATGCATGTTCTACCAATTCGTGGGCGTTTGACGAGTTGCCGCTCTGAAAGCGGCGATGTTGGCGTCTCCTCCTTCAAAGTGGAACTGGAACAATTATCTAGCAGAACAGAAAAACACATACAAAACATAGCACATAAAAACACTGGAAAATATGCACAAGCACATTTGCATATGTTGCACACAGTACTAATCTTCGGCTGTCACTTTTGGTTTCTGTATCATTTAAAATTTTTGGGGATTCCCAAAGTAAAACAAAAGAGGAGAGTCACAAGATTTATTGGTTATTTGTCTGTCATCTGACCACAAGCATCCTTCTCCCTATAGCAGTCTTTCACTTTCACTTCTTACCTTTAGTTTGCTAATAAGACTATATCAAATCTACTCTGATCTACTCTACAAAGCAAATAAAAGATAATGAAGCAAATCCCAAATTAACAAACATCTTTCACCTGAAAACAGGCCAATGGATCACTTGTGCCTTGTATTTTATCTCTGGGGAGCTGCTTTGAATGTTCTCAGTATGTAAATACACAACACACAGAGTCAACAATAACCAAGTGTGTGGTGCAGAATGAATGTGTTTATAGAAATAGAAATAGAAATGCAAGTGCAGCTAGCACAATTTACACACATTTATAATTATCTTTACATACACACACACACACACACACACACACACACACACACACACACACACATATCCTCACACTTGCACAGCCAGGCAGACACTAAGAGACAAACGTTAACTACCTGTGTTTATCAGGGACACC
Source organism: Sciaenops ocellatus (assembly GCA_033000465.1). Classification (NCBI taxonomy): domain Eukaryota; kingdom Metazoa; phylum Chordata; class Actinopteri; family Sciaenidae; genus Sciaenops; species Sciaenops ocellatus. The sequence continues at coordinate 6,175,424 of CP136871.1, read as the reverse complement.
GGTTGTGTGGCTGGAGACTGTGGTGTGGTGTCAACTGAATAATCAACAAAACAAAAAGTATTTATGGCTTTAAGATTAACGACATGTAATTACCAAAAACAAGAGGAACCTGGAAAAGTCGTAGTTACTTTATGATTTGCACTGTTGTGTAGCTTACTATGGTTCTTAGAAATAAGCAATGCAAAATCAAAAACATTAGACTTTTTTCTTTCCAAATTAAAATCCAATGTTTTACTGAACGTTTTTACACAAGTACTGAATAAAAATGCAAAAGTTGTTATGTGTACATGCTCCACAGTGAGTAAAAATGAAAGTTAAGCCCAGGATGTACTGTCTCTGCCAGATTCAGCAATCAGCCCTCCCTGGTTTAGTATTGTGCTGAGTCCACTGACTTCCGACTGAAGAAATAAACTCCTGTCGCAAACAACCATCATAGCAAAATGTTCATTTCTTCTCAAAACACTATCATCAAAATAGTTTCAGGAAAGTTACAGTTAATCTCCATATTGCGTAAAACGAAAGCAAACTGAGCACATGAGGAAATCTGCAATTTCCTATAACTTGACTCAAAGAGCTCTTCTACCCTATCTCTATGAAAGTTAAACAGAATACACTACTCTGACAGTTCTACTTCTACAAAAAGCAGCTTGGCAACCAGCATTAACCACAATAAGCACAATCAAAAATCGCCTTCACCTCATTAAACTAAAATGAACAAGCACACACAAAATGAGTAAAAATATTCCGAAATAGTGAACCACGTCGCACAAGAAAGTGTCCCAGTTTGACTGTTGCTGGGCTCTAATTTTGTTTATTCTGGAATAAAGACACTGTGAATGCATAAATGCACGGTGAAACACTTCAGCGTGAGGTGGCACCATAAATAAACGTAATAAAAGGTACAAAAAATCTTCCTGTCATTGCACAGGTGCATCCAAAGTTGACGCCCTGCATAGTTTTTGTCACATGCACATGAAATTTCACAAATCATTTCTGCATGGTATGGACACACTCAGCCATCTTCTCTCCTGAATGTTACATGAGTTATGGACCGTAGAAGGCAGAGGACGCTGTCACATATCAAACTGTAAACACCCCCAGCTAATGACTAGCATCACGTTTATAGCATCATCTTATACTCACCGTTTGCATACCCTGCCACTGACATGAGCCTCGACTCCAAGTGCATGGGGATATCCTCACACAACATACACATGGCCTCAAGGAATTTACGGCAATCTGCAGCGTTAGCCAACATGAAGTACTCCAGCATGGTTCTGATGTGTTTTGTTAGTTCAGCTGAAGTAGAAGCAGGTTGGTTGACGTTCCACCCGGCATTACCGGGCATCATTTGGCACAACTTCATTATGACTTCCGTCGACTGCCTGCTAAGGATGGTGAGCAGTTCTGTGGATTCCTGAGCCAAGACGGAGTTCACATTTTTGTCATCAGGGTCAAGCTCCTCATCCATGGTCAGACTCCATCAGCTGGTGCACAAAAATGAAGAAACACAAACACAAGTGTATAAATACGCACACAATCAAACACCTGATAACACCTACAGGGAGCCAGTTATACTTCTTATTGTTCCTATTAATCAGGAAAATCAAAGCACAGAGATACTTCAGAGGGCTATGAACCCTCTGAAGTATGTCATCAACACCACCACTACAGGAAACCACAATTTTGCAAAGTGGATGCAGGGATAGAGAGGAGTCCATTTTATTAGCAGGAGCTTCTCATTTATTAATTTAAAGTTGCTGATTTTTTGATGGTATCTTATTAATAGCTATATTTAGCCTTTTTCGAGTAGTTAATGGGCGTGTTTAAACGTATCTCATCAACTTCCCATTTGTCTTTTTTATTATTAATTAATGGAGCAGTACTATTGAAGGATAGTACTGTTAATTACCATTGCACTTTAGGTCGATTCGTGGAGGTTTAATAAGATAACCACGATAGTCTTGCTTACATTGATACTCATGAAGGTTTTATTATTATTGTTTCTCAGTAGCTGGCTCGTGCGTATTACCTACGTCATTCCTTTTGTTGTCGTCTCTCAACAATGCAGATGTTTTGTCCCAGGAAAAATCTTTATCGGTTTAACGAGTGTTTTTTTTTCTTAATCATCCTCCTCTCCTCCACCACCCTGTTGTTGTGGAAGCGCCGAGGTCATTTAAGGTAACGAGCGTGGCTTTGTGTCTTCAGTCTTTGCGTGCATCCAAACAATGAAGGGTTAACCGACCGAAAGTTAATGAAGGTTGTCGTTTGTGAAATAAAGTGAAATAATAGTAATATTATGAATAAAATGAAGACTCACCGACCACTTTTGCCGCAGACTGCACCTCTCTGCAGCCAGGACGTCTTTTATATTAAAACGAAACTAAGGGATGAAAATACTTTTGGTTTCGTTTCTTCACTACAACTGCCAGCAGCTGCTATGGACGGGCAAGGAAACGTACTGTGGATAGAAAGACGCACTCTATAAATTATCTGCTTAATTAAAAATATACATAATAAGTTTTTACGTTAAAAAAAAGAAAGAAAAAGAAAAGAAAAATTGTATTGAGTAGTCTGAGCGATGTTGAGTGACATTTCGTCACATGACGAGCTCAACTGTCAGACACAGGTTCATTTTGATTACATCAGAGAAGCACAAATCAGCTGTTAGGGCCACAGCACCGCTCCTGTAATGGATCAATGGAAACCAGACGAACCTGGCTCAGATGGAATGCTGGACGGACAGATGAGTTTTAGGTTAAAGGATGCTACTTGTTAATGTAAGGTTTTAAATGAATTCATTATAGCTATTTACAGAAAGCAATTCAAATATCTCAGAGAGCATACACTGTAAAACAAATCAAAAGAAACAGACGTAAAATCAAATTAAAATATCATAACTCTTAGCATAACTTTTAACCTTATTTTTTTTCAGACGCAAATAGATTTTACCATGAGAGGTCAAAGCTTTCCATGCCATCTCACTCTGGCAACTAATGCGCTGACTGGCTTTTTCAGAAGCTTCAACATCTACTCTGTGCCTAGAACCAGACACCAGACAACCTGACCTCCGACCTCAGAGCGCCTCTCCTCCTTCTCTTTACGTTGAGGCGGCATTATTAGATCAATGCAGCACATGAAATTTTAGAGTTTGCAAACATTTGGTGAAAACATGAAATTAATTATATATTTTACTCAATGTTGATAGGTTGTTGCGCAATTAAATAAACAGACAAACAAACAAAAAAAATCAGATAATGCCAAAAGTTACTAAAATTTATTTAGGAATCAAACCAAAATCCTAAATTAATGACACTGAATTTGCCAATTAAAAATACACATAGAAGTAGCTTTCAAAGTAACAGAAATAGTTTGGCTGTAGCATTCGACCAAGTGAGGTGAACTCCGAAGTGGGAGGGTTTTGCTGTAAGCCATCGATCAGCTGCATACTCACTGTAAGTGCACGGTAGTTAACAGGAATGTGATTTTGTCAGACAAACCAATATTCAATAAAGACGTACTAGAGACACACTCACACTTAATGTGACCAGTTTCTCTTCACTATTAGTTTTTCTCTAGCCTGGTATAGCTTTGTGTAAAAAGTACATTTTGAAATTTCTTTTCAGTCACAGTAATAGTGGTAACAGCAGCATCATGTCAAAGTATTTCTTCAGAATGAGGATCTGAATCAGCTTGATTGTTCAATTGTGTGTATACATACAAGGAATCTCACAGTTACACACAGTTTCAAGCACAATTAGAGTGCAAAGAGGGTTGGAATTATTACAGAAACTTATAAACACTTACAGTATGTCTGTTAAAGTTTAAAGCAGTATTCAGTTTTGGCCAAAACATTCTTTTCGTTTGGTTCATACACACAGTCCATGAACCAACCAATCCACAATGAGCCTTGCGCCCTACCCCACCCATTGATGACATGCCCATTTCTTTCACCTCCACACTGCAATCTTTAAGCTACTCCTCAAATTACATAATGGATAATGACAGTGGGCCCCTAACAAATGTGTCTCACAGAGGCAACATGTGTTCCTCAGTGCACCCCAAGTTAGCTGACAACTGACCCACTCTGACCACTAAATTGAACTCACGTTGTTGTTCAATATTAAAACTAGGGTAACTTGCAGTAGAATTAACAGTATTAAAATTAAATTAAAGATAATTAACATTAAATAAATATTTGCTTAAATGATGATTAAAAAGATTACATAAGAAAATATTTCTATATTTACATGTGCATCCCCATCATAATTAAATTTACATGATAAAAGTATTATTCTCATTATCTGATTATTATTCTGAGTATTCAGAAGAAAAACTGCTATTTCTAATTAACATGAATTGATTTATTGTGTAAGCTTTTGTTTGTAGAGTTTTTGATCTTTACTGTAACATGTAACATGTCATGTAAAACTGAGTAACCACTGGGATCTGAATCAAAATTACTCTACCCACCTCAGCACGAGTAGGTTTATTTGGATTTACCAAACAAGGGCAAAAGAAATCACATGCATCCGGCTGTCAGCTTTTCGCAAGCAAAAAATGTGACACCGTGTCAGCTGTCATCCACCTATTACGTATTTGCTGTTGGACTGTCAGCTATTAAATTTCAAGTAGTATAGTGAAATTCATAAAACAAAATTCAAATCCCAAAACATAATTTCAAAAGAAAGAATATTCTGCTCAGCCATTTGTAATTAAGATGTAAATGATAATAGCACAACTTACTGTTAGATGTTATAATTTTTAATCACATTTTAATATGAAACTGTATGAAATCATTTCATCTCTATATATTTTCTTATTTTTCAAAAGAATTCAAAAGCTAATACTACCTTACAGGTAGGTAGATTGTCCCAGATTTAGTGCCAGCAAAATATTTTATATGCGTCAAGACTCAGCTGTCCTGCTAACCATATTTGGCACTGCTTTAAGCCTTGCTTTGTAGGCAAACCTGACTGACTAAAGAAGTCCATGTGAAGCTACAGTGTGTGGGAGAAGACTTGTGAAGTTCCTGCTTGTGGTGAGATTGACTACTATGATGCATTGTACCATTTAAAAGTTTTATTATATTAATAATTAGTTTACAAAATGTCATGTAATAATAAGAATATGCAATTATTCAGCACATTCTGTGCTTTGCTTTAAACAAAAAGAAAAATGTATATTTCACTTTACAATATGTGAAGGTGTAAGTTACATTTTTACAATTCATTTTTAATTGATTCCTGCACTGACGAAAACACAATGTTTTCAACAGGATCATGGACTGCAACTTTTTTTTTTCTCAAAAAGCGGGAAAAGGTAAGTTATGTCCATCTTTTACAGACCATTAATTCTATATCTATATATAGACATCTGTATCTATAAGTATTGAGATTTTTTTCAGTGGGCAGCCAGATAGTGCAGGATTCACAGTGAGAAGGTTCAGGATATGAACCTGCCGAATAGGCTATAGGGCCAGTTGCGTGGCGTTTGCATGTTCACACTGTTCCTGTGTTAATTGCCATCTCTAAATTGCCCATAGGTGTGAATGTAAGTGTGAATATTGGTCTGTCTCCACCCCCTCCACCCCTCACTCAGTGTCAGCTGAGATCGGCTCCAGCCACTCCTGACTCTTTAAGGGATGAGTGGATATAACAAACTGATGCTTCAGCTTGGATGTTTAATTTGTAACATTAATTATTTAATTGTAACAAAAAGCAGGCAAAACTTTTTTTTCTTTTGGTGAGGATATGTATATTATTTGACTTGTGACAGACATAAGCCACCACCATGAGTACAGACGCGGAGATGGCCCTTTATGGCAAAGCTGCCACCTCCGTAAGCCAGAGAAGAAATTGATGCTCAAAGCAAACCTTTTGATGCCAAGTCTGCCTGCTATGTGGCCGATGCTAAGGAGCTGTACTTGAAGGGAACAATCATCAAGAAAGATGGTGGCAAAGTCACTGTCAAAGTCCTGGACACTCAGGAGGTTGGTATCATAGAGACAGATTTAAGTGGAAATTCAGTGTGATCAGTTCTCATTTTGACAAATGTCTTGTTCCAGGAGAGGACAGTTAAAGAAGATGACGTCTCTCCAATGAACCCTCCCAAGTTCGACAGAATTGAGGACATGGCCATGATGACCCATCTCAATGAAGCCTCTGTGTTGTATAACCTTAAAGAACGTTATGCAGCATGGATGATTTATGTAAGACCATCTGCCTAATGAGAAAAGCCAAATATTTAAAATGGCTATCCTTGAAGGTAACACAGTTGAATCTCTATTATCACTTTCAGACCTACTCTGGATTGTTCTGTGCCACTGTGAACCCCTACAAGTGGCTCCCAGTGTACGATGCTGAAGTTGTAAGTGCCTACAGAGGCAAGAAGCGTATGGAGGCTCCACCCCACATCTTCTCTGTCTCTGACAACGCCTATCAGTTCATGCTTACTGGTGAGTAATTTGTATAAGAATGCAGAATTTGCAGAAGTATTTAAGGTTTCTATTTCAGAAAAAAAATCTTTGTGTTCTATTAAACAGATAGGGAGAACCAGTCTGTCTTGATCACGTAAGTTTCACATTTGTTGACTTTGTTTAACATAATCAGATATCTTGATCAAACTCTTATAAGTCTCTGTTCCTACCTAGTGGAGAATCTGGTGCTGGAAAGACTGTGAACACCAAGCGTGTCATCCAGTACTTTGCAACAATCTCAGTTGGTGGAGGGAAGAGGGACACATCAAAGGTGGGAGTGCAAAACTGGAAGATGATTACGATTTAGTGTTCTTTAAGTATGGAAAACATTTCATACTTGTCATTTGCTGATATCAATTTTAAACCTGGATTACAGGGGTCTCTGGAGGATCAGATTATTGCAGCCAATCCTCTGCTGGAGGCCTATGGTAACGCCAAAACTGTGAGGAATGACAACTCTTCTCGTTTTGTAAGTATGGAGGGATTTCTACATGTGAAAGAGATCTTGTTATACATTGCCCATGAGGAGGGTCTTTAAAATTTCATTTGTTCAAAACAGGGTAAATTCATCAGAATCCATTTCGGCACAACTGGCAAACTGGCTAGTGCTGATATTGAGACATGTGAGTAACAATTCTCAGAGTACATACAAATGTTTGAACTTAGAATTGACCAGGCTGTGTTTCTTATGAACACTTTTTGTAGATCTGCTGGAGAAGTCTAGAGTGACATTCCAGCTTCCTGATGAAAGAGGCTACCACATCTTCTACCAGATGATGACCAACCACATACCTGAGCTGATTGGTAAACTTATTGAGTTGTTGCATTATAGCGAACCTACTTACAGTTTTCATAAACAACTGTTTTATTTTATATATCTAATGAGCTTCTCACCCCTTTTTTCATCGCCAGAACTTTCACTTATCACAACCAACCCCTACGACTTCCCCATGTGTAGCCAGGGTCAGATCACTGTGGCTAGCATTGATGACAAAGTTGAGCTGGAAGCCACTGATGTGAGTGATCTTTACTTCAAAACATTTAAATACATTTTGTTCATTAAATGCAACAGTTAAAGTGCTCTATTCACTACATTTAAAGTGATAACGCTTTTTGTGGATACCTCTTTTGAAAACAGAATGCTATTGATATCCTGGGCTTCAGTGGTGAGGAGAAGATGAGCATCTACAAGATGACTGGTGCTGTGCTCCACCATGGTAGCATGAAGTTCAAGCAGAAGCAGCGTGAGGAGCAGGCTGAGCCTGATGGCACAGAGGGTGAGTATTAAATGTCAGCTCAAACAGAGATCCTTGGTTCTTTATTATATCATGATGGAGGTTAATGGTCACATATTGTATTAACTGTAAATCAAGGAACTATTTTCAGATGCTGACAAAGTGGCTTATTTGCTGGGTCTGAACTCCGCTGACATGCTGAAGGCTCTGTGCTATCCCAGAGTGAAGGTCGGAAATGAGTATGTCACCAAGGGACAGACTGTACCTCAGGTAATCAAGTTATACTGGTACCCATTTTTTAATTTTAATTTATATGCAGTACATGAATATTTAGTACAAAACATTTGAGAAGCCAAAGCCCGCCAAAGGCAAGGCTGAGGCCCACTTCTCCCTGGTGCACTACGCTGGTACCGTGGACTACAATATCATCGGCTGGCTGGACAAGAACAAGGATCCACTGAATGAGTCTGTTTTGCAGCTGTACCAGAAATCCTCAGTTAAACTGCTGGGTCATCTGTATCCTCCAGTTGTTGAGGGTACGACAGTAATTGGTTATAGAGAATGTATCATTTTTTTTTTTATATCTATAGCATGAATTTATGTAAATACTTAGTCTTACTCTGCCAAAACATCTCTACTTTTCCACAGAGACTGGTAGTAGCAAGAAGGGAGGCAAGAAGAAGGGTGGTTCTATGCAGACTGTGTCTTCACAGTTCAGGGTAAGGTTTAACATTGCAAACCTGTTTAAAATCATGTTTCAGTTGATACTCAAACTCCCAATTATGACATTTCATGACAAGAGTTACCATTTTGGATCTACAGGAGAACTTGGGCAAACTGATGACCAACTTCAGGAGCACACATCCTCACTTTGTGCGTTGACTGATTCCCAATGAGTCAAAGACCCCAGGTACATGAAGAGCTTAATATCAGTAGAGTGTTTGAGAAGTAGTCTTGTTTTGTTGGTATGACTTAAGTTTTTGCTTCAGAGAGAATTTATTCAAAGTAATAAAGAAATGTCATTTTACAGGTCTGATAGGGAACCTCCTGGTCATCCACCAGCTCAGGTGTAATGGTGTGCTGGAGGGTATTAGAATCTGCAGAAAAGGTTTCCCCAGCAGAATCCCCTATGCTGACTTCAAGCAGAGGTATCATTGGAATTTCTAACATAATTTTTGATGACAGACTATTAAAAGAAAATGCACATACTGACCATTAACTCTCTCATCAAAGATACAAGGTACTGAATGCCAGTGTCATCCCTGAGGGCCAGTTCATGGACAACAAGAAGGCTTCAGAGAAGCTGCTTGGGTCAATTGATGTTGATCATGACCAGTATAGATTTGGTCACACCAAGGTAAGCAATTTGATTGCACTCATATACTTCTGTGTACTTACCAAGCAGGGTATGTTTTTTATTAAATTTTTTCTTGGAACAGTAACTTGGATTGTTTCTACCTAATTTTAATTCATGGCCATGGGCCAAAGAACAAATGACGGATGATCGCCATCATGTGGTCATAGACAAACATTACATTTGTCCCAAAATTCTTTCTGACCTGGATTCAGCAGATCTTTCTTGTATATTCTTAATTGTGGGGACACTTTCACCTCAACAAGTAGTACAAAATTAATTAAGGATATCATCAAATACATTAATTATATGGATCAGTCTACAGAAAAAAACTGCTCATTTCATTTTACTATTTCTTATAAGATTTTCATAATGGATATAAGATTGTACTAATACTAGTTGCCTGTTTTGTGTGTGGTCTATTTGACATAAATTGTTTTACTTTGTGGAAATTTTAAATTTGGCACAATTATCCCAAGTAAGACTGTTAATAGGCCAGTGCTAATGTGCTCAAAAGCACAGCTTCTGTAACACATTTGGTCGTATTTCACTGTTCACACTATTATGAAACAGATCCTGATGCAGACAAAAAATTCTAAAGAAAAGTTTTCTTAATAAGACATTTAGAAGATTCCATGGGGTACACACTCTCTGGGGCTTTTCTAGTTTAATGTTTACTATAGTGTACAGTGCTTCCTGTTTAATCAGGTGTTCTTCAAGGCCGGTCTGCTGGGTACCCTTGAGGAGATGAGAGATGAAAAACTTGCATCTCTGGTCACCATGACTCAGGCTCTTTGTCGTGGTTACCTCATGAGAAAGGAGTTTGTGCAGATGATGGAGAGGAGGTATGTAGGAAAACAGCTAATTAGCTAAATTAGCTGAATCAGCTAAAGTCCACGGTCATGTTATGAATAATGTAGAAAAACTTTGTCTATAATATCAACTTCTTGACAACAGAGATGCCATCTACACCATCCAGTACAACGTTCGCTCATTCACAAATGTGAAACACTGGCCATGGATGAAGGTGTACTACAAGATCAAGCCTCTGCTGAAGAGTGCTGAAACTGAGAAGGAGCTGGCCAACATGAAGGAGAACTATGAGAAGATGCAGACAGACCTGGCTGCTGCCCTGGCCAAGAAGAAGGAACTGGAGGAGGGGGTGTTGATAAGCTCAGTTGGTAGAGCGTCCACCCCATGTACAAAGGCTCAGTAGTGGCCAGGGTTCAATTCCCACCTGTGGCCCTTTGCTACATGTTGTTCCCCATCTCTCTCTCCCACATTCCTGTCACTCTTCAACTGTCTCTATCCAATAAAAGCTTGAAAAAAAAAAAAGAAGGAACTGGAGGAGACAATGGTGTCCATTGTGCAGGAGAAAAATGATCTGCAGCTGCAAGTAGCATCTGTAAGTACACATCAACAGACAGTTGTGCTTTTTCATATTTATCAGTGTTTAGTTTTTTTGCTAAGGTCTATTTTCGTATAATGAACTAGGAATCTGAGAATCTGTCAGATGCTGAGGAAAGATGTGAGGGACTTATCAAGAGTAAGATTCAGCTGGAAACTCAAAGAGACAACCGAGAGACTGGAGGATGAAGAGGAAATCAATGCTGAGCTCACTGCTAAGAAGAGAAAGCTGGAGGATGAATGCTCTGAGCTGAAGAAGGATATTGATGATCTGGAGCTTACCTTGGCCAAAGTGGAGAAGGAGAAACATGCCACTGAGAACAAGGTTGGCAAAAATCAATGTATCCAGTAGATCAAGTAACATTTAAGGATGACCTTGTAATCACAACATCTTTCTTGTAAACTTAGGTGAAGAACCTGACTGAGGAGATGGCTTCTCAGGATGAGAGCATTGCTAAGCTGACCAAAGAAAAGAAAGCCCTTCAGGAGGCTCACCAGCAGACTCTTGATGACCTGCAGGCTGAGGAAGACAAAGTCAACACTCTGACCAAGGCCAAGACTAAGCTTGAGCAGCAAGTGGATGATGTAAGTTTACAAAGTCACATGGATGTGCAAAGCAATATTTCTCTTGAACCTGTTAATAAAAACGTATTTTAATGTTCAGCTCAAGGTTTCTCTGGCCCGCCATGACTGTGATCTGCTGAGGGAGCAGTTTGAGGAGGAGCAGGAGGCTAAGGCTGAACTACAGCGTGGAATGTCCAAGGCCAACAGTGAGGTGGCTCAGTGGAGAACTAAGTATGAAACTGATGCTATCCAGCGCACTGAGGAGCTCGAGGAAGCCAAGTGAGTGCATTTTACACAATTAAATGGCCAGAAATGAAGCATATAATATATAAGCATAAAAATCATTTGAGGTATAACCTTGCCCAACTGACTGCTGAGCTATGCTTTATATTGTTTGTTGTTTATCTCGCTTCTATGTAATTATTTCTGTCTATATGCAAAAAACATCTGAAAAAAACTGTCACTTTAAGGTTTTTACTGAGAGACAAATCACATCTTTTCCAAACAGGAAAAAGCTGGCCCAGCGCCTTCAGGAGGCTGAGGAGCAGATTGAGGCAGTGAATTCCAAGTGTGCTTCTCTTGAGAAAACCAAACAGAGGCTCCAGAGTGAGGTGGAGGACCTCATGATTGATGTGGAGAGAGCCAATGGACTGGCTGCCAACCTGGACAAGAAGCAGAGGAACTTTGACAAGGTAGCAACATTTATTTTGTGTGACATAAAATCAAAGAGAAATAAAATGACATGTCATTGAATGGGATAACTAAATTATCTGTTATATTGTGTAATTTAGGTCTTGGCAGAGTGGAAACAGAAGTACGAGGAGGGTCAGGCAGAGCTTGAGGGAGCTCAGAAGGAGGCTCGTTCTCTTGGCACTGAGCTGTTCAAGATGAAGAACTCTTATGAGGAAGCTCTGGATCAGCTGGAGACCATGAAGCGTGAAAACAAGAACCTCCAGCGTGAGTTCTGACCACTTAATATAACAGTTAAATTGTGTTTAACGCATTTGTATGTGTTAGAATGAAGTTTAGATATTTTACATTTTAAGGCTGAACACTATCAAACACATTTCTCTGCAGAGGAGATCTCAGATCTGACTGAACAGATTGGTGAGACTGGCAAGAGCATCCATGAGCTGGAGAAGGCCAAGAAGCAGGTGGAGACAGAGAAGTCTGAGATCCAGACAGCTCTTGAAGAGGCTGAGGTACAATTCTTCTGCAAAGATCTTCTGAAAACCCATGGACAAATGTATTGTGAATGGTTTGAAGGCAGAGATAAATATTTTATTTTTTGATATCCTTAGGGAACTCTGGAACATGAAGAGTCTAAGATCCTGCGTGTCCAGCTGGAGCTCAACCAGATTAAGGGTGAGGAACATTTGCTGATGTTTTTTCACCAGGATGCTCAACTGCACCTTGATGATGCTGTCAGAGCCCAGGATGATATGAAGGAACAAGCTGCTATGGTGGAGCGCAGGAATGGTCTCATGACGGCTGAAATTGAGGAACTTAGAGCTGCTCTTGAACAGACAGAGAGAAGCCGCAAAGTGGCTGAACAGGAGCTGGTGGATGCCAGTGAGCGCGTTGGAGAAGCAAGAAGAAGCTTGAGGCTGACCTTGTCCAGATTCAGGGTGAAGTTGATGACACTGTTCAGGAAGCAAGGAATGCTGAGGAGAAGGCCAAGAAGGCCATCACTGATGTAGGTTAAATTTCCTTTGTTTTTATTTGTAGTAGAAAAATGTGTTTTTTCTGTGATATTTCTCATTATCATTTTATGCTTTCTCCTCTAGGCTGCTATGATGGCTGAGGAGCTGAAGAAGGAGCAGGATACTAGCTCTCACCTGGAGAGGATGAAGAAGAACCTGGAGGTTGCTGTTAAGGACCTGCAGCATCGCCTGGATGAGGCTGAGAATCTGGCCATGAAGGGTGGCAAGAAGCAGCTCCAGAAACTTGAGTCTAGAGTAAGACAATTTTCTTAAGAATTCCACAGTTTAACAAATGCAAGAAAACAGGTTGAGGCTGAGCAGAGACGTGGAGCAGATGCTGTTAAGGGGATTATATAAGAGGAGAGTAAAGGAGCTCACCTATCAGGTACAACTACATTACACTTTTAAATGTACAGTACAAATCAATAATATAATAATCTTATAATCAAACACATATACATTGAAACATAAATATTGAAACACAAATTTTACATTTGCTATTACAGACTGAGGAAGACAAGAAAAATGTTACCAGGCTGCAGGACTTGGTTGACAAATTGCAGCTCAAGGTGAAGGCCTACAAGAGGCAGGCTGAGGAAGCGGTAAGGACAAAATATTCATTTTAAACTCAGGAATTTGATACTATGTCCCAGTTATATTGTGTAAAGTAGACAGAGTGAGTATATCTGAGCATTTAAACATCTATCTGTTTGTTGCATTTCAGGAGGAACAGGCCAATGTTCACCTGTCCAAGTGCAGGAAGATCCAGCATGAGCTGGAGGAGGCTGAAGAGCGTGCTGACATTGCAGAGTCCCAGGTCAACAAAATGAGAGCAAAGAGCTGCGACTCTGGCAAGGTAAATATATATATATATATATATATATATATATATATATATATATATATATATATATATATATATATATATGTCAATTGGTAAAAAAATACCTAAAATAATAAACCTAATTCTTTTTTTCACTGCATGTCTGTCAGTACGTTGGATCTGATTCTTAACAGTATTATAGTCACACCTTTACACAGCATTAGATTTTAATATTATAAAACTAACTGATCAAAAACTTGTTAAACTCAAACTCACAGAAATCATTTATCTGGGTCTTACAGAGAAAAGAAGCTGCTGAGTAAAGTACAGTGACTGTTTCACTGTGTCGAATCATATAATATGATACAATTTATGATGAAACAATAAAGATGAAATGGTTGCTCTTAAATTGCATGTCTTTGTTTTCCATGAAAGGTAACTAACGTGATTTGTGTAATGTAACCTTTTTTTTTTTCAATTATTAATTAATGCAGAATGCACATTTGTTGTGGTGTGAAACATAAAATAGACAGTTTTATAACATACTGTTAAGGCCACAAGGAAATGAGACAAAGTCAACGGGGTGAGGTGAAGGTGGTATGGACACCTAATAGACCTGTCTCTGATCTGCAGAGAGACTTTATTGCCAACTGGCCTGACCTTGGGAGAAGTTAGGGGAAATGAACTGCAGGAAAAAAGCAAATGTGTGTCACTGAAGTCACTTTAATCCCAATCTGGAAAACAGGCACAAAAATAGCTAAATAAATCATAGACAATAGTAACAACCTTTATACGAATTAATTACACCACAGAGCCAAGCATGTGAATGATTTGATCTGACTTCACAGCTGACAAATCATGACATTGTCAGCTGTTGTGTAGCAGCTGTTTTTTTTATGTCCTGACACAAAAAACATGCACATGTACATAGATTTAAACATTTATTATACAACAGTTAGTTCCTAGTGTTTCTGTAGTAGTGACAAATGTTAAACAATAAACATATTAGCAGTTTGAAATTGACTAAAGCTGTCTGGGGAAAATATTCCACAAAATTCCTGACATGACCTTAAAAACACTTAGAATTAGAAACACAGGATAAAATATGTCATATGTCGACAGTCTTTTTGTCAATTCTGCATCAACATAGTCCAGAAAGAGCAACTATATTTCCATACAAACTTTACATTTTGGATTTTGTCCTCTCAACAACTCACTTCCAGTCTCCTTTGGTTAGCTGTGCTATTTCAGTGGAAGACAACCGTAGGAAAGAGGCAAACAGTCATTTACTTGGCAGAGCCAAGTAATGATTAAATAAACAAACAAATCATAATCTGTTTTGAAATTTAGTACAACATCACAAACTCGAGTGTAATGTTACTTTATTGGCTAGAAGTGTGATGTGAGTGACTATTGGGTGCACTTTAATTTCAAAGACATTTTTGAATGTAAATCAGTCTTTATCACATGAGCCTTTTCAAGTTGCAACATCGTGTCACTATGTTGGGTGACAACTAAATGGTGAAATTTGTTTTTCACACTGCAAGTTGAACACATTTTAAAATGATAGCTGGTGAGCAACAAGTATTGCTCAACAGCTTGAATGGTGTTCAAAGTGCTGTGATATGCATGTGGCCAAAAATGGCCTTGGAATGGACTGCGTAGTCAGTTAAAGTGTTAATAGCTTGACATATGAGTGTGAATACTGAAGACAGATCTCTTACACCTTCACATCACATGGAGTACTTATATATTTTTTATTATTTATTTAAACTATATATATTTTAATTATTCTGGTTGATCTTCGATCAAACAAATTAAAGAATCTGTGAGAAGGATTAAAATACATGAAGGAAGCATGAATACAAGAACATGTCTTCTTACTGTAACTGCTATGTTTCAATTTACCGTTAGAGTTTTCAACAGTTTGCTAAAAGAAAATACCTATTTTAAGTAGGGATTATTACAAATTTAAAATGTGCCTTTGCAGATGGAAAAGTGAAACATAAGATGCAGCAAATGCCAAGGTTCGGATACAGACAGCTGATGCTTACATCATCAGCTGTCTGTATCCTTACCGTATTTGGCTTGTGTCCCGTATTTAACTTCTGCCTTGTGAACATCACACATTCAATGCACGGATTCTAATTCCAGTCTGAGACTGTGGGAGAAGACCTATGAAGCCCATGTGTGTGGCAAAATGATCTACTTAATTTAATTGCTATGATGCTTCAGATCACAGTTGTGCCAATATACAACACTGTTATACACTATGAGGTGAAGAGCAAATATTTTTTAAATTAATTATTGACTATTGTGTTGACAATAACTAGTTTAGTATGTACAACAGCCTTTAACTGATTTCAGACCTGTTGAAATACATTAGTTTGTCAAGTAAATAATGATATCATCATTATTGATATATGTATCAAAGTATAGGTGGATCTTTTAAGTCATTACGAATCTCTAATACATTTCTTTGAAATCAAACTATGGTGTTGCATATACATTTTTCTGTTTAGTAGATTTCAATTACTTTAACTAAGGATATTACTGGTATTAACACCCATAAGTAACCCGCCACTTTGAGTAGAGTCGGTCAACAGGTGGCGGAAATTTAGGATCTAAGGGGTGCTTTAAAATAGACAGAAAGGGGTCGAGGGCTCTTACTGATAGAAATTTAAATTGGATTTGCTCTCTATTTGACATGCATATTTGACTTGCCTGGAGACAATAAAGTAGAGCGTGGAAGTTGCTGCTGAGGAGTTGCAGCACTTCCCGGATGAGTATTAAAGATTGACAAGGGGCACATTAAAGAATTTTGTTTAGATTTAGAGCAAAGAGATGTGGAGGAACAACTGCAGTTACTATCCAGGTATAGTCACACTGACATTTAACACAAAAGATCAATCAAATCTAGTCACTGAAAACCTTAAGAATAAACAATGGCTCTAATGGCTCAAGGTCAAAGGAAGGCATATGGGAGGCTTGATGAGGGAGGAGTAAGAGTGATGTTACATGCTCTTGAAAATTAAATAGTAAAAAACTGTTCTCAAGTCCCAAACTTGACAGATCTGGATACCATGGGGTAAAGAATAACAGTATTAGTATAAGTATTATGGGATCTGAAAATGGGGTGACAGGAAAAAGACTGAGAATTCCAATTTACAAAATAATAGTTGGCTATAACATGAAGTATGCATGCTGCTATGCAAATCATAGATAATACAAGCTGTTTTAAAGCTTCAGTCATGTAGCATAAGTGAAATTACATAGACAAACAATAATAAAAAATCCTTACATCCCTAATATTTGATTTGTATTGGTGCCGGGGGAAACAAATGAGCATGCTTCCCATACCAGAACACTGTGGAATGTTCTGGCATCACAACTTAGCTTGACCTAAAACAGTTAAACCTCATTCATTCACTTAGGACATTGACAGCTGTAGCCAAATTGGATTCATGGCAGCTGCAAAGGATTCCAACAGTGACCCAGAGTCAAAGAAAAAAAAACATGTCTAAATATATCAAAATGGAGAATAGAACAGAATAGAAATACCTGAGCCTTCTCACAGCATAACCCACTATTATTTTACTTATATTTAGGTTTTTTCACACTACTACTTTTTGCTTTTGTTTACTATTCACAGTACAACTACTTGTTATATTATTATTATAAATAAATCAAAAATGATTTCAATTAATTTATGGTCCCCACTTTCAGTGAGGTTGTGCTAAAATACTTAAAATTAGTGTGTTGCTTTTATCAACTTAGGTTCTCTCCATTATGGTTAAAATAATGACACATGGTCTTCATCTTTATGATGAAGAAGGTTTGAAATACAGGCTTTCAGCTCTTGTGAGCCCATTTGTGATTTTTGGTAGGTGGGAATTGGCAATTCTGGCTAAACGTGGTAACAACGTGGAAGCACTACCATGGTAATTTCCTGGAGATCATACAATTCTCTGTAAAACAATATTTCCAAATTATCCGCTCAAGTATAAGAACCAGACATGGAAGGGGTTTATTTACTATCCTGTTCTATTTGACAAATCAGTAAATAGTCAAAGAAAATATTTCAACATTTGAAAGTCAAGAAGAACTTTGGTCTAAAGTATTTATAGATGCATAACTGACAACAGTGATGGATAATGATAAAGTAGACTTGAAAGAAGTTACGATCGAAAGGCAGAAAATAGAAAGGCAGAAGATTCTTAGAGTCATGCTTACACTCATAAAACACTTGGGTGAAATACGAGCCGCTACGCGGCATATGTGCATATCTGTTGTTCCATCACTTGCGCATCAATAGACAAGTTAAAAATGCATTTGAAAAGCATTCTGTGTTGACCTAGTGTTAATCACAACCAAGGGAGGCTCTCGGACATAGTCAGAGGCAATTTGGAGATGTTTGATACAAATTAAAAATATTTTAAAATTTCCCAATTCCCAATACAATGTCCCTTCCTGTGCTATTATATTGATGTGATACGTTATGCTTCATGTCATGACAGAGAAATTAGTTCAGAACATACAAACTGAAATCCAAAACATTGTGTGGTACATGTGTAGTAACAATAACATAAGTGGCAACACCTGTTTCATTGTATGTCAACTTGTCTGTTATCCATGCCATATGTGCATGTGTCCCATATTTAACTTTACGACGTAAGCCGGCCTGTTTCAATATAAGGACTCCAGAAGAAAGGAACAGTGTGTGGTAGACGACCGTGGAGACGCCTGCTGGTGGTAAGTCCTCCTATCTGCCTTAGAGAATTTAAATGTATTAATAATTTTAAAATCTAAAATAATTATTGACATACCAGATATTTATTTCACCTTCAAACCTTCACCAGTAACTGAAAATATGTGATATGTATTCAACAGGATTGGATAATATAACACTGACTTCTGACGACAGAGAGGGTCAGGTATGAACATCCACCAACTATCTTTTCATTGTATATCTTATGTGAAACATTATTCAATTTAATTCAGCTGCAGTTTGAAATTATTGAATTGAGGTTAATGTGATCACATTTTGAACAAGTGAAGGTGTGTTCACTTATGATGATACTTAATTACTTAATGAAACTCAATTTAATAGGAACAAATAAATTTAGTTTAACTCCGTCATTATTGGCTGTACAGTGACATGGTGTGAAGACATCAGGTCTAAAAAGATGAATGAGACTCTGATTTGTATTTACCTCATAGACCTAAACTGCCACCATGAGTACAGACGCAGAGATGGCCGTTTACGGCAAAGCTGCCATTTACCTACGTAAGCCAGAGAAGGAGAGAATTGAGGCTCAAAGCAAACCTTTTGATGCCAAGTCTGCCTGCTATGTGGCCGATGCCAAGGAGCTGTACTTGAAGGGAACAATCATCAAGAAAGAGGGTGGCAAAGTCACTGTCAAAGTCCTGGACACTCAGGAGGTTGGTATCATTAAATCAAACTCAAATGGAAATTCAATATGATCAGCTCTCACTGAGGCAAATGTCCTGTTCCAGGAGAGGACAGTTAAAGAAGATGACGTCACTCCAATGAACCCTCCCAAGTTCGATAAAATTGAGGACATGGCCATGATGACCCATCTCAATGAAGCCTCTGTGTTGTATAACCTTAAAGAGCGTTATGCAGCATGGATGATCTACGTAAGACCATCTGCCTAATAAGAAATGAGAAATGCTGAAAATGGCTATACCTGAAGGACACATAGAGTTAACTGTTGAATCTCTATGATCCCTTTCAGACCTACTCTGGGTTGTTCTGTGCCACTGTGAACCCCTACAAGTGGCTCCCAGTGTACGATTCTGAAGTTGTAAATGCCTACAGAGGCAAGAAGCGTATGGAGGCTCCACCCCACATCTTCTCTGTCTCTGACAACGCCTATCAGTTCATGCTTACTGGTGAGTAATTTGTATAAGAATGCAGAATTTGTCAGCAAATGATATTTCTATTTCAGGAAAAAAAAATCTTTTCTTTTCCATTTAACAGATAGGGAGAACCAGTCTGTCTTGATCACGTAAGTTTCACGTGTTTATTTTGCTGAACATAATCAGATATGTTGATCAAATTCTTATAAGTCTCTGTTCCTACCTAGTGGAGAATCTGGTGCTGGAAAGACTGTGAACACCAAGCGTGTCATCCAGTACTTTGCAACAATCTCAGTTGGTGGAGGGAAGAGGGACACCTCAAAGGTGGGAGTACAAAACTGGAAGATGATTACGACTTAGTGTTCTTTAAGTATTGAAAACCTTTCATACTTGCCACTTGCTGATATCAATTTTAAACCTGGATTATAGGGGTCTCTGGAGGATCAGATTATTGCAGCCAATCCTCTGCTGGAGGCCTATGGTAACGCCAAAACTGTGAGGAATGACAACTCTTCACGTTTTGTAAGTATGGAGGGATTTCTAAATGTGAAAGAGATCTTGTTATACATTGCCCATGAGGAGGGATGTTAACATTTCATCTGTTCAAAACAGGGTAAATTCATCAGAATCCATTTCGGCACAACTGGCAAACTGGCTAGTGCTGATATTGAGACATGTGAGTAACAATCCTCAGAGTATATACAAATGTTTGAATTTAGAATTGACCAGGCTGTGACTTAAGAACACTTTTTGTAGATCTGCTGGAGAAGTCCAGAGTGACATTCCAGCTTCCTGATGAAAGAGGCTACCACATCTTCTACCAGATGATGACCAACCACATACCTGAGCTGATTGGTAAACTTATTGAGTTGTTGTACAATGTCAAACCTACTTATAGGTTTCATATACAACAGTCTAATGAGCTTGTCATCCATTTTTTGATCTCCAGAAATGTCGCTTATCACAACCAACCCCTACGACTTCCCCATGTGTAGCCAGGGTCAGATCACTGTGGCTAGCATTGATGACAAAGTTGAGCTGGAAGCCACTGATGTGAGTAATCTTTATTTAAACTTTTAAACAACATTTAAATATATTTTATTCATTAACCATCAAAACAGCTGTTTAATGCATGTTTTAAAGTGAGATTTTTTTTTTTTTTTTTTTTTTTGTGAACACCTCTTTAAAGTGATAATGCTTTTTGTGGATACCTCTTTTGAAAACAGAATGCTATTGATATCCTGGGCTTCAGTGGTGAAGAGAAAACGAGCATCTACAAGATGACTGGTGCTGTGCTCCACCATGGAAACATGAAGTTCAAGCAGAAGCAGCGTGAGGAGCAGGCTGAGCCTGATGGCACAGAAGGTGAGTATTAAATGTCAGAGAAACAGAGAACCTTGGTTCTTTATTATATCATGATGGAGGTTTATGGTCACATACTGTATTAACTGTAATTCAATGAACTAATTTCAGAGGCTGACAAGGTTGCTTACTTGCTGGGTCTGAACTCCGCTGACATGCTGAAGGCTCTGTGCTATCCCAGAGTGAAGGTCGGAAATGAGTATGTCACCAAGGGACAGACTGTACCTCAGGTAACTGAAATAGTCATTTTTTATATTTTACATGTAGTACATGTGTATTTACATAAGGTAAAGGATACTGATTAAATTAATTCTGTAGTCCCTCTTAGGGTTGTAATATCAGACGCATTGTAAAAATTGTTATCAAATTCCTAATGGGCAATAATTTTTCATTCACATTCTTTTGTTTCATTAACCTCATTACAAGTTCAGAATACCAGTAATCCAGAATTTTACAAAACAGAAGACTGACTTTTGTCAAATCACATCTTTGTTTTATTCAGGTGAATAACTCAGTGACTGCTCTGGCCAAGTCCATCTATGAAAGGATGTTCTTGTGGATGGTCATCCGTATCAACCAGATGTTGGACACTAAACAGTCAAGACAGTACTTCATTGGTGTCCTGGATATTGCTGGCTTTGAAATCTTTGATGTAAGTATGATTTCCAACAATTCAGCTGCTGGTGGTTTTTATAACAGAATCATTGTTATTACATGAGATTATGCTGAATATTTGTCCCCTACCAGTTCAACACACTGGAACAGCTGTGCATCAACTTCACCAATGAGAAACTGCAACAGTTCTTCAACCACCACATGTTTGTCCTGGAGCAAGAGGAGTACAAGAAGGAGGGTATTATCTGGGAGTTCATTGACTTTGGCATGGACTTGGCTGCCTGCATTGAGCTGATTGAAAAGGTGATTATTTACTGTTGTCATTTTTTGTAAATGTTTTAATTTGACTTTAAAACAGTTATATATCACTTAATTATCTCTTAATGACATATTTCTCTCCACTTTTTTCAAGCCCATGGGCATCTTCTCCATTCTTGAAGAGGAGTGCATGTTCCCCAAGGCCACAGACACATCCTTCAAGAACAAGCTGTATGATCAGCATCTTGGCAAAAACAAAGCATTTGAGAAGCCAAAGCCCGCCAAAGGCAAGGCTGAGGCCCACTTCTCCCTGGTGCACTACGCTGGTACTGTGGATTACAATATCGCTGGCTGGCTGGACAAGAACAAGGATCCACTGAATGAGTCTGTTGTACAGCTGTACCAGAAGTCTTCCGTTAAACTGCTCGTTCATCTGTATCCTCCAGTTGTTGAGGGTATGATAGCAGTTGTAGTAAACTCAAGCATACAGTCTATTTGTATACATGTATATTTTATGTATTCATATTATTATTTAGAAATGTCTATTTTTGAATAACTGTATATTTTTCTATAGCTGTAGCATGTATTTATGTAAATATTCAGTCTCATTCTGTCAAATCCTTCCTTTCGGCAGAGACTGGAGGCAAGAAGGGCGGCAAGAAGAAGGGTGGTTCTATGCAGACTGTGTCTTCACAGTTCAGGGTAAGGTTTAACATTGCAAACTTGTGTATGAATTCATATTTCAGTTTATACTCAAACACACAATTGTGACATTTCATCACAAAAGTTACCATTTTGGCTCTACAGGAGAATTTGGGCAAGCTGATGACTAACTTGAGGAGCACCCATCCTCACTTTGTGCGTTGTCTGATTCCCAATGAATCAAAGACCCCAGGTACACGAAAAACATGTTTTCAGGAGACTGATTATGAATGAAGGAGTGAAGTGTTTTGTTGGTATGGTTTCCTTAATTTTGTGAAAAAAAAAAAAAAATAAGCTAACAATTTATCCAAAGAAGTAAACAAGAAATGTCTTCTTTACAGGTCTGATGGAGAACTTCCTGGTCATCCACCAGCTCAGGTGTAACGGTGTGCTGGAGGGTATCAGAATCTGCAGAAAAGGTTTCCCCAGCAGAATCCTCTATGGTGACTTCAAGCAGAGGTATCAAGAGAATGTCAAACATAATTTTGATTGCAGACTATTAAAAAGAAATGCACACACTCACTATTATCTCTCTCATGAAAGGTACAAGGTGCTGAATGCCAGTGTCATCCCTGAGGGCCAGTTCATTGACAACAAGAAGGCTTCAGAGAAGCTGCTTGGGTCAATTGATGTTGATCATGACCAGTACAGATTTGGACACACCAAGGTAAGCAACTTGATGTCATTGATATACTTTTGCATATTTACCGTGCCTGGCATGAATTGTTTTTTAATGGTATGTATCATCAGAAATATGTTAATATATCTGCTAATGGTAAACTAAAATATCTAATCATTAGTTTAGAAGTAGATAAGACAGGATGGAGACATTTATAAAAAACAGCTATGGTTTAGAACCCTTGAACAATGTCAGGTAGGCGAAACTGTTTATGTTTGGGGATCACTATCTCTAGTTCCTATACATTCATTTTTATCTATCTTTTTGTGAAGGTATTCTTCAAGGCTGGTCTGCTGGGTACCCTTGAGGAGATGAGAGATGAAAAACTGGCATCTCTGGTCACCATGACTCAGGCTCTTTGCCGTGGTTACCTCATGAGAAAGGAGTTTGTGCAGATGATGGAAAGGAGGTATGTTGAAAATTGCAAATTTTGAAAAATGACTTGAAATCATGACGGAGAAATTTGTCAATAACGGCAACTTTTTCTTCACAGGGAAGCCATCTATACCATCCAGTACAACGTCCGCTCATTCATGAATGTGAAACACTGGCCATGGATGAAGGTGTACTACAAGATCAAGCCTCTGCTGAAGAGTGCTGAAACTGAGAAGGAGCTGGCCAACATGAAGGAGAACTATGAGAAGATGAAAACAGACTTGGCTGCTGCCCTGGCCAAGAAGAAGGAACTGGAGGAGAAGATGGTGTCCCTTCTGCAGGAGAAAAATGATCTGCAGCTGCAAGTAGCATCTGTAAGTACATTTTTCAGTGTTTTCTTTTTGTTTGTTTCATTTGTTTGTTTGTTTGTTTGCTAAGGTCTATTTTCATATAATGAACTAGGAATCTGAGAATCTGTCAGATGCTGAGGAAAGATGTGAGGGACTTATCAAGAGTAAGATTCAGCTGGAGGCCAAACTCAAAGAGACAACCGAGAGACTGGAGGATGAAGAGGAAATCAATGCTGAGCTCACTGCTAAGAAGAGAAAGCTGGAGGATGAATGCTCTGAGCTGAAGAAGGATATTGATGATCTGGAGCTTACCTTGGCCAAAGTGGAGAAGGAGAAACATGCCACCGAGAACAAGGTTTGCAAATGTCAATATATTTAATAATTCAAGTAATATTTAATGATTACTATGTGAAAACAACATCTTTCTTTTCAAATTAGGTGAAGAACCTGACTGAGGAGATGGCTTCTCAAGATGAGAGCATTGCTAAGCTGACCAAGGAAAAGAAAGCCCTTCAGGAGGCTCATCAGCAGACTCTTGATGACCTGCAGGCTGAGGAAGACAAAGTCAACACTCTGACTAAGGCCAAGACTAAGCTTGAGCAGCAAGTGGATGATGTAAGTTTACAAAGCCACATGGATGTGCAAAGCAAGATTTCTCTTGAATCTGATAATAAAAACTTATTTTAATGTTCAGCTCGAGGGTTCTCTGGAGCAAGAGAAGAAGCTGCGTATGGACCTTGAGAGAGCCAAGAGGAAGCTGGAGGGTGATCTGAAACTGGCCCAGGAATCCATCATGGATCTTGAGAATGACAAGCAGCAGTCTGATGAGAAAATGAAGAAGTAAAGTTTCTTTTGAATTTGTATAAGAGCCAATCTTTTTAAATTTATGGTCAACCATACAGACTCCTACTATCTACCTTTTTAATTTTTCTCACAGGAAGGACTTTGAAATCAGTCAGCTCCTGAGCAAGATTGAGGATGAGCAGTCATTGGGTGCTCAGCTTCAGAAGAAGATCAAGGAGCTCCAGGTGACATATTTACTACGAAAAAAAATACTGCATACATTTCCTATTTTGTGGCTTCAAAGTGAAAGTTTTCTGAAAGCAAACCTCCATCCAACAGGCCCGTATTGAGGAACTGGAGGAGGAAATTGAGGCTGAACGTGCAGCTCGTGCCAAGGTTGAGAAGCAGAGAGCTGACCTCTCCAGGGAACTTGAAGAGATCAGTGAGAGGCTGGAGGAGGCTGGTGGGGCCACTGCTGCCCAGATTGAGATGAACAAGAAGCGTGAAGCTGAGTTCCAGAAGCTCCGTCGTGACCTTGAGGAGTCCACTCTGCAGCATGAAGCCACTGCTGCTGCTCTTCGTAAGAAGCAGGCTGACAGCGTAGCTGAGCTGGGAGAGCAGATTGACAACCTCCAGCGTGTCAAGCAGAAGCTTGAGAAGGAAAAGAGTGAATACAAGATGGAGATTGATGACCTCTCCAGCAACATGGAGGCTGTTGCTAAAGCAAAGGTACACAATACATTAAATTGAATTATTTATTGTACTAGAATATGTCAATTAGTATTATGAATAAAATCTGATCTGTCTTTTCCTCATTAGGGAAATCTTGAAAAGATGTGCCGTACTCTTGAGGACCAGCTAAGTGAACTGAAGACCAAAAATGATGAAAATGTCCGTCAAATGAATGACATGGGTGGACAGAAAGCACGTCTCCTGACAGAAAATGGTATCTATCAATTATCAGTGAATGACCTGTTGTGTATTGTTGAGAATATGACAAAACCTTATGTATCTTGACATCTTTCACACAAGGTGAGTTCAGTCGTCAAATTGAGGAGAAAGAAGCTCTTGTCTCCCAGCTGACCAGAGGCAAACAGGCCTTCACACAGCAGATTGAGGAGTTGAAGAGACAGATTGAAGAAGAGGTTAAGGTAAGAAAACTTTCAGTATGTACTGAAGAACTTACACTTATTTAAACATTTTGCACACTGAATATTTATTCTTACATCAGGCCAAGAATGCTCTTGCCCATGGACTGCAATCAGCCCGCCACGACTGTGACCTGCTGAGGGAGCAGTTTGAGGAGGAGCAGGAGGCTAAGGCTGAACTACAGCGTGGAATGTCCAAGGCCAACAGTGAGGTGGCTCAGTGGAGAACTAAGTATGAAACTGATGCTATCCAGCGCACTGAGGAGCTTGAGGAAGCCAAGTGAGTGCATTTTAAACAATTAAATGGCCCAGTCTATGATAATAGAGGTGCTCAACTGACTCACAATCTTTTTTTAATTTTTTTTTATCAATACTTTGATTTAAAGAAATATATCCAAACATGACAATTTAACAGAGAAGCATATAACATATAAGCATATAAATCATTTGAGGTATAACCTTGCTCAACTGACTGCTGTAGTTTGCTTGTATGTGTTTAATTTTAAGGTTTTCATTGAGAGATAAATCATGCCTTGTTCAAACAGGAAAAAGTTGGCCCAGCGTCTTCAGGAGGCTGAGGAGCAGATTGAGGCAGTGAATTCCAAGTGTGCTTCTCTTGAGAAAACCAAACAGAGGCTCCAGAGTGAGGTGGAGGACCTCATGATTGATGTGGAGAGAGCCAATGCTCTGGCTGCCAATCTGGACAAGAAGCAGAGGAACTTCGACAAGGTAGCAACATTCACTTTGTGCAAACATGACATAAAATGAAAGAAAAATCAAATATTTTAGAATGGTATGGAATAATAACCAAGTAATCTGTATTATTGTGTAATTTAGGTCTTGGCAGAGTGGAAACAAAAGTACGAGGAGGGTCAGGCAGAGCTTGAGGGAGCTCAGAAGGAGGCTCGTTCTCTTGGCACTGAGCTGTTCAAGATGAAGAACTCTTATGAGGAAGCTCTGGATCAGCTTGAGACCATGAAGCGTGAAAACAAGAACCTCCAGCGTGAGTTCTGACCACTTTTTTGTAACAGCTGTTGTATTCAATACATTTGTATGTGTTAGAATGAAGTTTAGATATTTTACATTTTAAGGCTGAACACTATCAAACACATTTCTCTGCAGAGGAGATCTCAGATCTGACTGAACAGATTGGTGAGACTGGTAAGAGCATCCATGAGCTGGAGAAGGCCAAGAAGCAGGTGGAGACAGAGAAGTCTGAGATCCAGACAGCTCTTGAAGAGGCTGAGGTACATTTCTTCTGCAAAGATCTTCTGAAAACCCATGGACAAATGTATTATAAAAAGTCTGACGGCAGATATTAATATTTTATTTTTTAAAATCATTAGGGAACTCTGGAACATGAAGAGTCTAAGATCCTGCGTGTCCAGCTGGAGCTCAACCAGATTAAGGGTGAGGTGGACAGGAAGCTGGCAGAGAAGGATGAAGAGATGGAGCAGATCAAGAGGAACAGCCAGAGGGTGATTGACTCCATGCAGAGCACTCTGGATTCTGAGGTCAGGAGCAGGAATGATGCCCTGAGAATCAAGAAGAAGATGGAGGGAGACCTGAATGAGATGGAGATTCAGTTGAGCCATGCCAATCGCCAGGCTGCTGAGTCCCAGAAGCAGCTGAGGAATGTGCAGGCACAGCTCAAGGTATTGTAAGATAGGAAGTTGTTACACAACAGACTTTGGTCAATCTGTATACATTTTTGCATTCATGTGAATATTTTGCTGATATTTTTTCACCAGGATGCTCAACTGCACCTTGATGATGCTGTCAGAGCCCAGGATGACCTCAAGGAACAAGCTGCTATGGTGGAGCGCAGGAATGGTCTCATGATGGCTGAAATTGAAGAACTTAGAGCTGCTCTTGAACAGACAGAGAGAAGCCGCAAAGTTGCTGAACAGGAGCTGGTGGATGCCAGTGAGCGTGTTGGACTTCTGCACTCTCAGGTGAACAAACGCTACGATTTTTCAATAATTCAAAATGTTTTGAAGTTTTTATATATCATGAAAATCAGGCATGTGATGACTTGAAGAAGCATTTTTTTCACCCTTTAGAACACAAGCCTTATGAACACCAAGAAGAAGCTTGAGGCTGACCTTGTCCAGATTCAGGGTGAAGTTGATGACACTGTTCAGGAAGCAAGGAATGCTGAGGAGAAGGCCAAAAAGGCCATCACTGATGTAGGTTTATATTTCCTTCGTTTTTACTTTTCGTAGGAAAATTTGTTTTTTCAAGATATTTCTAATTATCATTTCATGTTGTCTCCTTTAGGCTGCTATGATGGCTGAGGAGCTGAAGAAGGAGCAGGATACTAGTTCTCACCTGGAGAGGATGAAGAAGAACCTGGAGGTTGCTGTTAAGGACCTGCAGCACCGCCTGGATGAGGCTGAGAATCTGGCCATGAAGGGTGGCAAGAAGCAACTCCAGAAACTTGAGTCAAGAGTATGACAATTTTCTTTAGAATTCCACAGTTTAGCAAATGCAAGAAAACATGCATAAGACTCGAAATATTTCATACATTTTATGTTTTTGTGAAGGTGCGTGAGCTGGAGGCAGAGATTGAGGCCGAACAGAGACGTGGAGCAGATGCTGTTAAGGGTGTCCGCAAATATGAGAGGAGAGTGAAGGAGCTCACCTATCAGGTACGAATGCATTCCGTTTTTACATGTACAGTATGAATCTATCTATCATACTTGTATACAAACACACACACACATACACACACACACACAAATATTGAAACCTGCAAATCTATATTTTCTATTACAGACTGAGGAA
This sequence comes from Sciaenops ocellatus, assembly GCA_033000465.1. Lineage (NCBI taxonomy): Eukaryota > Metazoa > Chordata > Actinopteri > Sciaenidae > Sciaenops > Sciaenops ocellatus. The sequence goes on along the minus strand of CP136871.1, from coordinate 6,146,918 downwards.
GACAAGAAAAATGTTACCAGGCTGCAGGACTTGGTTGACAAATTGCAGCTCAAGGTGAAGGCCTACAAGAGGCAGGCTGAGGAAGCGGTAAGGACAAAAGATCAACAATGGGAAAATGATATGTCATGGCTATTTTATATACAGTAAATGGAATAAGCTTTTTGAGCACAAACCATTTTTCTGTGTGTTGTATTCCAGGAGGAGCAGGCCAATGTTCACCTGTCCAAGTGCAGGAAGATCCAGCATGAGCTGGAGGAGGCTGAGGAGCGTGCTGACATTGCAGAGTCCCAGGTCAACAAACTGAGAGCAAAGAGCCGCGACTCTGGCAAGGTAAACATAAATATAAGTGCTTTTAGCTTCATAAAACTGACAACAGACAGAACCTTTATATCTATGCAATGTATATATCTGCATATGTACTGTAATGTATTCAGAGTGTGATGTGGATGCCTGATCATATGTACTGCAATGTATTAATTTTTTTATTTCTTTACAGGGAAAAGACGCAGCTGAGTAAAGCACTCTGGCAAATGGGCTGTTTCCAATCATATAATATGATGTGAAATAAACCACAATAAAATGTTTTTTGACCATAAATTACTGTCTGTATTATTTTGAAGTGATTGTGTCCTGTGAAAGAGAGCAAATCTGAAAGATGGATCATTTATGAGATAGCTACTGTACCTGTACTGTACCTGTGTAAAAGAAAAAAATCATATCAAACGTTCAAATGTTTAATAAGAAAAGAAATCTTGCTTAGATCTCAGTGCTGCAGATTGAAGAAAATGGAATGTTCAAATGTCCTCCAAATATACTTAGTGTTTTGTGTGTAAAATTGACTAAATAAAGATTCTGATTTTAAATTGTTTATTGTGATATAACCAATTAAATTAAATAAACATTTAAAAAAAATAGAACACTGATGTGTTCTTAATTTAGCATATGATCTACAAAACATACATGGTGTTCAAGAGTGAAGTAGATAAATTTAGCAATCAAAGGAATATCTTTAAATTATTAATTATTTTTATCAAATTAATTTAATTAATTAATTTGGAAAAATAGAACACTGATGTATTTTTGTTTGTGCATATTTTGTCAAACAAAATGAACTTTGACATACTGATTAAGCAAAAATCAATCTGTACTTTCCCTTTTGATACAAATTGAACGATCAAAGATATTGTAAATGAAGAATTATTATACAGCATATAGTATAAGAATCATTACAAAACTGTAGATATTAGTGAAGTAGAGAAATTTAGCAATCAAAAGAATATGTTTAATTGATTATGATTTCGCCAAATGAACTGAATTAATTAATGTACAACAATAGAACACTGATGTATTTTTATTTGTGCATATTCTGTCAAACATACATGGTGTTCAACGGCCCAAAATAAACTCTAATTGAACTGCTGATGAAGCAAAACTCAAGTCACGGTTAAATTGTGGTATGCATCTTATCCGATATCTGTTATCGCTATCTCCATTTCCCCATCTGGCAAGCTTCCATAATTAAATTTGGCTGTGTGTGCAAATCCTTTTGAATATAAGGAGTCCTTCAGTGAATAGCAGTGTGCATAGGAGACCTGTGAGATCCAGCTTGTGGTACGTCTCTACTCTTATACTTTAGACCACTTTAATATATTATTCAATTAAAATGTTAATGTGAAATAATGTTAATGAGCTAAATGTTAATGGGAACATTTAATTTAATTTGTGTTTTGAAACCTATTCTAATTAAGAACTTGTTTTGAACAGGCCTGGGGAATACACTTAACAGAGAGGGGGACAGGTGAGGCGAAATTTAAAACTTTGAACTTTATTTTTATTTTTCATTTTTAACCAAACTATGTGCCAGTCATTGAATGGCTACAGTTATCCATCCAAATATTTTGACAGAACTATACTACAATGGTTATTCTCAGTGCCAGCTAAATCTAAAAAAAAGACTGAATAACTGCATGGGAACAAAATAAAGAAGAGGCTTCAAGTTCATTTCATTGTTCAGCAACATTTCATGTTCATGTTTCTGTTTCTGTTTAACTACAAGACCTTTAGTCTGAAAAAGTAGTTCCTTTGTGATTTTACAACAGACAAATAAGCCGGCACCATGAGTACCGACGCGGAGATGGCCATCTATGGCAAAGCTGCCATTTACCTCCGTAAACCAGAGAGGGAGAGAATTGAGGCTCAAAGCAAACCTTTTGATGCCAAGTCTGCCTGCTATGTGGCCGATGCCAAGGAGCTGTACTTGAAGGGAACAATCATCAAGAAAGATGCTGGCAAAGTCACTGTCAAAATCCTGGACACTGAGGAGGTTGGTATCATTAAATCAAACTCAAATGGAAATTCAATATGATCAGTTCTCACTGAGACAAATGTCCTGTTCCAGGAGAGGACAGTTAAAGAAGATGACGTCTCTCCAATGAACCCTCCCAAGTTCGATAAAATTGAGGACATGGCCATGATGACCCATCTCAATGAAGCCTCTGTGTTGTATAACCTTAAAGAGCGTTATGCAGCATGGATGATCTACGTAAGACTGCTAAGTAATCTGTTGAATGAAAAAAGACAAATATTTAAAATGGCTAAATTAACTGAGAGTTAACTGTTGAATCTCTGTGATCCCTTTCAGACCTACTCTGGATTGTTCTGTGCCACTGTGAACCCCTACAAGTGGCTCCCAGTGTACGATGCTGAAGTTGTAAGTGCCTACAGAGGCAAGAAGCGTATGGAGGCTCCACCCCACATCTTCTCTGTCTCTGACAACGCTTTTCAGTTCATGCTTATTGGTAAGTTATTAAAATTAAATTAGTATCACTGCAGAATTTTAAAGACCCCCTCCAATCATCCTTTTTAGCTATTTTAAAGTGTTCTCAGTGGTCTTTAAAATGTGATTATGATGTTTTTAGCCAAAATTACAAAACCTGTGCCATTTCCCAGGGCTCTTCTTCTGCAGAGTGCCAGAAGCTCATTAGCAATACGCCTCTAAGTCGTGGGCGGAGACAGCGCTGCTCTGCACCCTCCCCTGTTCGCGCTCCTGCCGCTGTGCCCCTGGTACTGCTGTGGAGTTTCGTGCCCCTTGCGGCCCTGTTGTTGCGTCACAGCCCCAGTCTGCCTGAAACTGCCAATTTGCGTCTGCTATTGGTTCACAGCAATTTGATGGCAGAAATACTCAGAAATGCAATTTCAAACTTGTCCGGTAGCATCAGAAAAATGCCACATAGACATGTGAACAACATGAAAAACACAATTTTCATCAGAGGGGGTCTTTAATGTATGAGGTTTCTATTTCAGTCAAAAAAAATATTTATTTTTTATTTAACAGATAGGGAAAACCAGTCTGTCTTGATCACGTAAGTTTCACGTGTTTATTTTGTTGAACATAATCAGATATGTTGATCAAATTCTGAAAAGTCTCTGTTCCTACCTAGTGGAGAATCTGGTGCTGGAAAGACTGTGAACACCAAGCGTGTCATCCAGTACTTTGCAACAATCTCAGTTGGTGGAGACAAGAAGAGGGACACCTCAAAGGTGGGAGTATACAATTGATAACAATCAAGATTTTTGAATATGGAATGATGTTCCAGTCATTTTCTGATGTCAGTTTTAAACCTGGATTATAGGGGTCTCTGGAGGATCAGATTATTGCAGCCAATCCCCTGCTGGAGGCCTATGGTAACGCCAAAACTATAAGGAATGACAACTCTTCTCGTTTTGTAAGTATGGAGGGATTTCTACATGTGAAAGAGATCTTGTTATGCATTGCCCATAAGGAGGGACATTAAAATTTCATCTGTTCAAAACAGGGTAAATTCATCAGAATCCATTTCGGCACAACTGGCAAACTGGCTAGTGCTGATATTGAGACATGTAAGTAACAATTCTCAGACTATATACAAATGTTTGAATTTAGAATTGACCAGGCTGTGACTTATGAACACCTTTTGTAGATCTGCTGGAGAAGTCCAGAGTGACATTCCAGCTTTCTGATGAAAGAGGCTACCACATCTTCTACCAGATGATGACCAACCACAAACCTGAGATCATTGGTAAACAGACTGAGTTGTTGTACAATATGAAACTTGCATGTTTAATAGATGACAATCTAATGAACTTGCCATGTATTTTTTGATCTCCAGAAATGGCACTTATCACCAGCAACCCCTACGACTTCCCCATGTGTAGCATGGGTCAGATCACTGTGGCTAGCATTGATGACAAAGTTGAGCTGGAAGCCACTGATGTGAGTAATCTTTACTTCAATTCATTACTTTTTCTTTTTCATTCATCAAAATTGCTCTATTAAATGCATTTTTAAGTGTTTATATTTGTGTGGATACCTTTTTTTGAAAACAGAATGCTATTGATATCCTGGGCTTCAGTGGTGAGGAGAAGAATAGCATCTACAAGATGACTGGTGCTGTGCTCCACCATGGTAGCATGAAGTTCAAGCAGAAGCAGCGTGAGGAGCAGGCTGAGCCTGATGGCACAGACGGTGAGTATTAAATGTCAGAGAAACAGAGAACCTTGGTTCTTTATTATATCATGATGGAGGTTAATGGTCACATACTGTATTAACTGTAAATCAATGAACTCTTTTCAGATGCTGACAAGGTTGCTTACTTGCTGGGTCTGAACTCTGCTGACATGCTGAAGGCTCTGTGCTATCCCAGAGTGAAGGTTGGAAATGAGTATGTCACCAAGGGACAGACTGTACCTCAGGTAACTAAAATAACACGGTCTCAAATTTTTATTTTAATTTACATGTAGTACTTGCATATTTATAATACAATGGTCCCACTTAGATTGTAACATCAGACACAGTGTGAACATCAGCCCTAATTTCGACAAAAGACTTCAATAAAAATGTGTCATACATTTTAAATTTGTATTCTTTTGTTTAATTTGTACCACTAAAAGACGTTCAGAACTGTAATGTAGCATTTTACAAAATGGTTGATTGACTTTTGTCAAATCACATCTTTGTTTTATTCAGGTGAATAACTCAGTGACTGCTCTGGCCAAGTCCATCTATGAAAAGATGTTCTTGTGGATGGTCGTCCGTATCAACGAGATGTTGGACACTAAACAAGCAAGGCAGTTCTACATCGGTGTCCTGGACATTGCTGGCTTTGAAATCTTTGATGTAAGCTTCATTTCCAACAATTTAGCTGCTGGTGTTTTTTTATTACAATGTCATTCTTATTGTGTGCAAGACATTTTGCTGAATATTTGTGCCCTACCAGTTCAACACACTGGAACAGCTGTGCATCAACTTCACCAATGAGAAACTGCAACAGTTCTTCAACCACACCATGTTTGTCCTGGAGCAAGAGGAGTACAAGAAGGAGGGTATTATCTGGGAGTTCATTGACTTTGGCATGGACTTGGCTGCCTGCATTGAGCTGATTGAAAAGGTGATTATTTAATGTTGTCATTTTTTGTAAATGTTTTAATTTGACTTTAAAACAGTTATATATCATTTATTCATCACTTAATAACATACTTCCAAATTTTTTCAAGCCCATGGGCATCTTCTCCATCCTTGAAGAGGAGTGCATGTTCCCCAAGGCCACAGACACATCCTTCAAGAACAAGCTGTATGACCAGCATCTTGGCAAAAACAGAGCATTTGAGAAGCCAAAGCCCGCCAAAGGCAAGGCTGAGGCCCACTTCTCCCTGGTGCACTACGCTGGCACTGTGGACTACAATATCATCGGCTGGCTGGACAAGAACAAGGATCCACTGAATGAGTCTGTTCTGCAGCTGTACCAGAAATCCTCAGTTAAACTGCTGTCTCATCTGTATCCTCCTGTTGTTGAAGGTATGAATGTCATTGCAGTAAAGTCAAACACATAACTGGAATAATTCATGGAAATACTGAATCTCACTGACAAAATCTGTCTACTTTTCCACAGAGACTGGCAAGAAGGGAGGCAAGAAGAAGGGTGGTTCTATGCAGACTGTGTCTTCACAGTTCAGGGTAAGGTTTAACATTGCAAACTTGTATATGGACAGTTACTCAAACTCACAATTGTGATGTTTCATGACAAAAGTCAACATTTTGGCTCTACAGGAGAACTTGGGCAAGCTGATGACTAACTTGAGAAGCACACATCCTCACTTTGTGCGCTGTCTGATTCCCAATGAGACAAAGACTCCAGGTACATGAAAAACATAATCTCAGTAGAGTGTTTTAGTGGTGGATTGGTTTGTTGGTATGGTTTACTTAATGTTGTACTGCTACAACCAATAGAAAAAGAAGTAAATGAGGAATATCTTCTTTACAGGTCTGATGGAGAACTTCCTGGTCATCCACCAGCTCAGGTGTAACGGTGTGCTGGAGGGTATCAGAATCTGCAGAAAAGGTTTCCCCAGCAGAATCCCCTATGCTGACTTCAAGCAGAGGTATCATTGGAATTTCTAACATAATTTTTGATGACAGACTATTAAAAGAAAATGCACACACTGACCATTAAGTCTCTCATCAAAGATACAAGGTGCTGAATGCCAGTGTCATCCCTGAGGGCCAGTTCATGGACAACAAGAAGGCTTCAGAGAAGCTGCTTGGGTCAATTGATGTTGATCATGACCAGTACAGATTTGGACACACCAAGGTAAGCAACATGATTTACTTACCAGCTATGATATGTTTTTCAGTCCAGTGTGATTTTCTGTTAATTTTATGTAATATATCTATATCTATATCTATATCTATCTATAATGGTAATTTGGTGTCCAGACAATGGGAATGATGAACAAATGATTCAATGTTAGGAATTAAGTTGAGGGGGTCAGTACACCACCATTTATAAAAGAACCATTGAGAAATGAGGGTTGGTGAAATGTTTTTATTGTTTGTTTTAAAGGGTAGAAAGAATTCCCTCTCATCATGCTACATTTACTTTTATTTTTTATTTGTCCAGGTGTTCTTCAAGGCTGGTCTGCTGGGTACCCTTGAGGAGATGAGAGATGAAAAGCTGGCATCTCTGGTCACCATGACTCAGGCTCTTTGCCGTGCTTACCTCATGAGAAAGGAGTTTGTGCAGATGATGGAAAGGAGGCATGTTGAAAATTGCAAATTTTGAAAAATGACTTGAAATCATGACGGAGAAATTTGTCAATAACGGCAACTTTTTCTTCACAGGGAAGCCATCTATACCATCCAGTACAACGTCCGCTCATTCATGAATGTGAAACACTGGCCATGGATGAAGGTGTACTACAAGATCAAGCCTCTGCTGAAGAGTGCTGAAACTGAGAAGGAGCTGGCCAACATGAAGGAGAACTATGAGAAGATGAAAACAGACTTGGCTGCTGCCCTGGCCAAGAAGAAGGAACTGGAGGAGAAGATGGTGTCCATTGTGCAGGAGAAAAATGATCTGCAGCTGCAAGTAGCATCTGTAAGTATATTTTTCAGTGTTTTCTTTTTGTTTGTTTCATTTGTTTGTTTGTTTTTTTACTAAGGTCTATTTTCATATAATGAACTAGGAATCTGAGAATCTGTCAGATGCTGAGGAAAGATGTGAGGGACTTATCAAGAGTAAGATTCAGCTGGAGGCCAAACTCAAAGAGACAACCGAGAGACTGGAGGATGAAGAGGAAATCAATGCTGAGCTCACTGCTAAGAAGAGAAAGCTGGAGGATGAATGCTCTGAGCTGAAGAAGGATATTGATGATCTGGAGCTTACCTTGGCCAAAGTGGAGAAGGAGAAACATGCCACCGAGAACAAGGTTTGTAAATGTCAATATATTTAATAATTCAAGTAACATTTAATGATTACTATGTGAAAACAACATCTTTCTTTTCAAATTAGGTGAAGAACCTGACTGAGGAGATGGCTTCTCAAGATGAGAGCATTGCTAAGCTGACCAAAGAAAAGAAAGCCCTTCAGGAGGCTCATCAGCAGACTCTTGATGACCTGCAGGCTGAGGAAGACAAAGTCAACACTCTGACCAAGGCCAAGACTAAGCTTGAGCAGCAAGTGGATGATGTAAGTTTACAAAGTAATTTGGAATGTCAAAGGAAGACTCCTCTTGAACGTGAAATTTAAATACTCATTTTAACGTTCAGCTCGAGGGTTCTCTGGAGCAAGAGAAGAAGCTGCGTATGGACCTTGAGAGAGCCAAGAGGAAGCTGGAGGGTGATCTGAAACTGGCCCAGGAATCCATCATGGATCTTGAGAATGACAAGCAGCAGTCTGACGAGAAACTGAAAAAGTAAAATTGCCTTTGAATTTGTTAAACAACCATTCTTTTCAAATTTATGGTCAACTGCATGAATCTTACTATGTACCTTTTTATTTTTTCTCACAGGAAGGACTTTGAAATCAGTCAGCTCCTGAGCAAGATTGAGGATGAGCAGTCATTGGGTGCTCAGCTTCAGAAGAAGATCAAGGAGCTCCAGGTGACATATCATGTTACATAAAACATTACTGTATACATTGTCATTTTGTGTATTATGAGTTAAATTTTACTGATAGAAAACACTCCTGCATTCAACAGGCCCGTATTGAGGAACTGGAGGAGGAGACTGAGGCTGAACGTGCAGCTCGTGCCAAGGTTGAGAAGCAGAGAGCTGACCTCTCCAGGGAACTTGAAGAGATCAGTGAGAGGCTGGAGGAGGCTGGTGGGGCCACTGCTGCTCAGATTGAGATGAACAAGAAGCGTGAAGCTGAGTTCCAGAAGGTCCGCCGTGACCTTGAGGAGTCCACTCTGCAGCATGAAACCACTGCTGCTGCTCTTCGTAAGAAGCAGGCTGACAGCGTAGCTGAGCTGGGAGAGCAGATCGACAACCTCCAGCGTGTCAAGCAGAAGCTTGAGAAGGAAAAGAGTGAATACAAGATGGAGATTGATGACCTCTCCAGCAACATGGAGGCTGTTGCTAAAGCAAAGGTACACAACACATCAAACAGTCTATTAATACACAAATTATTACCATAAATAGGGCAATTAGGACTATGAATGTAATCTGATGACTGATTTGATCTGTCTTTTTCTCATTAGGGAAATCTTGAAAAGATGTGCCGTACTCTTGAGGACCAGCTAAGTGAACTGAAGACCAAAAATGATGAAAATGTCCGTCAAATCAATGACATGAGTGCACAAAGAGCACGTCTCCTGACAGAAAATGGTATCTACAAGTTATCAGAGAATCTGTTGTGTATTATTTAAAATGATGACAAAACTTAATATATTGTGACATCTTTCACACAAGGTGAGTTCACCCGTCAAGTTGAAGAGAAAGAAGCTCTTGTCTCCCAGCTGACCAGAGGCAAACAGGCCTTCACACAGCAGATTGAGGAGTTGAAGAGACAGATTGAAGAAGAGGTTAAGGTAAGAAAATATGTGTATGTAAATATGTGCTGATAGACTTATTTAATTAGACAATGTGCACACTGAATATTATTCCTTACACCAGGCCAAGAATGCTCTTGCCCATGGAGTGCAATCAGCCCGCCACGACTGTGACCTGCTGAGGGAGCAGTTTGAGGAGGAGCAGGAGGCTAAGGCTGAACTACAGCGTGGAATGTCCAAGGCCAACAGTGAGGTGGCTCAGTGGAGAACTAAGTATGAAACTGATGCTATCCAGCGCACTGAGGAGCTCGAGGAAGCCAAGTGAGTGCTTTTTACACAATTAAATGGCCAGAAGTGAAGCATATAATATATAAGCATATAAATCATTTGAGGTATAACCTTGCTCAACTGACTGCTGTAGTTTGCTTGTATGTGTTTAATTTTAAGGTTTTCATTGAGAGATAAATCATGCCTTGTTCAAACAGGAAAAAGTTGGCCCAGCGTCTTCAGGAGGCTGAGGAGCAGATTGAGGCAGTGAATTCCAAGTGTGCTTCTCTTGAGAAAACCAAACAGAGGCTCCAGAGTGAGGTGGAGGACCTCATGATTGATGTGGAGAGAGCCAATGCTCTGGCTGCCAATCTGGATAAGAAGCAGAGGAACTTTGACAAGGTAGCAACATTTACTTTGTGTGAACATGAAATCAAATCGAAAAAATGGAATAATAACTAAGTTATCTGTATTGTTGTGAAATTTAGGTCTTGGCAGAGTGGAAACAGAAGTACGAGGAGGGTCAGGCAGAGCTTGAGGGAGCTCAGAAGGAGGCTCGTTCTCTTGGCACTGAGCTGTTCAAGATGAAGAACTCTTATGAGGAAGCTCTGGATCAGCTGGAGACCATGAAGCGTGAAAACAAGAACCTCCAACGTGAGTTATGACCACTTTGTGTAACAGTTATTGTATTCATATTTTACATTTTAAGGCTGAACACTATAAAACACACATATTTTTCTGCAGAGGAGATCTCAGATCTGACTGAACAGATTGGTGAGACTGGCAAGAGCATCCATGAGCTGGAGAAGGCCAAGAAGCAGGTGGAGACAGAGAAGTCTGAGATCCAGACAGCTCTTGAAGAGGCTGAGGTACAATTCTTCTGCAAAGATCTTCTGAAAACCCATGGACAAATGTATTATGAACAGTTTGAAGGCAGATATTAATATTTTATTCTTTAAAATCATTAGGGAACTCTGGAACATGAAGAGTCTAAGATCCTGCGTGTCCAGCTGGAGCTCAACCAGATTAAGGGTGAGGTGGACAGGAAGCTGGCAGAGAAAGATGAAGAGATGGAGCAGATCAAGAGGAACAGCCAGAGGGTGATTGACTCCATGCAGAGCACTCTGGATTCTGAGGTCAGGAGCAGGAACGATGCCCTGAGAATCAAGAAGAAGATGGAGGGAGACCTGAATGAGATGGAGATTCAGTTGAGTCATGCCAATCGCCAGGCTGCCGAGTCCCAGAAGCAGCTGAGGAATGTGCAGGCACAGCTCAAGGTATTGTAAGACATCAAGATTGCACAATGGACTATGGTCAGCGCACATACATCTTGACAGTTGACATTTTGAATACTCTGCTGATGTTTTTTCATCAGGATGCTCAACTGCACCTTGATGATGCTGTCAGAGCCCAGGATGACCTCAAGGAACAAGCCGCTATGGTGGAGCGCAGGAATGGTCTCATGATGGCTGAAATTGAGGAACTTAGAGCTGCTCTTGAACAGACAGAGAGAAGCCGCAAAGTTGCTGAACAGGAGCTGGTGGATGCCAGTGAGCGCGTTGGACTTCTGCACTCTCAGGTGAACAAATACCAAATACCACTATTTTGTATCATATATATGTTTTTGTTTTTAAATAATCAGGCATGTGATAACTTAAATGACCAAATCTTTTTACTTTTCAGAACACAAGCCTTATGAACACCAAGAAGAAGCTTGAGGCTGACCTTGTCCAGATTCAGGGTGAAGTTGATGACACCGTTCAGGAAGCAAGGAATGCTGAGGAGAAGGCCAAGAAGGCCATCACTGATGTAGGTTAAATTTCCTTTCTTTTTATTTTTACTTCAAGTAAAGTGTGTTTTTTCCAATATTTCCGATTATCATTTGATGTTGTCTCCTCTAGGCTGCTATGATGGCTGAGGAGCTGAAGAAGGAGCAGGATACTAGTTCTCACCTGGAGAGGATGAAGAAGAACCTGGAGGTTGCTGTTAAGGACCTGCAGCATCGCCTGGATGAGGCCGAGAATCTGGCCATGAAGGGTGGCAAGAAGCAACTCCAGAAACTTGAGTCAAGAGTAAGACAATTTTCTTTAGACTTGCACAGTTGAAAAAATTTAGTAAAATATGCATAAGATGTGGATTCCAAATATTTCATACATTTTCTGTTTTTCTGAAGGTGCGTGATCTGGAGGCAGAGGTTGAGGCTGAGCAGAGACGTGGAGCAGATGCTGTTAAGGGTGTCCGCAAATATGAGAGGAGAGTGAAGGAGCTCACCTATCAGGTACAACTACAATTATGTACAGTATAAATCAATACATTATACTTACAGTTACAGATTTTGAAAGAGGCAAATCTATATTTTCTATGACAGACTGAGGAAGACAAGAAAAATGTTACCAGGCTGCAGGACTTGGTTGACAAATTGCAGCTCAAGGTGAAGGCCTACAAGAGGCAGGCTGAGGAAGCGGTAAGGACAAAAGATCTGTTTTAAACGATGGGAACTTGATATGTCATTGTTAATTTATGCACCGTAGACCTCGTAAGCTTTTTTTGGGCATAAAAGCATCTTTTCGTGTTTTGTGTGTTGCATTTCAGGAGGAACAGGCCAATGTTCACCTGTCCAAGTGCAGGAAGGTCCAGCATGAGCTGGAGGAGGCTGAGGAACGTGCTGACATTGCAGAGTCCCAGGTCAACAAACTGAGAGCAAAGAGCCGCGACTCTGGCAAGGTAAATATAACACATTCCAGCAGGATAGACATATTAGTTATTATCTATCTATATATTATTATCTTTTAGCTCCATAAAATTGATGACAGACAATAATGTATTCAGAGTGTGATGTGGATGCCTGAGCATATGTACTACAATGTATTAATTTCTTTATTTCTTTACAGGGAAAAGAAGCAGCTGAGTAAAGCACTCTGGCAAATGGGCTGTTTCCAATCATATAATATGATGTGAAATAAACCACAATAAAATGTTTTTTGACCATAAATTACTGTCTGTATTATTTTGAAGTGATTGTGTCCTGTGAAAGAGAACAAATCTGAAAGATGGATCATTTACAATCTACAATCTTTAATGGAATATATACCCGATGTAACTATCCACAACATTTGATTCATGTAGTATGAAAACAATTTTGCGTGCCCCCAGTGTGTAATCTCCAGCACAGAGAGGAGAGCCACAACATTCGAGAGTTAGTTATCAGTCTGGGAGCATTTTTGGATCCCTCATGAAAAGTCAATTCCGCATTCAGAGTATTTTGGAAACATGTTAAATAGAAGGTCTAAATGTCTTGCTTCAATTGGAGTATTGGAGCTCAAAGACATTGTTTCTGATTCGTACTTGTTGGGCAAACATTATGCAGCCTGTCACCTACACTGTCTGTACCTGTACTGTACCTGTGTAAAAGAAAAAAATCATATCAAACGTTCAAATGTTTAATAAGAAAAGAAATCTTGCTTAGATCTCAGTGCTGCAGATTGAAGAAAATGGAATGTTCAAATGCCCTCCAAATATACTTAGTGTTTTGTGTGTAAAATTGACTAAATAAAGATTCTGATTTTAAATTGTTTATTGTGATATAATCAATTAAAATAAATAAACATTTAAGAAAAATAGAACACTGATGTGTTCTTAATTTAGCATATGTTCTACAAAACATACATGGTGTTCAAGAGTGAAGTAGATAAATTTAGCAATCAAAGGAATATCTTTAAATTATTAATTATAATTTTATCAAATTAATTTAATTAATTAATTTGGAAAAATAGAACACTGATGTATTTTTATTTGTGCATATTTTGTCAAACAAAATGAACTTTGACATACTGATTAAGCAAAAATCAATCAGTACTTTCCCTTTTGATACAAATTGAATGATCAAAGATATTGGAAATGAAGAATTATTATACAGCATATAGTATAAGAATAATTACAAAACTGTAGATATTAGTGAAGTAGAGAAATTTAGCAATCAAAAGAATATGTTCAATTGATTATGATTTCGCCAAATGAACTGAATTAATTAATGTACAACAATAGAACACTGATGTATTTTTATTTGTGCATATTCTGTCAAACATACATGGTGTTCAACGGCCCAAAATAAACTCTAATTGAACTGCTGATGAAGCAAAACTCAAGTCACGGTTAAAATTGTGGTATGCATGCTATGTCTCCATTTCCACATTTGGCAAGCTTCCACATTTAGCTTCAGCTGTGTTAGCAAGTCCAGTTCAATATAAGGAGTCCTTCAGCGAATAGCAGTGTGCATAGGAGACCTGTGAGATCCAGCTTGTGGTACGTCTCTGCTCTTATACTTTAGACCACTTTAATATATTATTCAATTAAAATGTTAATGTGAAATAATGTTAATGAGCTAAATGTTAATGGGAACATTTAATTTAATTTGTGTTTTGAAACCTATTCTAATTAAGAACTTGTTTTGAACAGGCCTGGGGAATACACTTGACAGAGAGGGGGACAGGTGAGGCGAAATTTAAAACTTTGAACTTTATTTTTATTTTTCATTTTTAACCAAACTATGTGCCAGTCATTGAATGGCTACAGTTATCCATCCAAATATTTTGACAAAACTATACTACAATGGTTATTCTCAGTGCCAGCTAAGTCTAAAAAAAAGACTGAATAACTGCATGGGAACAAAATAAAGAGGAGGCTTCAAGTTCCTTTTTATTGTTCAGCAACATTTCATGTTCACGTTTCTGTTTCTGTTTAACTACAAGACCTTTAGTCTGAAAAAGTAGTTCCTTTGTGATTTTACAACAGACAAATAAGCCGGCACCATGAGTACCGACGCGGAGATGGCCATCTATGGCAAAGCTGCCATTTACCTCCGTAAGCCAGAGAAGGAAAGAATTGAGGCTCAAAGCAAACCTTTTGATGCCAAGTCTGCCTGCTATGTGGCCGATGCTAAGGAACTGTACGTGAAGGGAACAATCATCAAGAAAGATGCTGGCAAAGTCACTGTCAAAATCCTGGACACTGAGGAGGTTGGTATCATTAAATCAAACTCAAATGGAAATTCAACATGATCAGTTCTCACTGAGACAAATGTCCTGTTCCAGGAGAGGACAGTTAAAGAAGATGACGTCTCTCCAATGAACCCTCCCAAGTTCGATAAAATTGAGGACATGGCCATGATGACCCATCTCAATGAAGCCTCTGTGTTGTATAACCTCAAAGAGCGTTATGCAGCATGGATGATCTACGTAAGACTGCTAAGTAATCTGTTGAATGAAAAAAGACAAATATTTAAAATGGCTAAATTAACTGAGAGTTAACTGTTGAATCTCTGTGATCCCTTTCAGACCTACTCTGGGTTGTTCTGTGCCACTGTGAACCCCTACAAGTGGCTCCCAGTGTACGATGCTGAAGTTGTAAGTGCCTACAGAGGCAAGAAGCGTATGGAGGCTCCACCCCACATCTTCTCTGTCTCTGACAACGCTTTTCAGTTCATGCTTATTGGTAAGTTAGTTAAATTAAATTAGTATAACTGCAGAGCTTAAGTGTATGAGGTTTCTATTTCAGTCAAAAAAATCTGTTGTTTTCTATTTAACAGACAGGGAGAACCAGTCTGTCTTGATCACGTAAGTTTCACATGTGTTTATTTTGTTGAACATAATCAGATATGTAGATCAAATTCTGAAAAGTCTCTGTTCCTACCTAGTGGAGAATCTGGTGCTGGAAAGACTGTGAACACCAAGCGTGTCATCCAGTACTTTGCAACAATCTCAGTTGGTGGAGACAAGAAGAGGGACACCTCAAAGGTGGGAGTATACAATTAATAACAATCAAGATTTTTGAATATGGAATGATGTTCCAGTCATTTTCTGATGTCAGTTTTAAAC
The DNA here is from genome assembly GCA_033000465.1 of Sciaenops ocellatus. NCBI lineage: Eukaryota > Metazoa > Chordata > Actinopteri > Sciaenidae > Sciaenops > Sciaenops ocellatus. The sequence continues at coordinate 6,131,472 of CP136871.1, read as the reverse complement.
CTGGATTATAGGGGTCTCTGGAGGATCAGATTATTGCAGCCAATCCCCTGCTGGAGGCCTATGGTAACGCCAAAACTATAAGGAATGACAACTCTTCTCGTTTTGTAAGTATGGAGGGATTTCTACATGTGAAAGAGACCTTGTTATACATTGCCCATGAGGGGGGACATTAAAATTTCATCTGTTCAAAACAGGGTAAATTCATCAGAATCCATTTCGGCGCAACTGGCAAACTGGCTAGTGCTGATATTGAGACATGTAAGTAACAATTCTCAGAGTACATACAAATGTTTGAATTTAGAATTGACCAGGCTGTGACTTATGAACACCTTTTGTAGATCTGCTGGAGAAGTCCAGAGTGACATTCCAGCTTCCTGATGAAAGAGGCTACCACATCTTCTACCAGATGATGACCAACCACAAACCTGAGATCATTGGTAAACAGACTGAGTTGTTGTACAATATGAAACTTACATGTTTGATAGATAACAATCTAATGAACTTGCCACACATTTTTTGATCTCCAGAAATGGCACTTATCACCAGCAACCCCTACGACTTCCCCATGTGTAGCATGGGTCAGATCACTGTGGCTAGCATTGATGACAAAGTTGAGCTGGAAGCCACTGATGTGAGTAATCTTTACTTCAATACATTATTTTTTTCATTTATCAAAATTGCTCTATTAAATGGATTTTTAAGTGTTTATATTTGTGTGGATACCTTCTTTTGAAAACAGAATGCTATTGATATCCTGGGCTTCAGTGCTGAGGAGAAAACAAGCATCTACAAGATGACTGGTGCTGTGCTCCACCATGGTAGCATGAAGTTCAAGCAGAAGCAGCGTGAGGAGCAGGCTGAGCCTGATGGCACAGACGGTGAGTATTAAATGTCAGAGAAACAGAGAACCTTGGTTCTTTATTATATCATGATGGAGGTTAATGGTCACATACTGCATTAAATGTAAATCAATGAACTCTTTTCAGATGCTGACAAGGTGGCTTATTTGTTGGGTCTGAACTCCGCTGACATGCTGAAGGCTCTGTGCTATCCTAGAGTGAAGGTCGGAAATGAGTATGTCACCAAGGGACAGACTGTACCTCAGGTAACTAAAATAACACAGTCTCAAATTTTTATTTTAAACTACATGTAGTACATGCATATTTATAATACAATGGTCCCGCTTAGATTGTAACATCAGACACAGTGTGAACATCAACCCTAATTTCGACAAAAGACTTCAATAGAAATGTGTCATACATTTTAAATTTGTATTCTTTTGTTTAATTTGTACCACTAAAAGACGTTCAGAACAGTAATGTAGCATTTTACAAAATGGTTGATTGACTTTTGTCAAATAACATCTTTGTTTTATTCAGGTGAATAACTCAGTGACTGCTCTGGCCAAGTCCATCTATGAAAAGATGTTCTTGTGGATGGTCGTCCGTATCAACGAGATGTTGGACACTAAACAACCAAGGCAGTTCTACATCGGTGTCCTGGACATTGCTGGCTTTGAAATCTTTGATGTAAGCTTCATTTCCAACAATTTAGCTGCTGGTGTTTTTTTTATTACAATGTCATTCTTATTGCGTGCAAGACATTTTGCTGAACATTTGTGCCCTACCAGTTCAACACACTGGAACAGCTGTGCATCAACTTCACCAATGAGAAACTGCAACAGTTCTTCAACCACACCATGTTTGTCCTGGAGCAAGAGGAGTACAAGAAGGAGGGTATTATCTGGGAGTTCATTGACTTTGGCATGGACTTGGCTGCCTGCATTGAGCTGATTGAAAAGGTGATTATTTAATGTTGTCATTTTTTGTACATGTTTTAATTTGAACTTAAAACAGTTATATATCATTTATTCATCACTTGATAACATACTTCCGACTTTTTTCAAGCCCATGGGCATCTTCTCCATCCTTGAAGAGGAGTGCATGTTCCCCAAGGCCACAGACACATCCTTCAAGAACAAGCTGTATGACCAGCATCTTGGCAAAAACAGAGCATTTGAGAAGCCAAAGCCCGCCAAAGGCAAGGCTGAGGCCCACTTCTCCCTGGTGCACTACGCTGGTACTGTGGACTACAATATCATCGGCTGGCTGGACAAGAACAAGGATCCACTGAACGAGTCTGTTCTGCAGCTGTACCAGAAATCCTCAGTTAAACTGCTGTCTCATCTGTTTCCTCCTGCTGTTGAAGGTATGAATGTTAATTGCAGTAAAGTCAAACACGTAACTGGAATAATTCATGGAAATATTGAATCTCACAAAATCTGTCTACTTTTCCACAGAAACTGGTGGTGGCAAGAAGGGAGGCAAGAAGAAGGGTGGTTCTATGCAGACTGTGTCTTCACAGTTCAGGGTAAGGTTTAACATTGCAAACTTGTATATGAACAGTTACTCAAACTCACAATTGTGATGTTTCATGACAAAAGTCAACATTTTGGCTCTACAGGAGAACTTGGGCAAGCTGATGACTAACTTGAGGAGCACACATCCTCACTTTGTGCGCTGTCTGATTCCCAATGAGACAAAGACTCCAGGTACATGAAAAACATAATCTCAGTAGAGTGTTTTAGTGGTGGATTGGTTTGTTGGTATGGTTTACTTAATTTTGTACTGCCACAACCAATAGAAAAAAGAAGTAAATGAGGAATATCTTCTTTACAGGTCTGATGGAGAACTTCCTGGTCATCCACCAGCTCAGGTGTAACGGTGTCCTGGAGGGTATCAGAATCTGCAGAAAAGGTTTCCCCAGCAGAATCCCCTATGCTGACTTCAAGCAGAGGTATCATTGGAATTTCTAACATAATTTTTGATGACAGACTATTAAAAGAAAATGCACATACTGACCATTAACTCCCTCATCAAAGATACAAGGTGCTGAATGCCAGTGTCATCCCTGAGGGCCAGTTCATGGACAACAAGAAGGCTTCAGAGAAGCTGCTTGGGTCAATTGATGTTGATCATGACCAGTACAGATTTGGACACACCAAGGTAAGCAATTTGATTTACTTACCAGCTATGATATGTTTTTCAGTCCAGTGTGATTTTCTATTAATTGTATGTAATATATATCTATCTATCTATAATGTTCATTTGGTGCCCAGACAATAGGAATGATGAACAAATGATTCAATGTTAGGAATGAAGTTGAGGGGTCAGTACACCACCATTTATAAAAGAACCATTGAGAAATGAGGGTTGGTGAAATGTTTTTATTGTTTGTTTTAAAGGGTAGAAAGAATTCCCTCTCATCATGCTACATTTACTTTTATTTTTTTATTTGTCCAGGTGTTCTTCAAGGCTGGTCTGCTGGGTACCCTTGAGGAGATGAGAGATGAAAAACTTGCATCTCTGGTCACCATGACTCAGGCTCTTTGCCGTGCTTACCTCATGAGAAAGGAGTTTGTGCAGATGACGGAGAGAAGGTATGTAGGAAAACAGCTAATTTTGAGTCCACGGTCATGTTATGAATAATGTAGATAAACTTTGTCTATAATACCAACTTCTTGTCAACAGAGATGCCATCTATACCATCCAGTACAACGTCCGCTCATTCATGAATGTGAAACACTGGCCATGGATGAAGGTGTACTACAAGATCAAGCCTCTGCTGAAGAGTGCTGAAACTGAGAAGGAGCTGGCCAACATGAAGGAGAACTTTGAGAAGATGAAAACAGACTTGGCTGCTGCCCTGGCCAAGAAGAAGGAACTGGAGGAGAAGATGGTGTCCATTGTGCAGGAGAAAAATGATCTGCAGCTGCAAGTAGCATCTGTAAGTACATTTTTCAGTGTTTTCTTTTTGTTTGTTTCATTTGTTTGTTTGTTTGTTTGCTAAGGTCTGTTTTCATATAATGAACTAGGAATCTGAGAATCTGTCAGATGCTGAGGAAAGATGTGAGGGACTTATCAAGAGTAAGATTCAGCTGGAGGCCAAACTCAAAGAGACAACCGAGAGACTGGAGGATGAAGAGGAAATCAATGCTGAGCTCACTGCTAAGAAGAGAAAGCTGGAGGATGAATGCTCTGAGCTGAAGAAGGATATTGATGATCTGGAGCTTACCTTGGCCAAAGTGGAGAAGGAGAAACATGCCACTGAGAACAAGGTTTGCAAATGTCAATATATTTAATAATTTAAGTAACATTTAATGATTACTATGTGAAAACAACATCTTTCTTTTCAAATTAGGTGAAGAACCTGACTGAGGAGATGGCTTCTCAGGATGAGAGCATTGCTAAGCTGACCAAAGAAAAGAAAGCCCTTCAGGAGGCTCATCAGCAGACTCTTGATGACCTGCAGGCTGAGGAAGACAAAGTCAACACTCTGACTAAGGCCAAGACTAAGCTTGAGCAGCAAGTGGATGATGTAAGTTTACAAAGTAACTTGGAATGTCAAAGCAAGACTCCTCTTGAACATGAAATTTAAAGACTCATTTTAACGTTCAGCTTGAGGGTTCTCTGGAGCAAGAGAAGAAGCTGCGTATGGACCTTGAGAGAGCCAAGAGGAAGCTGGAGGGTGATCTGAAACTGGCCCAGGAATCCATCATGGATCTTGAGAATGACAAGCAGCAGTCTGATGAGAAAATGAAGAAGTAAAGTTTCTTTTGAATTTGTATAAGAGCCAATCTTTTTAAATTTATGGTCAACCATACGGACTCCTACTATCTACCTTTTCAATTATTCTTACAGGAAGGACTTTGAAATCAGTCAGCTCCTGAGCAAGATTGAGGATGAGCAGTCATTGGGTGCTCAGCTTCAGAAGAAGATCAAGGAGCTCCAGGTGACATATCATGTTACATAAAAAAATACTGTATACATTGCCATTTTGTGTATTATGAGTTAAATTTTACTGATAGAAAACACTCCTGCATTCAACAGGCCCGTATTGAGGAACTGGAGGAGGAGACTGAGGCTGAACGTGCAGCTCGTGCCAAGGTTGAGAAGCAGAGAGCTGACCTCTCCAGGGAACTTGAAGAGATCAGTGAGAGGCTGGAGGAAGCTGGTGGGGCCACTGCTGCTCAGATTGAGATGAACAAGAAGCGTGAAGCTGAGTTCCAGAAGGTCCGTCGTGACCTTGAGGAGTCCACTCTGCAGCATGAAGCCACTGCTGCTGCTCTTCGTAAGAAGCAGGCTGACAGCGTAGCTGAGCTGGGAGAACAGATTGACAACCTCCAGCGTGTCAAGCAGAAGCTTGAGAAGGAAAAGAGTGAATACAAGATGGAGATTGATGATCTCTCCAGCAACATGGAGGCTGTTGCTAAAGCAAAGGTACACAACACATCAAACAGTCTTTTAACACCCAAATTATTACCATAAATAGGGCAGTTAGGATTATGAATGTAATCTGATGACTGATTTGATCTGTCTTTTTCTCATTAGGGAAATCTTGAAAAGATGTGCCGTACTCTTGAGGACCAGCTAAGTGAACTGAAGACCAAAAATGATGAAAATGTCCGTCAAATCAATGACATGGGTGCACAAAGAGCACGTCTCCTGACAGAAAATGGTATCTACAAGTTATCAGAGAATCTGTTGTGTATTATTTAAAATGATGACAAAACCTAATATATTGTGACATCTTTCACACAAGGTGAGTTCAGTCGCCAAATTGAGGAGAAAGAAGCTCTTGTCTCCCAGCTGACCAGAGGCAAACAGGCCTTCACACAGCAGATTGAGGAGTTGAAGAGACAGATTGAAGAAGAGGTTAAGGTAAGAAAATATGTGTATGTAAATATGTGCTGATAGACTTATTTAATTAGACAATGTGCACACTGAATATTATTCCTTACACCAGGCCAAGAATGCTCTTGCCCATGGAGTGCAATCAGCCCGCCACGACTGTGACCTGCTGAGGGAGCAGTTTGAGGAGGAGCAGGAGGCTAAGGCTGAGCTGCAGCGTGGAATGTCCAAGGCCAACAGTGAGGTGGCTCAGTGGAGAACTAAGTATGAAACTGATGCTATCCAGCGCACTGAGGAGCTTGAGGAAGCCAAGTGAGTGCATTTTAAACAATTAAATGGCCAGAAGTGAAGCATATAATATATAAGCATATAAATCATTTGAGGTATAACCTTGCTCAACTGACTGCTGCAGTTTGCTTGTATATGTTTAATTTTAAGGTTTTCATTGAGAGATAAATCATGCCTTTTTCCAACAGGAAAAAGTTGGCCCAGCGTCTTCAGGAGGCTGAGGAGCAGATTGAGGCAGTGAATTCCAAGTGTGCTTCTCTTGAGAAAACCAAACAGAGGCTCCAGAGTGAGGTGGAGGACCTCATGATTGATGTGGAGAGAGCCAATGGACTGGCTGCCAATCTGGACAAGAAGCAGAGGAACTTTGACAAAGTAGCAACATTTACTTTGTGTGAACATGAAATCAAATCGAAAAAATCAAATACTAAACTAAGTTATCTATATTGTTGTGTAATTTAGGTCTTGGCAGAGTGGAAACAGAAGTACGAGGAGGGTCAGGCAGAGCTTGAGGGAGCTCAGAAGGAGGCTCGTTCTCTTGGCACTGAGCTGTTCAAGATGAAGAACTCTTATGAGGAAGCTCTGGATCAGCTGGAGACCATGAAGCGTGAAAACAAGAACCTCCAGCGTGAGTTCTGACCACTCTATGTAACAGTTATTTTATTCATATTTTACATTTTAAGGCTGAACACTATAAAACACACACATTTCTCTGCAGAGGAGATCTCAGATCTGACTGAACAGATTGGTGAGACTGGCAAGAGCATCCATGAACTGGAGAAGGCCAAGAAGCAGGTGGAGACAGAGAAGTCTGAGATCCAGACAGCTCTTGAAGAGGCTGAGGTACATTTCTTTTCTGGAGAAAAATATGGACAAATGTATCATAAAAGGTTTGATGGGAGAGATTAATATTTATGTTTTGATATCATTAGGGAACTCTGGAACATGAAGAGTCTAAGATCCTGCGTGCCCAGCTGGAGCTCAACCAGATTAAGGGTGAGGTGGACAGGAAGCTGGCAGAGAAAGATGAAGAGATGGAGCAGATCAAGAGGAACAGCCAGAGGGTGATTGACTCCATGCAGAGCACTCTGGATTCTGAGGTCAGGAGCAGGAATGATGCCCTGAGAATCAAGAAGAAGATGGAGGGAGACCTGAATGAGATGGAGATTCAGTTGAGCCATGCCAATCGCCAGGCTGCCGAGTCCCAGAAGCAGCTGAGGAATGTGCAGGCACAGCTCAAGGTATTGTAAGATAGGAAGTTGTTGCTAATCAGTGTATGTTTAGTGCACATACATTTTGGCTTTTAATATTTTGTACATTTCGCTGATATTTCTTTATCAGGATGCTCAACTGCACCTTGATGATGCTGTCAGAGCCCAGGATGACGTCAAAGAACAAGCTGCTATGGTGGAGCGCAGGAATGGTCTCATGATGGCTGAAATTGAGGAACTTAGAGCTGCTCTTGAACAGACAGAGAGAAGCCGCAAAGTTGCTGAACAGGAGCTGGTGGATGCCAGTGAGCGTGTTGGACTTCTGCACTCTCAGGTGAACAAATACCAAATACCGCTATTTTGTATCATATATATGTTTTTGTTTTTAAATAATTAGGCATGTGATGACTTAAATGACCAAATCTTTTTACTTTTTAGAACACAAGCCTTATGAACACCAAGAAGAAGCTTGAGGCTGACCTTGTCCAGATTCAGGGTGAAGTTGATGACACTGTTCAGGAAGCAAGGAATGCTGAGGAGAAGGCCAAGAAGGCCATCACTGATGTAGGTTAAATTTCCTTTGTTTTTTGTTTTACTCCACGTAAAGTGTGTTTTTTCCAATATTTCTAATTATCATTTGATGTTGTCTACTCTAGGCTGCTATGATGGCTGAGGAGCTGAAGAAGGAGCAGGATACTAGTTCTCACCTGGAGAGGATGAAGAAGAACCTGGAGGTTGCTGTTAAGGACCTGCAGCATCGCCTGGATGAAGCTGAGAATCTGGCCATGAAGGGTGGCAAGAAGCAGCTCCAGAAACTTGAGTCAAGAGTAAGACAATTTTCTTTAGACTTGCACAGTTGAAAAAATGTAGTAAAATATGCATAAGATGTGGATTCCAAATATTTCATACATTTTCTGTTTTTCTGAAGGTGCGTGAGTTGGAGGCAGAGGTTGAGGCTGAGCAGAGACGTGGAGCAGATGCTGTTAAGGGTGTCCGCAAATATGAGAGGAGAGTAAAGGAGCTCACCTATCAGGTACAACTACAACACATTGCATTATATACAGTATAAATCAATACATTATACTTACAGTTACAGATTTTGAAAGAGGCAAATCTATATTTTCTATGACAGACTGAGGAAGACAAGAAAAATGTTACCAGGCTGCAGGACTTGGTTGACAAATTGCAGCTCAAGGTGAAGGCCTACAAGAGGCAGGCTGAGGAAGCGGTAAGGACAAAAGATCTGTTTTAAACCATGGGAACTTGATATGTCATTGTTAATTTATGCACTGTAGACCTCGTAAGCTTTTTCTGGGCATAAAAGCATCTTTTCGTGTTTTGTGTGTTGCATTTCAGGAGGAGCAGGCCAATGTTCACCTGTCCAAGTGCAGGAAGGTCCAGCATGAGCTGGAGGAGGCTGAGGAGCGTGCTGACATTGCAGAGTCCCAGGTCAACAAAATGAGAGCAAAGAGCCGCGACTCTGGCAAGGTAAATATACACACATTCCAGAGTATGATGTGGATGCCTTATCATATGTACTACAATGTATTAATTTTTTTATTTCTTTACAGGGAAAAGAAGCAGCTGAGTAAAGCACTCTGGCAAATGGGCTGTTTCCAATCATATAATATGATGTGAAATAAACCACAATAAAATGTTTTTTGACCATAAATTACTGTCTGTATTATTTTGAAGTGATTGTGTCCTGTGAAAGAGAACAAATCTGAAAGATGGATCATTTACAATCTACAATCTTTAATGGAATATATATTTCCGATGTAACTATCCACAACATTTTATTCATGTAGTACAAAAACAATTTTGCGTTCCCCCAGTGTGCAATCCCCAGCACAGAGAGGAGAGCCACAACATTCGAGAGTTAGTTATCAGTCTGGGAGCATTTTTGGATCCCTCATGAAAAGTCATCGCCGCATTCAGAGTATTTTGGAAACATGTTAAATAGAAGGTCTAAATGTCTTGCTTCAATTGGAGTATTGGAGCTCAAAGACATTGTTTCTGATTCGTACTTGTTGGGCAAACATTATGCAGCCTGTCACCTACACTGTCTGTACCTGTACTGTACCTGTGTAAAAGAAAAAAAATCATATCAAACGTTCAAATGTTTAATAAGAAAAGAAATCTTGTTTAGATCTCAGTGCTGCAGATTGAAGAAAATGGAATTTTCAAATGTCCTCCAAATATACTTAGTGTTTTGTGTGTAAAATGGACTAAATAAAGATTCTGATTTTAAATTGTTTATTGTGACATAACCAATTAAAATAAATAAACATTTAAGAAAAATAGAACACTGATGTGTTCTTAATTTAGCATATGTTCTACAAAACATACATGGTGTTCAAGAGTGAAGTAGATAAATTTAGCAATCAAAGGAATATCTTTAAATTATTAATTATAATTTTATCAAATTAATTTAATTAATTAATTTGGAAAAATAGAACACTGATGTATTTTTATTTGTGCATATTCTGTCAAACAAAATGAACTTTGACATACTGATTAAGCAAAAATCAATCAGTACTTTCCCTTTTGATACAAAATGAATGATCAAAGATATTGTAAATAAAGAATTATTATACAGCATATAGTATAAGAACAATTACAAAACTGTAGATATCAGGGAAGTAGAGAAACTTAGCAATCAAAAGAATATGTTTAAATTATTAATTTTAATTTCATTAAATTAATTTAATTAATTAATTTGGAAAAATAGAACACTGATGTATTTTTATTTGTGCATATTCTGTCAAACATACATGGTGTTCAACAGCCCAAAATGAACTTTGACATACTGATTAAGCAAAAATCAATCAGTACTTTCCCTTTTGATACAAATTGAATGATCAAAGATATTGGAAATGAAGAATTATTATACAGCATATAGTATAAGAATCATTACAAAACTGTAGATATTAGTGAAGTAGAGATATTTAGCAATCAAAAGAATATGTTTAATTGATTATAATTTCACCAAATGAACTGAATTAATTAATGTACAACAATAGAACACTGATGTACTTTTATTTGTGCATATTCTGTCAAACATACATGGTGTTGAACGGCCCAAAATTAACTTTGACATACTGACTAAGCAAAAATCAATCAGTACTTTACCTTTTGATACAAATTGAATGATCAAAGATATTGTAAATGAAGAATTATTATACAGCATATAGCATAAGAATAATTACGAAACTGTAGATATTAGTGAAGTAGAGATATTTAGCAATCAAAAGAATATGTTTAATTGATTATGATTTCACCAAATGAACTGAATTAATTAATGTACAACAATAGAACACTGATGTACTTTTATTTGTGCATATTCTGTCAAACATACATGGTGTTCAACGGCCCAAAATAAACTCTAATTGAACTGCTGATGAAGCAAAACTCAAGTCACGGTTAAAATTGTGGTATGCATGCTATGTCTCCATTTCCACATTTGGCAAGCTTCCACATTTAGCTTCAGCTGTGTTAGCAAGTCCAGCTCAATATAAGGAGTCCTTCAGCGAATAGCAGTGTGCATAGGAGACCTGTGAGATCCAGCTTGTGGTACGTCTCTACTCTTATACTTTAGACCACTTTAATATATTATTCAATTAAAATGTTAATGTGAAATAATGTTAATGAGCTAAATGTTAATGGGAACATGTAATTTAATTTGTGTTTTGAAACCTTTTCTAATTAAGAACTTGTTTTGAACAGGCCTGGGGAATACACTTGACAGAGAGGGGGACAGGTGAGGCGAAATTTAAAACTATGAACTTTATTTTTATTTTTTATTTTTAAGCAAACTATGTGCCAGTCATTGAATGGCTACAGTTATCCATCCAAATATTTTGACAGAACTATACTACAATGGTTATTCTCAGTGCCAGCTAAATCTAAAAAAAAGACTGAATAACTGCATGGGAACAAAATAAAGAAGAGACTTCAAGTTCCTTTTTATTGTTCAGCAACATTTCATGTTCACGTTTCTGTTTCTGTTTAACTACAAGACCTTTAGTCTGAAAAAGTAGTTCCTTTGTGATTTTACAACAGACAAATAAGCCGGCACCATGAGTACCGACGCGGAGATGGCCATCTATGGCAAAGCTGCCATTTACCTCCGTAAGCCAGAGAAGGAAAGAATTGAGGCTCAAAGCAAACCTTTTGATGCCAAGTCTGCCTGCTATGTGGCCGATGCCAAGGAGCTGTACTTGAAGGGAACAATCATCAAGAAAGATGCTGGCAAAGTCACTGTCAAAATCCTGGACACTGAGGAGGTTGGTATCATTAAATCAAACTCAAATGGAAATTCAATATGATCAGTTCTCACTGAGACAAATGTCCTGTTCCAGGAGAGGACAGTTAAAGAAGATGACGTCTCTCCAATGAACCCTCCCAAGTTCGATAAAATTGAGGACATGGCCATGATGACCCATCTCAATGAAGCCTCTGTGTTGTATAACCTTAAAGAGCGTTATGCAGCATGGATGATCTACGTAAGACTGCTAAGTAATCTGTTGAATGAAAAAACACAAATATTTAAAATGGCTAAATTAACTGAGAGTTAACTGCTGAATCTCTATGATCCCTTTCAGACCTACTCTGGATTGTTCTGTGCCACTGTGAACCCCTACAAGTGGCTCCCAGTGTACGATGCTGAAGTTGTAAGTGCCTACAGAGGCAAGAAGCGTATGGAGGCTCCACCCCACATCTTCTCTGTCTCTGACAACGCTTTTCAGTTCATGCTTATTGGTAAGTTAGTTAAATTAAATTAGAATAACTGCAGAACTTAAGTGTATGAGGTTTCTATTTCAGTCAAAAAAGTCTTTTGTTTTCTATTTAACAGACAGGGAGAACCAGTCTGTCTTGATCACGTAAGTTTCACATGTGTTTATTTTGTTGAACATAATCAGAAATGTTGATCAAATTCTGAAAAGTCTCTGTTCCTACGTAGTGGAGAATCTGGTGCTGGAAAGACTGTGAACACCAAGCGTGTCATCCAGTACTTTGCAACAATCTCAGTTGGTGGAGACAAGAAGAGGGACACCTCAAAGGTGGGAGTATACAATTGATAACAATCAAGATTTTTGAATATGGAATGATGTTCCAGTCATTTTCTGATGTCAGTTTTAAACCTGGATTATAGGGGTCTCTGGAGGATCAGATTATTGCAGCCAATCCTCTGCTGGAGGCCTATGGTAACGCCAAAACTATAAGGAATGACAACTCTTCTCGTTTTGTAAGTATGGAGGGATTTCTACATGTGAAAGAGATCTTGTTATACATTGCCCATGAGGGGGGACATTAAAATTTCATCTGTTCAAAACAGGGTAAATTCATCAGAATTCATTTCGGCGCAACTGGCAAACTGGCTAGTGCTGATATTGAGACATGTAAGTAACAATTCTCAGAGTACATACAAATGTTTGAATTTAGAATTGACCAGGCTGTGACTTATGAACACTTTTTGTAGATCTGCTGGAGAAGTCTAGAGTGACATTCCAGCTTCCTGATGAAAGAGGCTACCACATCTTCTACCAGATGATGACCAACCACAAACCTGAGATCATTGGTAAACAGACTGAGTTGTTGTACAATGTGAAACTTACATGTTTAATAGATGACAATCTAATGAACTTGCCATGCATTTTTTGATCTCCAGAAATGGCACTTATCACCAGCAACCCCTACGACTTCCCCATGTGCAGCATGGGTCAGATCACTGTGGCTAGCATTGATGACAAAGTTGAGCTGGAAGCCACTGATGTGAGTGATCTTTACTTCAATACATTATTTTTTTCATTTATCAAAATTGCTCTATTAAATGCATTTTTAAGTGTTTATATTTGTGTCGATTCCTTTTTTTTTTGAAAACAGAATGCTATTGATATCCTGGGCTTCAGTGGTGAAGAGAAAACGAGCATCTACAAGATGACTGGTGCTGTGCTTCACCATGGTAGCATGAAGTTCAAGCAGAAGCAGCGTGAGGAGCAGGCTGAGCCTGATGGCACAGACGGTGAGTATTAAATGTCAGAGAAACAGAGAACCTTGGTTCTTTATTATATCATGATGGAGGTTAATGGTCACATACTGTATTTACTGTAAATCAATGAACTCTTTTCAGATGCTGACAAGGTTGCTTACTTGCTGGGTTTGAACTCCGCTGACATGCTGAAGGCTCTGTGCTATCCCAGAGTGAAGGTCGGAAATGAGTATGTCACCAAGGGACAGACTGTACCTCAGGTAACTGAAATAACACGGTCTCAAATTTTTATTTTTATTTACATGTATTACATGAATATTGATAATACAATGGTCCTGCTTAGATTGTAACATCAGACACAGTGTGAACATCAGCCCTAATTTCGACAAAAGACTTCAATAAAAATGTGTTATACATTTTAAATTTGTATTCTTTCATTTGTACCATTAAAAGACATTCAGAACAGTAATGTAGCATTTCACAAAATGGTTGATTGACTTTTGTCAAATCACATCTTTGTTTTATTCAGGTGAATAACTCAGTGACTGCTCTGGCCAAGTCCATCTATGAAAAGATGTTCTTGTGGATGGTCGTCCGTATCAACGAGATGTTGGACACTAAACAACCAAGGCAGTTCTACATCGGTGTCCTGGACATTGCTGGCTTTGAAATCTTTGATGTAAGCTTCATTTCCAACAATTTAGCTGGTGGTGTTTCGTTATTACAATATCATTTTTATTGCATGTAAGACATTTTGCTGAATATTTATGCCCTACCAGTTCAACACACTGGAACAGCTGTGCATCAACTTCACCAATGAGAAACTGCAACAGTTCTTCAACCACACCATGTTTGTCCTGGAGCAAGAGGAGTACAAGAAGGAGGGTATTATCTGGGAGTTCATTGACTTTGGCATGGACTTGGCTGCCTGCATTGAGCTGATTGAAAAGGTGATTATTTAATGTTGTCATTTTTTTGTACATGTTTTAATTTGAACTTAAAACAGTTATATATCATTTATTCATCACTTAATAACATACTTCCACCTTTTTCAAGCCCATGGGCATCTTCTCCATCCTTGAAGAGGAGTGCATGTTCCCCAAGGCCACAGACACATCCTTCAAGAACAAGCTGTATGACCAGCATCTTGGCAAAAACAGAGCATTTGAGAAGCCAAAGCCCGCCAAAGGCAAGGCTGAGGCCCACTTCTCCCTGGTGCACTACGCTGGTACCGTGGACTACAATATCATCGGCTGGCTGGACAAGAACAAGGATCCACTGAACGAGTCTGTTCTGCAGCTGTATCAGAAATCCTCAGTTAAACTGCTGTCTCATCTGTTTCCTCCTGCTGTTGAAGGTATGAATGTTAATTGTAGTAAAGTCAAACACATAACTGGAATAATTCATGGAAATATTGAATCTCACTGACAAAATCTGTCTACTTTTCCACAGAAACTGGTGGTGGCAAGAAGGGAGGCAAGAAGAAGGGTGGTTCTATGCAGACTGTGTCTTCACAGTTCAGGGTAAGGTTTAACATTGCAAACTTTTATATGAACAGTTACTCAAACTCACAATTGTGATGTTTCATGACAAAAGTCAACATTTTGGCTCTACAGGAGAACTTGGGCAAGCTGATGACTAACTTGAGGAGCACACATCCTCACTTTGTGCGCTGTCTGATTCCCAATGAGACAAAGACTCCAGGTACATGAAAAACATAATCTCAGTAGAGTGTATTAGTGGTGGATTGGTTTGTTGGTATGGTTTACTTAATTTTTTACTGCCACAACCAATAGAAAAAAGAAGTAAATGAGGAATATCTTCTTTACAGGTCTGATGGAGAACTTCCTGGTCATCCACCAGCTCAGGTGTAATGGTGTGCTGGAGGGTATCAGAATCTGCAGAAAAGGTTTCCCCAGCAGAATCCCCTATGCTGACTTCAAGCAGAGGTATCATTGGAATGTCTAACATAATTTTTGATGACAGACTATTAAAAGGAAATGCACACACTGACCATTAACTCTCTCATCAAAGATACAAGGTGCTGAATGCCAGTGTCATCCCTGAGGGCCAGTTCATGGACAACAAGAAGGCTTCAGAGAAGCTGCTTGGGTCAATTGATGTTGATCATGACCAGTACAGATTTGGACACACCAAGGTAAGCAATTTGATTTACTTACCATCTATAATATGTTTTTCAGTCCAGTGTGATTTTCTGTTAATTGTATGTAATATATCTATATCTATCTATAATGTTCATTTGGTGCCCAGACAATGGGAATGATGAACAAATGATTCAATGTTAGGAATGAAGTTGAGGGGTCAGTACACCACCATTTATAAAAGAACCATTGCGAAATGAGGGTTGGTCAAATGTTTTTATTGTTTGTTTTAAAGGGTAGAAAGAATTCACTCTCATCATGCTACATTTACTTTTCTTTTTTTATTTGTCCAGGTGTTCTTCAAGGCTGGTCTGCTGGGTACCCTTGAGGAGATGAGAGATGAAAAACTTGCATCTCTGGTCACCATGACTCAGGCTCTTTGCCGTGCTTACCTCATGAGAAAGGAGTTTGTGCAGATGACGGAGAGAAGGTATGTAGGAAAACAGCTAATTTTGAGTCCACGGTCATGTTATGAATAATGTAGATAAACTTTGTTTATAATACCAACTTCTTGTCAACAGAGATGCCATCTATACCATCCAGTACAACGTCCGCTCATTCATGAATGTGAAACACTGGCCATGGATGAAGGTGTACTACAAGATCAAGCCTCTGCTGAAGAGTGCTGAAACTGAGAAGGAGCTGGCCAACATGAAGGAGAACTTTGAGAAGATGAAAACAGACTTGGCTGCTGCCCTGGCCAAAAAGAAGGAACTGGAGGAGAAGATGGTGTCCATTGTGCAGGAGAAAAATGATCTGCAGCTGCAAGTAGCATCTGTAAGTACATTTTTCAGTGTTTTCTTTTTGTTTGTTTCATTTGTTTGTTTGTTTGTTTGCTAAGGTCTATTCTCATATAATGAACTAGGAATCTGAGAATCTGTCAGATGCTGAGGAAAGATGTGAGGGACTTATCAAGAGTAAGATTCAGCTGGAGGCCAAACTCAAAGAGACAACCGAGAGACTGGAGGATGAAGAGGAAATCAATGCTGAGCTCACTGCTAAGAAGAGAAAGCTGGAGGATGAATGCTCTGAGCTGAAGAAGGATATTGATGATCTGGAGCTTACCTTGGCCAAAGTGGAGAAGGAGAAACATGCCACTGAGAACAAGGTTTGCAAATGTCAATATATTCAATAATTCAAGTAATATTTAATGATTACTATGTGAAAACAACATCTTTCTTTTCAAATTAGGTGAAGAACCTGACTGAGGAGATGGCTTCTCAGGATGAGAGCATTGCTAAGCTGACCAAAGAAAAGAAAGCCCTTCAGGAGGCTCACCAGCAGACTCTTGATGACCTGCAGGCTGAGGAAGACAAAGTCAACACTCTGACCAAGGCCAAGACTAAGCTTGAGCAGCAAGTGGATGATGTAAGTTTACAAAGCCACTTGGATGTGCAAAGCAAGATTTCTCTTGAATCTGATAATAAAAACTTATTTTAATGTTCAGCTCGAGGGTTCTCTGGAGCAAGAGAAGAAGCTGCGTATGGACCTTGAGAGAGCCAAGAGGAAGCTGGAGGGTGATCTGAAACTGGCCCAGGAATCCATCATGGATCTTGAGAATGACAAGCAGCAGTCTGACGAGAAAATGAAGAAGTAAAGTTTCTTTTGAATTTGTATAAGAGCCAATCTTTTTAAATTTATGGTCAACCATACGGACTCCTACTATCTACCTTTTAAATTATTCTTTCAGGAAGGACTTTGAAATCAGTCAGCTCCTGAGCAAGATTGAGGATGAGCAGTCATTGGGTGCTCAGCTTCAGAAGAAGATCAAGGAGCTCCAGGTGACATATCATGTTACATAAAAAAATACTGTATACCACATTGCCATTTTGTGTATTATGAGTTAAATTTTGCTGATAGAAAACACTCCTGCATTCAACAGGCCCGTATTGAGGAACTGGAAGAGGAGACTGAGGCTGAACGTGCAGCTCGTGCCAAGGTTGAAAAGCAGAGAGCTGACCTCTCCAGGGAACTTGAAGAGATCAGTGAGAGGCTGGAGGAGGCTGGTGGGGCCACTGCTGCTCAGATTGAGATGAACAAGAAGCGTGAAGCTGAGTTCCAGAAGGTCCGTCGTGACCTTGAGGAGTCCACTCTGCAGCATGAAGCCACTGCTGCTGCTCTTCGTAAGAAGCAGGCTGACAGCGTAGCTGAGCTGGGAGAGCAGATCGACAACCTCCAGCGTGTCAAGCAGAAGCTTGAGAAGGAAAAGAGTGAATACAAGATGGAGATTGATGACCTCTCCAGCAACATGGAGGCTGTTGCTAAAGCAAAGGTACACAACACATCAAACAGTCTTTTAATACCCAAATTATTACCATAAATAGGGCAGTTAGGACTATGAATGTAATCTGATGACTGATTTGATCTGTCTTTTTCTCATTAGGGAAATCTTGAAAAGATGTGCCGTACTCTTGAGGACCAGCTAAGTGAACTGAAGACCAAAAATGATGAAAATGTCCGTCAAATCAATGACATGGGTGCACAAAGAGCACGTCTCCTGACAGAAAATGGTATCTACAAGTTATCAGAGAATCTGTTGTATATTATTTAAAATGATGACAAAACCTAATATATTGTGACATCTTTCACACAAGGTGAGTTCAGTCGTCAAATTGAGGAGAAAGAAGCTCTTGTCTCCCAGCTGACCAGAGGCAAACAGGCCTTCACACAGCAGATTGAGGAGTTGAAGAGACAGATTGAAGAGGAGGTTAAGGTAAGAAAACTTTGAGTATGTACTGAAGAACTTACACTTATTTAAACATTTTGCACACTAAATATTAATTCTTACACCAGGCCAAGAATGCTCTTGCCCATGGAGTGCAATCAGCCCGCCACGACTGTGACCTGCTGAGGGAGCAGTTTGAGGAGGAGCAGGAGGCTAAGGCTGAGCTGCAGCGTGGAATGTCCAAGGCCAACAGTGAGGTGGCTCAGTGGAGAACTAAGTATGAAACTGATGCTATCCAGCGCACTGAGGAGCTTGAGGAAGCCAAGTGAGTGCATTTGAAACAATTAAATAGCCAGAAGTGAAGCATATAATATATAAGCATATAAATCATTTGAGGTATAACCTTGCTCAACTGACTGCTGCAGTTTGCTTGTATGTGTTTAATTTTAAGGTTTTCATTGAGAGATAAATCATGCCTTTTTCAAACAGGAAAAAGTTGGCCCAGCGCCTTCAGGAGGCTGAGGAGCAGATCGAGGCAGTGAATTCCAAGTGTGCTTCTCTTGAGAAAACCAAACAGAGGCTCCAGAGTGAGGTGGAGGACCTCATGATTGATGTGGAGAGAGCCAATGGACTGGCTGCCAATCTGGACAAGAAGCAGAGGAACTTCGACAAGGTAACAACATTTACTTTGTGTGAACATGAGATAAAGTCGAAAAAATGGAATAATAACTAAGTTATCTGTATTGTTGTGTAATTTAGGTCTTGGCAGAGTGGAAACAGAAGTACGAGGAGGGTCAGGCAGAGCTTGAGGGAGCTCAGAAGGAGGCTCGTTCTCTTGGCACTGAGCTGTTCAAGATGAAGAACTCTTATGAGGAAGCTCTGGATCAGCTGGAGACCATGAAGCGTGAAAACAAGAACCTCCAGCGTGAGTTCTGACCACTCTATGTAACAGTTATTGTATTCAACACATTTGTATGTGCTAGAATGAAGTTTAGATATTTTATATTTTAAGGCTGAACACTATCAAACACATTTCTCTGCAGAGGAGATCTCAGATCTGACTGAACAGATTGGTGAGACTGGCAAGAGCATCCATGAGCTGGAGAAGGCCAAGAAGCAGGTGGAGACAGAGAAGTCTGAGATCCAGACAGCTCTTGAAGAGGCTGAGGTACATTTCTTCTGCAAAGATCTTCTGACAACCCATGGACAAATGTATTGTGAACGGTTTGAAGGCAGATATTAAAATTTTGTTCTTTAAAATCATTAGGGAACTCTGGAACACGAAGAGTCTAAGATCCTGCGTGTCCAGCTGGAGCTCAACCAGATTAAGGGTGAGGTGGACAGGAAGCTGGCAGAGAAAGATGAAGAGATGGAGCAGATCAAGAGGAACAGCCAGAGGGTGATTGACTCCATGCAGAGCAATCTGGATTCTGAGGTCAGGAGCAGGAATGATGCCCTGAGAATCAAGAAGAAGATGGAGGGAGACCTGAATGAGATGGAGATTCAGTTGAGCCATGCCAATCGCCAGGCTGCTGAGTCCCAGAAGCAGCTGAGGAATGTGCAGGCACAGCTCAAGGTATTGTAAGACATCAAGATTGCACAATGGACTATGGTCAGCGCACATACATTTTGACAGTTGACATTTTGAATACTCTGCTGATGTTTTTTCACCAGGATGCTCAACTGCACCTTGATGATGCTGTCAGAGCCCAGGATGACGTCAAGGAACAAGCTGCTATGGTGGAGCGCAGGAATGGTCTCATGATGGCTGAAATTGAGGAACTTAGAGCTGCTCTTGAACAGACAGAGAGAAGCCGCAAAGTTGCTGAACAGGAGCTGGTGGATGCCAGTGAGCGCGTTGGACTTCTGCACTCTCAGGTGAACAAATACCAAATACCACTATTTTGTATCATATATATGTTTTTGTTTTTAAATAATAAGGCATGTGATAACTTAAATGACCAAATCTTTTTACTTTTCAGAACACAAGCCTTATGAACACCAAGAAGAAGCTTGAGGCTGACCTTGTCCAGATTCAGGGTGAAGTTGATGACACTGTTCAGGAAGCAAGGAATGCTGAGGAGAAGGCCAAGAAGGCCATCACTGATGTAGGTTAAATTTCCTTTCTTTTTTTCTTTTACTCCACGTAAAGTGTGTTTTTTCCAATATTTCCGATTATCATTTGATGTTGTCTCCTCTAGGCTGCTATGATGGCTGAGGAGCTGAAGAAGGAGCAGGATACTAGTTCTCACCTGGAGAGGATGAAGAAGAACCTGGAGGTTGCTGTTAAAGACCTGCAGCATCGCCTGGATGAGGCTGAGAATCTGGCCATGAAGGGTGGCAAGAAGCAGCTCCAGAAACTTGAGTCAAGAGTAAGACAATTTTCTTTGGACTTGCACAGTTGAAAAAATGTAGTAAAATATGCATAAGATGTGGATTCCAAATATTTCATACATTTTCTGTTTTTCTGAAGGTGCGTGAGTTGGAGGCAGAGGTTGAGGCTGAGCAGAGACGCGGAGCAGATGCTGTTAAGGGTGTCCGCAAATATGAGAGGAGAGTAAAGGAGCTCACCTATCAGGTACAACTACAATACATTGCATTATGTACAGTATAAATCAATACATTATACTTACAGTTACAGATTTTGAAAGAGGCAAATCTATATTTTCTATTGCAGACTGAGGAAGACAAGAAAAATGTTACCAGGCTGCAGGACTTGGTTGACAAATTGCAGCTCAAGGTGAAGGCCTACAAGAGGCAGGCTGAGGAAGCGGTAAGGACAAAAGATCTGTTTTAAACCATGGGAACTTGATATGTCATTGTTAATTTATGCACCGTAGACCTCGTAAGCTTTTTTTGGGCATAAAAGCATCTTTTCGTGTTTTGTGTGTTGCATTTCAGGAGGAGCAGGCCAATGTTCACCTGTCCAAGTGCAGGAAGGTCCAGCATGAGCTGGAGGAGGCTGAGGAGCGTGCTGACATTGCAGAGTCCCAGGTCAACAAAATGAGAGCAAAGAGCCGCGACTCTGGCAAGGTAAATATATACACATTCCAGCAGGAGAGACATATTAGAATATCTTTTAGCTACATAAAATTGATGACAGACAATAATGTATTCAGAGTATGATGTGGATGCCTCAGCATATGTACTGCAATGTATATAAATGTAATTTTATAAATTTCTTTACAGGGAAAAGACGCAGCTGAGTAAAGCACTCTGGCAAATGGGCTGTTTCCAATCATATAATATGATGTGAAATGAAACCACAATAAAAAAGTGTTTTATCACAAATTCCTGTCTGTATAATTTTGAAGTCATTGTGTCCTCCAAGAGAAAGCAAATGTGAGATTTGAATCATTTCTCAGACAGCTAAGCAAAATAGCCAACAACATAAAGTATGCTGCATTTTGTTTTTAGATACACAGACAAGCTATCACAAAATCAACACTCTGTTTGACAGGAATGATGAACAGAAAGTACATGCCAGCCTTTCAGAGAATGATAATATAAGACAATATGAGATCACTGTATTTCTCTCACATAAAGAATAGAAGAGGCCTAGAAGGAGAACTAACTTATACAGATAAAGAGTTTTCTTGCTTTTAATTATTATTATACTTTCAACCTTAATGATCATGCCTTTATTTTGCTGATTTTATATGGCCTGATGCTGAAACTGAAAGACTGAACCACACTGAGTAGTAAAATAAACAAAAGTTGACACAATACATTGGTTTTTCAATGGTAATAAAACATTTCTACAATGCAATGAAGAAAATAGAAAATAATTAGAATTACAGATTTTACAAAAAAGGTCTGAATACAATCTTTTCTTATGGTTCATGTTTCATTCTAATTAATTTCACTGTGTCCCAGTGATTTGTCTTTTGTTCAGTCTATGATACATGTACATGCTGTTAAGTTGTGGTGAATACATATTTTGTTATATTGTATAGCTGGTTTTCTTTTCTTTATGACAAGGTCATGATGAGGTCTTCTCTCTACAAGGCATGATACATTTGTGGCAGCATTTAGAGATTTTTGGAAAAATGTTAAATAGGAATTGAAATGTTTTGTTTCACTTGGAATTCAAAGACTTCAAAGACACTGTTTCTGATTTGTGCTTGCTGACAAACATGATACATGTCATACACACTGTCCTGTCTGGGTAAAATAACAAAAATAAAATAAAATGTAAGAACATGTAAATAAATTCATAAATAAATGAACATCTTTCTTAAATTTCAGTGCTGTAGATAATCATGTTATATATTATAATGATTATAATGACCACTCAGGGCTCAAATAAACGGAAGAATCTCTTAGTAATCTCATAAGGAACATTGATTAATCTTTAGGAATGCTCATTAAATTAGAAATATATTAATTAAGACATAAACCCCCCTCGCCCCCAATAAAAAAAATACATTTAATGAAATTAATAATAAAGGGAAATAGAACACTAATTTATTTTTAGATTGGTGTACATTCTGTAAAACATAAATGGTGTTCAAGAGCCCAAAATAAACTTTGAAGTACTGACCAAAATGTAATCAGTACTTTGAGTTTTTGTTGAAAATGAATGATCAAAGATATTGTAAATGAAGAATGATTATACAGCAGATAGTATAAGAACAATTGCAAAACTGTAGATAATATTACTGGAGTAGAGAAATTAAACAATCAAAGGGATACTTTTTAATTATTTATTATGATGAATCCAATTAAACTGAATTAATTAATTTAGAAAACACTGATGTCTTTTTATATTTCTGTATATTCTGTCAAACATACATGGTGTTCAAAAGCACAAAATAAACTTTAATTGAAGTACTGATGAAGCAAAACTCAAGTCCTGGTTATAACTGCAGCATGTGTTTGATCTGATATCCAAGGTTTTTATATTTCTGTATATTGTGTCAAACATATATGGTATTTAAAAGCCAAAAATAAATTTTAACTGAAATAATGATGAGGCATAACTCAAGTTGTCGTTATAACTGCAGCATGTGTCTTCTCTGATATCCACTATCGCTGGCTCCATTTCCACATTTGGCATGCATTCCATATTTAGATTTGGCTGTGTGTGCAAATCCTATTGAATATAAGGAGTCCTTCAGTGAATAGCAGTGTGCATAGGAGACCTGTGAGATCCAGCTTGTGGTAAAACTATGTTCTCTACTTTAGACCACACAATATATTTTTCAATTGGGAAATAATGTTGACGTTATGATTTATGTTAATGGTTTATGTGTATGTTAATCTAAATAGTGATGGAAACATTTCATTTAATTTGTGTTCTTTAACCTACTCTAATTAAATCTGCTTTGAACAGGAGGTGAATACGCTTGACAGAAAGGGGGTCAGGTGAGGAAACTTTAAAATGTTTTTATTCTTCTTTATCAGTGTTGAATACATATGCAAACTATTGGTCAATCTTTGAATGGCCGTAGTTATTCATTCAAAGATTTTGACAAAACTACACTGCAGTATTTTTTCTCAGTACCAGCTAAAGCTGACAAAGACTGAATAACTACCCTGCAACAAAACAACAACAGGGCTGCAGTGTCTGCAAAATTTCAGTGTTCAGCAAAATTTCAAGTTCAGGTTTCTGTGTGTCTACATGGAATTCAGCCTTAAATAGCAGATCCTTTGTGATTTTACAACAGACAAACAAGCCGGCACCATGAGTACCGACGCGGAGATGGCCGTTTACGGCAAAGCTGCCATTTACCTACGTAAACCAGAGAGGGAGAGAATTGAGGCTCAAAGCAAACCTTTTGATGCCAAGGCTGCCTGCTATGTGGCCGATGCCAAGGAGCTGTACTTGAAGGCAACAATCATCAAGAAAGATGCTGGCAAAGTCACTGTCAAAGTCCTGGACACTGAGGAGGTTGGTATCATTAAATCAAACTCAAATGGGAATTCAACATGATCAATTCTCACTGAGACAAATGTCCTGTTCCAGGAGAGGACAGTTAAAGAAGATGACGTCTCTCCAATGAACCCTCCCAAGTTCGATAAAATTGAGGACATGGCCATGATGACCCATCTCAATGAAGCCTCTGTGTTGTATAACCTTAAAGAGCGTTATGCAGCATGGATGATCTACGTAAGACTGCTAAGTAATCTGTTGAATGAAAAAAGACAAATATTTAAAATGGCTAAATTAACTGAGAGTTAACTGCTGAATCTCTGTGATCCCTTTCAGACCTACTCTGGGTTGTTCTGTGCCACTGTGAACCCCTACAAGTGGCTCCCAGTGTACGATGCTGAAGTTGTAAGTGCCTACAGAGGCAAGAAGCGTATGGAGGCTCCACCCCACATCTTCTCTGTCTCTGACAACGCTTTTCAGTTCATGCTTATTGGTAAGTTAGTTAAATTAAATTAGTATAACTGCAGAATTTAAGTGTATGAGGTTTCTATTTCAGTCAAAAAAATATTTTGTTTTCTATTTAACAGACAGGGAGAACCAGTCTGTCTTGATCACGTAAGTTTCACATTTGTTTATTTTGCTGAACATAATCAGATATGTTGATCAAATTCTGAAAAGTCTCTGTTCCTACCTAGTGGAGAATCTGGTGCTGGAAAGACTGTGAACACCAAGCGTGTCATCCAGTACTTTGCAACAATCTCAGTTGGTGGAGACAAGAAGAGGGACACCTCAAAGGTGGGAGTATACAACTGATAACAATCAAGATTTTTGAATATGGAATGATGTTCCAGTCATTTTCTGATGTCAGTTTTAAACCTGGATTATAGGGGTCTCTGGAGGATCAGATTATTGCAGCCAATCCCCTGCTGGAGGCCTATGGTAACGCCAAAACTATAAGGAATGACAACTCTTCTCGTTTTGTAAGTATGGAGGGATTTCTACATGTGATCTTGTTTTACATTGCCCATGAGAGGGGACATTAAAATTTCCTTTGTTCAAAACAGGGTAAATTCATCAGAATCCATTTTGGCGCAACTGGCAAACTGGCTAGTGCTGATATTGAGACATGTGAGTAACAATTCTCAGAGTACATACAAATGTTTGAATTTAGAATTGACCAGGCTGTGTTTCTTATGAACACCTTTTGTAGATCTGCTGGAGAAGTCTAGAGTGACATTCCAGCTTCCTGATGAAAGAGGCTACCACATCTTCTACCAGATGATGACCAACCACAAACCTGAGATCATTGGTAAACAGACTGAGTTGTTGTACAATATGAAACTTACATGTTTAATAGATGACAATCTAATGAACTTGCCATGCATTTTTTGATCTCCAGAAATGGCACTTATCACCAGCAACCCCTACGACTTCCCCATGTGCAGCATGGGTCAGATCACTGTGGCTAGCATTGATGACAAAGTTGAGCTGGAAGCCACTGATGTGAGTAATCTTTACTTCAATTCATTACTTTTTCTTTTTCATTCATCAAAATTGCTCTATTAAATGCATTTTTAAGTGTTTATATTTGTGTGGATACCTCTTTTGAAAACAGAATGCTATTGATATCCTGGGCTTCAGTGGTGAGGAGAAGAATAGCATCTACAAGATGACTGGTGCTGTGCTCCACCATGGTAGCATGAAGTTCAAGCAGAAGCAGCGTGAGGAGCAGGCTGAGCCTGATGGCACAGACGGTGAGTATTAAATGTCAGAGAAACAGAGAACCTTGGTTCTTTATTATATCATGATGGAGGTTAATGGTCACATACTGTATTAACTGTAAATCAATGAACTCTTTTCAGATGCTGACAAGGTTGCTTACTTGCTGGGTCTGAACTCCGCTGACATGCTGAAGGCTCTGTGCTATCCCAGAGTGAAGGTCGGAAATGAGTATGTCACCAAGGGACAGACTGTACCTCAGGTAACTAAAATAACATTTTTATTTACATGTAATACTTACATATTTATAATACAATGGTTCCGCTTAGATTGTAACATCAGACACAGTGTGAACATCAGCCCTAATTTCGACAAAAGACTTCAATAAAAATGTGTCATACATTTTAAATTTGTATTCTTTTGTTTAATTTGTACCACTAAAAGACGTTCAGAACAGTAATGTAGCATTTTACAAAATGGTTGATTGACTTTTGTCAAATCACATCTTTGTTTTATTCAGGTGAATAACTCAGTGACTGCTCTGGCCAAGTCCATCTATGAAAAGATGTTCTTGTGGATGGTCGTCCGTATCAACGAGATGTTGGACACTAAACAAGCAAGGCAGTTCTACATCGGTGTCCTGGACATTGCTGGCTTTGAAATCTTTGATGTAAGCTTCATTTCTAACAATTTAGCTGCTAGTGTTTTTGTTACTACAATATTTATTGCGTGTAAGACATTTTGCTGAATATTTGTGCCCTACCAGTTCAACACACTGGAACAGCTGTGCATCAACTTTACCAATGAGAAACTGCAACAGTTCTTCAACCACACCATGTTTGTCCTGGAGCAAGAGGAGTACAAGAAGGAGGGTATTATCTGGGAGTTCATTGACTTTGGCATGGACTTGGCTGCCTGCATTGAGCTGATTGAAAAGGTGATCATTTAATGTTGTCATTTTTTGTACATGTTTTAATTTGAACTTAAAACAGTTATATATCATTTATTCATCACTTAATAACATACTTCCAACTTTTTTCAAGCCCATGGGCATCTTCTCCATCCTTGAAGAGGAGTGCATGTTCCCCAAGGCCACAGACACATCCTTCAAGAACAAGCTGTATGACCAGCATCTTGGCAAAAACAGAGCATTTGAGAAGCCAAAGCCCGCCAAAGGCAAGGCTGAGGCCCACTTCTCCCTGGTGCACTACGCTGGCACTGTGGACTACAATATCATCGGCTGGCTGGACAAGAACAAGGATCCACTGAATGAGTCTGTTCTGCAGCTGTACCAGAAATCCTCAGTTAAACTGCTGTCTCATCTGTATCCTCCTGTTGTTGAAGGTATGAATGTAAATGCAAAAAAGTCAAACACATAACTGGAATAATTCATGGAAATATTGAATCTCACTGACAAAATCTGTCTACTTTTCCACAGAGACTGGCAAGAAGGGAGGCAAGAAGAAGGGTGGTTCTATGCAGACTGTGTCTTCACAGTTCAGGGTAAGGTTTAACATTGCAAACTTGTATATGAACAGTTACTCAAACTCACAATTGTGATGTTTCATGACAAAAGTCAACATTTTGGCCCTACAGGAGAACTTGGGCAAGCTGATGACTAACTTGAGAAGCACACATCCTCACTTTGTGCGCTGTCTGATTCCCAATGAGACAAAGACTCCAGGTACATGAAAAACATAATCTCAGTAGAGTGTTTTAGTGGTGGATTGGTTTGTTGGTATGGTTTACTTAATTTTTTACTGCTACAACCAGTAGAAAAAAAAAGTAAATGAGGAATATCTTCTTTACAGGTCTGATGGAGAACTTCCTGGTCATCCACCAGCTCAGGTGTAACGGTGTGCTGGAGGGTATCAGAATCTGCAGAAAAGGTTTCCCCAGCAGAATCCCCTATGCTGACTTCAAGCAGAGGTATCATTGGAATTTCTAACATAATTTTATAACTGCATAATTAATGACAGACTGTAAAAAGAAAATGCACAGACTGACCATTAACTCCCTCATCAAAGATACAAGGTGCTGAATGCCGGTGTCATCCCTGAGGGCCAGTTCATGGACAACAAGAAGGCTTCAGAGAAGCTGCTTGGGTCAATTGATGTTGATCATGACCAGTACAGATTTGGACACACCAAGGTAAGCAACATGATTTACTTACCGGCTATGGTATGTTTTTCAGTCCAGTGTGATTTTCTGTTAATTTTATGTAATATATCTATATCTATCCATAATGGTAATTTGGGGCCCAGACAATGGGAATTATGAACAAATGATTCAATGTTAGGAATGAAGTTGAGGGGTCAGTACACCACCATTTATAAAAGAACCATTGAGAAATGAGGGTTGGTGAAATGTTTTTATTGTTTGTTTTAAAGGGTAGAAAGAATTCCCTCTCATCATGCTACATTTACTTTTATTTTTTATTTGTCCAGGTGTTCTTCAAGGCTGGTCTGCTGGGTACCCTTGAGGAGATGAGAGATGAAAAACTTGCATCTCTGGTCACCATGACTCAGGCTCTTTGCCGTGGCTACGTCATGAGAAAGGAGTTTGTGAAGATGATGGAGAGGAGGCATGTTGAAAATTGCAAATTCTGAGAGATAGTATGAAAAATAATGAAAGACGGGATTGTCTATAACATGAAATTTTTATCTACAGGGAAGCCATCTATACCATCCAGTACAATGTCCGCTCATTCATGAATGTGAAACACTGGCCATGGATGAAGGTGTACTACAAGATCAAGCCTCTGCTGAAGAGTGCTGAAACTGAGAAGGAGCTGGCCAACATGAAGGAGAACTATGAGAAGATGAAAACAGACTTGGCTGCTGCCCTGGCCAAGAAGAAGGAATTGGAGGAGAAGATGGTGTCCATTGTGCAGGAGAAAAATGATCTGCAGCTGCAAGTAGCATCTGTAAGTATATTTTTCAGGGTTTTCTTTTTGTTTGTTTCATTTGTTTGTTTGTTTGTTTGCTAAGGTCTATTCTCATATAATGAACTAGGAATCTGAGAATCTGTCAGATGCTGAGGAAAGATGCGAGGGACTTATCAAGAGTAAGATTCAGCTGGAGGCCAAACTCAAAGAGACAACCGAGAGACTGGAGGATGAAGAGGAAATCAATGCTGAGCTCACTGCTAAGAAGAGAAAGCTGGAGGATGAATGCTCTGAGCTGAAGAAGGATATTGATGATCTGGAGCTTACCTTGGCCAAAGTGGAGAAGGAGAAACATGCCACTGAGAACAAGGTTTGCAAATGTCAATATATTTAGTAATTCAAGTGACATTTAATGATTACTATGTGAAAACAACATCTTTCTTTTCAAATTAGGTGAAGAACCTGACTGAGGAGATGGCTTCTCAGGATGAGAGCATTGCTAAGCTGACCAAAGAAAAGAAAGCCCTTCAGGAGGCTCATCAGCAGACTCTTGATGACCTGCAGGCTGAGGAAGACAAAGTCAACACTCTGACCAAGGCCAAGACTAAGCTTGAGCAGCAAGTGGATGATGTAAGTTTACAGAGTCACCTGGAATGTCAAAGCAAGACTCCTCTTGAACATGAAATTTAAAGACTCATTTTAACGTTCAGCTCGAGGGTTCTCTGGAGCAAGAGAAGAAGCTGCGTATGGACCTTGAGAGAGCCAAGAGGAAGCTGGAGGGTGATCTGAAACTGGCCCAGGAATCCATCATGGATCTTGAGAATGACAAGCAGCAGTCTGACGAGAAACTGAAAAAGTAAAATTGCCTTTGAATTTGTCGAACAACCATTCTTTTCAAATTTATGGTCAACTGCATGAATCTTACTATGTACCTTTTTATTTTTTCTCACAGGAAGGACTTTGAAATCAGTCAGCTCCTGAGCAAGATTGAGGATGAGCAGTCATTGGGTGCTCAGCTTCAGAAGAAGATCAAGGAGCTCCAGGTGACATATCATGTTACATAAAACATGACTGTATACATTGCCATTTTGTGTATTATGAGTTAAATTTTACTGATAGAAAACACTCCTGCATTCAACAGGCCCGTATTGAGGAACTGGAGGAGGAGACTGAGGCTGAACGTGCAGCTCGTGCCAAGGTTGAGAAGCAGAGAGCTGACCTCTCCAGGGAACTTGAAGAGATCAGTGAGAGGCTGGAGGAGGCTGGTGGGGCCACTGCTGCTCAGATTGAGATGAACAAGAAGCGTGACGCTGAGTTCCAGAAGGTCCGTCGTGACCTTGAGGAGTCCACTCTGCAGCATGAAGCCACTGCTGCTGCTCTTCGTAAGAAGCAGGCTGACAGCGTCGCTGAGCTGGGAGAACAGATCGACAACCTCCAGCGTGTCAAGCAGAAGCTTGAGAAGGAAAAGAGTGAATACAAGATGGAGATTGATGACCTCTCCAGCAACATGGAGGCTGTTGCTAAAGCAAAGGTACACAACACATCAAACAGTCTTTTAATACCCAAATTATTACCATAAATAGGGCAGTTAGGATTCTAAATGTAATCTGATGACTGATTTGATCTGTCTTTTTCTCATTAGGGAAATCTTGAAAAGATGTGCCGTACTCTTGAGGACCAGCTAAGTGAACTGAAGACCAAAAATGATGAAAATGTCCGTCAAATCAATGACATGAGTGCACAAAGAGCACGTCTCCTGACAGAAAATGGTATCTACAATTGATAAGTGAACAATCTGTGGTGTGTTTTTGAGAATTGTGGCGCAAACTAACTTATCTTGACATCTTTCACACAAGGTGAGTTCACTCGTCAAGTTGAAGAGAAAGAAGCTCTTGTCTCCCAGCTGACCAGAGGCAAACAGGCCTTCACACAACAGATTGAGGAGTTGAAGAGACAGATTGAAGAAGAGGTTAAGGTAAGGAAACTGTAAGTATGTGCTGATAGACTTGTTTAATTAGACAATGTGCACACTGAATATTATTCCTTACACCAGGCCAAGAATGCTCTTGCCCATGGAGTGCAATCAGCCCGCCACGACTGTGATCTGCTGAGGGAGCAGTTTGAGGAGGAGCAGGAGGCTAAGGCTGAACTACAGCGTGGAATGTCCAAGGCCAACAGTGAGGTGGCTCAGTGGAGATCTAAGTATGAAACTGATGCTATCCAGCGCACTGAGGAGCTTGAGGAAGCCAAGTGAGTGCATTTTAAACAATTAAATGACCCAGTTTATGATAACAGAGGTGCTCAACTGACTCACAATCTTTTTTTTTGTATCAGGACTTTGGTTTAAAGAAATATATCCAAACATAACAATTTAACATTTGTTTTCTATCTTATTTAGAAGCAAACTATTTGGATTTCAGCACTCTGGTCAAATGTTTATTAAGTCAGGGTTTTATATAAGCAAAAACATCTGAAAAAAAAT
Source organism: Sciaenops ocellatus (assembly GCA_033000465.1). Taxonomy (NCBI): domain Eukaryota; kingdom Metazoa; phylum Chordata; class Actinopteri; family Sciaenidae; genus Sciaenops; species Sciaenops ocellatus. The sequence continues at coordinate 6,100,504 of CP136871.1, read as the reverse complement.
AATCTTTTAAGAGATAAATTACAACTCTTTCAAACAGGAAAAAGTTGGCCCAGCGTCTTCAGGAGGCTGAGGAGCAGATCGAGGCAGTGAATTCCAAGTGTGCTTCTCTTGAGAAAACTAAACAGAGGCTCCAGAGTGAGGTGGAGGACCTCATGATTGATGTGGAGAGAGCCAATGGACTGGCTGCCAATCTGGACAAGAAGCAGAGGAACTTTGACAAGGTAGCAACATTTACTTTGTGTGAACATGAAATCAAATCGAAAAAATGGAATAATAACTAAGTTATCTGTATTGTTGTGAAATTTAGGTCTTGGCAGAGTGGAAACAGAAGTACGAGGAGGGTCAGGCAGAGCTTGAGGGAGCTCAGAAGGAGGCTCGTTCTCTTGGCACTGAGCTGTTCAAGATGAAGAACTCTTATGAGGAAGCTCTGGATCAGCTGGAAACCATGAAGCGTGAAAACAAGAACCTCCAGCGTGAGTTCTGAACACTCTATGTAACAGTTATTGTATTCAACACATTTGTATGTGCTAGAATGAAGTTTAGATATTTTATATTTTAAGGCTGAACACTATCAAACACATTTCTCTGCAGAGGAGATCTCAGATCTGACTGAACAGATTGGTGAGACTGGCAAGAGCATCCATGAGCTGGAGAAGGCCAAGAAGCAGGTGGAGACAGAGAAGTCTGAGATCCAGACAGCTCTTGAAGAGGCTGAGGTACAATTCTTCTGCAAAGATCTTCTGACAACCCATGGACAAATGTATTGTGAACGGTTTGAAGGCAGATATTAATATTTTATTCTTTAAAATCATTAGGGAACTCTGGAACATGAAGAGTCTAAGATCCTGCGTGTCCAGCTGGAGCTCAACCAGATTAAGGGTGAGGTGGACAGGAAGCTGGCAGAGAAGGATGAAGAGATGGAGCAGATCAAGAGGAACAGCCAGAGGGTGATTGACTCCATGCAGAGCAATCTGGATTCTGAGGTCAGGAGCAGGAACGATGCCCTGAGAATCAAGAAGAAGATGGAGGGAGACCTGAATGAGATGGAGATTCAGTTGAGCCATGCCAATCGCCAGGCTGCTGAGTCCCAGAAGCAGCTGAGGAATGTGCAGGCACAGCTCAAGGTATTGTAAGACATCAAGATTGCACAATGGACTATGGTCAGCGCACATACATTTTGACAGTTGACATTTTGAATACTCTGCTGATGTTTTTTCACCAGGATGCTCAACTGCACCTTGATGATGCTGTCAGAGCCCAGGATGACCTCAAGGAACAAGCTGCTATGGTGGAGCGCAGGAATGGTCTCATGATGGCTGAAATTGAGGAACTTAGAGCTGCTCTTGAACAGACAGAGAGAAGCCGCAAAGTGGCTGAACAGGAGCTGGTGGATGCCAGTGAGCGCGTTGGACTTCTGCACTCTCAGGTGAACAAATACCAAATACCACTATTTTGTATCATATATATGTTTTTGTTTTTAAATAATCAGGCATGTGATAACTTAAATGACCAAATCTTTTTACTTTTCAGAACACAAGCCTTATGAACACCAAGAAGAAGCTTGAGGCTGACCTTGTCCAGATTCAGGGTGAAGTTGATGACACTGTTCAGGAAGCAAGGAATGCTGAGGAGAAGGCCAAGAAGGCCATCACTGATGTAGGTTAAATTTCCTTTGTTTTTATTTTTACTTCAAGTAAAGTGTGTTTTTTGCAATATTTCTAATTATCATTTGATGTTGTCTCCTCTAGGCTGCTATGATGGCTGAGGAGCTGAAGAAGGAGCAGGATACTAGTTCTCACCTGGAGAGGATGAAGAAGAACCTGGAGGTTGCTGTTAAGGACCTGCAGCATCGCCTGGATGAGGCTGAGAATCTGGCCATGAAGGGTGGCAAGAAGCAACTCCAGAAACTTGAATCAAGAGTAAGACAATTTTCTTTGGACTTGCACAGTTGAAAAAATGTAGTAAAATATGCATAAGATGTGGATTCCAAATATTTCATACATTTTCTGTTTTTCTGAAGGTGCGTGAGTTGGAGGCAGAGGTTGAGGCTGAGCAGAGACGTGGAGCAGATGCTGTTAAGGGTGTCCGCAAATATGAGAGGAGAGTAAAGGAGCTCACCTATCAGGTACAATTACAACACATTGCATTATATACAGTATAAATCAATACATTATACTTACAGTTACAGATTTTGAAAGAGGCAAATCTATATTTTCTATGACAGACTGAGGAAGACAAGAAAAATGTTACCAGGCTGCAGGACTTGGTTGACAAATTGCAGCTCAAGGTGAAGGCCTACAAGAGGCAGGCTGAGGAAGCGGTAAGGACAAAAGATCTGTTTTAAACGATGGGAACTTGATATGTCATTGTTAATTTATGCACCGTAGACCTGGTAAGCTTTTTTGGGCATAAAAGCATCTTTCCGTGTTTTGTGTGTTGCATTTCAGGAGGAGCAGGCCAATGTTCACCTGTCCAAGTGCAGGAAGGTCCAGCATGAGCTGGAGGAGGCTGAGGAGCGTGCTGACATTGCAGAGTCCCAGGTCAACAAAATGAGAGCAAAGAGTCGCGACTCTGGCAAGGTAAATATATACACATTCCAGCAGAAGAGACATATTAGAATATCTTTTAGCTCCATAAAATTGATGACAGACAATAATGTATTCAGAGTATGATGTGGATGCCTCAGCATATGTACTGCAATGAATATAAATGTAATTTTATAAATTTCTTTACAGGGAAAAGACGCAGCTGAGTAAAGCACTCTGGCAAATGGGCTGTTTCCAATCATATAATATGATGTGAAATAAACCACAATAAAAAAGTGTTTTATCATAAATTCCTGTCTGTATTATTTTGACGTCATTGTGTCCTCCAAGAGAAAGCAAATGTGAGATTTGAATCATTTCTCAGACAGCTAAGCAAAATAGCCAACAACATAAAGTATGCTGCATTTTGTTTTTAGATACACAGACAAGCTGTCACAAAATCAACACTCTGTTTGACAGGAATGATGAACAGAAAGTACATGCCAGCCTTTCAGAGAATGATAATATGAGACAATATGAGATCACTGTATTTCTCTCACATAAAGAATAGAAGAGGCCTAGAAGGAGAACTAACTTATACAGATAAAGAGGTGTCTTGTTTTTAATTACTATTATTCTTTTAACCTTAATGATCATGCCTTTATTTTGCTGATTGTATATGGCCTGATGCTGAAACTGAAAGACTGAGCCACACTGTGTAGTAAAATAAACAAACGTTGACACAATACATTGGTTTTTCAATGGCAATAAAACATTTCTACAATGCAATGAAGAAAATAGAAAATAATTAGACTTCCAGATTTTACAAAAAAGGTCTGAATACAATCTTTTCTTATTGTTCATGTTTCATTCTAATTAATTTCACTGTGTCCCAGTGATTTGTCTTTTGTTCAGTCTATGATACATGTACATGCTGTTAAGTTGTGGTGAATAAATATTTTGTTATTTTGTATAGCTGGTCTTCTTTTCTTTATGACAAGGTCATGATGAGGTCTTCTCTCTACAAGGCGTGATAAATTTGTGGCAGCATTTAGAGATTTTTGGAAAAATGTTAAATAGGAATTGAAATGTTTTGTTTCACTTGGAATTCAAAGACTTCAAAGACACTGTTTCTGATTTGTGCTTGCTGACAAACATGATACATGTCATACACACTGTCCTGTCTGGGTAAAATAACAAAAATAAAATAAAACCTAAGAAAATGAAAATAAATTCATAAATAAATTAACATCTTTCTTAGATTTCAGTGCTATAGATTATCATGTTATATATTCTAATGATTGTAATGACCACCCAGGACTCAAATAAAGAAAAGATAAATCTTTAGGATTGCTCATTAAATTAGAAATATATTACTTAAGACATATACCCCCCACGCCCCCAATAAATAAATACATTTAATGAAATTAATAATAAAGGGGAATAGAACACTGATTTATTTTTAGATTGGTGTACATTCTGTAAAACATAAATGGTGTTCAAGAGTCCAAAATAAACTTTGAAGTACTGACCAAAATGTAATCAGTACTTTGAGTTTTTGTTGAAAATGAATGATCAAAGATATTGTAAATGAAGAATGATTATACAGCAGATAGTATAAGAACAATTGCAAAACTGTAGATAATATTACTGGAGTAGAGAAATTAAACAATCAAAGGGATATTTTTTAATTATTTATTATGATGAATCCAATTAAACTGAATTAATTAATTTAGAAAACACTGATGTCTTTTTATATTTCTGTATATTCTGTCAAACATACATGGTGTTCAAAAGCCAAAAATAAATTTTAACTGAAATACTGATGAGGCAAAACTCAAGCCTTGGTCATAACTGCAGCATGTGTTTTATCTGACATACACTATTTTTATATTTGTGTACATTCAGTCAAACATATATGGTGTTCAAAAGCCAAAAATAAATTTTAACTGAAATAATGATGAGGCATAACTCAAGTCGTCGTTATAACTGCAGCATGTGTCTTCTCTGATATCCACTATCGCTGGCTCCATTTCCACATTTGGCATGCATTCCATATTTAGATTTGGCTGTGTGTGCAAATCCTATTGAATATAAGGAGTCCTTCAGTGAATAGCAGTGTGTGATAGGAGACCTTTGAGATCCAGCTTGTGGTAAAACTATGTTCTCTACTTTAGACCACACAATATATTATTCAATTGGGAAATAATGTTGATGTTATGATTTATGTTAATGGTTTATGTGTATGTTAATCTAAATAGTGATGGAAACATTTCATTTAATTTGTGTTTTTTAACCTACTCTAATTAAATCTGCTTTGAACAGGTGGTGAATACGCTTGACAGAAAGGGGGTCAGGTGAGGAAACTTTAACATGTTTTTATTCTTCTTTATCAGTGTTGAATACATATGCAAACTATTGGTCAATATTTGAATGGCCGTAATTATGCATTCAAAGATTTTGACAAAACTACACTGCAGTATTTTTTCTCAGTACCAGCTAAAGCTGACAAAGACTGAATAACTACCCTGCAACAAAACAACAACAGGGCTGCGGTGTCTGCAAAATTTCAGTGTTCAGCAAAATTTCAAGTTCAGGTTTCAGTGTGTCTACATGGAATTCAGCCTTAAATAGCAGATCCTTTGTGATTTTACAACAGACAAACAAGCCGGCACCATGAGTACCGACGCAGAGATGGCCGTTTACGGCAAAGCTGCCATTTACCTCCGTAAACCAGAGAGGGAGAGAATTGAAGCTCAAAGCAAACCTTTTGATGCCAAGGCTGCCTGCTATGTGGCCGATGCCAAGGAGCTGTACTTGAAGGCAACAATCATCAAGAAAGATGGTGGCAAAGTCACTGTCAAAGTCCTGGACACTGAGGAGGTTGGTATCATTAAATCAAACTCAAATGGAAATTCAATATGATCAGTTCTCACTGAGACAAATGTCCTGTTCCAGGAGAGGACAGTTAAAGAAGATGACGTCTCTCCAATGAACCCTCCCAAGTTTGATAAAATTGAGGACATGGCCATGATGACCCATCTCAATGAAGCCTCTGTGTTGTATAACCTTAAAGAGCGTTATGCAGCATGGATGATCTACGTAAGACTGCTAAGTAATCTGTTGAATGAAAAAAGACAAATATTTAAAATGGCTAAATTAACTGAGAGTTAACTGTTGAATCTCTGTGATCCCTTTCAGACCTACTCTGGGTTGTTCTGTGCCACTGTGAACCCCTACAAGTGGCTCCCAGTGTACGATGCTGAAGTTGTAAGTGCCTACAGAGGCAAGAAGCGTATGGAGGCTCCACCCCACATCTTCTCTGTCTCTGACAACGCTTTTCAGTTCATGCTTATTGGTAAGTTAGTTAAATTAAATTAGTATAACTGCAGAATTTAAGTGTATGAGGTTTCTATTTCAGTCAAAAAAATATTTTGTTTTCTATTTAACAGACAGGGAGAACCAGTCTGTCTTGATCACGTAAGTTTCACATTTGTTTATGTTGTTGAACATAATCAGATATGTTGATCAAATTCTTATAAGTCTGTGTTCCTACCTAGTGGAGAATCTGGTGCTGGAAAGACTGTGAACACCAAGCGTGTCATCCAGTACTTTGCAACAATCTCAGTTGGTGGAGACAAGAAGAGGGACACCTCAAAGGTGGGAGTATACAACTGATAACAATCAAGATTTTTGAATATGGAATGATGTTCCAGTCATTTTCTGATGTCAGTTTTAAACCTGGATTATAGGGGTCTCTGGAGGATCAGATTATTGCAGCCAATCCCCTGCTGGAGGCCTATGGTAACGCCAAAACTATAAGGAATGACAACTCTTCTCGTTTTGTAAGTATGGAGGGATTTCTACATGTGAAAGAGATCTTGTTTTACATTGCCCATGAGGGGGGACATTAAAATTTCATCTGTTCAAAACAGGGTAAATTCATCAGAATCCATTTCGGCGCAACTGGCAAACTGGCTAGTGCTGATATTGAGACATGTAAGTAACAATTCTCAGAGTATATACAAATGTTTGAATTTAGAATTGACCAGGCTGTGACTTATGAACACGTTTTGTAGATCTGCTGGAGAAGTCCAGAGTGACATTCCAGCTTCCTGATGAAAGAGGCTACCACATCTTCTACCAGATGATGACCAACCACAAACCTGAGATCATTGGTAAACAGACTGAGTTGTTGTACAATGTGAAACTTTTGTTTAATAGATAACAATCTAATGAACTTGCCATGCATTTTTTGATCTCCAGAAATGGCACTTATCACCAGCAACCCCTACGACTTCCCCATGTGCAGCATGGGTCAGATCACTGTGGCTAGCATTGATGACAAAGTTGAGCTGGAAGCCACTGATGTGAGTAATCTTTACTTCAATACATTACATGTTTTTTTTTCATTCATCAAAATTGCTGATTAAGTGTTTATATTTGTGTGGATACCTTTTTTTGAAAACAGAATGCTATTGATATCCTGGGCTTCAGTGGTGAGGAGAAGAATAGCATCTACAAGATGACTGGTGCTGTGCTCCACCATGGTAGCATGAAGTTCAAGCAGAAGCAGCGTGAGGAGCAGGCTGAGCCTGATGGCACAGACGGTGAGTATTAAATGTCAGAGAAACAGAGAACCTTGGTTCTTTATTATATCATGATGGAGGTTAATGGTCACATACTGTATTAACTGTAAATCAATGAACTATTTTCAGATGCTGACAAGGTGGCTTATTTGCTGGGTCTGAACTCCGCTGACATGCTGAAGGCTCTGTGCTATCCCAGAGTGAAGGTCGGAAATGAGTATGTCACCAAGGGACAGACTGTACCTCAGGTAACTAAAATAACATTTTTATTTACATGTAATACTTACATATTTATAATACAATGGTTCCGCTTAGATTGTAACATCAGACACAGTGTGAACATCAGCCCTAATTTCGACAAAAGACTTCAATAAAAATGTGTAATACAGTTTGTATTCTTTTGTTTAATTTGTACCACTAAAAGACGTTCAGAACAGTCATGTAGCATTTTACAAAATGGTTGATTGACTTTTGTCAAATCACATCTTTGTTTTATTCAGGTGAATAACTCAGTGACTGCTCTGGCCAAGTCCATCTATGAAAAGATGTTCTTGTGGATGGTCGTCCGTATCAACGAGATGTTGGACACTAAACAAGCAAGGCAGTTCTACATCGGTGTCCTGGATATTGCTGGCTTTGAAATCTTTGATGTAAGCTTCATTTCCAACAATTTAGCTGTTTGCGCTGCTGGTGACAGAATTATTCTTATTGCTTGCAAGACATCTTGTTAAATATTTGTCTCCTACCAGTTCAACACACTGGAACAGCTGTGCATCAACTTTACCAATGAGAAACTGCAACAGTTCTTCAACCACACCATGTTTGTCCTGGAGCAAGAGGAGTACAAGAAGGAGGGTATTATCTGGGAGTTCATTGACTTTGGCATGGACTTGGCTGCCTGCATTGAGCTGATTGAAAAGGTGATTATTTAATGTTGTCATTTTTTTGTACATGTTTTAATTTGAACTTAAAACAGTTATATATCATTTATTCATCACTTAATAACATACTTCCAACTTTTTTCAAGCCCATGGGCATCTTCTCCATCCTTGAAGAGGAGTGCATGTTCCCCAAGGCCACAGACACATCCTTCAAGAACAAGCTGTATGACCAGCATCTTGGCAAAAACAGAGCATTTGAAAAGCCAAAGCCCGCCAAAGGCAAGGCTGAGGCCCACTTCTCCCTGGTGCACTACGCTGGTACTGTGGACTACAATATCATCGGCTGGCTGGACAAGAACAAGGATCCACTGAATGAGTCTGTTCTGCAGCTGTACCAGAAATCCTCAGTTAAACTGCTGTCTCATCTGTATCCTCCTGTTGTTGAAGGTATGAATGTATTTGCAGCAAAGTCAAACACATAACTGGAATAATTCATGGAAATATTGAATCTCACTGACAAAATCTGTCTACTTTTCCACAGAGACTGGCAAGAAGGGAGGCAAGAAGAAGGGTGGTTCTATGCAGACTGTGTCTTCACAGTTCAGGGTAAGGTTTAACATTGCAAACTTGTATATGAACAGTTACTCAAACTCACAATTGTGATGTTTCATGACAAAAGTCAACATTTTGGCCCTACAGGAGAACTTGGGCAAGCTGATGACTAACTTGAGGAGCACACATCCTCACTTTGTGCGTTGTCTGATTCCCAATGAGACAAAGACTCCAGGTACATGAAAAACATAATCTCAGTAGAGTGTTTTAGTGGTGGATTGGTTTGTTGGTATGGTTTACTTAATTTTGTACTGCTACAACCAATAGAAAAAAGAAGTAAATGAGGAATATCTTCTTTACAGGTCTGATGGAGAACTTCCTGGTCATCCACCAGCTCAGGTGTAACGGTGTGCTGGAGGGTATCAGAATCTGCAGAAAAGGTTTCCCCAGCAGAATCCCCTATGCTGACTTCAAGCAGAGGTATCACTGGAATTTCTAACATAATTTTATAACTGCACAATTAATGACAGACTATAAAAAGAAAATGCACACACTGACCATTAACTCTGTCATCAAAGATACAAGGTGCTGAATGCCGGTGTCATCCCTGAGGGCCAGTTCATGGACAACAAGAAGGCTTCAGAGAAGCTGCTTGGGTCAATTGATGTTGATCATGACCAGTACAGATTTGGACACACCAAGGTAAGCAACATGATTTACTTACCAGCTATGATATGTTTTTCAGTCCAGTGTGATTTTCTGATAATTTTATGTAATATATCTATATCTATCTATAATGGTAATTTGGGGCCCAGACAATGGGAATGATGCACAAATGAGTACACTACCACCATTGAGAAATGAGGGTTGGTGAAATGTTTTTATTGTTTGTTTTAAAGGGTAGAAAGAATTCCCTCTCATCATGCTACATTTACTTTTATTTTTTATTTGTCCAGGTGTTCTTCAAGGCTGGTCTGCTGGGTACCCTTGAGGAGATGAGAGATGAAAAACTGGCATCTCTGGTCACAATGACTCAGGCTCTTTGCCGTGGCTACGTCATGAGAAAGGAGTTTGTGAAGATGATGGAGAGGAGGCATGTTGAAAATTGCAAATTCTGAGAGATAGTATGAAAAATCATGAAAGACGGGATTGTCTATAACATCAAATTTTTCTCTACAGGGAAGCCATCTATACCATCCAGTACAACGTCCGCTCATTCATGAATGTGAAACACTGGCCATGGATGAAGGTGTACTACAAGATCAAGCCTCTGCTGAAGAGTGCTGAAACTGAGAAGGAGCTGGCCAACATGAAGGAGAACTATGAGAAGATGAAAACAGACTTGGCTACTGCCCTGGCCAAGAAGAAGGAACTGGAGGAGAAGATGGTGTCCATTGTGCAGGAGAAAAATGATCTGCAGCTGCAAGTAGCATCTGTAAGTATATTTTTCAGTGTTTTCTTTTTGTTTGTTTCATTTGTTTGTTTGTTTGTTTGCTAAGGTCTGTTTTCATATAATGAACTAGGAATCTGAGAATCTGTCAGATGCTGAGGAAAGATGTGAGGGACTTATCAAGAGTAAGATTCAGCTGGAGGCCAAACTCAAAGAGACAACCGAGAGACTGGAGGATGAAGAGGAAATCAATGCTGAGCTCACTGCTAAGAAGAGAAAGCTGGAAGATGAATGCTCTGAGCTGAAGAAGGATATTGATGATCTGGAGCTTACCTTGGCCAAAGTGGAGAAGGAGAAACATGCCACTGAGAACAAGGTTTGCAAATGTCAATATATTTAATAATTCAAGTAACATTTAATGATTACTATGTGAAAACAACATCTTTCTTTTCAAATTAGGTGAAGAACCTGACTGAGGAGATGGCTTCTCAGGATGAGAGCATTGCTAAGCTGACCAAAGAAAAGAAAGCCCTTCAGGAGGCTCATCAGCAGACTCTTGATGACCTGCAGGCTGAGGAAGACAAAGTCAACACTCTGACCAAGGCCAAGACTAAGCTTGAGCAGCAAGTGGATGATGTAAGTTTACAGAGTCACCTGGAATGTCAAAGCAAGACTCCTCTTGAGCATGAAATTTAAAGACTCATTTTAATGTTCAGCTCGAGGGTTCTCTGGAGCAAGAGAAGAAGCTGCGTATGGACCTTGAGAGAGCCAAGAGGAAGCTGGAGGGTGATCTGAAATTGGCCCAGGAATCTATCATGGATCTTGAGAATGACAAGCAGCAGTCTGACGAGAAACTGAAAAAGTAAAATTGCCTTTGAATTTGTCAAACAACCATTCTTTTCAAATTTATGGTCAACTGCATGAATCTTACAATGTACCTTTTTATTTTTTCTCACAGGAAGGACTTTGAAATCAGTCAGCTCCTGAGCAAGATTGAGGATGAGCAGTCATTGGGTGCTCAGCTTCAGAAGAAGATCAAGGAGCTCCAGGTGACATATCATGTTACATAAAGAATGAATGTATACATTGCCATTTTGTGTATTATGAGTTAAATTTTACTGATAGAAAACACTCCTGCATTCAACAGGCCCGTATTGAGGAACTGGAGGAGGAGACTGAGGCTGAACGTGCAGCTCGTGCCAAGGTTGAGAAGCAGAGAGCTGACCTCTCCAGGGAACTTGAAGAGATCAGTGAGAGGCTGGAGGAGGCTGGTGGGGCCACTGCTGCTCAGATTGAGATGAACAAGAAGCGTGAAGCTGAGTTCCAGAAGGTTCGTCGTGACCTTGAAGAGTCCACTCTGCAGCATGAAGCCACTGCTGCTGCTCTTCGTAAGAAGCAGGCTGACAGCGTAGCTGAGCTGGGAGAGCAGATTGACAACCTCCAGCGTGTCAAGCAGAAGCTTGAGAAGGAAAAGAGTGAATACAAGATGGAGATTGATGACCTCTCCAGCAACATGGAGGCTGTTGCTAAAGCAAAGGTACACAACACATCAAACAGTCTTTTAATACCCAAATTATTACCATAAATAGGGCAATTAGGATTCTAAATGTAATCTGATGACTGATTTGATCTGTCTTTTTCTCATTAGGGTAATCTTGAAAAGATGTGCCGTACTCTTGAGGACCAGCTAAGTGAACTGAAGACCAAAAATGATGAAAATGTCCGTCAAATCAATGACATGGGTGCACAAAGAGCACGTCTCCTGACAGAAAATGGTATCTACAAATGATAAGTGAACAATCTGTTGTGTGTTTTTGAGAATTGTGATGCAAACTAACTTATCTTGACATCTTTCACACAAGGTGAGTTCACTCGTCAAGTTGAAGAGAAAGAAGCTCTTGTCTCCCAGCTGACCAGAGGCAAACAGGCCTTCACACAGCAGATTGAGGAGTTGAAGAGACAGATTGAAGAAGAGGTTAAGGTAAGGAAACTGTAAGTATGTGCTGATAGATTTGTTTAATTAGACAATGTGCACACTGAATATTATTCCTTACACCAGGCCAAGAATGCTCTTGCCCATGGAGTGCAATCAGCCCGCCACGACTGTGACCTGCTGAGGGAGCAGTTTGAGGAGGAGCAGGAGGCTAAGGCTGAACTACAGCGTGGAATGTCCAAGGCCAACAGTGAGGTGGCTCAGTGGAGATCTAAGTATGAAACTGATGCTATCCAGCGCACTGAGGAGCTTGAGGAAGCCAAGTGAGTGCATTTTAAACAATTAAATGACCCAGTTTATGATAATAGAGGTGCTAAACTGACTCCCAATCTTTTTTTTTTTTTTGTATCAGGACTTTGGTTTAAAGAAATATATCCAAACATGACAATTTAACATTTGTTTTCTATCTTATTTAGAAGCAAACTATTTGGATTTCAGCACTCTGGTCAAATGTTTATTAAGTCAGGGTTTTATATAAGCAAAAATATCTGAAAAAATAAGCTTTATTAGATAAATTACAACTCTTTCAAACAGGAAAAAGTTGGCCCAGCGCCTTCAGGAGGCTGAGGAGCAGATCGAGGCAGTGAATTCCAAGTGTGCTTCTCTTGAGAAAACCAAACAGAGGCTTCAGAGTGAGGTGGAGGACCTCATGATTGATGTGGAGAGAGCCAATGGACTGGCTGCCAATCTGGACAAGAAGCAGAGGAACTTTGACAAGGTAGCAACATTTACTTTGTGTGAACAAGAAATCAAATCGAAAAAATCAAATACTAAACTAAGTTATCTATATTGTTGTGTAATTTAGGTCTTGGCAGAGTGGAAACAGAAGTACGAGGAGGGTCAGGCAGAGCTTGAGGGAGCTCAGAAGGAGGCTCGTTCTCTTGGCACTGAGCTGTTCAAGATGAAGAACTCTTATGAGGAAGCTCTGGATCAGCTGGAGACCATGAAGCGTGAAAACAAGAACCTCCAGCGTGAGTTATGACCACTTTGTGTAACAGTTATTGTATTCATATTTTACATTTTAAGGCTGAACACTATCAAACACATTTCTCTGCAGAGGAGATCTCAGATCTGACTGAACAGATTGGTGAGACTGGCAAGAGCATCCATGAACTGGAGAAGGCCAAGAAGCAGGTGGAGACAGAGAAGTCTGAGATCCAGACAGCTCTTGAAGAGGCTGAGGTACAATTCTTCTGCAAAGATCTTCTGACAACCCATGGACAAATGTATTGTGAACGGTTTGAAGGCAGATATTAATATTTCATTCTTTGATATCATTAGGGAACTCTGGAACATGAAGAGTCTAAGATCCTGCGTGTCCAGCTGGAGCTCAACCAGATTAAGGGTGAGGTGGACAGGAAGCTGGCAGAGAAGGATGAAGAGATGGAGCAGATCAAGAGGAACAGCCAGAGGGTGATTGACTCCATGCAGAGCACTCTGGATTCTGAGGTCAGGAGCAGGAACGATGCCCTGAGAATCAAGAAGAAGATGGAGGGAGACCTGAATGAGATGGAGATTCAGTTGAGCCATGCCAATCGCCAGGCTGCTGAGTCCCAGAAGCAGCTGAGGAATGTGCAGGCACAGCTCAAGGTATTGTAAGACATCAAGATTGCACAATGGACTATGGTCAGCGCACATACATTTTGACAGTTGACATTTTGAATACTCTGCTATTGTTTTTTCACCAGGATGCTCAACTGCACCTTGATGATGCTGTCAGAGCCCAGGATGACGTCAAGGAACAAGCTGCTATGGTGGAGCGCAGGAATGGTCTCATGATGGCTGAAATTGAGGAACTTAGAGCTGCTCTTGAACAGACAGAGAGAAGCCGCAAAGTTGCTGAACAGGAGCTGGTGGATGCCAGTGAGCGCGTTGGACTTCTGCACTCTCAGGTGAACAAATACCAAATACCACTATTTTGTATCATATATATGTTTTTGTTTTTAAATAATCAGGCATGTGATGACTTAAATGACCAAATCTTTTTACTTTTTAGAACACAAGCCTTATGAACACCAAGAAGAAGCTTGAGGCTGACCTTGTCCAGATTCAGGGTGAAGTTGATGACACTGTTCAGGAAGCAAGGAATGCTGAGGAGAAGGCCAAGAAGGCCATCACTGATGTAGGTTAAATTTCCTTTCTTTTTATTTTTACTTCAAGTAAAGTGTGTTTTTTGCAATATTTCTAATTATCATTTCATGTTGTCTCCTCTAGGCTGCTATGATGGCTGAGGAGCTGAAGAAGGAGCAGGATACTAGTTCTCACCTGGAGAGGATGAAGAAGAACCTGGAGGTTGCTGTTAAGGACCTGCAGCATCGCCTGGATGAGGCTGAGAATCTGGCCATGAAGGGTGGCAAGAAGCAGCTCCAGAAACTTGAGTCAAGAGTAAGACAATTTTCTTTGGACTTGCACAGTTGAAAAAATGTAGTAAAATATGCATAAGATGTGGATTCCAAATATTTCATACATTTTCTGTTTTTCTGAAGGTGCGTGAGTTGGAGGCAGAGGTTGAGGCTGAGCAGAGACGTGGAGCAGATGCTGTTAAGGGTGTCCGCAAATATGAGAGGAGAGTAAAGGAGCTCACCTATCAGGTACAACTACAACACATTGCATTATGTTCAGTATAAATCAATACATTATACTTACAGTTACAGATTTTGAAAGAGGCAAATCTATATTTTCTATGACAGACTGAGGAAGACAAGAAAAATGTTACCAGGCTGCAGGACTTGGTTGACAAATTGCAGCTCAAGGTGAAGGCCTACAAGAGGCAGGCTGAGGAAGCGGTAAGGACAAAAGATCTGTTTTAAACGATGGGAACTTGATATGTCATTGTTAATTTATGCACCGTAGACCTGGTAAGCTTTTTTGGGCATAAAAGCATCTTTCCGTGTTTTGTGTGTTGCATTTCAGGAGGAGCAGGCCAATGTTCACCTGTCCAAGTGCAGGAAGGTCCAGCATGAGCTGGAGGAGGCTGAGGAGCGTGCTGACATTGCAGAGTCCCAGGTCAACAAACTGAGAGCAAAGAGTCGCGACTCTGGCAAGGTAAATATATACACATTCCAGCAGAAGAGACATATTAGAATATCTTTTAGCTCCATAAAATTGATGACAGACAATAACTTTACATGTATTCAGAGTATGATGTGGATGCCTCAGCATATGTACTGCAATGTATGATTTTTTGTATTTCTTTACAGGGTAAAGACGCAGCTGAGTAAAGCACTCTGGCGAATGGGCTGTTTCCAATCATCTCATATGATGTCAAATAAACCACAATAAAAAAGTGTTTTATCACAAATTCCTGTCTGTATTCTTTTGAAGTCATTGTGTCCTCCAAGAGAAAGCAAATGTGAGATTTGAATCATTTCTCAGACAGCTAAGCAAAATAGCCAACAACATAAAGTATGCTGCATTTTGTTTTTAGATACACAGACAAGCTGTCACAAAATCAACACTCTGTTTGACAGGAATGATGAACAGAAAGTACATGCCAGCCTTTCAGAGAATGATAATATGAGACAATATGAGATCACTGTATTTCTCTCACATAAGAATAGAAGAGGCCTAGAAGGAGAACTAACTTATACAGATAAAGAGGTTTCTTGCTTTTAACTATTATTATTCTTTGATCCTTAATGATCATGCCTTTATTTTGCTGATTTTATATGGCCTGATGCTGAAACTGAAAGACTGAGCCACACTGTGTAGTAAAATAAACAAAAGTTGACACAATACATTAGTTTTTCAATTGCAATAAAACATTTCTACAATGCAATGAAGAAAATAGAAAATAATTAGACTTCCAGATTTTACAAAAAAGGTCTGAATACAATCTTTTCTTATTGTTCATGTTTCATTCTAATTAATTTCACTGTGTCCCAGTGATTTGTCTTTTGTTCAGTCTATGATACATGTACATGCTGTTAAGTTGTGGTGAATAAATATTTTGTTATATTGTATAGCTGGTTTTCTTTTCTTTATGACAAAGTCATGATGAGGTCTTCTCTCTACAAGGCATGATAAATTTGTGGCAGCATTTAGAGATCTTTGGAAAAATGTTAAATAGGAATTGAAATGTTTTGTTTCACTTGGAATTCAAAGACTTCAAAGACACTGTTTCTGATTTGTGCTTGCTGACAAACGTGATACATGTCATACACACTGTCCTGTCTCTGGGTAAAATAACAAAAATAAAATAAAATGTAAGAAAATGAAAATAAATTCATAAATAAATTAACATCTTTCTTAGATTTCAGTGCTGTAGATAATCATGTTATATATTATAATGATTATAATGACCACCCAGGGCTCAAATAAACGGAAGAATCTCTTAGTAATCTCATGAGGAACGTTGATTAATCTTTAGGAATGCTCATTAAATTAGAAATATATTAATTAAGACATATACCCCCCGCGCCCCAATAAATAAATACATTTAATGAAATTAATAATAAAGGGAAATAGAACACTAATTTATTTTTAGATTGGTGTACATTCTGCAAAACATAAATGGTGTTCAAGAGCCCAAAATAAACTCTGAAGTACTGACCAAAATGTAATCAGTACTTTGAGTTTTTGTTGAAAATGAATGATCAAAGATATTGTAAATGAAGAATGATTGTACAGCAGATAGTATAAGAACAATTGCAAAACTGTAGATAATACTACTGGAGTAGAGAAATTAAACAATCAAAGGGATAATTTTTTAATTATTTATTATGATGAATCCAATTAAACTGAATTAATTAATTTAGAAAACACTGATGTCTTTTTATATTTCTGTATATTCTGTCAAACATATATGGTGTTCAAAAGCCAAAAATAAATTTTAACTGAAATACTGATGAGGCAAAACTCAAATCGTCGTTATAACTGCAGCATGTGTCTTATCTGATATCCACTATCGCTGGCTCCATTTCCACATTTGGCATGCATTCCATATTTAGATTTGGCTGTGTGTGCAAATCCTATTGAATATAAGGAGTCCTTCAGTGAATAGCAGTGTGTGATAGGAGACCTGTGAGATCCAGCTTGTGGTAAAACTATGTTCTCTACTTTAGACAACACAATATATTATTCAATTGGGAAATAATGTTGACGTTATGATTTATGTTAATGGTTTATGTGTATGTTAATCTAAATAGTGATGGAAACATTTCATTTAATTTGTGTTTTTTAACCTACTCTAATTAAATCTGCTTTGAACAGGTGGTGAATACGCTTGACAGAAAGGGGGTCAGGTGAGGAAACTTTAAAATGTTTTTATTCTTCTTTATCAGTGTTGAATACATATGCAAACTATTGGTCAATCTTTGAATGGCCGTAGTTATTCATTCAAAGATTTTGACAAAACTACACTGCAGTATTTTTTCTCAGTACCAGCTAAAGCTGACAAAGACTGAATAACTACCCTGCAACAAAACAACAACAGGGCTTCAGTGTCTGCAAAATTTCAGTGTTCAGCAAAATTTCAAGTTCAGGTTTCTGTGTGTCTACATGGAATTCAGCCTTAAATAGCAGATCCTTTGTGATATTTTATTACAATATCATTCTTATTGTGTGAAAGACATTTTGCTGAATATTTGTGCCCTACCAGTTCAACACATTGGAACAGCTGTGCATCAACTTCACCAATGAGAAACTGCAACAGTTCTTCAACCACACCATGTTTGTCCTGGAGCAAGAGGAGTACAAGAAGGAGGGTATAGTCTGGGAGTTCATTGACTTTGGCATGGACTTGGCTGCCTGCATTGAGCTGATTGAAAAGGTGATTATTTAATGTTATCATTTTTTGTAAATGTTTTAATTTGACTTTAAAACAGTTATATATCATTTATTCATCTCTTAATAACATACTTCCAACTTTTTCAAGCCCATGGGCATCTTCTCCATCCTTGAAGAGGAGTGCATGTTCCCCAAGGCCACAGACGTATCCTTCAAGAACAAGCTGTATGATCAGCATCTTGGCAAAAACAAAGCATTTGAGAAGCCAAAGCCCGCCAAAGGCAAGGCTGAGGCCCACTTCTCCCTGGTGCACTACGCTGGTACTGTGGACTACAATATCATCGGCTGGCTGGACAAGAACAAGGATCCACTGAACGAGTCTGTTCTGCAGCTGTACCAGAAATCCTCAGTTAAACTGCTGTCTCATCTGTATCCTCCTGTTGTTGAAGGTATGAATGTAATTGCAGTAAAGTCAAACACATAACTGGAATAATTCATGGAAATATTGAATCTCACTGACAAAATCTGTCTACTTTTCCACAGAGACTGGCAAGAAGGGAGGCAAGAAGAAGGGTGGTTCTATGCAGACTGTGTCTTCACAGTTCAGGGTAAGGTTTAACATTGCAAACTTGTATATGGACAGTTACTCAAACTCACAATTGTGATGTTTCATGACAAAAGTCAACATTTTTGCTCTACAGGAGAACTTGGGCAAGCTGATGACTAACTTGAGGAGCACACATCCTCACTTTGTGCGCTGTCTGATTCCCAATGAGACAAAGACTCCAGGTACATGAAAAACATAATCTCAGTAGAGTGTTTTAGTGGTGGATTGGTTTGTTGGTATGGTTTACTTAATTTTGTACTGCCACAACCAATAGAAAAAAGAAGTAAATGAGGAATATCTTCTTAACAGGTCTGATGGAGAACTTCCTGGTCATCCACCAGCTCAGGTGTAATGGTGTGCTGGAGGGTATCAGAATCTGCAGAAAAGGTTTCCCCAGCAGAATCCCCTATGCTGACTTCAGGCAGAGGTATCATTGGAATGTCTAACATAATTTTTGATGACAGACTATTAAAAGAAAATGCACACACTGACCATTAACTCTGTCATCAAAGATACAAGGTGCTGAATGCCAGTGTCATCCCTGAGGGCCAGTTCATGGACAACAAGAAGGCTTCAGAGAAGCTGCTTGGGTCAATTGATGTTGATCATGACCAGTACAGATTTGGACACACCAAGGTAAGCAACATGATTTACTTACCAGCTATGATATGTTTTTCAGTCCAGTGTGATTTTCTGTTAGTTTTATGTAATATATCTATATCTGTATCAATATCTATATCTATATCTATATCTATATCTATATATCTATCTATAATGTTCATTTGGTGCCCAAACAATGGGAATGATGAACAAATAATTCAATGTTAGGAATTAAGTTGAGGGGTCAGTACACCACCATTTATAAAAGAACCATTGAGAAACGAGGGTTGGTGAAATGTTTTAATTGTTTGTTTTAAAGGGTAGAAAGAATTCCCTCTCATCATGCTACATTACTTTTATTTTTTATTTGTCCAGGTGTTCTTCAAGGCTGGTCTGCTGGGTACCCTTCAATGAATCAATCAATCAAACTTTATTTATAAAGCACTTTTCATACATTAAGAACGCAGCACAAAGTGCTTTACATGTTTAAAGGCAGCCCCCACCCCGCCCACCCTAGCACAAAAACAAAAACAAGCAGACACACACACACACACACACACACACAATCAATAAAGTAAACTTAGAAACATGTGGCTGAGTACAGAGGAGCCAGGTCAGGAAACACCATCACAGGAGGCTGTCTGCACTGGGCGCTGCTCACGGCCCACGACCAGGACGCCTCCACCCGGGCACCCACCTAGCTACAGGCAGATAGGCCCACCTATCTCCTCCCTTGAGGAGATGAGAGATGAAAAACTGGCATCTCTGGTCACCATGACTCAGGCTCTTTGCCATGTCTACGTCATGAGAAAGGAGATTATGAAGATGATGGAGAGGAGGCATGTTGAAAATTGCAAATTTTGAAAAATGACTTGAAATCATGATGAAAAAATTTGTCCATAACAGCATCTTCCTCTTCACAGGGAAGCCATCTATGCCATCCAGTACAACGTCCGCTCATTCATGAATGTGAAACACTGGCCATGGATGAAGGTGTACTACAAGATCAAGCCTCTGCTGAAGAGTGCTGAAACTGAGAAGGAGCTGGCCAACATGAAGGAGAACTATGAGAAGATGAAAACAGACTTGGCTACTGCCCTGGCCAAGAAGAAGGAACTGGAGGAGAAGATGGTGTCCATTGTGCAGGAGAAAAATGATCTGCAGCTGCAAGTAGCATCTGTAAGTATATTTTTCAGTGGTTTCTTTTTGTTTGTTTCATTTGTTTGTTTGTTTGTTTGCTAAGGTCTATTTTCATATAATGAACTAGGAATCTGAGAATCTGTCAGATGCTGAGGAAAGATGTGAGGGACTTATCAAGAGTAAGATTCAGCTGGAGGCCAAACTCAAAGAGACAACCGAGAGACTGGAGGATGAAGAGGAAATCAATGCTGAGCTCACTGCTAAGAAGAGAAAGCTGGAGGATGAATGCTCTGAGCTGAAGAAGGATATTGATGATCTGGAGCTTACCTTGGCCAAAGTGGAGAAGGAGAAACATGCCACTGAGAATAAGGTTTGTAAATGTCAACATATTTAATAATTCAAGTAACATTTAATGATTACTACGTGAAAACAACATCTTTCTTTTCAAATTAGGTGAAGAACCTGACTGAGGAGATGGCTTCTCAGGATGAGAGCATTGCTAAGCTGACCAAAGAAAAGAAAGCCCTTCAGGAGGCTCATCAGCAGACTCTTGATGACCTGCAGGCTGAGGAAGACAAAGTCAACACTCTGACCAAGGCCAAGACTAAGCTTGAGCAGCAAGTGGATGATGTAAGTTTACAAAGTAACTTGGAATGTCAAAGCAAGACTCCTCTTGAGCATGAAATTTAAAGACTCATTTTAACGTTTAGATCGAGGGTTCTCTGGAGCAAGACAAGAAACTGCGTATGGACCTTGAGAGAGCCAAGAGGAAGCTGGAGGGTGATCTGAAACTGGCCCAGGAATCCATCATGGATCTTGAGAATGACAAGCAGCAGTCTGACGAGAAATTGAAAAAGTAAAATTGCCTTTGAATTTGTCAAACAACCATTCTTTTCAAAATTATGGTCAACTGCATGATGTCTTACAATGTACCTTTTTATTTTATCTCACAGGAAGGACTTTGAAATCAGTCAGCTCCTGAGCAAGATTGAGGATGAGCAGTCATTGGGTGCTCAGCTTCAGAAGAAGATCAAGGAGCTCCAGGTGACATATCATGTTACATAAAGAATGAATGTATACATTGCCATTTTGTGTATGATGAGTTAAATTTTACTGATAGAAAACACTCCTGCATTCAACAGGCCCGTATTGAGGAACTGGAGGAGGAGACTGAGGCTGAACGTGCAGCTCGTGCAAAGGTTGAGAAGCAGAGAGCTGACCTCTCCAGGGAACTTGAAGAGATCAGTGAGAGGCTGGAGGAGGCTGGTGGGGCCACTGCTGCTCAGATTGAGATGAACAAGAAGCGTGACGCTGAGTTCCAGAAGGTCCGTCGTGACCTTGAAGAGTCCACTCTGCAGCATGAAGCCACTGCTGCTGCTCTTCGTAAGAAGCAGGCTGACAGCGTAGCTGAGCTGGGAGAGCAGATTGACAACCTCCAGCGTGTCAAGCAGAAGCTTGAGAAGGAAAAGAGTGAATACAAGATGGAGATTGATGACCTCTCCAGCAACATGGAGGCTGTTGCTAAAGCAAAGGTACACAACACATCAAACAGTCTTTTAATACCCAAATTATTACCATAAATAGGGCAATTAGGATTATGAATGTAATCTGATGACTGATTTGATCTGTCTTTTTCTCATTAGGGAAATCTTGAAAAGATGTGCCGTACTCTTGAGGACCAGCTAAGTGAACTGAAGACCAAAAATGATGAAAATGTCCGTCAAATCAATGACATGAGTGCACAAAGAGCACGTCTCCTGACAGAAAATGGTATCAACAAATGATTAGTGAACAATCTGTTGGGTGTTTTTGAGAATTGTGGCGCAAACTAACTTATCATGAAATCTTTCACACAAGGTGAGTTCAGTCGTCAAGTTGAAGAGAAAGAAGCTCTTGTCTCCCAGCTGACCAGAGGCAAACAGGCCTTCACACAACAGATTGAGGAGTTGAAGAGACAGAATGAAGAAGAGGTTAAGGTAAGGATACTGTAAGTATGTGCTGATAGACTTGTTTAATTAGACAATGTGCACACTGAATATTATTCCTTACACCAGGCCAAGAATGCTCTTGCCCATGGAGTGCAATCAGCCCGCCACGACTGTGATCTGCTGAGGGAGCAGTTTGAGGAGGAGCAGGAGGCCAAGGCTGAACTACAGCGTGGAATGTCCAAGGCCAACAGTGAGGTGGCTCAGTGGAGATCTAAGTATGAAACTGATGCTATCCAGCGCACTGAGGAGCTTGAGGAAGCCAAGTGAGTGCATTTTAAACAATTAAATGACCCAGTTTATGATGATAGAGGTGCTCAACTGACTCACAATCTTTTTTTTTTTTTTTTGTATCAATACTTTGGTTGAAAGAAATATATCCAAACATGATAATTTAACATTTGTTTTCTATCTTATTTAGAAGCAAACTATTTGGATTTCAGCACTCTGGTCAAATGTTTATTAAGTCAGGGTTTTATATAAGCAAAAACATCTGAAAAAATATTTTTTTAAGAGATAAATTACAACTCTTTCAAACAGGAAAAAGTTGGCCCAGCGCCTTCAGGAGGCTGAGGAGCAGATTGAGGCAGTGAATTCCAAGTGTGCTTCTCTTGAGAAAACCAAACAGAGGCTCCAGAGTGAGGTGGAGGACCTCATGATTGATGTGGAGAGAGCCAATGCTCTGGCTGCCAATCTGGACAAGAAGCAGAGGAACTTCGATAAGGTTGCAACGTTTACTTTGTGTGAACATGAAATCAAATCGAAAAAATTGAATAATAACTAAGTTATCTGTATTGTTGTGAAATTTAGGTCTTGGCAGAGTGGAAACAGAAGTACGAGGAGGGTCAGGCAGAGCTTGAGGGAGCTCAGAAGGAAGCTCGTTCTCTTGGCACTGAGCTGTTCAAGATGAAGAACTCTTATGAGGAAGCTCTGGATCAGCTGGAGACCATGAAGCGTGAAAACAAGAACCTCCAGCGTGAGTTCTGACCACTCTATGTAACAGTTATTGTATTCAACACATTTGTATGTGCTAGAATGAAGTTTAGATATTTTATATTTTAAGACTGAACACTAACAAACACATTTCTCTGCAGAGGAGATCTCAGATCTGACTGAACAGATTGGTGAGACTGGCAAGAGCATCCATGAGCTGGAGAAGGCCAAGAAGCAGGTGGAGACAGAGAAGTCTGAGATCCAGACAGCTCTTGAAGAGGCTGAGGTACAATTCTTCTGCAAAGATCTTCTGAACACCCATGGACAAATGTATTATGAACGGTTTGAAGGCAGATATTAATATTTCATTCTTTGATATCATTAGGGAACTCTGGAACATGAAGAGTCTAAGATTCTGCGTGTCCAGCTCGAGCTCAACCAGATTAAGGGTGAGGTGGACAGGAAGCTGGCAGAGAAGGATGAAGAGATGGAGCAGATCAAGAGGAACAGCCAGAGGGTGATTGACTCCATGCAGAGCACTCTGGATTCTGAGGTCAGGAGCAGGAATGATGCCCTGAGAATCAAGAAGAAGATGGAGGGAGACCTCAATGAGATGGAGATTCAGTTGAGCCATGCCAATCGCCAGGCTGCCGAGTCCCAGAAGCAGCTGAGGAATGTGCAGGCACAGCTCAAGGTATTGTAAGACATCAAGATTGCACAATGGACTATGGTCAGCGCACATACATTTTGACAGTTGACATTTTGAATACTCTGCTGATGTTTTTTCACCAGGATGCTCAACTGCACCTTGATGATGCTGTCAGAGCCCAGGATGACCTCAAGGAACAAGCTGCTATGGTGGAGCGCAGGAATGGTCTCATGATGGCTGAAATTGAGGAACTTAGAGCTGCTCTTGAACAGACAGAGAGAAGCCGCAAAGTTGCTGAACAGGAGCTGGTGGATGCCAGTGAGCGTGTTGGACTTCTGCACTCTCAGGTGAACAAATACCAAATACCACTATTTTGTTGTTTTGTTTTTAAATAATCAGGCATGTGATGACTTAAATGACTAAATATTTTTACTTTTCAGAACACAAGCCTTATGAACACCAAGAAGAAGCTTGAGGCTGACCTTGTCCAGATTCAGGGTGAAGTTGATGACACTGTTCAGGAAGCAAGGAATGCTGAGGAGAAGGCCAAGAAGGCCATCACTGATGTAGGTTAAATTTCCTTTGTTTTTATTTTTACTTCAAGTAAAGTGTGTTTTTTCCAATATTTCCAATTATCATTTGATGTTGTCTCCTCTAGGCTGCTATGATGGCTGAGGAGCTGAAGAAGGAGCAGGATACTAGCTCTCACCTGGAGAGGATGAAGAAGAACCTGGAGGTTGCTGTTAAGGACCTGCAGCATCGCCTGGATGAGGCTGAGAATCTGGCCATGAAGGGTGGCAAGAAGCAACTCCAGAAACTTGAGTCAAGAGTAAGACAATTTTCTTTGGACTTGCACAGTTGAAAAAATGTAGTAAAATATGCATAAGATGTGGATTCCAAATATTTCATATATTTCCTGTTTTTCTGAAGGTGCGTGATCTGGAGGCAGAGGTTGAGGCTGAGCAGAGACGTGGAGCAGATGCTGTTAAGGGAGTCCGCAAATATGAGAGGAGAGTAAAAGAGCTCACCTATCAGGTACAACTACAACACATTGCGTTATGTACAGTATAAATCAATACATTATACTTACAGTTACAGATTTTGAAAGAGGTAAATCTATATTTTCTATGACAGACTGAGGAAGACAAGAAAAATGTTACCAGGCTGCAGGACTTGGTTGACAAATTGCAGCTCAAGGTGAAGGCCTACAAGAGGCAGGCTGAGGAAGCGGTAAGGACAAAAGATCTGTTTTAAACGATGGGAACTTGATATGTCATTGTTAATTTATGCACCGTAGACCTGGTAAGCTTTTTTGGGCATAAAAGCATCTTTCCGTGTTTTGTGTGTTGCATTTCAGGAGGAGCAGGCCAATGTTCACCTGTCCAAGTGCAGGAAGGTCCAGCATGAGCTGGAGGAGGCTGAGGAGCGTGCTGACATTGCAGAGTCCCAGGTCAACAAACTGAGAGTAAAGAGTCGCGACACTGGCAAGGTAAATATATACACATTCCAGCAAAAGAGACATATTAGAATATCTTTTAGCTCCATAAAATTGATGACAGACAATAACTTTACATGTATTCAGAGTATGATGTGGATGCCTCAGCATATGTACTGCAATGTATGATTTTTTGTATTTCTTTACAGGGAAAAGACGCAGCTGAGTAAAGCACTCTGGCGAATGGGCTGTTTCCAGTCATATAATATGATGTCAAATAAACCACAATAAAAAAGTGTTTTATCGCAAATTCCTGTCTGTATTATTTGATTTGAATCATTTCTCAGACAGCTAAGCAAAATAGCCAACAACATAAAGTATGCTGCATTTTGTTTTTAGATACACAGACAAGCTGTCACAAAATCAACACTCTGTTTGACAGGAATGATGAACAGAAAGTACATGCCAGCCTTTCAGAGAATGATAATATGAGACAATATGAGATCACTGTATTTCTCTCACATAAAGAATAGAAGAGGCCTAGAAGGAGAACTAACTTATACAGATAAAGAGGTTTCTTGCTTTTAATTATTATTATTCTTTTAACCTTAATGATCATGCCTTTATTTTGCTGGTTTTATATGGCCTGATGCTGAAACTGAAAGACTGAACCACACTGAGTAGTAAAATAAACAAAAGTTGACACAATACATTGGTTTTTCAATGGCAATAAAACATTTCTACAATGCAATGAAGAAAATAGAAAATAATTAGAATTACAGATTTTACAAAAAAGGTCTGAATACAATCTTTTCTTATTGTTCATGTTTCATTCTAATTAATTTCACTGTGTCCCAGTGATTTGTCTTTTGTTCAGTCTATGATACATGTACACGCTGTTAAGTTGTGGTGAATAAATATTTTGTTATATTGTATAGCTGGTTTCCTTATCTTTATGACAAAGTCATGATGAGGTCTTCTCTCTACAAGGCATGATAAATTTGTGGCAGCATTTAGAGATTTTTGGAAAAATGTTAAATAGGAATTAAAATGTTTTGTTTCACTTGGAATTCAAAGACTTCAAAGACACTGTTTCTGATTTGTGCTTGCTGACAAACATGATACATGTCATACACACTGTCCTGTCTCTGGGTAAAATAACAAAAATAAAATAAAATGTAAGAAAATGAAAATAAATTCATAAATAAATTAACATCTTTCTTAGATTTCAGTGCTGTAGATTATCATGTTATATATTATAATGATTATAATGACCACCCAGGGCTCAAATAAACGGAAGAATCTCTTAGTAATCTCATGAGGAACGTTGATTAATCTTTAGGAATGCTCATTAAATTAGAAATATATTACTTAAGACATAAACCCCCCGCGCCCCAATAAATAAATACATTTAATGAAATTAATAATAAAGGGAAATAGAACACTAATTTATTTTTAGATTGGTGTACATTCTGTAAAACATAAATGGTGTTCAAGAGCCCAAAATAAACTCTGAAGTACTGACCAAAATGTAATCAGTACTTTGAGTTTTTGTTGAAAATGAATGATCAAAGATATTGTAAATGAAGAATGATTATACAGCAGATAGTATAAGAACAATTGCAAAACTGTAGATAATATTACTGGAGTAGAGAAATTAAACAATCAAAGGGATATTTTTTAATTATTTATTATGATGAATCCAATTAAACTGAATTAATTAATTTAGAAAACACTGATGTCTTTTTATATTTGTGTACATTCTGTCAAACATACATGGTGTTCAAAAGCCCAAAATAAATTTTAACTGAAATACTGATGAGGCAAAACTCAAGTCGTCGTTATAACTGCAGCATGTGTCTTATCTGATATCCACTATCGCTGGCTCCATTTCCACATATGGCATGCATTCCATATTTAGATTTGGCTGTGTGTGCAAATCCTATTGAATATAAGGAGTCCTTCAGTGAATAGCAGTGTGTGATAGGAGACCTGTGAGATCCAGCTTGTGGTAAAACTATGTTCTCTACTTTTGACCACACAATATATTATTCAACTGGGAAATAATGTTGATGTTATGATTTATGTTAATGGTTTATGTGTATGTTAATCTAAATAGTGATGGAAACATTTCATTTAATTTGTGTTTTTTAACCTACTCTAATTAAATCTGCTTTGAACAGGTGGTGAATACGCTTGACAGAAAGGGGGTCAGGTGAGGAAACTTTAACATGTTTTTATTCTTCTTTATCAGTGTTGAATACATATGCAAACTATTGGTCAATCTTTGAATGGCTATAGTTATTCATTCAAAGATTTTGACAAAACTACACTGCAGTATTTATTCTCAGTACCAGCTAAAGCTGACAAAGACTGAATAACTACCCTGCAACAAAACAACAACAGGGCTGCAGTGTCTGCAAAATTTCAGTGTTCAGCAAAATTTCAAGTTCAGGTTTCTGTGTGTCTACATGGAATTCAGCCTAAATAGCAGATCCTTTGTGATATTTTATTACAATGTCATTCTTATTGTGTATAAGACATTTTGCTGAATATTTGTCTCCTTCCAGTTCAACACACTGGAACAGCTGTGCATCAACTTCACCAATGAGAAACTGCAACAGTTCTTCAACCACACCATGTTTGTCCTGGAGCAAGAGGAGTACAAGAAGGAGGGTATTGTCTGGGAGTTCATTGACTTTGGCATGGACTTGGCTGCCTGCATTGAGCTGATTGAAAAGGTAATTATTTAATGTTATCATTTTTTGTAAATGTTTTAATTTGACTTTAAAACAGTTATATATCATTTATTCATCTCTTAATAACATACTTCCAACTTTTTCAAGCCCATGGGCATCTTCTCCATCCTTGAAGAGGAGTGCATGTTCCCCAAGGCCACAGACACATCCTTCAAGAACAAGCTGTATGACCAGCATCTTGGCAAAAACAGAGCATTTGAGAAGCCAAAGCCCGCCAAAGGCAAGGCTGAGGCCCACTTCTCCCTGGTGCACTACGCTGGCACTGTGGACTACAATATCATCGGCTGGCTGGACAAGAACAAGGATCCACTGAATGAGTCTGTTCTGCAGCTGTACCAGAAATCCTCAGTTAAACTGCTGTCTCATCTGTATCCTCCTGTTGTTGAAGGTATGAATGTAATTGCAGTAAAGTCAAACACATAACTGGAATAATTCATGGAAATATTGAATCTCACTGACAAAATCTGTCTACTTTTCCACAGAGACTGGCAAGAAGGGAGGCAAGAAGAAGGGTGGTTCTATGCAGACTGTGTCTTCACAGTTCAGGGTAAGGTTTAACATTGCAAACTTGTATATGGACAGTTACTCAAACTCACAATTGTGATGTTTCATGACAAAAGTCAACATTTTGGCCCTACAGGAGAAATTGGGCAAGCTGATGACTAACTTGAGGAGCACACATCCTCACTTTGTGCGCTGTCTGATTCCCAATGAGTCAAAGACTCCAGGTACATGAAAAACATAATCTCAGTAGAGTGTTTTAGTGGTGGATTGGTTTGTTGGTATGGTTTACTTAATTGTGTACTTTTTCTAGCAGTAGAAAAAAAGAAGTAAATGAGGAATATCTTCTTTACAGGTCTGATGGAGAACTTCCTGGTCATCCACCAGCTCAGGTGTAATGGTGTCCTGGAGGGTATCAGAATCTGCAGAAAAGGTTTCCCCAGCAGAATCCCCTATGCTGACTTCAAGCAGAGGTATCATTGGAATGTCTAACATAATTTTTGATGACAGACTATTAAAAGAAAATGCACACACTGACTATTAACCCTCTCATCAAAGATACAAGGTGCTGAATGCCAGTGTCATCCCTGAGGGCCAGTTCATGGACAACAAGAAGGCTTCAGAGAAGCTGCTTGGGTCAATTGATGTTGATCATGACCAGTACAGATTTGGACACACCAAGGTAAGCAACATGATTTACTTACCATCTATGATATGTTTTTCAGTCCAGTGTGATTTTCTGTTAATTTTATGTACTATATCTATATCTATATCTACATCTATATCTATATCTATATCTATGTATCTATCTATAATGTTCATTTGGTGCCCAGACAATGGGAATGATGAACAAATAATTCAATGTTAGGAATGAAGTTGAGGGGTACAAAGAATTGCCTCTCATCATGCTACAATTACTTTTATTTTTTTATTTGTCCAGGTGTTCTTCAAGGCTGGTCTGCTGGGTACCCTTCAATGAATCAATCAATCAAACTTTATTTATAAAGCACTTTTCATACATGAAGAACGCAGCACAAAGTGCTTTACATGTTTAAGGGCAGCCCCCACCCCGCCCACCCTAGCACAAAAACAAAAACAAGCAGACACACACACACACACACACACACACACACACACACACACACACACACAATCAATAAAGTAAACTTAGAAAAATGTGGCTGAGTACAGAGGAGCCAGGTCAGGAAACACCATCACAGGAGGCTGTCTGCACTGGGCGCTGCTCACGGCCCACGACCAGGACGCCTCCACCCGGGCACCCACCTAGCTACAGGCAGATAGGCCCACCTATCTCCTCCCTTGAGGAGATGAGAGATGAAAAACTGGCATCTCTGGTCACCATGACTCAGGCTCTTTGCCATGTCTACGTCATGAGAAAGGAGTTTATGAAGATGATGGAGAGGAGGCATGTTGAAAATTGCAAATTTTGAAAAATGACTTGAAATCATGATGAAAAAATTTGTCCATAACAGCATCTTCCTCTTCACAGGGAAGCGATCTATGCCATCCAGTACAACGTCCGCTCATTCTTGAATGTGAAACACTGGGCATGGATGAAGGTGTACTACAATATCAAGCCTCTGCTGAAGAGTGCTGAAACTGGGAAGGAGCTGGCCAACATGAAGGAGAACTATGAGAAGATGAAAACAGACTTGGCTGCTGCCCTGGCCAAGAAGAAGGAACTGGAGGAGAAGATGGTGTCCATTGTGCAGGAGAAAAATGATCAGCAGCTGCAAGTAGCATCTGTAAGTACATTTATAGACTCATTTTAATGTTCAGCTCGAGGGTTCTCTGGAGCAAGAGAAGAAGCTGCGTATGGACCTTGAGAGAGCCAAGAGGAAGCTGGAGGGTGATCTGAAACTGGCCCAGGAATCCATCATGGATCTTGAGAATGACAAGCAACAGTCTGACGAGAAACTGAAAAAGTAAAATTGCCTTTGAATTTGTCGAACAACCATTCTTTTCAAAATTATGGTCAACAGCATGACGTCTTACAATGTACCTTTTTATTTTTTCTCACAGGAAGGACTTTGAAATCAGTCAGCTCCTGAGCAAGATTGAGGATGAGCAGTCATTGGGTACTCAGCTTCAGAAGAAGATCAAGGAGCTCCAGGTGACATATCATGTTACATAAAACATGACTGTATACATTGCCAGTTTGTGTATTATGAGTTAAATTTTACTGATAGAAAACACTCCTGCATTCAACAGGCCCGTATTGAGGAACTGGAGGAGGAGACTGAGGCTGAACGTGCAGCTTGTGCCAAGGTTGAGAAGCAGAGAGCTGACCTCTCCAGGGAACTTGAAGAGATCAGTGAGAGGCTGGAGGAGGCTGGTGGGGCCACTGCTGCTCAGATTGAGATGAACAAGAAGCGTGAAGCTGAGTTCCAGAAGGTCCGTCGTGACCTTGAGGAGTCCACTCTGCAGCATGAAGCCACTGCTGCTGCTCTTCGTAAGAAGCAGGCTGACAGCGTAGCTGAGCTGGGAGAGCAGATCGACAACCTCCAGCGTGTCAAGCAGAAGCTTGAGAAGGAAAAGAGTGAATACAAGATGGAGATTGATGACCTCTCCAGCAACATGGAGGCTGTTGCTAAAGCAAAGGTACACAACACATCAAACAGTCTTTTAATACCCAAAATATTACCATAAATAGGGCAATTAGGACTATGAATGTAATCTGATGACTGATTTGATCTGTCTTTTTCTCATTAGGGAAATCTTGAAAAGATGTGCCGTACTCTTGAGGACCAGCTAAGTGAACTGAAGACCAAAAATTATGAAAATGTCCGTCAAATCAATGACATGAGTGCACAAAGAGCACGTCTCCTGACAGAAAATGGTATCTACAAATGATAAGTGAACAATCTGTTGTGTGTTTTTGAGAATTGTGTTGCAAACTAACTTATCTTGACATCTTTCACACAAGGTGAGTTCAGTCGTCAAGTTGAGGAGAAAGAAGCTCTTGTCTCCCAGCTGACCAGAGGCAAACAGGCCTTCACACAGCAGATTGAGGAGTTGAAGAGACAGATTGAAGAAGAGGTTAAGGTAAGGAAACTGTAAGTATGTGCTGATAGACTTGTTTAATTAGACAATGTGCACACTGAATATTATTCCTTACACCAGGCCAAGAATGCTCTTGCCCATGGAGTGCAATCAGCCCGCCACGACTGTGACCTGCTGAGGGAGCAGTTTGAGGAGGAGCAGGAGGCTAAGGCTGAACTACAGCGTGGAATGTCCAAGGCCAACAGTGAGGTGGCTCAGTGGAGAACTAAGTATGAAACTGATGCTATCCAGCGTACTGAAGAGCTTGAGGAAGCCAAGTGAGTGCATTTTAAACAATTAAATGACCCAGTTTATGATAATAGAGGTGCTCAAGCTCAGGTGCTTTGCCTCATAAAAGAGGCAAATCTATATTTTACACATTCCAGCAGGAGAGACATATTAGTTATGGAGCATATGTACTGCAATGTATTAATTTTTTTTATTTCTTTACAGGGAAAAGACGCAGCTGAGTAAAGCACTCTGGCAAATGGGCTGTTTCCAATCATATAATATGATGTGAAATAAACCACAATAAAAAAGTCTTTTATCACAAATTCCTGTCTGTATTCTTTTGAAGTCATTGTGTCCTCCAAGAGAAAGCAAATGTGAGATTTGAATCATTTCTCAGACAGCTAAGCAAAATAGCCAACAACATAAAATATGCTGCATTTTGTTTTTAGATACACAGACAAGCTGTCACAAAATCAACACTCTGTTTGACAGGAATGATGAACAGAAAGTACATGCCAGCCTTTCAGAGAATGATAATATGAGACAATATGAGATCACTGTATTTCTCTCACATAAGAATAGAAGAGGCCTAGAAGGAGAACTAACTTATACAGATAAAGAGTTTTCTTGCTTTTAATTATTATTATTCTTTCAACCTTAATGATCATGCCTTTATTTTGCTGATTGTATATGGCCTGATGCTGAAACTGAAAGACTGAACCACACTGAGTAGTAAAATAAACAAAAGTTGACACAATACATTGGTTTTTCAATGGTAATAAAACATTTCTACAATGCAATGAAGAAAATAGAAAATAATTAGAATTACAGATTTTACAAAAAAGGTCTGAATACAATCTTTTCTTATTGTTCATGTTTCATTCTAATTAATTTCACTGTGTCCCAGTGATTTGTCTTTTGTTCAGTCTATGATACATGTACATGCTGTTAAGTTGTGGTGAATAAATATTTTGTTATATTGTATAGCTGGTTTCCTTATCTTTATGACAAAGTCATGATGAGGTCTTCTCTCTACAAGGCATGATAAATTTGTGGCAGCATTTAGAGATTTTTGGAAAAATGTTAAATAGGAATTGAAATGTTTTGTTTCACTTGGAATTCAAAGACTTCAAAGACACTGTTTCTGATTTGTGCTTGCTGACAAACGTGATACATGTCATACACACTGTCCTGTCTCTGGGTAAAATAACAAAAATAAAATAAAACCTAAGAAAATGAAAATAAATTCATAAATAAATTAACATCTTTCTTAGATTTCAGTGCTATAGATTATCATGTTATATATTATAATGATTATAATGACCACCTAGGGCTCAAATAAACGGAAGAATCTCTTAGTAATCTCATAAGGAACGTCTTTAGGAATGCTCATTAAATTAGAAATATATTAATTAAGACATAAACCCCCCTCGCCCCCAATAAATAAATACATTTAATGAAATTAATAATAAAGGGAAATAGAACACTAATTTATTTTTGGATTGGTGTACATTCTGTAAAATATAAATGGTGTTCAAGAGTCCAAAATAAACTTTGAAGTACTGACCAAAATGTAATCAGTACTTTGAGTTTTTGTTGAAAATGAATGATCAAAGATATTGTAAATGAAGAATGATTATACAGCAGATAGTATAAGAACAATTGCAAAACTGTAGATAATATTACTGGAGTAGAGAAATTAAACAATCAAAGGGATATTTTTTTAATTATTTATTATGATGAATCCAATTAAACTGAATTAATTAATTTAGAAAACACTGATGTCTTTTTATATTTCTGTATATTCTGTCAAACATACATGGTGTTCAAAAGCCCAAAATAAATTTTAACTGAAATACTGATGAGGCAAAACTCAAGTCGTCGTTATAACTGCAGCATGTGTCTTATCTGATATCCACTATCGCTGGCTCCATGTCCTCATTTGGCATGCATTACATATTTAGATTTGGCTGTGTGTGCAAATCCTATTGAATATAAGGAGTCCTTCAGTGAATAGCAGTGTGTGATAGGAGACCTGTGAGATCCAGCTTGTGGTAAAACTATGTTCTCTACTTTAGACAACACAATGTATTATTCAATTGGGAAATAATGTTGATGTTATGATTTATGTTAATGGTTTATGTGTATGTTAATCTAAATAGTGATGGAAACATTTCATTTAATTTGTGTTTTTTAACCTACTCTAATTAAATCTGCTTTGAACAGGTGGTGAATACGCTTGACAGAAAGGGGGTCAGGTGAGGAAACTTTAACATGTTTTTATTCTTCTTTATCAGTGTTGAATACATATGCAAACTATTGGTCAATCTTTGAATGGCCGTAGTTATTCATTCAAAGATTTTGACAAAACTACACTGCAGTATTTTTTCTCAGTACCAGCTAAAGCTGACAAAGACTGAATAACTACCCTGCAACAAAACAACAACAGGGCTGCAGTGTCTGCAAAATTTCAGTGTTCAGCAAAATTTCAAGTTCAGGTTTCTGTGTGTCTACATGGAATTCAGCCTTAAATAGCAGATCCTTTGTGATTTTACAACAGACAAACAAGCCGGCACCATGAGTACCGACGCGGAGATGGCCGTTTACGGCAAAGCTGCCATTTACCTCCGTAAACCAGAGAGGGAGAGAATTGAAGCTCAAAGCAAACCTTTTGATGCCAAGGCTGCCTGCTATGTGGCCGATGTTAAGGAGCTGTACTTGAAGGGAACAATCATCAAGAAAGATGGTGGCAAAGTCACTGTCAAAGTCCTGGACACTCAGGAGGTTGGTATCATTAAATCAAACTCAAATGGAAATTCAATATGATCAGTTCTCACTGAGACAAATGTCCTGTTCCAGGAGAGGACAGTTAAAGAAGATGACGTCACTCCAATGAACCCTCCCAAGTTTGATAAAATTGAGGACATGGCCATGATGACCCATCTCAATGAAGCCTCTGTGTTGTATAACCTTAAAGAGCGTTATGCAGCATGGATGATCTACGTAAGACTGCTAAGTAATCTGTTGAATGAAAAAAGACAAATATTTAAAATGGCTAAATTAACTGAGAGTTAACTGCTGAATCTCTGTGATCCCTTTCAGACCTACTCTGGGTTGTTCTGTGCCACTGTGAACCCCTACAAGTGGCTCCCAGTGTACGATGCTGAAGTTGTAAGTGCCTACAGAGGCAAGAAGCGTATGGAGGCTCCACCCCACATCTTCTCTGTCTCTGACAACGCTTTTCAGTTCATGCTTATTGGTAAGTTAGTTAAATTAAATTAGAATAACTGCAGAGCTTAACTGTATGAAGTTTCTATTTCAGTCAAAAAAATCTGTTGTTTTCTATTTAACAGATAGGGAGAACCAGTCTGTCTTGATCACGTAAGTTTCACATTTATTTATTTTGTTGAACATAATCAGATATGTTGATCAAATTCTGAAAAGTCTCTGTTCCTACCTAGTGGAGAATCTGGTGCTGGAAAGACTGTGAACACCAAGCGTGTCATCCAGTACTTTGCAACAATCTCAGTTGGTGGAGACAAGAAGAGGGACACCTCAAAGGTGGGAGTATACAACTGATAACAATCAAGATTTTTGAATATGGAATGATGTTCCAGTCATTTTCTGATGTCAGTTTTAAACCTGGATTACAGGGGTCTCTGGAGGATCAGATTATTGCAGCCAATCCCCTGCTGGAGGCCTATGGTAACGCCAAAACTATAAGGAATGACAACTCTTCTCGTTTTGTAAGTATGGAGGGATTTCTACATGTGAAAGAGATCTTGTTATACATTGCCCATAAGGAGGGACATTAAAATTTCATCTGTTCAAAACAGGGTAAATTCATCAGAATCCATTTCGGCACAACTGGCAAACTGGCTAGTGCTGATATTGAGACATGTGAGTAACAATTCTCAGAGTATATACAAATGTTTGAATTTAAAATTGACCAGGCTGTGTTTCTTATGAACACCTTTTGTAGATCTGCTGGAGAAGTCTAGAGTGACATTCCAGCTTCCTGATGAAAGAGGCTACCACATCTTCTACCAGATGATGACCAACCACAAACCTGAGATTATTGGTAAACAGACTGAGTTGTTGTATAATATGAAACTTACATGTTTAATAGATAACAATCTAATGAACTTGCCATGCATTTTTTGATCTCCAGAAATGGCACTTATCACAACCAACCCCTACGACTTCCCCATGTGTAGCATGGGTCAGATCACTGTGGCTAGTATTGATGACAAAGTTGAGCTGGAAGCCACTGATGTGAGTAATCTTTAATTCAATACATTACTTTTTTTTTCACTAATCAAAATTGCTATATTAAATGCATTTTTAAGTGTTTATATTTGTGTGGATACCTTTTTTTGAAAACAGAATGCTATTGATATCCTGGGCTTCAGTGGTGAGGAGAAGAATAGCATCTACAAGATGACTGGTGCTGTGCTCCACCATGGTAGCATGAAGTTCAAGCAGAAGCAGCGTGAGGAGCAGGCTGAGCCTGATGGCACAGATGGTGAGTATTAAATGTCAGAAAAACAGAGAACCTTGGTTCTTTATTATATCATGATGGAGGTTTATGGTCACATACTGTATTAACTGTAAATCAATGAACTATTTTCAGATGCTGACAAGGTGGCTTACTTGCTGGGTCTGAACTCCGCTGACATGCTGAAGGCTATGTGCTATCCCAGAGTGAAGGTCGGAAATGAGTATGTCACCAAGGGACAGACTGTACCTCAGGTAACTGAAATAACACGGTCTCAAATTTTTATTTTTATTTACATGTAGTACTTGCATATTTATAATACAATGGTCCCGCTTAGATTGTAACATCAGACACAGTGTGAACATCAGCCCTAATTTCGACAAAAGACTTCAATAAAAATGTGTCATACATTTTAAATTTGTATTCTTTTGTTTAATTTGTACCATTAAAGGACGTTCAGAACAGTAATGTAGCATTTCACAAAATGGTTGATTGACTTTTGTCAAATCACATCTTTGTTTTATTCAGGTGAATAACTCAGTGACTGCTCTGGCCAAGTCCATCTATGAAAAGATGTTCTTGTGGATGGTCGTCCGTATCAACGAGATGTTGGACACTAAACAAGCAAGGCAGTTCTACATCGGTGTCCTGGACATTGCTGGCTTTGAAATCTTTGATGTAAGCTTCATTTCCAACAATTTAGCTGCTGGTGTTTTTTTATTACAATATCATTTTTATTGTGTGCAAGACATTTTGCTGAATATTTGTGCCCTACCAGTTCAACACATTGGAACAGCTGTGCATCAACTTCACCAATGAGAAACTGCAACAGTTCTTCAACCACACCATGTTTGTCCTGGAGCAAGAGGAGTACAAGAAGGAGGGTATTATCTGGGAGTTCATTGACTTTGGCATGGACTTGGCTGCCTGTATTGAGCTGATTGAAAAGGTGATCATTTAAAGTTGTCATTTTTTGTAAATGTTTTAATTTGACTTTAAAACAGTTTTGACTTTAAAAAGTCATTTATTCATCACTTGATAACTTCCGACTTTTTTCAAGCCCATGGGCATCTTCTCCATCCTTGAAGAGGAGTGCATGTTCCCCAAGGCCACAGACGTATCCTTCAAGAACAAGCTGTATGACCAGCATCTTGGCAAAAACAGAGCATTTGAGAAGCCAAAGCCCGCCAAAGGCAAGGCTGAGGCCCACTTCTCCCTGGTGCACTACGCTGGTACCGTGGACTACAATATCATCGGCTGGCTGGACAAGAACAAGGATCCACTGAATGAGTCTGTTCTGCAGCTGTACCAGAAATCCTCAGTTAAACTGCTGTCTCATCTGTATCCTCCTGTTGTTGAAGGTATGAATGTAATTGCAGTAAAGTCAAACACATAACTGGAATAATTCATGGAAATACTGAATCTCACTGACAAAATCTGTCTACTTTTCCACAGAGACTGGCAAGAAGGGAGGCAAGAAGAAGGGTGGTTCTATGCAGACTGTGTCTTCACAGTTCAGGGTAAGGTTTAACATTGCAAACTTTCATCTGAACAGTTTTTACTCACAATTGTGATGTTTCATGACAAAAGTCAACATTTTGGCTCTACAGGAGAACTTGGGCAAGCTGATGACTAACTTGAGGAGCACACATCCTCACTTTGTGCGCTGTCTGATTCCCAATGAGTC
The DNA here is from genome assembly GCA_033000465.1 of Sciaenops ocellatus. NCBI lineage: Eukaryota > Metazoa > Chordata > Actinopteri > Sciaenidae > Sciaenops > Sciaenops ocellatus. The sequence goes on along the minus strand of CP136871.1, from coordinate 6,062,759 downwards.
AAAGACTCCAGGTACATGAAAAACATAATCTCAGTAGAGTGTTTTAGGGGTGGATTGGTTTGTTGGTATGGTTTACTTAATGTTGTACTGCTACAACCAATAGAAAAAAGAAGTAAATGGGGAATATCTTCTTTACAGGTCTGATGGAGAACTTCCTGGTCATCCACCAGCTCAGGTGTAATGGTGTCCTGGAGGGTATCAGAATCTGCAGAAAAGGTTTCCCCAGCAGAATCCCCTATGCTGACTTCAAGCAGAGGTATCATTGGAATGTCTAACATAATTTTATAACTGCATAAATGAAGACAGACTATTAAAAGAAAATGCACACACTGACTATTAACTCTCTCATGAAAGGTACAAAGTGCTGAATGCCGGTGTCATCCCTGAGGGCCAGTTCATGGACAACAAGAAGGCTTCAGAGAAGCTGCTTGGGTCAATTGATGTTGATCATGACCAGTACAGATTTGGACACACCAAGGTAAGCAACATGATTTACTTACCAGCTATGATTTGTTTTTCAATCCAGTGTGTCCCCCATTTTCTGTTAATTGTATGTAATATATCTATATCTATATCTATCTATAATGTTAATTTGGTGCCCAGACAATGGGAATGATGAACAAATGATTCAATGTTAGGAATGAAGTTGAGGGGTCAGTACACCACCATTTATAAAAGAACCATTGCGAAATGAGGGTTGGTGAAATGTTTTTATTGTTTGTTTTAAAGGGTAGAAAGAATTCACTCTCATCATGCTACATTACTTTTATTTTTTATTTGTCCAGGTGTTCTTCAAGGCTGGTCTGCTGGGTACCCTTGAGGAGATGAGAGATGAAAAACTGGCATCTCTGGTCACCATGACTCAGGCTCTTTGCCGTGGCTATGTCATGAGAAAGGAGTTTGTGAAGATGATGGAGAGGAGGCATGTTGAAAATAGCAAATTCTGAGAGATAGTATGAAAAATAATGAAAGACGGGATTGTCTATAACATCAAATTTTTCTCTACAGGGAAGCCATCTATACCATCCAGTACAACGTCCGCTCGTTCACAAATGTGAAAAACTGGCCATGGATGAAGGTGTACTACAAGATCAAGCCTCTGCTTCAGAGTGCTGAAACTGAGAAGGAGCTGGCCAACATGAAGGAGAACTATGAGAAGATGAAAACAGACTTGGCTGCTGCCCTGGCCAAGAAGAAGGAACTGGAGGAGAAGATGGTGTCCATTGTGCAGGAGAAAAATGATCTGCAGCTGCAAGTAGCATCTGTAAGTACATTTTTCAGTGTTTTCTTTTTGTTTGTTTCATTTGTTTGTTTGTTTGTTTGCTAAGGTCTATTCTCATATAATGAACTAGGACTCTGAGAATCTGTCAGATGCTGAGGAAAGATGTGAGGGACTTATCAAGAGTAAGATTCAGATGGAGGCCAAACTCAAAGAGACAACCGAGAGACTGGAGGATGAAGAGGAAATCAATGCTGAGCTCACTGCTAAGAAGAGAAAGCTGGAGGATGAATGCTCTGAGCTGAAGAAGGATATTGATGATCTGGAGCTTACCTTGGCCAAAGTGGAGAAGGAGAAACATGCCACTGAGAACAAGGTTTGTTGATGTCAAAATATTTAATAATTCAAAGAACATTTAAGGATTACTATGTGAAAACAACATCTTTCTTTTCAAATTAGGTGAAGAACCTGACTGAGGAGATGGCTTCTCAGGATGAGAGCATTGCTAAGCTGACCAAAGAAAAGAAAGCCCTTCAGGAGGCTCATCAGCAGACTCTTGATGACCTGCAGGCTGAGGAAGACAAAGTCAACACTCTGACCAAGGCCAAGACTAAGCTTGAGCAGCAAGTGGATGATGTAAGTTTACAGAGTCACCTGGAATGTCAAAGCAAGACTCCTCTTGAACGTGAAATTTAAAGACTCATTTTAACGTTCAGCTCGAGGGTTCTCTGGAGCAAGAGAAGAAGCTGCGTATGGACCTTGAGAGAGCCAAGAGGAAGCTGGAGGGTGATCTGAAACTGGCCCAGGAATCCATCATGGATCTTGAGAATGACAAGCAGCAGTCTGACGAGAAACTGAAAAAGTAAAATTGCCTTTGAATTTGTCAAACAACCATTCGTTTTAAAATTATGGTCAACTGCATGACGTCTTACAATGTACCTTTTTATTTTTTCTCACAGGAAGGACTTTGAAATCAGTCAGCTCCTGAGCAAGATTGAGGATGAGCAGTCATTGGGTGCTCAGCTTCAGAAGAAGATCAAGGAGCTCCAGGTGACATATCATGTTACATAAAACATTACTGTATACATCGTCATTTTGTGTATGATGAGTTAAATTTTACTGATAGAAAACACTCCTGAATTCAACAGGCCCGTATTGAGGAACTGGAGGAGGAGACTGAGGCTGAACGTGCAGCTCGTGCCAAGGTTGAGAAGCAGAGAGCTGACCTCTCCAGGGAACTTGAAGAGATCAGTGAGAGGCTGGAGGAGGCTGGTGGGGCCACTGCTGCTCAGATTGAGATGAACAAGAAGCGTGACGCTGAGTTCCAGAAGGTCCGTCGTGACCTTGAAGAGTCCACTCTGCAGCATGAAGCCACTGCTGCTGCTCTTCGTAAGAAGCAGGCTGACAGCGTAGCTGAGCTGGGAGAACAGATCGACAACCTCCAGCGTGTCAAGCAGAAGCTTGAGAAGGAAAAGAGTGAATACAAGATGGAGATTGATGATCTCTCCAGCAACATGGAGGCTGTTGCTAAAGCAAAGGTACACAACACATCAAATAGTCTTTTAATACCCAAATTATTACCATAAATAGGACAATTAGGATTCTAAATGTAATCTGATGACTGATTTGATCTGTCTTTTTCTCATTAGGGAAATCTTGAAAAGATGTGCCGTACTCTTGAGGACCAGCTAAGTGAACTGAAGACCAAAAATGATGAAAATGTCCGTCAAATCAATGACATGAGTGCACAAAGAGCACGTCTCCTGACAGAAAATGGTATCTACAAATGATTAATGAACAATCTGTTGGGTGTTTTTGAGAATTGTGGCGCAAACTAACTTATCTTGACATCTTTCACACAAGGTGAGTTCAGCCGTCAAGTTGAAGAGAAAGAAGCTCTTGTCTCCCAGCTGACCAGAGGCAAACAGGCCTTCACACAACAGATTGAGGAGTTGAAGAGACAGATTGAAGAAGAGGTTAAGGTAAGGAAACTGTAAGTACGTGTTGATAGATGTTTAATTAGACAATGTGCACACTGAATATTATTCCTTACACCAGGCCAAGAATGCTCTTGCCCATGGAGTGCAATCAGCCCGCCACGACTGTGACCTGCTGAGGGAGCAGTTTGAGGAGGAGCAGGAGGCCAAGGCTGAACTACAGCGTGGAATGTCCAAGGCTAACAGTGAGGTGGCTCAGTGGAGATCTAAGTATGAAACTGATGCTATCCAGCGCACTGAGGAGCTTGAGGAAGCCAAGTGAGTGCATTTTAAACAATTAAATGACCCAGTTTATGATAATAGAGGTGCTCAACTAACTCACAATCTGTTTTTTTTTGTATCAGGACTTTGGTTTAAAGAAATATATCCAAACATGACAATTTAACATTTGTTTTCTATCTTATTTAGAAGCAAAGTATTTGGATTTCAGCACTCTGTTCAAATGTTTATTAAGTCAGGGTTTTATATAAGCAAAAACATCTGAAAACATAATCTTTTAAGAGATAAATTACAACTCTTTCAAACAGGAAAAAGTTGGCCCAGCGCCTTCAGGAGGCTGAGGAGCAGATCGAGGCAGTGAATTCCAAGTGTGCTTCTCTTGAGAAAACCAAACAGAGGCTCCAGAGTGAGGTGGAGGACCTCATGATTGATGTGGAGAGAGCTAATGCACTGGCTGCCAATCTGGACAAGAAGCAGAGGAACTTCGACAAGGTTGCAACGTTTACTTTGTGTGAACATGAGATAAAATCAAAAAAATTGAATAATAACTAAGTTATCTGTATTGTTGTTAAAATTAGGTCTTGGCAGAGTGGAAGCAGAAGTACGAAGAGGGTCAGGCAGAGCTTGAGGGAGCTCAGAAGGAGGCTCGTTCTCTTGGCACTGAGCTGTTCAAGATGAAGAACTCTTATGAGGAAGCTCTGGATCAGCTGGAGACCATGAAGCGTGAAAACAAGAACCTCCAGCGTGAGTTCTGACCACTCTATGTAACAGTTATTGTATTCAACACAATTGTATGTGCTAGAATGAAGTTTAGATATTTTATATTTTAAGGCTGAACACTATCAAACACATTTCTCTGCAGAGGAGATCTCAGATCTGACTGAACAGATTGGTGAGACTGGCAAGAGCATCCATGAGCTGGAGAAGGCCAAGAAGCAGGTGGAGACAGAGAAGTCTGAGATCCAGACAGCTCTTGAAGAGGCTGAGGTACAATTCTTCTGCAAAGATCTTCTGAAAACCCATGGACAAATGTATTATGAATGGTTTGAAGGCAGATAATAATATTTTATTCTTTAAAATCATTAGGGAACTCTGGAGCATGAAGAGTCTAAGATCCTGCGTGTCCAGCTGGAGCTCAACCAGATTAAGGGTGAGGTGGACAGGAAGCTGGCAGAGAAGGATGAGGAGATGGAGCAGATCAAGAGGAACAGCCAGAGGGTGATGGACTCCATGCAGAGCACTCTGGATTCTGAGGTCAGGAGCAGGAATGATGCCCTGAGAATCAAGAAGAAGATGGAGGGAGACCTGAATGAGATGGAGATTCAGTTGAGCCATGCCAATCGCCAGGCTGCTGAGTCCCAGAAGCAGCTGAGGAATGTGCAGGCACAGCTCAAGGTATTGTAAGACATCAAGATTGCACAATGGACTATTGTCAGCGCACATACATTTTGACAGTTGACATTTTGAATACTCTGCTGATGTTTTTTCACCAGGATGCTCAACTGCACCTTGATGATGCTGTCAGAGCCCAGGATGACCTCAAGGAACAAGCTGCTATGGTGGAGCGCAGGAATGGTCTCATGATGGCTGAAATTGAGGAACTTAGAGCTGCTCTTGAACAGACAGAGAGAAGCCGCAAAGTGGCTGAACAGGAGCTGGTGGATGCCAGTGAGCGCGTTGGACTTCTGCACTCTCAGGTGAACAAATACCAAATACCACTATTTTGTATCATATATATGTTTTTGTTTTTAAATAATCAGGCATGTAATGACTTAAATGACCAAATCTTTTTACTTTTTAGAACACAAGCCTTATGAACACCAAGAAGAAGCTTGAGGCTGACCTTGTCCAGATTCAGGGTGAAGTTGATGACACTGTTCAGGAAGCAAGGAATGCTGAGGAGAAGGCCAAGAAGGCCATCACTGATGTAGGTTAAATTTCCTTTGTTTTTTGTTTTACTCCACGTAAAGTGTGTTTTTTCCAATATTTCCAATTATCATTTGACGTTGTCTCCTTTAGGCTGCTATGATGGCTGAGGAGCTGAAGAAGGAGCAGGATACTAGTTCTCACCTGGAGAGGATGAAGAAGAACCTGGAGGTTGCTGTTAAAGACCTGCAGCATCGCCTGGATGAGGCTGAGAATCTGGCCATGAAGGGTGGCAAGAAGCAGCTCCAGAAACTTGAGTCAAGAGTAAGACAATTTTCTTTAGAATTGCACAGTTCAAAAAATGTAGTAAAATATGCATAAGATGTGGATTCCAAATATTTCATACATTTTCTGTTTTTCTGAAGGTGCGTGATCTGGAGGCAGAGGTTGAGGCTGAGCAGAGACGTGGAGCAGATGCTGTTAAGGGTGTCCGCAAATATGAGAGGAGAGTAAAAGAGCTCACCTATCAGGTACAACTACAACACATTGCGTTATGTACAGTATAAATCAATACATTATACTTACAGTTACAGATTTTGAAAGAGGCGAATCTATATTTTCTATTGCAGACTGAGGAAGACAAGAAAAATGTTACCAGGCTGCAGGACTTGGTTGACAAATTGCAGCTCAAGGTGAAGGCCTACAAGAGGCAGGCTGAGGAAGCGGTAAGGACAAAAGATCTGTTTTAAACGATGGGAACTTGATATGTCATTGTTAATTTATGCACAGTAGACCTCGTGAGCTTTTTTTGGGCATAAAAGCATCTTTCCGTGTTTTGTGTGTTGCATTTCAGGAGGAGCAGGCCAATGTTCACCTGTCCAAGTGCAGGAAGGTCCAGCATGAGCTGGAGGAGGCTGAGGAGCGTGCTGACATTGCAGAGTCCCAGGTCAACAAACTGAGAGTAAAGAGCCGTGACTCTGGCAAGGTAAATATATACACATTCCAGCAGGAGAGACATATTAGAATATCTTTTAGCTCCATAAAATTGATGACAGACAATAACTTTACATGTATTCAGAGTATGATGTGGATGCCTGAGCATATGTACTGCAATGTATAATTTTTTGTATTTCTTTACAGGGTAAAGATGCAGCTGAGTAAAGCACTCTGGCAAATGGGCTGTTTCCAGTCATATAATATGATGTCAAATAAACCACAATAAAAAAGTGTTTTATCACAAATTCCTGTCTGTATTATTTTGACGTCATTGTGTCCGCCAAGAGAAAGCAAATGTGAGATTTGAATCATTTCTCAGACAGGTAAGCAAAAAAGCCAACAACAGAAAGTATGCTGCATTTTGTTTTTAGATACACAGACAAGCTGTCACAAAATCAACACTCTGTTTGACAGGAATGATGAACAGAAAGTACATGCCAGCCTTTCAGAGAATGATAATATGAGACAATATGAGATCACTGTATTTCTCTCACATAAAGAATAGAAGAGGCCTAGAAGGAGAACTAACTTATACAGATAAAGAGGTTTCTTGCTTTTAATTATTATTATTCTTTCAACCTTAATGATCATGCCTTTATTTTGCTGATTTTATATGGCCTGATGCTGAAACTGAAAGACTGAACCACACTGAGTAGTAAAATAAACAAAAGTTGACACAATACATTGGTTTTTCAATGGTAATAAAACATTTCTACAATGCAATGAAGAAAATAGAAAATAATTAGAATTACAGATTTTACAAAAAAGGTCTGAATACAATCTTTTCTTATTATTCATGTTTCATTCTAATTAATTTCACTGTGTCCCAGTGATTTGTCTTTTGTTCAGTCTATGATACATGTACATGCTGTTAAGTTGTGGTGAATAAATATTTTGTTATATTGTATAGCTGGTTTTCTTTTCTTTATGACAAAGTCATGATGAGGTGATCTCTTTACAAGGCATGATAAATTTGTGGCAGCATTCAGAGATTTTTGGAAAAATGTTAAATAGGAATTGAAATGTTTTGTTTCACTTGGAATTCAAAGACTTCAAAGACACTGTTTCTGATTTGTGCTTGCTGACAAACGTGATACATGTCATACACACTGTCCTGTCTCTGGGTAAAATAACAAAAATAAAATAAAACCTAAGAAAATGAAAATAAATTCATAAATAAATTAACATCTTTCTGAGATTTCAGTGCTGTAGATTATCATGTTATATATTATAATAATAATAATGACCACTCAGAGCTCAAATAAATGAAAGATTAATCTTTAGGACTGCTCATTAAATTAGAAATATATTAATTAAGACATATACCCCCTGCGCCCCCAATAAATAAATACATTTAATGAAATTAATAATAAAGGGGAATAGAACACTAATTTATTTTTAGATTGGTGTACATTCTGTAAAACATAAATGGTGTTCAAGAGCCCAAAATAAACTCTGAAGTACTGACCAAAATGTAATCAGTAGTTTGAGTTTTTGTTGAAAATGAATGATCAAAGATATTGTAAATGAAGAATGATTATACAGCAGATAGTATAAGAACAATTGCAAAACTGTAGATAATATTACTGGAGTAGAGAAATTAAACAATCAAAGGGATATTTTTTTAATTATTTATTATGATGAATCCAATTAAACTGAATTAATTAATTTAGAAAACACTGATGTCTTTTTATATTTGTGTATATTCTGTCAAACATACGTGGTGTTCAAAAGCCCAAAATAAACTTTAATTGAAATACTGATGAGGCAAAACTCAAGTCGTCGTTATAACTGCAGCATGTGTCTTATCTGATATCCACTATCGCTGGCTGCATGTCCTCATTTGGCATGCATTACATATTTAGATTTGGCTGTGTGTGCAAATCCTATTGAATATAAGGAGTCCTTCAGTGAATAGCAGTGTGCATAGGAGACCTGTGAGATCCAGCTTGTGGTAAAACTATGTTCTCTACTTTAGACCACACAATATATTATTCAATTGGGAAATAATGTTGATGTTATGATTTATGTTAATGGTTTATGTGTATGTTAATCTAAATAGTGATGGAAACATTTCATTTAATTTGTGTTTTTTAACCTACTTTAAATAAATCTGCTTTGAACAGGTGGTGAATACGCTTGACAGAAAGGGGGTCAGGTGAGGAAACTTTAAAATGTTTTTATTCTTCTTTATCAGTGTTGAATACATATGCAAACTATTGGTCAATCTTTGAATGGCCATAGTCATTCATTCAAAGATTTTGACAAAACTACACTGCAGTATTTTTTCTCAGTACCAGCTAAAGCTGACAAAGACTGAATAACTACCCTGCAACAAAACAACAACAGGGCTGCAGTGTCTGCAAAATTTCAGTGTTCAGCAAAATTTCAAGTTCAGGTTTCTGTGTGTCTACATGGAATTCAGCCTTAAATAGCAGATCCTTTGTGATTTTACAACAGACAAACAAGCCGGCACCATGAGTACCGACGCGGAGATGGCCGTTTACGGCAAAGCTGCCATTTACCTCCGTAAACCAGAGAGGGAGAGGATTGAGGCTCAAAGCAAACCTTTTGATGCCAAGGCTGCCTGCTATGTGGCCGATGCTAAGGAGCTGTACTTGAAGGGAACAATCATCAAGAAAGATGGTGGCAAAGTCACTGTCAAAGTCCTGGACACTCAGGAGGTTGGTATCATTAAATCAAACTCAAATGGAAATTCAATATGATCAGTTCTCACTGAGACAAATGTCCTGTTCCAGGAGAGGACAGTTAAAGAAGATGACGTCACTCCAATGAACCCTCCCAAGTTTGATAAAATTGAGGACATGGCCATGATGACCCATCTCAATGAAGCCTCTGTGTTGTATAACCTTAAAGAGCGTTATGCAGCATGGATGATCTACGTAAGACTGCTAAGTAATCTGTTGAATGAAAAAAGACAAATATTTAAAATGGCTAAATTAACTGAGAGTTAACTGTTGAATCTCCATGATCCCTTTCAGACCTACTCTGGATTGTTCTGTGCCACTGTGAACCCCTACAAGTGGCTCCCAGTGTACGATGCTGAAGTTGTGAGTGCCTACAGAGGCAAGAAGCGTATGGAGGCTCCACCCCACATCTTCTCTGTCTCTGACAACGCTTTTCAGTTCATGCTTATTGGTAAGTTAGTTAAATTAAATTAGTATAACTGCAGAATTTAAGTGTATGAGGTTTCTATTTCAGTCAAAAAAGTCTTTTGTTTTCTATTTAACAGATAGGGAGAACCAGTCTGTCTTGATCACGTAAGTTTCACATTTGTTTATGTTGTTGAACATAATCAGATATGTTGATCAAATTCTGAAAAGTCTCTGTTCCTACCTAGTGGAGAATCTGGTGCTGGAAAGACTGTGAACACCAAGCGTGTCATCCAGTACTTTGCAACAATCTCAGTTGGTGGAGACAAGAAGAGGGACACCTCAAAGGTGGGAGTATACAATTGATAACAATCAAGATTTTTGAATATGGAATGATGTTCCAGTCATTTTCTGATGTCAGTTTTAAACCTGGATTATAGGGGTCTCTGGAGGATCAGATTATTGCAGCCAATCCCCTGCTGGAGGCCTATGGTAACGCCAAAACTATAAGGAATGACAACTCTTCTCGTTTTGTAAGTATGGACGGATTTCTACATGCGAAAGAGATCTTGTTATACATTGCCCATAAGGAGGGACATTAAAACTTCATTTGTACAAAACAGGGTAAATTCATCAGAATCCATTTCGGCACAACTGGCAAACTGGCTAGTGCTGATATTGAGACATGTGAGTAACAATTCTCAGAGTACATACAAATGTTTGAATTTAGAATTGATCAGGCTGTGACTTATGAACACTTTTTGTAGATCTGCTGGAGAAGTCCAGAGTGACATTCCAGCTTCCTGATGAAAGAGGCTACCACATCTTCTACCAGATGATGACCAACCACAAACCTGAGATCATTGGTAAACAGACTGAGTTGTTGTACAATGTGAAACTTACATGTTTAATAGATAACAATCTAATGAACTTGCCATGTATTTTTTGATCTCCAGAAATGGCACTTATCACAACCAACCCCTATGACTTCCCCATGTGTAGCATGGGTCAGATCACTGTGGCTAGCATTGATGACAAAGTTGAGCTGGAAGCCACTGATGTGAGTAATCTTTACTTCAATACATTACTTTTTTCCTTTTTATTCATCAAAATTGCTCTATTAAATGCATTTTTAAGTGTTTATATTTGTGTGGATACCTCTTTTGAAAACAGAATGCTATTGATATCCTGGGCTTCAGTGGTGAGGAGAAGAATAGCATCTACAAGATGACTGGTGCTGTGCTCCACCATGGTAGCATGAAGTTCAAGCAGAAGCAGCGTGAGGAGCAGGCTGAGCCTGATGGCACAGACGGTGAGTATTAAATGTCAGAAAAACAGAGAACCTTGGTTCTTTATTATATCATGATGGAGGTTAATGGTCACATACTGTATTAACTGTAAATCAATGAACTATTTTCAGATGCTGACAAGGTGGCTTACTTGCTGGGTCTGAACTCCGCTGACATGCTGAAGGCTATGTGCTATCCCAGAGTGAAGGTCGGAAATGAGTATGTCACCAAGGGACAGACTGTACCTCAGGTAACTGAAATAACACGGTCTCAATTTTTTATTTTTATTTACATGTAGTACTTGCATATTTATAATACAATGGTCCCGCTTAGATTGTAACATCAGACACAGTGTGAACATCAGCCCTAATTTCGACAAAAGACTTCAATAAAAATGTGTCATACATTTTAAATTTGTATTCTTTTGTTTAATTTGTACCATTAAAGGATGTTCAGAACAGTAATGTAGCATTTCACAAAATGGTTGATTGACTTTTGTCAAATCACATATTTGTTTTATTCAGGTGAATAACTCAGTGACTGCTCTGGCCAAGTCCATCTATGAAAAGATGTTCTTGTGGATGGTCGTCCGTATCAACGAGATGTTGGACACTAAACAAGCAAGGCAATACTACATCGGTGTCCTGGACATTGCTGGCTTTGAAATCTTTGATGTAAGCTTCATTTCCAACAATTTAGCTGCTGGTGTTTTTTTGTTACAATATCATTTTTATTGTGTGCAAGACATTTTGCTGAATATTTGTGCCCTACCAGTTCAACACACTGGAACAGCTGTGCATCAACTTCACCAATGAGAAACTGCAACAGTTCTTCAACCACACCATGTTTGTCCTGGAGCAAGAGGAGTACAAGAAGGAGGGTATTATCTGGGAGTTCATTGACTTTGGCATGGACTTGGCTGCCTGCATTGAGCTGATTGAAAAGGTGATCATTTAAAGTTGTCATTTTTTGTAAATGTTTTAATTTGACTTCAAAACAGTTTTGACTTTAAAAAGTCATTTATTCATCACTTGATAACTTCCGACTTTTTTCAAGCCCATGGGCATCTTCTCCATCCTTGAAGAGGAGTGCATGTTCCCCAAGGCCACAGACGTATCCTTCAAGAACAAGCTGTATGATCAGCATCTTGGCAAAAACAGAGCATTTGAGAAGCCAAAGCCCGCCAAAGGCAAGGCTGAGGCCCACTTCTCCCTGGTGCACTACGCTGGCACTGTGGACTACAATATCATCGGCTGGCTGGACAAGAACAAGGATCCACTGAATGAGTCTGTTCTGCAGCTGTACCAGAAATCCTCAGTTAAACTGCTGTCTCATCTGTATCCTCCTGTTGTTGAAGGTATGAATGTAATTGCAGTAAAGTCAAACACATAACTGGAATAATTCATGGAAATACTGAATCTCACTGACAAAATCTGTCTACTTTTCCACAGAGACTGGCAAGAAGGGAGGCAAGAAGAAGGGTGGTTCTATGCAGACTGTGTCTTCACAGTTCAGGGTAAGGTTTAACATTGCAAACTTTCATCTGAACAGTTTTTACTCACAATTGTGATGTTTCATGACAAAAGTCAACATTTTGGCTCTACAGGAGAACTTGGGCAAGCTGATGACTAACTTGAGAAGCACACATCCTCACTTTGTGCGCTGTCTGATTCCCAATGAGTCAAAGACTCCAGGTACATGAAAAACATAATCTCAGTAGAGTGTTTTAGGGGTGGATTGGTTTGTTGGTATGGTTTACTTAATGTTGTACTGCTACAACCAATAGAAAAAAGAAGTAAATGGGGAATATCTTCTTTACAGGTCTGATGGAGAACTTCCTGGTCATCCACCAGCTCAGGTGTAATGGTGTCCTGGAGGGTATCAGAATCTGCAGAAAAGGTTTCCCCAGCAGAATCCCCTATGCTGACTTCAAGCAGAGGTATCATTGGAATGTCTAACATAATTTTATAACTGCATAAATGAAGACAGACTATTAAAAGAAAATGCACACACTGACTATTAACTCTCTCATGAAAGGTACAAAGTGCTGAATGCCGGTGTCATCCCTGAGGGCCAGTTCATGGACAACAAGAAGGCTTCAGAGAAGCTGCTTGGGTCAATTGATGTTGATCATGACCAGTACAGATTTGGACACACCAAGGTAAGCAACATGATTTACTTACCAGCTATGATTTGTTTTTCAATCCAGTGTGTCCCCCATTTTCTGTTAATTGTATGTAATATATCTATATCTATATCTATCTATAATGTTAATTTGGTGCCCAGACAATGGGAATGATGAACAAATGATTCAATGTTAGGAATGAAGTTGAGGGGTCAGTACACCACCATTTATAAAAGAACCATTGAGAAATGAGGGTTGGTGAAATGTTTTTATTGTTTGTTTTAAAGGGTAGAAAGAATTCCCTCTCATCATGCTACATTACTTTTATTTTTTATTTGTCCAGGTGTTCTTCAAGGCTGGTCTGCTGGGTACCCTTGAGGAGATGAGAGATGAAAAGCTGGCATCTCTGGTCAGCATGACTCAGGCTCTTTGCCGTGGCTACGTCATGAGAAAGGAGTTTGTGAAGATGATGGAGAGGAGGCATGTTGAAAATAGCAAATTCTGAGAGATAGTATGAAAAATAATGAAAGACGGGATTGTCTATAACATCAAATTTTTATCTACAGGGAAGCCATCTATACCATCCAGTACAACGTCCGCTCATTCACAAATGTGAAAAACTGGCCATGGATGAAGGTGTACTACAAGATCAAGCCTCTGCTTAAGAGTGCTGAAACTGAGAAGGAGCTGGCCAACATGAAGGAGAACTATGAGAAGATGAAAACAGACTTGGCTGCTGCCCTGGCCAAGAAGAAGGAACTGGAGGAGAAGATGGTGTCCATTGTGCAGGAGAAAAATGATCTGCAGCTGCAAGTAGCATCTGTAAGTACATTTTTCAGTGTTTTCTTTTTGTTTGTTTCATTTGTTTGTTTGTTTGTTTGTTTGCTAAGGTCTATTTTCATATAATGAACTAGGAATCTGAGAATCTGTCAGATGCTGAGGAAAGATGTGAGGGACTTATCAAGAGTAAGATTCAGATGGAGGCCAAACTCAAAGAGACAACCGAGAGACTGGAGGATGAAGAGGAAATCAATGCTGAGCTCACTGCTAAGAAGAGAAAGCTGGAGGATGAATGCTCTGAGCTGAAGAAGGATATTGATGATCTGGAGCTTACCTTGGCCAAAGTGGAGAAGGAGAAACATGCCACTGAGAACAAGGTTTGTTGATGTCAAAATATTTAATAATTCAAAGAACATTTAAGGATTACTATGTGAAAACAACATCTTTCTTTTCAAATTAGGTGAAGAACCTGACTGAGGAGATGGCTTCTCAGGATGAGAGCATTGCTAAGCTGACCAAAGAAAAGAAAGCCCTTCAGGAGGCTCACCAGCAGACTCTTGATGACCTGCAGGCTGAGGAAGACAAAGTCAACACTCTGACCAAGGCCAAGACTAAGCTTGAGCAGCAAGTGGATGATGTAAGTTTACAGAGTCACCTGGAATGTCAAAGCAAGACTCCTCTTGAACATGAAATTTAAAGACTCATTTTAACGTTCAGCTCGAGGGTTCTCTGGAGCAAGAGAAGAAACTGCGTATGGACCTTGAGAGAGCCAAGAGGAAGCTGGAGGGTGATCTGAAACTGGCCCAGGAATCCATCATGGATCTTGAGAATGACAAGCAGCAGTCTGACGAGAAACTGAAAAAGTAAAATTGCCTTTGAATTTGTCAAACAACCATTCGTTTTAAAATTATGGTCAACTGCATGACGTCTTACAATGTACCTTTTTATTTTTTCTCACAGGAAGGACTTTGAAATCAGTCAGTTCCTTAGCAAGATTGAGGATGAGCAGTCATTGGGTGCTCAGCTTCAGAAGAAGATCAAGGAGCTCCAGGTGACATATCATGTTACATAAAAAAATACTGTATACATTGTCATTTTGTGTGTGATGAGTTAAATTTTGCTGATAGAAAACACTCCTGCATTCAACAGGCCCGTATTGAGGAACTGGAGGAGGAGACTGAGGCTGAACGTGCAGGTCGTGCCAAGGTTGAGAAGCAGAGAGCTGACCTCTCCAGGGAACTTGAAGAGATCAGTGAGAGGCTGGAGGAGGCTGGTGGGGCCACTGCTGCTCAGATTGAGATGAACAAGAAGCGTGACGCTGAGTTCCAGAAGGTCCGTCGTGACCTTGAAGAGTCCACTCTGCAGCATGAAGCCACTGCTGCTGCTCTTCGTAAGAAGCAGGCTGACAGCGTAGCTGAGCTGGGAGAGCAGATCGACAACCTCCAGCGTGTCAAGCAGAAGCTTGAGAAGGAAAAGAGTGAATACAAGATGGAGATTGATGACCTCTCCAGCAACATGGAGGCTGTTGCTAAAGCAAAGGTAGAGAAAACATCAAATAGTCTTTTAATACCCAAATTATTACCATAAATAGGGCAATTAGGATTCTAAATGTAATCTGATGACTGATTTGATCTGTCTTTTTCTCATTAGGGAAATCTTGAAAAGATGTGCCGTACTCTCGAGGACCAGCTAAGTGAACTGAAGACCAAAAATGATGAAAATGTCCGTCAAATCAATGACATGAGTGCACAAAGAGCACGTCTCCTGACAGAAAATGGTATCTACAAATGATATGTGAACAATCTGTTGTGTTTTTGAGAATTGTGGTGAAAACTAACATATCTTGACATCTTTCACACAAGGTGAGTTCAGCCGTCAAGTTGAAGAGAAAGAAGCTCTTGTCTCCCAGCTGACCAGAGGCAAACAGGCCTTCACACAGCAGATTGAGGAGTTGAAGAGACAGACTGAAGAAGAGGTTAAGGTAAGGAAACTATAAGTAGACTTGTTTAATTAGACAATGTGCACACTGAATATTATTCCTTACACCAGGCCAAGAATGCTCTTGCCCATGGAGTGCAATCAGCCCGCCACGACTGTGACCTGCTGAGGGAGCAGTTTGAGGAGGAGCAGGAGGCCAAGGCTGAACTACAGCGTGGAATGTCCAAGGCTAACAGTGAGGTGGCTCAGTGGAGATCTAAGTATGAAACTGATGCTATCCAGCGCACTGAGGAGCTTGAGGAAGCCAAGTGAGTGCTTTTGAAACAATTAAATGACCCAGTTTATGATAATAGAGGTGCTCAACTGACTCATAATCTTTTTTTCTTTTTTTGTATCAATACTTTGGTTGAAAGAAATATATCCACACATGACAATTTAACATTTGTTTTCTATCTTATTTAGAACCAAACTATTTGGAATTCAGCACTCTGGTCAAATGTTTATTAAGTCAGGCTTTTATATAAGCAAAAACATCTGAAAAAATAATCTTTTAAGAGATAAATTACAACTCTTTCAAACAGGAAAAAGTTGGCCCAGCGTCTTCAGGAGGCTGAGGAGCAGATTGAGGCAGTGAATTCCAAGTGTGCTTCTCTTGAGAAAACCAAACAGAGGCTCCAGAGTGAGGTGGAGGACCTCATGATTGATGTGGAGAGAGCCAATGCTCTGGCTGCCAATCTGGACAAGAAGCAGAGGAACTTTGACAAGGTAGCAACGTTTACTTTGTGTGAACATGAGATAAAATCAAAAAAATGGAATAATAACGAAGTTATCTGTATTGTTGTGAAATTTAGGTCTTGGCAGAGTGGAAGCAGAAGTACGAGGAGGGTCAGGCAGAGCTTGAGGGAGCTCAGAAGGAGGCTCGTTCTCTTGGCACTGAGCTGTTCAAGATGAAGAACTCTTATGAGGAAGCTCTGGATCAGCTGGAGACCATGAAGCGTGAAAACAAGAACCTCCAGCGTGAGTTCTGACCACTCTATGTAACAGTTATTGTATTCAACACATTTGTATGTGCTAGAATGAAGTTTAGATATTTTATATTTTAAGGCTGAACACTATCAAACACATTTCTCTGCAGAGGAGATCTCAGATCTGACTGAACAGATTGGTGAGACTGGCAAGAGCATCCATGAGCTGGAGAAGGCCAAGAAGCAGGTGGAGACAGAGAAGTCTGAGATCCAGACAGCTCTTGAAGAGGCTGAGGTACAATTCTTCTGCAAAGATCTTCTGAAAACCCATGGACAAATGTATTATGAACGGTTTGAAGGCAGAGATAAATATTTTGTTCTTTGATATCATTAGGGAACTCTGGAACATGAAGAGTCTAAGATCCTGCGTGTCCAGCTGGAGCTCAACCAGATTAAGGGTGAGGTGGACAGGAAGCTGGCAGAGAAGGATGAGGAGATGGAGCAGATCAAGAGGAACAGCCAGAGGGTGATGGACTCCATGCAGAGCACTCTGGATTCTGAGGTCAGGAGCAGGAACGATGCCCTGAGAATCAAGAAGAAGATGGAGGGAGACCTGAATGAGATGGAGATTCAGTTGAGCCATGCCAATCGCCAGGCTGCTGAGTCCCAGAAGCAGCTGAGGAATGTGCAGGCACAGCTCAAGGTATTGTAAGACATCAAGATTGCACAATGGACTATGGTCAGCGCACATACATTTTGACAGTTGACATTTTGAATACTCTGCTGATGTTTTTTCACCAGGATGCTCAACTGCACCTTGATGATGCTGTCAGAGCCCAGGATGACCTCAAGGAACAAGCTGCTATGGTGGAGCGCAGGAATGGTCTCATGATGGCTGAAATTGAGGAACTTAGAGCTGCTCTTGAACAGACAGAGAGAAGCCGCAAAGTGGCTGAACAGGAGCTGGTGGATGCCAGTGAGCGTGTTGGACTTTTGCACTCTCAGGTGAACAAATACCAAATACCACTATTTTGTATCATATATATGTTTTTGTTTTTAAATAATCAGGCATGTGATGACTTAAATGACTAAATCTTTTTACTTTTTAGAACACAAGCCTTATGAACACCAAGAAGAAGCTTGAGGCTGACCTTGTCCAGATTCAGGGTGAAGTTGATGACACTGTTCAGGAAGCAAGGAATGCTGAGGAGAAGGCCAAGAAGGCCATCACTGATGTAGGTTAAATTTCCTTTCTTTTTATTTTTACTTCAAGTAAAGTGTGTTTTTTCCAATATTTCCAGTTATCATTTGACGTTGTCTCCTTTAGGCTGCTATGATGGCTGAGGAGCTGAAGAAGGAGCAGGATACTAGTTCTCACCTGGAGAGGATGAAGAAGAACCTGGAGGTTGCTGTTAAGGACCTGCAGCATCGCCTGGATGAGGCTGAGAATCTGGCCATGAAGGGTGGCAAGAAGCAGCTCCAGAAACTTGAGTCTAGAGTAAGACAGTTTTCTTTATACTTGCACAGTTCAAAAAATGTAGTAAAATATGCATAAGATGTGGATTCCAAATATTTCATACATTTTCTGTTTTTCTGAAGGTGCGTGATCTGGAGGCAGAGGTTGAGGCTGAGCAGAGACGTGGAGCAGATGCTGTTAAGGGTGTCCGCAAATATGAGAGGAGAGTAAAGGAGCTCACCTATCAGGTACAACTACAATACATTGCATTATGTACAGTATAAATCAATACATTATACTTACAGTTACAGATTTTGAAAGAGGTAAATCTATATTTTCTGTGACAGACTGAGGAAGACAAGAAAAATGTTACCAGGCTGCAGGACTTGGTTGACAAATTGCAGCTCAAGGTGAAGGCCTACAAGAGGCAGGCTGAGGAAGCGGTAAGGACAAATGATCTGTTTTAAACCATGGGAACTTGATATGTCATTGTTATTTTATGCACCGTAGACCTCGTAAGCTTTTTTTGGGCATAAAAGCATCTTTCCGTGTTTTGTGTGTTGCATTTCAGGAGGAGCAGGCCAATGTTCACCTGTCCAAGTGCAGGAAGGTCCAGCATGAGCTGGAGGAGGCTGAGGAGCGTGCTGACATTGCAGAGTCCCAGGTCAACAAACTGAGAGTAAAGAGTCGCGACTCTGGCAAGGTAAATATATACACATTCCAGCAGGAGAGACATATTAGAATATCTTTTAGCTCCATAAAATTGATGACAGACAATAACTTTACATGTATTCTGAGTATGATGTGGATGCCTGAGCATATGTACTGCAATGTATTTTCTTTTTTTTTTTTCTTTACAGGGAAAAGACGCAGCTGAGTAAAGCACTCTGGCAAATGGGCTGTTTCCAATCATATAATATGATGTCAAATAAACCACAATAAAACAGTGTTTTATCACAAATTCCTGTCTGTATAATTTTGAAGTCGTGTCTTTCAAGAGAAAGCAAATGTGAGATTTGAATCATTTCTCACAACATAAATAATGCTGCATATTGTTTTTAAATACACAGATAAGCTGTCACAAAATCAACAATAACCAAAAATGTATGCCTGGTGTAACCATGCATAATATTTGAGGTATGTGGCACTGTGTAATCACTGGCATAGAGTGGAGAGCCACAACATTTGGGAGCGACTTTATTATCAAGAAGATTTGGTCACACTTTTTGGTCCATCGTGAAAGAGTTGACAAAACTGCTTGAGTCAAAAGAAAAGGTCACTGTAATCCTCACAAACTAGAATGAACATGAGTGTGTTGGTGGATTAAGTCAATATACATTCAAGATTAGAAGCTTTTTTTGTAGGCACAGACACATCTTGACAGTTCAATAAACAGTGGCCCAGAATCCCATTGAGTGCTCACGTTTGGCACTGACCAAAACATATTCATCTACAGAAGGTGAAGAGTAGAAAACAGTGTCAGAGAGAGAAATTCTCTCTGTTTGACAGGAATGATGAACAGAAAGTACATGCCAGCCTTTCGGAGAATGATAATGTTCATGTTCTTGTTCTGCTTTTAAGTTGTGATGAACGAATAATAATAATTGCATCGTATATAACTGATTTCCTTTTCTTCTTTTTCTGGGCGGCAGTAGCTCAGGCCAGTTCAAGTCCAGTGTGGAACAAAGTATGGTGGTGAACTGATAGCTGGAGAGGTGCCAGTTCACCTCCTGGGCACTGCCGGGTAACTGGAACCCCCCACAACTACTTGTAGGGCGCTGCTCTGGGTGGCTGCCCATCACTCCACCATCTCTCTCCACATTTGCATGTCAACCATGTGTATATAAAAAACATGTGTGTGTGTATTTTGGGTTAAAATGCATGTAAAACTGAGTGAAAAAAGTTAAATAGGAATTTGAAATGCCTTCTTTCACTTTGAATTCAAATACTTCAAAGACTTGTTTTCTATTTGTTAATTTGTTTATTAATATGTTTTAAATTAGTTAATTAAATTATTTTGAAATTATTATTATTATGATTTAACCAAATAAACAGAATTAATGATAAAGTGAAATTGAACACTGATTTATTTTTAGATTGGTGTACATTCTGTAAAACATACATGGTGTTCAAGAGCCCAAAATAAACTTTGAAGTACTGACCAAAATGTATTCAGTACTTTGAGTTTTTGCTGAAATTGAATGATCAAACACATTTTAAATGAAGAATTATTATATAGCATATAGTATAAGAACAATTGCAAAACTGTAGATAACATTACTGGAGTAGAATTGTTTTTTTTAATAAAGTATTTTTTTAAATTATTTATTATGATTAATCCAATTAAACTGAATTAATTAATTTAGAAAACACTGATGTCTTTTTATATTTGTGTATGTTCTGTCAAACATACATGGTGTTCAAAAGCCCAAAATAAACTTTAATTGCAGTACTGATGAGGCAAAACTCAACTCGTGGTTATAATTACATCATGTGATTTATCTGATATCCACTATCGCTGGCTCCATTTCCTCATTTGGCATGCATTCCATATTTAGATTTGGCTGTGTCTGCAAATCCTATTGAATATAAGGAGTCCTTCAGTGAATAGCAGTGTGTGATAGGAGACCTGTGAGATCCAGCTAGTGGTAAAACTATGTCCTCTTATACTTTAGACCAATGATGTTAAAGTTATGATTTAGCTTAACAATTTATGTTTATGTTAATCTAAATAATTATCTAATTTGTGTTTCTAAATCTAATCTGATTAAATCTGCTTTGAACAGGTGGTGAATACGCTTGACAGAAAGGGGGTCAGGTGAGGAAACTTTAAAATGTTTTTATTCTTCTTTATCAGTGTTGAATACATATGCAAATTATTGGTCAATCTTTGTATGGCCGTAGTTATTCATTCAAAGATTTTGACAAAACTACACTGCAGTATTTATTCTCAGTACCAGCTAAAGCTGACAAAGACTGAATAACTACCCTGCAACAAAACAACAACAGGGCTGCAGTGTCTGCAAAATTTCAGTGTTCAGCAAAATTTCAAGTTCAGGTTTCAGTGTGTCTACATGGAATTCAGCCTTAAATAGCAGATCCTTTGTGATTTTACAACAGACAAACAAGCCGGCACCATGAGTACCGACGCGGAGATGGCCGTTTACGGCAAAGCTGCCATTTACCTACGTAAACCAGAGAGGGAGAGAATTGAGGCTCAAAGCAAACCTTTTGATGCCGAAGTCCTGGACACTGAGGAGGTTGGTATCAATAAATCAAACTCAAATGGAAATTCAATATGATCAGTTCTCACTGAGACAAATGTCGTGTTTCAGGAGAGGACAGTTAAAGAAGATGATGTCTCTCCAATGAACCCTCCCAAGTTGGATAAAATTGAGGACATGGCCATGATGACCCATCTCAATGAAGCCTCTGTGTTGTATAACCTCAAAGAACGTTATGCAGCATGGATGATCTATGTGAGACAATCTGCTGAATTAAAACCATGAGTACCAATGCGGAGATGGCCGTTTACGGCAAAGCTGCCATTTACCTACGTAACCAGAGAAGGAGAGAATTGAGGCTCAAAGCAAATCTTTTGATGCCAAGTCTGCCTGCTATGTGGCCGATGCCAAGGAGCTGTACTTGAAGGGAACAATCATCAAGAAAGATGGTGGCAGAGTCACTGTCAAAGTCCTGGACACTGAGGAGGTTGGTATCATTAAATCAAACTCAAATGGAAATTGAATATGATCAGTTCTCACTGAGACAAATGTCCTGTTCCAGGAGAGGACAGTTAAAGAAGATGACGTCTCTCCAATGAACCCTCCCAAGTTTGATAAAATTGAGGACATGGCCATGATGACCCATCTCAATGAAGCCTCTGTGTTGTATAACCTTAAAGAGCGTTATGCAGCATGGATGATCTATGTGAGACTGCTAAGTAATCTGTTGAATTAAAAAAGACAAATATTTAAAATGGCTAAATTAACTGAGAGTTAACTGTTGAATCTCCATGATCCCTTTCAGACCTACTCTGGGTTGTTCTGTGCCACTGTGAACCCCTACAAGTGGCTCCCAGTGTACGATGCTGAAGTTGTAAATGCCTACAGAGGCAAGAAGCGTATGGAGGCTCCACCCCACATCTTCTCTGTCTCTGACAACGCTTTTCAGTTCATGCTTATTGGTAAGTTAGTTAAATTAAATTAGTATAACTGCAGAGCTTAAGTGTATGAGGTTTCTATTTCAGTCAAAAAAATCTTTTGTTTTCTATTTAACAGATAGGGAGAACCAGTCTGTCTTGATCACGTATGTTTCACATTTGTTTATTTTGTTGAACATAATCAGATATGTTGATCAAATTCTGAAAAGTCTCTGTTCCTACGTAGTGGAGAATCTGGTGCTGGAAAGACTGTGAACACCAAGCGTGTCATCCAGTACTTTGTAACAATCTCAGTTGGTGGAGACAAGAAGAGGGACACCTCAAAGGTGGGAGTATACAATTGATAACAATCAAGATTTTTCAATATGGAATGAGGTTCCAGTCATTTTCTGATGTCAGTTTTAACAGTGTGTATGACATGTATCATGTTTGTCAGCAAGCACAAATCAGAAACAGTGTCTTTGAAGTCTTTGAATTCCAAGTGAAACAAAACATTTCAATTCCTATTTAACATTTTTCCAAAAATCTCTAAATGCTGGCACAAATTTATCATGCCTTGTAAAGAGAAGACCTCATCATGACTTTGTCATAAAGAAAAGAAAACCAGCTATACAATATAACAAAATATTTATTCACCACAACTTAACAGCATGTACATGTATCATAGACTGAACAAAAGACAAATCACTGGGACACAGTGAAATTAATTAGAATGAAACATGAACAGTAAGAAAAGATTGTATTCAGACCTTTTTTGTAAAATCTGTAATTCTAATTATTTTCTATTTTCTTCATAGCTTTTTTGTTTGTTTTTTTTGTTTTTAAATAATCAGGCATGTAATGACTTAAATGACCAAATCTTTTTACTTTTTAGAACACAAGCCTTATAAACACCAAGAAGAAGCTTGAGGCTGACCTTGTCCAGATTCAGGGTGAAGTTGATGACACTGTTCAGGAAGCAAGGAATGCTGAGGAGAAGGCCAAGAAGGCCATCACTGATGTAGGTTAAATTTCCTGTGTTTTTACTTTTACTCCATGTAAAGTGTGTTTTTTCCAATATTTCTAATTATCATTTGATGTTGTCTCCTCTATGCTGCTATGATGGCTGAGGAGCTGAAGAAGGAGCAGGATACTAGTTCTCACCTGGAGAGGATGAAGAAGAACCTGGAGGTTGCTGTTAAGGACCTGCAGCATCGCCTGGATGAGGCTGAGAATCTGGCCATGAAGGGTGGCAAGAAGCAACTCCAGAAACTTGAGTCAAGAGTAAGACAATTTTCTTTGGACTTGCACAGTTCAAAAAATGTAGTAAAATATGCATAAGATTTGCATTCCAAATATTTCATACATTTTCTGTTTTTCTGTGCGTGAGGTGGAGGCAGAGGTTGAGGCTGAGCAGAGATGTGGAGCAGATGCTGTTAAGAGTGTCCGCAAATATGAGAGGAGAGTTAGGGAGCTCACCTATCAGGTACAACTACAACACATTGCATTATGTACAGTATAAATCAATACATTATACTTACAGTTACAGATTTTGAAAGAGGCAAATCTATATTTTCTATGACAGACTGAGGAAGACAAGAAAAATGTTACCAGGTTGCAGGACTTGGTTGACAAATTGCAGCTCAAGGTGAAGGCCTACAAGAGGCAGGCTGAGGAAGCGGTAAGGACAAAAGATCTGTTTTAAACCATGGGAACTTGATATGTCATTGTTAATTTATGCACCGTAGACCTCGTAAGCTTTTTCTGGGCATAAAAATATTTTTCTGTGTTTTGTGTGTTGCATTTCAGGAGGAGCAGGCCAATGTTCACCTGTCCAAGTGCAGGAAGATCCAGCATGAGCTGGAGGAGGCTGAGGAGCGTGCTGACATTGCAGAGTCCCAGGTCAACAAACTGAGAGTAAAGAGTCGCGACTCTGGCAAGGTAATATATACACATTCCAGCAGGAGAGACATATTAGAATATCTTTTAGCTCCATAAAATTGATGACAGACAATAACTTTACATGTATTCAGAGTATGATGTGGATGCCTCAGCATATGTACTGCAATGTATGATTTTTTGTATTTCTTTACAGGGAAAAGACGCAGCTGAATAAAGCACTCTGGCAAATGGGCTGTTTCCAATCATATAATATGATGTGAAATGAAACCACAATAAAAAAGTGTTTTATCACAAATTCCTGTGTGTATTATTTTGACGTCATTGTGTCCTCCAAGAGAAAGCAAATGTGAGATTTGAATCATTTCTCAGACAGCTAAGCAAAATAGCCAACAACATAAAGTATGCTGCATTTTGTTTTTAGATACACAGACAAGCTGTCACAAAATCAACACTCTGTTTGACAGGAATGATGAACAGAAAGTACATGCCAGCCTTTCAGAGAATGATAATATGAGACAATATGAGATCACTGTATTTCTCTCACATAAAGAATAGAAGAGGCCTAGAAGGAGAACTAACTTATACAGATAAAGAGGTTTCTTTCCTTTAAGTAATATTATTCTTTTAACCTTAATGATAGTGCCTTTATTTTGCTGATTTTATATGGCTTGATGCTGAAACTGAAAGACTGAACCACACTGAGTAGTAAAATAAACAAAAGTTGACACAATACATTGGTTTTTCAATGGTAATAAAACATTTCTACAATGCAATGAAGAAAATAGAAAATAATTAGAATTACAGATTTTACAAAAAAGCTCTGAATACAATCTTTTCTTAATGTTCATGTTTCATTCTAATTAATTTCACTGTGTCCCAGTGATTTGTCTTTTGTTCAGTCTATGATACATGTACATGCTGTTAAGTTGTGGTGAATAAATATTTTGTTATATTGTATAGCTGGTTTTCTTTTCTTTATGACAAGGTCATGATGAGGTCTTCTCTTTACAAGGCATGATAAATTTGTGGCAGCATTTAGAGATTTTTGGAAAAATGTTAAATAGGAATTGAAATGTTTTGTTTCACTTGGAATTCAAAGACTTCAAAGACACTGTTTCTGATTTGTGCTTGCTGACAAACGTGATACATGTCATACACACTGTCCTGTCTCTGGGTAAAATAACAAAAATAAAATAAAACCTAAGAAAATGAAAATAAATTCATAAATAAATTAACATCTTTCTTAGATTTCAGTGCTGTAGATTATCATGTTATATATTATAATGATTATAATGACCACACAGGGCTCAAATAAACAAAAGATAAATCTTTAGGAAAATTAATCATTAAATTAGAAATATATTAATTAAGACATATACCCCCCTCGCCCCCAATAAATAAATACATTTAATGAAATTAATAATAAAGGGGAATAGAACACTAATTTATTTTTAGATTGGTGTACATTCTGTAAAACATAAATGGTGTTCAAGAGTCCAAAATAAACTCTGAAGTACTGACCAAAATGTAATCAGTACTTTGAGTTTTTGTTGAAAATGAATGATCAAAGATATTGTAAATGAAGAATGATTATACAGCAGATAGTATAAGAACAATTGGAAAACCATAGATAATATTACTGGAGTAGAGAAATTAAACAATCAAAGGGATATTTTTTTAATTATTTATTATGATGAATCCAATTAAACTGAATTAATTAATTTAGAAAACACTGATGTCTTTTTATATTTGTGTATATTCTGTCAAATATACATGGTGTTCAAAAACCCAAAATAAATTTTAATTGAAATACTTAATACCGAATTAATTACTTTAGAAAACACTGATGTCTTTTTATATTTGTGTATATTCTGTCAAATATGGTGTTCAAAAGCCCAAAATAAACTTTAACTGAAATACTGATGAGGCAAAACTCAAGTCGTCGTTATAACTGCAGCATGTGTTTTATCTGATATCCACTATCACTGGCTCCATTTCCACATTTGGCATGCATTCCATATTTAGATTTGGCTGTGTGAGCAAATCCTTTTGAATATAAGGAGTCCATCAGTGAATAGAAGTGTGTGATAGGAGACCTGTGAGATCCAGCTTGTGGTAAAACTATGTTCTCTACTTTAGACCACACAATATATTTTTCAATTGGGAAATAATGTTGATGTTATGATTTATGTTAATGGTTTATGTGTATGTTAATCTAAATAGTGATGGAAACATTTCATTTAATTTGTGTTTTTTAACCTACTTTAAATAAATCTGCTTTGAACAGGTGGTGAATACGCTTGACAGAAAGGGGGTCAGGTGAGGAAACTTTAAAATGTTTTTATTCTTCTTTATCAGTGTTGAATACATATGCAAACTATTGGTCAATCTTTGAATGGCCGTAGTTATTCATTCAAAGATTTTGACAAAACTACACTGCAGTATTTATTCTCAGTACCAGCTAAAGCTGACAAAGACTGAATAACTACCCTGCAACAAAACAACAACAGGGCTGCAGTGTCTGCAAAATTTCAGTGTTCAGCAAAATTTCAAGTTCAGGTTTCAGTGTGTCTACATGGAATTCAGCCTTAAATAGCAGATCCTTTGTGATTTTACAACAGACAAACAAGCCGGCACCATGAGTACCGACGCAGAGATGGCCGTTTACGGCAAAGCTGCCATTTACCTCCGTAAACCAGAGAGGGAGAGAATTGAGGCTCAAAGCAAACCTTTTGATGCCAAGGCTGCCTGCTATGTGGCCGATGCTAAGGAGCTGTACTTGAAGGCAACAATCATCAAGAAAGATGGTGGCAAAGTCACTGTCAAAGTCCTGGACACTCAGGAGGTTGGTATCAATAAATCAAACTCAATTGGAAATTCAATATGATCAGTTCTCACTGAGACAAATGTCCTGTTCCAGGAGAGGACAGTTAAAGAAGATGACGTCACTCCAATGAACCCTCCCAAGTTTGATAAAATTGAGGACATGGCCATGATGACCCATCTCAATGAAGCCTCTGTGTTGTATAATCTTAAAGAGCGTTATGCAGCATGGATGATCTACGTAAGACTGCTAAGTAATCTGCTGAATGAAAAAAGACAAATATTTAAAATGGCTAAATTAACTGAGAGTTAACTGTTGAATCTCTATGATCCCTTTCAGACCTACTCTGGGTTGTTCTGTGCCACTGTGAACCCCTACAAGTGGCTCCCAGTGTACGATGCTGAAGTTGTAAATGCCTACAGAGGCAAGAAGCGTATGGAGGCTCCACCCCACATCTTCTCTGTCTCTGACAACGCTTTTCAGTTCATGCTTATTGGTAAGTTAGTTAAATTAAATTAGTATAACTGCAGAATTTAAGTGTATGAGGTTTCTATTTCAGTCAAAAAAAATATTTTCTTTTCTATTAAACAGATAGGGAGAACCAGTCTGTCTTGATCACGTAAGTTTCACATGTGTTTATTTTGTTGAACATAATCAGATATGTAGATCAAATTCTGAAAAGTCTCTGTTCCTACCTAGTGGAGAATCTGGTGCTGGAAAGACTGTGAACACCAAGCGTGTCATCCAGTACTTTGCAACAATCTCAGTTGGTGGAGGGAAGAGGGACACATCAAAGGTGGGAGTGTAAAGTTAATAACAATCAAGATTTTTGAATATGGAATGATGTTCCAGTCAATTTCTGATTTTAAACCTGGATTATAGGGGTCTCTGGAGGATCAGATTATTGCAGCCAATCCTCTGCTGGAGGCCTATGGTAACGCCAAAACTGTGAGGAATGACAACTCTTCTCGTTTTGTAAGTATGGACGGATTTCTACATGTGAAAGAGATCTTGTTATACATTGCCCATAAGGAGGGACGTTAAAATTTCATTTGTTCAAAACAGGGTAAATTCATCAGAATCCATTTCGGCACAACTGGCAAACTGGCTAGTGCTGATATTGAGACATGTGAGTAACAATTCTCAGAATATATAAAAATATTTGAATTTAGAATTGACCAGGCTGTGACTTATGAACACTTTTTGTAGATCTGCTGGAGAAGTCTAGAGTGACATTCCAGCTTCCTGATGAAAGAGGCTACCACATCTTCTACCAGATGATGACCAACCACAAACCTGAGCTCATTGGTAAACAGACTGAGTTGTTGTACAATGTGAAACTTACATGTTTAATAGATAACAATCTAATGAACTTGCCATGCATTTTTTGATCTCTAGAAATGTCACTTATCACAACCAACCCCTACGACTTCCCCATGTGTAGCATGGGTCAGATCACTGTGGCTAGCATTGATGACAAAGTTGAGCTGGAAGCCACTGATGTGAGTGATCTTTACTTCAAAACATTTAAGTACATTTTGTTCATTAAATGCAACAGCTGAAGTGCTCTATTCACTACATTTAAAGTGATAATGCTTTTTGTGGATACCTCTTTTGAAAACAGAATGCTATTGATATCCTGGGCTTCAGTGGTGAGGAGAAGAATAGCATCTACAAGATGACTGGTGCTGTGCTCCACCATGGTAACATGAAGTTCAAGCAGAAGCAGCGTGAGGAGCAGGCTGAGCCTGATGGCACAGAGGGTGAGTATTAAATGTCAGAGAAACAGAGAACCTTGGTTCTTTATTATATCATGATGGAGGTTAATGGTCACATACTGTATTAACTGTAAATCAATGAACTATTTTCAGATGCTGACAAGGTGGCTTACTTGCTGGGTCTGAACTCCGCTGACATGCTGAAGGCTCTGTGCTATCCCAGAGTGAAGGTCGGAAATGAGTATGTCACCAAGGGACAGACTGTACCTCAGGTAACTAAAATAACACGGTCTCAAAGTTTTATTTTAAATTACATGTAGTACTTGCATATTTATAATACAATGTTCCCGCTTAGATTGTAACATCAGATACAGTGTGAACATCAGCCCTAATTTTGACAAAAGACTTCAATAAAAATGTGTAATACAGTTTGTATTCTTTTGTTTAATTTGTACCACTAAAAGACGTTCAGAACAGTCATGTAGCATTTTACAAAATGGTTGATTGACTTTTGTCAAATCACATCTTTGTTTTATTCAGGTGAATAACTCAGTGACTGCTCTGGCCAAGTCTATCTATGAAAGGATGTTCTTGTGGATGGTCGTCCGTATCAACGAGATGTTGGACACTAAACAAGCAAGGCAGTTCTTCATCGGTGTCCTGGACATTGCTGGCTTTGAAATCTTTGATGTAAGCTTCATTTCCAACAATTTAGCTGTTTTTTTAATTGCAATATCATTCTTATTGCGTGCAAGACATTTTGCTGAATATTTGTGCCCTACCAGTTCAACACACTAGAACAGCTGTGCATCAACTTCACCAATGAGAAACTGCAACAGTTCTTCAACCACACCATGTTTGTCCTGGAGCAAGAGGAGTACAAGAAGGAGGGTATTGTCTGGGAGTTCATTGACTTTGGCATGGACTTGGCTGCCTGCATTGAGCTGATTGAAAAGGTGATTATTTAATGTTGTCATTTTTTGTACATGTTTTAATTTGAACTTAAAACAGTTATATATCATTTATTCATCACTTAATAACATACTTCCAACTTTTTTCAAGCCCATGGGCATCTTCTCCATCCTTGAAGAGGAGTGCATGTTCCCCAAGGCCACAGACGTATCCTTCAAGAACAAGCTGTATGATCAGCATCTTGGCAAAAACAAAGCATTTGAGAAGCCAAAGCCCGCCAAAGGCAAGGCTGAGGCCCACTTCTCCCTGGTGCACTACGCTGGTACTGTGGACTACAATATCATCGGCTGGCTGGACAAGAACAAGGATCCACTGAATGACTCTGTTGTGCAGCTGTACCAGAAATCCTCAGTTAAATTGCTGGGTCATCTGTATCCTCCTGTTGTTGAAGGTATGAATGTAATTGCAGTAAAGTCAAGCACATAACTGGAATAATTCATGGAAATATTGAATCACACTGACAAAATCTGTCTACTTTTCCACAGAGACTGGTGGCAAGAAGGGAGGCAAGAAGAAGGGTGGTTCTATGCAGACTGTGTCTTCACAGTTCAGGGTAAGGTTTAACATTGCAAACTTTTATATGAACAGTTACTCAAACTCACAATTGTGATGTTTCATGACAAAAGTCAACATTTTTGCTCTACAGGAGAACTTGGGCAAGCTGATGACTAACTTGAGGAGCACACATCCTCACTTTGTGCGCTGTCTGATTCCCAATGAGTCAAAGACTCCAGGTACATGAAAAACATAATCTCAGTAGAGTGTTTTAGGGGTGGTTTGTTTTGTTGGTATGGTTTACTTAATTTTGTACTGCTACAACCAATAGAAAAAAGAAGTAAATGAGGAATATCTTCTTTACAGGTCTGATGGAGAACTTCCTAGTCATCCACCAGCTCAGGTGTAACGGTGTGCTGGAGGGTATCAGAATCTGCAGAAAAGGTTTCCCCAGCAGAATCCCCTATGCTGACTTCAAGCAGAGGTATCATTGGAATTTCTAACATAATTTTTGATCACAGACTATGAACAGAAAATGCACATACTGACCATTAACTCTCTCATCAAAGATACAAGGTGCTGAATGCCAGTGTCATCCCTGATGGCCAGTTCATGGACAACAAGAAGGCTTCAGAGAAGCTGCTTGGGTCAATTGATGTTGATCATGACCAGTACAGATTTGGACACACCAAGGTAAGCAACATGATTTACTTACCAGCTATGATATGTTTTTCAGTCCAGTGTGATTTTCTGTTAATTTTATGTAATATATTTATATCTATCTATAATGTTAATTTGGTGCCCAAACAATGGGAATGATGAACAAATGATTCAATGTTAGGAATGAAGTTGAGGGGTCAGTACACCACCATTTATAAAAGAACCATTGAGAAATGAGGGTTGGTGAAATGTTTTTATTGTTTGTTTTAAAGGGTAGAAAGAATTCCCTCTCATCATACTACATTTACTTTTCTTTTTTATTTGTCCAGGTGTTCTTCAAGGCTGGTCTGCTGGGTACCCTTGAGGAGATGAGAGATGAAAAACTTGCATCTCTGGTCACAATGACTCAGGCTCTTTGCCGTGGCTACGTCATGAGAAAGGAGTTTGTGAAGATGATGGAGAGGAGGCATGTTGAAAATAGCAAATTCTGAGAGGTAGTATGAAAAATAATGAAAGACGGGATTGTCTATAACATTCAATTTTTCTCTACAGGGAAGCCATCTATACCATCCAGTACAACGTCCGCTCGTTCACAAATGTGAAAAACTGGCCATGGATGAAGGTGTACTACAAGATCAAGCCTCTGCTGAAGAGTGCTGAAACTGAGAAGGAGCTGGCCAACATGAAGGAGAACTATGAGAAGATGAAAACAGACTTGGCTACTGCCCTGGCCAAGAAGAAGGAACTGGAGGAGAAGATGGTGTCCATTGTGCAGGAGAAAAATGATCTGCAGCTGCAAGTAGCATCTGTAAGTACATTTTTCAGTGTTTTCTTTTTGTTTGTTTCATTTGTTTGTTTGTTTTTTTACTAAGGTCTATTTTCATATAATGAACTAGGAAGCTGAGAATCTGTCAGATGCTGAGGAAAGATGTGAGGGACTTATCAAGAGTAAGATTCAGATGGAGGCCAAACTCAAAGAGACAACTGAGAGACTGGAGGATGAAGAGGAAATCAATGCTGAGCTCACTGCTAAGAAGAGAAAGCTGGAAGATGAATGCTCTGAGCTGAAGAAGGATATTGATGATCTGGAGCTTACCTTGGCCAAAGTGGAGAAGGAGAAACATGCCACTGAGAACAAGGTTTGCAAATGTCAATATATTTAATAATTCAAATAACATTTAATGATTACTATGTGAAAACAACATCTTTCTTTTCAAATTAGGTGAAGAACCTGACTGAGGAGATGGCTTCTCAGGATGAGAGCATTGCTAAGCTGACCAAAGAAAAGAAAGCCCTTCAGGAGTCACATCAGCAGACTCTTGATGACCTGCAGGCTGAGGAAGACAAAGTCAACACTCTGACCAAGGCCAAGACTAAGCTTGAGCAGCAAGTGGATGACGTAAGTTTACAAAGTAACTTGGAATGTCAAAGGAAGACTCCTCTTGAACATGAAATTTAAAGACTCATTTTAACGTTCAGCTCGAGGGTTCTCTGGAGCAAGAGAAGAAGCTGCGTATGGACCTTGAGAGAGCCAAGAGGAAGCTGGAGGGTGATCTGAAACTGGCCCAGGAATCCATCATGGATCTTGAGAATGACAAGCAGCAGTCTGACGAGAAATTGAAAAAGTAAAATTGCCTTTGAATTTGTCAAACAACCATTCTTTTCAAAATTATGATCAACTGCATGACGTCTTACAATGTACCTTTTTATTTTATCTCACAGGAAGGACTTTGAAATCAGTCAGCTCCTGAGCAAGATTGAGGATGAGCAGTCATTGGGTGCTCAGCTTCAGAAGAAGATCAAGGAGCTCCAGGTGACATATCATGTTACATAAAAAAATACTGTATACATTGTCATTTTGTGTATGATGAGTTAAATTTTGCTGATAGAAAACACTCCTGCATTCAACAGGCCCGTATTGAGGAACTGGAGGAGGAGATTGAGGCTGAACGTGCAGCTCGTGCCAAGGTTGAGAAGCAGAGAGCTGACCTCTCCAGGGAACTTGAAGAGATCAGTGAGAGGCTGGAGGAGGCTGGTGGGGCCACTGCTGCTCAGATTGAGATGAACAAGAAGCGTGAAGCTGAGTTCCAGAAAGTCCGTCGTGACCTTGAGGAGTCCACTCTGCAGCATGAAGCTACTGCTGCTGCTCTTCGTAAGAAGCAGGCTGACAGCGTAGCTGAGCTGGGAGAGCAGATTGACAACCTCCAGCGTGTCAAGCAGAAGCTTGAGAAGGAAAAGAGTGAATACAAGATGGAGATTGATGACCTCTCCAGCAACATGGAGGCTGTTGCTAAAGCAAAGGTACACAACACATCAAACAATCTTTTAATACCCAAATTATTACCATAAATAGGGCAATTGGGATTCTAAATGTAATCTGATGACTGATCTTTTTCTCATTAGGGAAATCTTGAAAAGATGTGCCGTACTCTTGAGGACCAGCTAAGTGAACTGAAGACCAAAAATGATGAAAATGTCCGTCAAATCAATGACATGAGTGCACAAAGAGCACGTCTCCTGACAGAAAATGGTATCTACAAATGATAAGTTAACAATCTGTTGTGTGTTTTTGAGAATTGTGGCGCAAACTAACTTATCTTGAAATCTTTCACACAAGGTGAGTTCAGCCGTCAAGTTGAAGAGAAAGAAGCTCTTGTCTCCCAGCTGACCAGAGGCAAACAGGCCTTCACACAACAGATTGAGGAGTTGAAGAGACAGATTGAAGAAGAGGTTAAGGTAAGGAAACTCTAAGTATGTGCTGATAGACTTGTTTAATTAGACAATGTGCACACTGAATATTATTCCTTACACCAGGCCAAGAATGCTCTTGCCCATGGAGTGCAATCAGCCCGCCACGACTGTGACCTGCTGAGGGAGCAGTTTGAGGAGGAGCAGGAGGCTAAGGCTGAACTACAGCGTGGAATGTCCAAGGCCAACAGTGAGGTGGCTCAGTGGAGATCTAAGTATGAAACTGATGCTATCCAGCGCACTGAGGAGCTTGAGGAAGCCAAGTGAGTGCATTTTATACAATTAAATGACCCAGTTTATGATAATAGAGGTGCTCAACTGACTCACAATCTTTTTTTCTTTTTTTGTATCAATACTTTGGTTGAAAGAAATATATCCACACATGACAATTTAACATTTGTTTTCTATCTTATTTAGAAGCAAAGTATTTGGAATTCAGCACTCTGGTCAAATGTTTATTAAGTCAGGGTTTTATATATGCAAAAACATCTGAAAAAATAATCTTTTAAGAGATAAATTACAACTCTTTCAAACAGGAAAAAGTTGGCCCAGCGTCTTCAGGAGGCTGAGGAGCAGATTGAGGCAGTGAATTCCAAGTGTGCTTCTCTTGAGAAAACCAAACAGAGGCTCCAGAGTGAGGTGGAGGACCTCATGATTGATGTGGAGAGAGCCAATGCTCTGGCTGCCAACCTGGACAAGAAGCAAAGGAACTTCGATAAGGTTGCTACGTTCACTTTGTGTGAACATGAGATAAAATCGAAAAAATGGAATAATAACTAAGTTATCTGTATTGTTGTGAAATTTAGGTCTTGGCAGAGTGGAAGCAGAAGTACGAGGAGGGTCAGGCAGAGCTTGAGGGAGCTCAGAAGGAGGCTCGTTCTCTTGGCACTGAGCTGTTCAAGATGAAGAACTCTTATGAGGAAGCTCTGGATCAGCTGGAGACCATGAAGCGTGAAAACAAGAACCTCCAGCGTGAGTTCTGACCACTCTATGTAACAGTTATTGTATTCAATACATTTGTATGTGCTAGAATGAAGTTTAGATATTTTATATTTTAAGGCTGAACACTATCAAACACATTTCTCTGCAGAGGAGATCTCAGATCTGACTGAACAGATTGGTGAGACTGGCAAGAGCATCCATGAGATGGAGAAGGCCAAGAAGCAGGTGGAGACAGAGAAGTCTGAGATCCAGACAGCTCTTGAAGAGGCTGAGGTACATTTCTTCTGCAAAGATCTTCTGAAAACCCACAAGAAAATATTTTATACAAACATGAAAGCAGATTTAAATATTTTGTTCTTTGATATCATTAGGGAACTCTGGAACATGAAGAGTCTAAAATTCTGCGTGTCCAGCTGGAGCTCAACCAGATTAAGGGTGAGGTGGACAGGAAACTGGCAGAGAAGGATGAGGAGATGGAGCAGATCAAGAGGAACAGCCAGAGGGTGATGGACTCCATGCAGAGTACTCTGGATTCTGAGGTCAGGAGCAGGAATGATGCCCTGAGAATCAAGAAGAAGATGGAGGGAGACCTGAATGAGATGGAGATTCAGTTGAGCCATGCCAATCGCCAGGCTGCCGAGTCCCAGAAGCAGCTGAGGAATGTGCAGGCACAGCTCAAGGTATTGTAAGACATCAAGATTGCACAATGGACTATGGTCAGCGCACATACATTTTGACAGTTGATATTTTGAATACTCTGCTGATGTTTTTTCACCAGGATGCTCAACTGCACCTTGATGATGCTGTCAGAGCCCAGGATGACCTCAAGGAACAAGCTGCTATGGTGGAGCGTAGGAATGGTCTCATGATGGCTGAAATTGAGGAACTTAGAGCTGCTCTTGAACAGACAGAGAGAAGCCGCAAAGTTGCTGAACAGGAGCTGGTGGATGCCAGTGAGCGCGTTGGACTTCTGCACTCTCAGGTGAACAAATACCAAATACAACTATTTTGTATCATATATATGTTTTTGTTTTTAAATGACCAGGCATGTGATGACTTAAATGACCAAATCTTTTAACCTTTTAGAACACAAGCCTTATGAACACCAAGAAGAAGCTTGAGGCTGACCTTGTCCAGATCCAGGGTGAAGTTGATGACACTGTTCAGGAAGCAAGGAATGCTGAGGAGAAGGCCAAGAAGGCCATCACTGATGTAGGTTAAATTTCCTGTGTTTTTACTTTTACTCCATGTAAAGTGTGTTTTTTCCAATATTTCTAATTATCATTTGATGTTGTCTCCTCTAGGCTGCTATGATGGCTGAGGAGCTGAAGAAGGAGCAGGATACTAGTTCTCACCTGGAGAGGATGAAGAAGAACCTGGAGGTTGCTGTTAAGGACCTGCAGCATCGCCTGGATGAGGCTGAGAATCTGGCCATGAAGGGTGGCAAGAAGCAGCTCCAGAAACTTGAGTCTAGAGTAAGACAATTTTCTTTGGACTTGCACAGTTCAAAAAATGTAGTAAAATATGCATAAGATTTGGATTCCAAATATTTCATATATTTTCTGTTTTTCTGAAGGTGCGTGATCTGGAGGCAGAGGTTGAGGCTGAGCAGAGACGTGGAGCAGATGCTGTTAAGGGTGTCCGCAAATATGAGAGGAGAGTAAAGGAGCTCACCTATCAGGTACAACTATAACACATTGCGTTATGCACAGTATAAATCAATACATTATACTTACAGTTACAGATTTTGAAAGAGGCAAATCTATATTTTCTATGACAGACTGAGGAAGACAAGAAAAATGTTACCAGGCTGCAGGACTTGGTTGACAAATTGCAGCTCAAAGTGAAGGCCTACAAGAGGCAGGCTGAGGAAGCGGTAAGGACAAAAGATCCATTTTAAACGATGGGAACTTGATATGTCATTGTTAATTTATGCACAGTAGACCTTGTAAGCTTTTTTGGGCATAAAAGCATCTTTCCGTGTTTTGTGTGTTGCATTTCAGGAGGAGCAGGCCAATGTTCACCTGTCCAAGTGCAGGAAGGTCCAGCATGAGCTGGAGGAGGCTGAGGAGCGTGCTGACATTGCAGAGTCCCAGGTCAACAAACTGAGAGCAAAGAGCCGCGACTCTGGCAAGGTAAATATATACACATTCCAGCAGGAGAGACATATTAGTTATTATCTATCTATATATTATTATCTTTTAGCTCCATAAAATTGATGACAGACAATAACTTTACATGTATTCAGAGTATGATGTGGATGCCTGAGCATATGTACTGCAATGTATTATTTTTTGTATTTCTTTACAGGGAAAAGACGCAGCTGAGTAAAGCACTCTGGCAAATGGGCTGTTTCCAATCATATAATATGATGTGAAATAAACCACAATAAAAAAGTGTTTTATCACAAATTCCTGTGTGTATTATTTTGACGTCATTGTGTCCTCCAAGAGAAAGCAAATGTGAGATTTCAATCATTTCTCAGACAGCTAAGCAAAATAGCCAACAACATAAAGTATGCTGCATTTTGTTTTTAGATACACAGACAAGCTGTCACAAAATCAACACTCTGTTTGACAGGAATGATGAACAGAAAGTACATGCCAGCCTTTCAGAGAATGATAATATGAGACAATATGAGATCACTGTATTTCTCTCACATAAAGAATAGAAGAGGCCTAGAAGGAGAACTAACTTATACAGATAAAGAGGTTTCTTGTTTTTAATTACTATTATTCTTTCAACCTTAATGATAGTGCCTTTATTTTGCTGATTTTATATGGCCTGATGCTGAAACTGAAAGACTGAACCACACTGAGTAGTAAAATAAACAAAAGTTGACACAATACATTGGTTTTTCAATGGTAATAAAACATTTCTACAATGCAATGAAGAAAATAGAAAATAATTAGAATTACAGATTTTACAAAAAAGGTCTGAATACAATCTTTTCTTATTATTCATGTTTCATTCTAATTAATTTCACTATGTCCCAGTGATTTGTCTTTTGTTCAGTCTATGATACATGTACATGCTGTTAAGTTGTGGTGAATAAATATTTTGTTATATTGTATAGCTGGTTTTCTTTTCTTTATGACAAAGTCATGATGAGGTCTTCTCTTTACAAGGCATGATAAATTTGTGGCAGCATTCAGAGATTTTTGGAAAAATGTTAAATAGGAATTGAAATGTTTTGTTTCACTTGGAATTCAAAGACTTCAAAGACACTGTTTCTGATTTGTGCTTGCTGACAAACGTGATACATGTCATACACAATGTCCTGTCTCTGGGTAAAATAACAAAAATAAAATAAAATGTAAGCAAATGAAAATAAATTCATAAATAAATTAACATCTTTCTTAGATTTCAGTGCTGTAGATTATCATGTTATATATTATAATGATTATAATGACCACCCAGGGTTCAAATAAACGGAAGAATATCTTAGTAATCTCATAAGGAACGTTGATTAATCTTTAGGAATGCTCATTAAATTAGAAATATATTAATTAAGACATAAACCCCCCTCGCCCCCAATAAATAAATACATTTAATGAAATTAATAATAAAGGGGAATAGAACACTAATTTATTTTTAGATTGGTGTACATTCTGTAAAACATAAATGGTGTTCAAGAGCCCAAAATAAACTTTGAAGTACTGACCAAAATGTAATCAGTACTTTGAGTTTTTGTTGAAAATGAATGATCAAAGATATTGTAAATGAAGAATGATTATACAGCAGATAGTATAAGAACAATTGGAAAACCATAGATAATATTACTGGAGTAGAGAAATTAAACAATCAAAGGGATATTTTTTTTAATTATTTATTATGATGAATCCAATTAAACTGAATTAATTAATTTAGAAAACACTAATGTCTTTTTATATTTCTGTATATTCTGTCAAATATACATGGTGTTCAAAAGCCCAAAATAAACTTTAATTGAAATACTTAAAACCGAATTAATTACTTTTGTAAACACTGATGTCTTTTTATATTTCTGTATATTCTGTCAAATATGGTGTTCAAAAGCCAAAAATAAATTTTGACTGAAATACTGATGAGGCAAAACTCAAGTCGTCGTTATAATTGCAGCATGTGTTTTATCTGATATCCACTATCACTGGCTCCATTTCCTCATTTGGCATGCATTCCATATTTAGATTTGGCTGTGTGAGCAAATCCTATTGAATATAAGGAGTCCATCAGTGAATAGCAGTGTGTGATAGGAGACCTGTGAGATCCAGCTTGTGGTAAAACTATGTTCCCTACTTTAGACCACAATATATATTATTCAATTGGGAAATAATGTTGATGTTATGATTTATGTTAATGGTTTATGTGTATGTTAATCTAAATAGTGATGGAAACATTTCATTTAATTTGTGTTTTTTAACCTACTCTAATTAAATCTGCTTTGAACAGGTGGTGAATACGCTTGACAGAAAGGGGGTCAGGTGAGGAAACTTTAAAATGTTTTTATTCTTCTTTATCAGTGTTGAATACATATGCAAACTATTGGTCAATCTTTGAATGGCCGTAGTTATTCATTCAAAGATTTTGACAAAACTACACTGCAGTATTTATTCTCAGTACCAGCTAAAGCTGACAAAGACTGAATAACTACCCTGCAACAAAACAACAACAGGGCTGCAGTGTCTGCAAAATTTCAGTGTTCAGCAAAATTTCAAGTTCAGGTTTCAGTGTGTCTACATGGAATTCAGCCTTAAATAGCAGATCCTTTGTGATTTTACAACAGACAAACAAGCCGGCACCATGAGTACTGACGCGGAGATGGCCGTTTACGGCAAAGCTGCCATTTACCTACGTAAACCAGAGAGGGAGAGAATTGAGGCTCAAAGCAAACCTTTTGATGCCAAGGCTGCCTGCTATGTGGCCGATGTTAAGGAGCTGTACTTGAAGGCAACAATCATCAAGAAAGATGGTGCCAAAGTCACTGTCAAAGTCCTGGACACTCAGGAGGTTGGTATCATTAAATCAAACTCAAATGGAAATTCAATATGATCAGTTCTCACTGAGACAAATGTCCTGTTCCAGGAGAGGACAGTTAAAGAAGATGACGTCACTCCAATGAACCCTCCCAAGTTTGATAAAATTGAGGACATGGCCATGATGACCCATCTCAATGAAGCCTCTGTGTTGTATAACCTTAAAGAGCGTTATGCAGCATGGATGATCTACGTAAGACTGCTAAGTAATCTGTTGAATTAAAAAAGACAAATATTTAAAATGGCTAAATTAACTGAGAGTTAACTGTTGAATCTCTATGATCCCTTTCAGACCTACTCTGGGTTGTTCTGTGCCACTGTGAACCCCTACAAATGGCTCCCAGTGTACGATTCTGAAGTTGTAAATGCCTACAGAGGCAAGAAGCGTATGGAGGCTCCACCCCACATCTTCTCTGTCTCTGACAACGCTTTTCAGTTCATGCTTATTGGTAAGTTAGTTAAATTAAATTAGAATAACTGCAGAACTTAAGTGTATGAGGTTTCTATTTCAGTCAAAAAAGTATTTTCTTTTTCTATTTAACAGACAGGGAGAACCAGTCTGTCTTGATCACGTAAGTTTCACATGTGTTTATTTTGCTGAACATAATCAGATATGTAGATCAGATTCTGAAAAGTCTCTGTTCCTACGTAGTGGAGAATCTGGTGCTGGAAAGACTGTGAACACAAAGCGTGTCATCCAGTACTTTGCAACAATCTCAGTTGGTGGAGGGAAGAGGGACACCTCAAAGGTGGGAGTATACAACTGATAACAATCAAGATTTTTGAATATGGAATGATGTTCCAGTCATTTTCTGATGTCAGTTTTAAACCTGGCTTATAGGGGTCTCTGGAGGATCAGATTATTGCAGCCAATCCCCTGCTGGAGGCCTATGGTAACGCCAAAACTGTGAGAAATGACAACTCTTCACGTTTTGTAAGTATGGAGGGATTTCTACATGTGAAAGAGATCTTGTTATACATTTCCCATGAGGGGGGACATTAAAATTTCATCTGTTCAAAACAGGGTAAATTCATCAGAATCCATTTCGGCACAACTGGCAAACTGGCTAGTGCTGATATTGAGACATGTGAGTAACAATTCTCAGAGTACATACAAATGTTTGAATTTAGAATTGACCAGGCTGTGACTTATGAACACTTTTTGTAGATCTGCTGGAGAAGTCCAGAGTGACATTCCAGCTTCCTGATGAAAGAGGCTACCACATCTTCTACCAGATGATGACCAACCACAAACCTGAGCTGATTGGTAAACAGACTGAGTTGTTGTACAATGTGAAACTTACATGTTTAATAGATGACAATCTAATGAACTTGCCATGTATTTTTTGATCTCTAGAAATGTCACTGATCACAACCAACCCCTACGACTTCCCCATGTGCAGCATGGGTCAGATCACTGTGGCTAGCATTGATGACAAAGTTGAGCTGGAAGCCACTGATGTGAGTAATCTTTACTTCAATTCATTACTTTTTCTTTTTCATTCATCAAAATTGCTCTATTAAATGCATTTTTAAGTGTTTATATTTGTGTGGATACCTCTTTTGAAAACAGAATGCTATTGATATCCTGGGCTTCAGTGGTGAGGAGAAGATGAGTATCTACAAGATGACTGGTGCTGTGCTCCACCATGGTAATATGAAGTTCAAGCAGAAGCAGCGTGAGGAGCAGGCTGAGCCTGATGGCACAGAGGGTGAGTATTAAATGTCAGAGAAACAGAGAACCTTGGTTCTTTATTATATCATGATGGAGGTTAATGGTCACATACTGTTTTAACTGTAAATCAATGAACTATTTTCAGATGCTGACAAGGTGGCTTATTTGCTGGGTCTGAACTCCGCTGACATGCTGAAGGCTCTGTGCTATCCCAGAGTGAAGGTCGGAAATGAGTATGTCACCAAGGGACAGACTGTACCTCAGGTAACTGAAATAACATTTTTATTTACATGTAATACTTACATATTTATAATACAATGGTTCCGCTTAGATTGTAACATCAGCCACAGTGTGAACATCAGCCCTAATTTTGACAAAAGACTTCAATAAAAATGTGTAATGCATTTTGTATTTTGTTGTTTCATTTGTACCATTAAAAGACGTTCAGAACACTAATGTAGCATTTTACAAAATGGTTGATTGACTTTTGTCAAATCACATCTTTGTTTTATTCAGGTGAATAACTCAGTGACTGCTCTGGCCAAGTCCATCTATGAAAGGATGTTCTTGTGGATGGTCGTCCGTATCAACGAGATGTTGGACACTAAACAAGCAAGGCAGTTCTTCATCGGTGTCCTGGACATTGCTGGCTTTGAAATCTTTGATGTAAGCTTCATTTCCAACAATTTAGCTGTTTGCGCTGCTGGTGACAGAATTATTCTTATTGCTTGCAAGACATCTTGTTAAATATTTGTCTCCTACCAGTTCAACACACTGGAACAGCTGTGCATCAACTTCACCAATGAGAAACTGCAACAGTTCTTCAACCACACCATGTTTGTCCTGGAGCAAGAGGAGTACAAGAAGGAGGGTATTGTCTGGGAGTTCATTGACTTTGGCATGGACTTGGCTGCCTGTATTGAGCTGATTGAAAAGGTGATTATTTAATGTTGTCATTTTTTGTAAATGTTTTAATTTGACTTTGAAACAATTACACATCATTTATTCCTCACTTAATAACATACTTGCAACTTTTTTCAAGCCCATGGGCATCTTCTCCATCCTTGAAGAGGAGTGCATGTTCCCCAAGGCCACAGACGTATCCTTCAAGAACAAGCTGTATGACCAGCATCTTGGCAAAAACAAAGCATTTGAGAAGCCAAAGCCCGCCAAAGGCAAGGCTGAGGCCCACTTCTCCCTGGTGCACTACGCTGGCACTGTGGACTACAATATCATTGGCTGGCTGGACAAGAACAAGGATCCACTGAATGACTCTGTTGTGCAGCTGTACCAGAAATCCTCAGTTAAACTGCTGGGTCATCTGTATCCTCCTGTTGTTGAGGGTATGAATGTAACTGCAGTAAAGTCAAACACAAACCTGGAAAGATTCATGGAAATATTGAATCTCACTGACAAAATCTGTCTACTTTTCCACAGAGACTGGTGGCAAGAAAGGAGGCAAGAAGAAGGGTGGTTCTATGCAGACTGTGTCTTCACAGTTCAGGGTAAGGTTTAACATTGCAAACTTTTATATGAACAGTTACTCAAACTCACAATTGTGATGTTTCATGACAAAAGTCAACATTTTGGCTCTACAGGAGAACTTGGGCAAGCTGATGACTAACTTGAGGAGCACACATCCTCACTTTGTGCGCTGTCTGATTCCCAATGAGTCAAAGACTCCAGGTACATGAAAAACATAATCTCAGTAAAATGTATTAGTGGTGGATTGGTTTGTTGGTATGGTTTACTTAATTTTGTACTGCCACAACCAATAGAAAAAAGAAGTAAATGAGGAATATCTTCTTTACAGGTCTGATGGAGAACTTCCTGGTCATCCACCAGCTCAGGTGTAATGGTGTGCTGGAGGGTATCAGAATCTGCAGAAAAGGTTTCCCCAGCAGAATCCCCTATGCTGACTTCAAACAGAGGTATCATTGGAATTTCTAACATAATTTTTGATGACAGACTATGAACAGAAAATGCACAGACTGACCATTAAGTCTCTCATCAAAGATACAAGGTGCTGAATGCCAGTGTCATCCCTGATGGCCAGTTCATGGACAACAAGAAGGCTTCAGAGAAGCTGC
Source organism: Sciaenops ocellatus (assembly GCA_033000465.1). NCBI lineage: Eukaryota > Metazoa > Chordata > Actinopteri > Sciaenidae > Sciaenops > Sciaenops ocellatus. Next base: position 6,019,614 of record CP136871.1, on the reverse strand, counting down.
TTGGGTCAATTGATGTTGATCATGACCAGTACAGATTTGGACACACCAAAGTAAGCAACATGATTTACTTACCAGCTATGATATGTTTTTCAGTCCAGTGTGTCCACCATTTTCTGTTAATTTTATGTAATATATCTATATCTATCTAAAATGTTCATTTGGTGCCCAGACAATCGGAATGATGAACAAATGATTCAATGTTAGGAATGAAGTTGAGGGGTCAGTACACCACCATTTATAAAAGAACCATTGAGAAATGAGGGTTGGTGAAATGTTTTTATTGTTTGTTTTAAAGGGTAGAAAGAATTCCCTCTCATCATGCTACATTTACTTTTATTTTTTATTTGTCCAGGTGTTCTTCAAGGCTGGTCTGCTGGGTACCCTTGAGGAGATGAGAGATGAAAAGCTGGCGTCTCTGGTCACCATGACTCAGGCTCTTTGCCGTGGCTACGTCATGAGAAAGGAGTTTGTGAAGATGATGGAGAGGAGGCATGTTGAAAATAGCATATTCTGAGAGATAATATGAAAAATCATGAAAGACGGGATTGTCTATAACATTCAATTTTTCTCTACAGGGAAGCCATCTATACCATCCAGTACAACGTCCGCTCATTCACAAATGTGAAAAACTGGCCATGGATGAAGGTGTACTACAAGATCAAGCCTATGCTGAAGAGTGCTGAAACTGAGAAGGAGCTGGCCAACATGAAGGAGAACTATGAGAAGATGAAAACAGACTTGGCTACTGCCCTGGCCAAGAAGAAGGAACTGGAGGAGAAGATGGTGTCCATTGTGCAGGAGAAAAATGATCTGCAGCTGCAAGTAGCATCTGTAAGTACATTTTTCAGTGTTTTCTTTTTATTTGTTTGTTTTTTTTTGCTAAGGTCTATTTTCATTTAATGAACTAGGAAGCTGAGAATCTGTCAGATGCTGAGGAAAGATGTGAGGGACTTATCAAGAGTAAGATTCAGATGGAGGCCAAACTCAAAGAGACAACTGAGAGACTGGAGGATGAAGAGGAAATCAATGCTGAGCTCACTGCTAAGAAGAGAAAGCTGGAGGATGAATGCTCTGAGCTGAAGAAGGATATTGATGATCTGGAGCTTACCTTGGCCAAAGTGGAGAAGGAGAAACATGCCACTGAGAACAAGGTTTGTGAATGTCAATATATTTAATAATTCAAAGAACATTTAAGGATTACTATGCGAAACAACAAACAACTTTCTTTTCAAATTAGGTAAAGAACCTGACTGAGGAGATGGCTTCTCAGGATGAGAGCATTGCTAAGCTGACCAAAGAAAAGAAAGCCCTTCAGGAGGCTCACCAGCAGACTCTTGATGACCTGCAGGCTGAGGAAGACAAAGTCAACACTCTGACTAAGGCCAAGACTAAGCTTGAGCAGCAAGTGGATGATGTAAGTTTACAAAGTAACTTGGAATGTCAAAGCAAGACTCCTCTTGAACATGAAATTTAAAGACTCATTTTAACGTTCAGCTTGAGGGTTCTCTGGAGCAAGAGAAGAAGCTGCGTATGGACCTTGAGAGAGCCAAGAGGAAGCTGGAAGGCGATCTGAAACTGGCCCAGGAATCTATCATGGATCTTGAGAATGACAAGCAGCAGTCTGACGAGAAACTGAAAAAGTAAAATTACCTTTGAATTAGTCAAACAACCATTCTTTTCAAAATTATGGTCAACTGCATGATGTCTTACTATGTACCTTTTTATTTTATCTCACAGGAAGGACTTTGAAATCAGTCAGCTCCTGAGCAAGATTGAGGATGAGCAGTCATTGGGTGCTCAGCTTCAGAAGAAGATCAAGGAGCTCCAGGTGACATATCATGTTACATAAAACATGACTGTATACATTGTCATTTTGTGTATTATGAGTTAAATTTTACTGATAGAAAACACTCCTGCATTCAACAGGCCCGTATTGAGGAACTGGAGGAGGAGACTGAGGCTGAACGTGCAGGTCGTGCAAAGGTTGAGAAGCAGAGAGCTGACCTCTCCAGGGAACTTGAAGAGATCAGTGAGAGGCTGGAGGAGGCTGGTGGGGCCACTGCTGCTCAGATTGAGATGAACAAGAAGCGTGACGCTGAGTTCCAGAAGGTCCGTCGTGACCTTGAAGAGTCCACTCTGCAGCATGAAGCCACTGCTGCTGCTCTTCGTAAGAAGCAGGCTGACAGCGTAGCTGAGCTGGGAGAGCAGATCGACAACCTCCAGCGTGTCAAGCAGAAGCTTGAGAAGGAAAAGAGTGAATACAAGATGGAGATTGATGACCTCTCCAGCAACATGGAGGCTGTTGCTAAAGCAAAGGTACACAACACATCAAACAGTCTTTTAATACCCAAATTATTACCATAAATAGGGCAATTAGGATTATGAATGTAATCTGATGACTGATTTGATCTGTCTTTTTCTCATTAGGGAAATCTTGAAAAGATGTGCCGTACTCTTGAGGACCAGCTAAGTGAACTGAAGACCAAAAATGATGAAAATGTCCGTCAAATCAATGACATGAGTGCACAAAGAGCACGTCTCCTGACAGAAAATGGTATCTACAAATGATAAGTGAACAATCTGTTGTGTGTTTTTGAGAATTGTGGTGCAAACTAACTTATCTTGACATCTTTCACACAAGGTGAGTTCAGTCGTCAAGTTGAAGAGAAAGAAGCTCTTGTCTCCCAGCTGACCAGAGGCAAACAGGCCTTCACACAGCAGATTGAGGAGTTGAAGAGACAGATTGAAGAAGAGGTTAAGGTAAGAAAACTTTCAGTATGTACTGAAGAACTTACACTTATTTAAACATTTTGCACACTAAATATTAATTCTTACACCAGGCCAAGAATGCTCTTGCCCATGGAGTGCAATCAGCCCGCCACGACTGTGACCTGCTGAGGGAGCAGTTTGAGGAGGAGCAGGAGGCTAAGGCTGAACTACAGCGTGGAATGTCCAAGGCCAACAGTGAGGTGGCTCAGTGGAGATCTAAGTATGAAACTGATGCTATCCAGCGTACTGAGGAGCTTGAGGAAGCCAAGTGAGTGCATTTTATACAATTAAATGGCCCAGTTTATGATGATAGAGGTGCTCAACTGACTCACAATCTTTTTTTCTTTTTTTGTATCAGTACTTTGGTTGAAAGAAATATATCCAAACATGATAATTTAACATTTGTTTTCTATCTTATTTAGAAGCAAAGTATTTGGATTTCAGCACTCTGTTCAAATGTTTATTAAGTCAGGGTTTTATATAAGCAAAAACATCTGAAAAAAAATAATCTTTTAAGAGATAAATTACAACTCTTTCAAACAGGAAAAAGTTGGCCCAGCGTCTTCAGGAGGCTGAGGAGCAGATTGAGGCAGTGAATTCCAAGTGTGCTTCTCTTGAGAAAACTAAACAGAGGCTCCAGAGTGAGGTGGAGGACCTCATGATTGATGTGGAGAGAGCCAATGCTCTGGCTGCCAACCTGGACAAGAAGCAGAGGAACTTCGATAAGGTTGCAATGTTTACTTTGTGTGAACATGAGATAAAGTCGAAAAAATGGAATAATAACTAAGTTATCTGTATTGTTGTTAAATTTAGGTCTTGGCAGAGTGGAAACAGAAGTACGAGGAGGGTCAGGCAGAGCTTGAGGGAGCTCAGAAGGAAGCTCGTTCTCTTGGCACTGAGCTGTTCAAGATGAAGAACTCTTATGAGGAAGCGCTGGATCAGCTGGAGACCATGAAGCGTGAAAACAAGAACCTCCAACGTGAGTTCTGACCACTCTATGTAACAGTTATTGTATTCAACACATTTGTATGTGCTAGAATGAAGTTTAGATATTTTATATTTTAAGGCTGAACACTATCAAACACATTTCTCTGCAGAGGAGATCTCAGATCTGACTGAACAGATTGGTGAGACTGGCAAGAGCATCCATGAGCTGGAGAAGGCCAAGAAGCAGGTGGAGACAGAGAAGTCTGAGATCCAGACAGCTCTTGAAGAGGCTGAGGTACAATTCTTCTGCAAAGATCTTCTGAAAACCCATGGACAAATGTATTGTGAACGGTTTGAAGGCAGATATTAATATTTCATTCTTTGATATCATTAGGGAACTCTGGAACATGAAGAGTCTAAGATCCTGCGTGTCCAGCTGGAGCTCAACCAGATTAAGGGTGAGGTGGACAGGAAGCTGGCAGAGAAGGATGAAGAGATGGAGCAGATCAAGAGGAACAGCCAGAGGGTGATTGACTCCATGCAGAGCACTCTGGATTCTGAGGTCAGGAGCAGGAATGATGCCCTGAGAATCAAGAAGAAGATGGAGGGAGACCTGAATGAGATGGAGATTCAGTTGAGCCATGCCAATCGCCAGGCTGCTGAGTCCCAGAAGCAGCTGAGGAATGTGCAGGCACAGCTCAAGGTATTGTAAGACATCAAGATTGCACAATGGACTATGGTCAGCGCACATACATTTTGACAGTTGACATTTTGAATACTCTGCTGATGTTTTTTCACCAGGATGCTCAACTGCACCTTGATGATGCTGTCAGAGCCCAGGATGATATGAAGGAACAAGCTGCTATGGTGGAGCGCAGGAATGGTCTCATGATGGCTGAAATTGAGGAACTTAGAGCTGCTCTTGAACAGACAGAGAGAAGCCGCAAAGTTGCTGAACAGGAGCTGGTGGATGCCAGTGAGCGCGTTGGACTTCTGCACTCTCAGGTGAACAAATACCAAATACCGCTATTTTGTATCATATATATGTTTTTGTTTTTAAATAATCAGGCATGTGATTACTTAAATGACCAAATCTTTTAACCTTCTAGAACACAAGCCTTATAAACACCAAGAAGAAGCTTGAGGCTGACCTTGTCCAGATTCAGGGTGAAGTTGATGACACTGTTCAGGAAGCAAGGAATGCTGAGGAGAAGGCCAAGAAGGCCATCACTGATGTAGGTTAAATTTCCTTTGTTTTTACTTTTACTCCATGTACAGTGTGTTTTTTCCAATATTTCTAATTATCATTTTATGTGTTCTCCTCTAGGCTGCTATGATGGCTGAGGAGCTGAAGAAGGAGCAGGATACTAGTTCTCACCTGGAGAGGATGAAGAAGAACCTGGAGGTTGCTGTTAAGGACCTGCAGCATCGCCTGGATGAGGCTGAGAATCTGGCCATGAAGGGTGGCAAGAAGCAACTCCAGAAACTTGAGTCAAGAGTAAGACAATTTTCTTTGGACTTGCACAGTTGAAAAAATGTAGTAAAATATGCATAAGATTTGGATTCCAAATATTTCATATATTTCCTGTTTTTCTGAAGGTGCGTGATCTGGAGGCAGAGGTTGAGGCTGAGCAGAGACGTGGAGCAGATGCTGTTAAGGGTGTCCGCAAATATGAGAGGAGAGTGAAGGAGCTCACCTATCAGGTACAACTACAATTATGTACAGTATAAATCAATACATTATACTTACAGTTACAGATTTTGAAAGAGGCAAGTCTATATTTTCTATGACAGACTGAGGAAGACAAGAAAAATGTTACCAGGCTGCAGGACTTGGTTGACAAATTGCAGCTCAAGGTGAAGGCCTACAAGAGGCAGGCTGAGGAAGCGGTAAGGACAAAAGATCTGTTTTAAACGATGGGAACTTGATATGTCATTGTTAATTTATGCACCGTAGACCTCGTAAGCTTTTTTTGGGCATAAAAGCATCTTTCCGTGTTTTGTGTGTTGCATTTCAGGAGGAGCAGGCCAATGTTCACCTGTCCAAGTGCAGGAAGGTCCAGCATGAGCTGGAGGAGGCTGAGGAGCGTGCTGACATTGCAGAGTCCCAGGTCAACAAACTGAGAGTAAAGAGCCGCGACTCTGGCAAGGTAAATATATACACATTCCAGCAGGAGAGACATATTAGAATATCTTGTAGCTCCATAAAATTGATGACAGACAATAACTTTACATGTAGTCAGAATATGACGTGGATGCCTTGGCATATGTACTGCAATGTATTAACTGTTTTTTTTCTTTACAGGGAAAAGACGCAGCTGAGTGAAGCACTCTGGCAAATGGGCTGTTTCCAATCATATAATATGATGTGAAATATACCACAATTAAATAATTTTTTTCATATCAATTGCTGTCTATTTTCTTAAGTCATTTTGTCCTACTAGTGTGATTAAATGTGAAACTTATCGTTTAAATATGTATATCTGAAGAAAATTACACATTCTTTATCAGAATGGGTGGCTATAACATAAAGTATGCTGCACCGTGTTTTCATGTAAAAATAAGATGTTTCAACGTCCACAATGACCAAAACTGTATAACTGATGTAACCTTCAATAACATTTGAGGTATGCAGTAGGAAAATTATTAAGTGCGCCCCCAATATATAATCACCAGCACAGAGAGGAGAGCCACGAGAATGACTTCATTATCAAGAATATCTGGTATCACTTCTGAATATCTCATGAAAACTTGGACAAATTGTTCTTTTCAAAAGAAAGAGGTGTTCCTCTAATTTCAGTGTAATCTTGAAAAATGACCATGAGCATGAATGTATAGGTGGCTTAAGTCAAGCAGTGTCAGAGAAAGGTGAAAATAATAATCTGAGTCAATCTGAGATCACTGTACATGCCAGCCTTTCTGAGAATAATAATCTGAGATTACTGTTCTCTCAGATATAAAAGTAGCATGGAAAAAGAACTAACTGGTTAAGAGCTTTTTGTGTTTTTGATTTTTTTTCAACCTCAATGATAATGTCTTTATATTATTGATCAAACATTTCTACAATGCAATGCAGGTGGGTATTCATCATGGAAAAAATGTTTAACCTTTAACCTAATCATTATTCATGTTTCATTCTGTTTTAAGTTGTGTTCCAGTGTTTTGGTCTTTTGTTACCTTCAACACAACTTTTAGGTTATGCTGAATAAACATTATTTTATAATATATAACTGGCTTCCTTTTCTTTATGCCAGCCTCATTGTACCCACTGCAGTTTGCGTATCATCCCAACTGCTCCACTGGCAATTACGATCACCGCCTTGCCCTCACACATCTGGACAAAAAGACACTTATGTCAGAATGCTGTTCATGGACTTTAGCTCAGCATTCAACACCATCATTCCTCAGCAGCTGATGGGGACAATGAGCCAGCTGGGTGTAGACACCACTCTCTGCAACTGGATCCTGGACTTCTTGATAGGGAGACCCTAGGCAGTCCAGATCTCCAACGCCACAGTGCTGCAAACAGGAGCCCCTCAAGGCTGCATGCTCCCTGTTTTTCACTCTGCTAACCCATCACTGTACTGCAGCAGTTCAAGCTACATCAAGTTCACTGATGATACAATCGTTCTGGGTTTGATCAGTTGAAACGACGAGGTCCCGTACAGAGAGGAGATGGAACAGTTCACTGACAACAACAACCTTGGCGCTCAATGTGGACCAAACAGAGGCCATCGTTGACTTTGAAAGATCTCAACATGTCTGCACCACGCTGACCATCAATGGGTCAGCGTGGTGGGTGGAGACTGTCCAGAGCTCCAAGTTCCTGGGCATCCACATCACAGACGACCTCACATGAACCCTGCACACCAGACACATCACAAAGAAAACTCAACAGCATCTCTACTTCCTGCAGAAGCTGCGGAGAGCTCACCTGCCACACCCAATTCTGACCACTTTCTACAAAGGGACTATTGCAAGCATCCTAAGAAATGTCATCACAGCGTAGTTCGGCAACTGCACTGTGTCTGACCGCAAAGCCCTGCAGCTGATTGTGAGGACATCTGAAAAGACCACTGGGGTCTCTCTCCCCTCTGTCACAGACATCTACAACATGTGCTGCCTGTGCAGGACTACAGGGCTGGCCCTAGGCTTTTAGTGGCCCTAAACAAGATTTTGTTTGTGGCTCCAAAACACTCCTAGTGCAATGAACAAATTGCACACACACATAATAACTAAATAAGCATGCTCACAATAGAGATATGAATTCACATCAAATCTCTTTCTTTCTTCGAGGGTTGGCAAGTAGCAACAAACAGTAACATATAAAAGGTAAGAAGGCAAGAAGGGTTCCTGGTTCGAAGCTTGGCTGGGGCCTTTCTGTGTGGAGTTTGCATGTTTTCCCTGTTTCTGCGTGGGTTCTCTCCGGGTACTCTGGCTTCCCCCCACAGTCCAAAGACATGCACTTAATAAGTTAATTGGTGAATTGGTGACCCTAAATTGCCCGTAGTTGTGAATGTGAGTGAATGGTTGTTTGTCTCTATGTGCCCTGTGATGAGCCGGCGACTTGTCTCGCCCAAAATGTCAGCTGGGATAGGCTCTGATTAGGATAGCCAGTTACAGATAATGAATGGATGGATAGTTGTTATTAAACTAGAAAGTCAGCGTGGAAATGGAAGAGTTCTTAACTGAACTATTTTGTCTGGATTTGTGAGGTTAACTACAAAGGCAGTTCATCTTCTGACACGTTTACAGCTAAATTAAGCAATTAACTAATGGTCCTGTCTGGTCATTAAGAGCAAGGATAAATACTAAAGCATGATGATGATTTGCATAAAGGCCACGTTAATATAAATACTTATTATAGTATTTATAGTAATTTCTTATCAATACGAGTTGCTGTCTTATGCTATCTTATCTTATAATTATATATTTTCATGAGGGAGGGGCTTTGAGGCTTCCATTTTTGTTTGGTTTGGGATTTGTCATGTACAATCATGTTATATTGCAAGATTCCAGCAGTGAGGAACAATCAGGTAATCAAATTCATGATTTTATTGAGAATTATTTTAAAGTTTCAGAGCGTCCCGGTAACCATAGTAACTCACAGTGCTAGAGGGGAGGTAAAAACAAGGCTGTGCTGCTTCCAGATGAGCTACTGAATAAAGTTGTTTTTACTTATGTACTCCAGACAAAGTCCAGTCGGTCACAGGCAGCAATGAGGCAGACAGGACACTGATAGCAATGAGGCAGACATGCAGCACAGTGCAGCAGTGACTTCTGCAGACCATCAGGAGCCACAAATATGAATCTGTAGGTTAAATTATGGACGTGTGGTGTGAGAGTATATGAAAAGAGTTAACTGCGTGGGTCTCACAGGCTCATGCGTGAGAGTTGGCAGCCCTCCGAGCAAGTCGGTAAAACTAAAGGAACAATAAGTAACTTTTCATAGGAATTTAGAGCTAAAAGTCGCAGTGAGCTGGTCAGTCCTCCATACGGACCCCACCGTTCACTTCCCCGTGGAAGCGGCCTCCTTCACAGGCAGTAAGAGCAGTGATTATGTGACGTGATTTTGTTATTTGAACTCGATTTCTTTGTAACTTCCCACAGCAGTGTTGTAGGTAGTGTCTTTGGAAACTTCACAAGGAAATAAGCGATTGATTTATACGTGGAAAAGTCACCACGATCTGCCCAGTCCTCCCTTCCGACACGACGGTGCCCGCACTGAGAGTCGGGTAGTGTCGGTAACTTTTACAACTTTCCACGATGCACTGTGGGTCAGGATCTCGGGACAGAATCTTACAGCGTCCGTTAGATTAAAAATACAGGGGCAATTATGGTGGAGATACATATTTTTCTGATTTACAGAGGAAATCAGTTGGAAACCCACTGAAAAAAAAAAAAAAATCACCTCAACGTTATGATGTATATTCTAGGTTACTGACGACAGCCCAAATGATCTAAAATACAAAGTTTGGGGCTTTATTTAGCATGTCTGGAACTGGAAATGATTTGAAAATGAAATATAGTGAAATATTGAACAGGCTCTCTGGGTCCTTCTGGGCTCTAAGCTGTCTATCTTTCAAATCATCTCCAATATTTATCCCTGTTTTACCATGTTTCTGCTCATGGGGCTTTTTAGGTCTGGCAGAATCTAACCTTAAATGTAGTATGTTTCATATCTGACTCAAAACACACAGAACTAAACACAAACAGACCATCCGGTCCATCAAGGCAAATTTCCAAAGAAGAAACATACTAACTGTAGTCATTTGTCAAGAAGCTTGTGTTTCAGTAGAGCATGTTTCCTTAATCCCTGATGGCACACCATCTTTATTTTATGATTTAATGCAGTAAATATCTTACATATTGTTCCTTTAACACCAGACAAAGTGAGGAGCAAGCAACACAGAGAGTCACATTGAATGTTTGCCCCACCCCCACCCCCACAGCAGCTGTGGCCCTAAATAACCGCATAGCTTTCACCAGCAGCCTGCCCGGCTAAGCATTGTGGACGATCCAACACAGCCCTCTCATGTATACTCTTCTCCCTGCTGCCTTCTGGAAGAAGGTTCTGCAGTTTAAAGACCAATACTGCCAGAATGGGAAAGAGTTTCTTCCCACAGGCAGTCAAACTGTTAAACAACAGTAAAATGTAAATATATATATCTTTATGTATATATATATATACACACACACACACACATATATATATATATATATATATATATATATATATATATATATATATATATATATAGAGAGAGAGAGAGAGAGATAGATAGATAGATAGATAGATAGATCCATGTACACTTTGCACCTTTTATCTCTACTACTACTCATTTTTTATTAAATATCTACCTCTCTACTGTGCATACCTAATATAGTCATACTGTATATATCAATAAGTAGCATATATCCATTTGTAATACATGTATATACATACATACATGTACAAAGACATCCTTGTCTGCTACGCACAGTCTGTCTGTTGTATCTGCACTTTATGTAGCCCTTTTGTATTTTGTGTGTGCACTTTAGTGTAGTCCTGTCTACACTATGTTTTTATGTGTCATGTAGCGACATAGTCCTTGGCAAAACACTGTCTCGTTTCACTGTGTGCTGTGTATATGGTTGAAATGACAATAAAACCCCTTGACCTTGACCTTTATAAAGTCATGAAGTGGTGATCTCCTGAGATTTTTGGTAAAATGTTAAATCATGAAAAACTATAGAATATTTCCAAGGGAAAAGAGGGACTGCAGCACACTGAGACTACTGTCTCTTCATCAGAGTCAAGATGGACAAAGAATAATTTAACACATAGCTTGTGAAAAGATACACACTTCAAAAATTAACTTCTTAATGTCTTGTTTCAATCAGAGTTCAGTAACATTCCTTCTGATTTGTACTTGCTGGGCAAACATTATTTTTTACCTGTCATCCAGACTGTCCTGTCTCTGGGTAAAAGAACAAAAATTTCAGCATCAGGTCACACTGTCAACATCGTGTTGATTAAACTTTATTAATGCTCACATTACGGAATACATTACTTTACATCCGAGACATACTTTTTTTTCTTTTTGGTTTAATTGTATGAACAAAGATTCTGATTTTAAATGATTTAATGTGATTTAACCAAATAAACTGAATTAATGATTCAGAAAAAAATTACGACACTTGTACCCATTGCCATTGCCCATTTGTACTTCAAATGACTTTATTTAAAGTACAAAGCATAACTCAAGTCAAAGGTTATAATTGCAGCATGCATTTTATGATGTTCCCCTCCCACATTTGATATGTATTCCATATTTAGCTTTGGCTGTGTTAGCAAATCTCATTTAATAAAAGGAGTCCTTGAGAAAATGACAGAGTGTGACGAGAGACCTGTAAGATCCAGCTTGTTTTAAAACTGTGTTCTCCTGTACTTTAAACCACTTAAATATATTGTTCATTTAGGGAATAATATTAATGATCTAAAATGATCTAATAGAAACATTTCATTTAATTTGTTTTCTTAAACCTACTGAAAAACTGTTTTGAACAGGACTGGTGATTACACTTGCCAGGTAAGGAATTATTTATTAATGAATTTAATGTTAATATTTTTCTTTAGATTTTTGTGCTGAATACATATGCAAACTATTTGTCAGGCACTGAATGTCTGTTTTATCCAAAGAATTTGGCAAAACTACACTATAGTATTAATAACGAGAAAACTGTATTTCCTGCAGAAAATGCAGTGTGGATGCCTTCTGCTTAAATGCCTGATGCAAAAATGTGAAATGAGCTGAAAAACAGTAGAAGTAAAAAAAGCATCAAAGTTAAATTGTAATAATTCAAAAACTGTAAAAGATTTTAAAAAGTTGAATACAAGTTTAATAGTACAAAGTATTGTGTACAGTTTAAAGTTTGAATTAAGTCTGTAGCTGAAAGTATGTGGAAGTAGTGGAAGTTGAAAGTGTTGAAGATTTGTAGAAAGATTTGAAGGTTGTGCCATTCATTTTAATGTCAAATTTGTATGCGGAAAAATTTGAATATTTTAGAAAGTATGAATGGTATGACTGAGTAAAATAATAGAGCTGAATTAGCTGAAGTCTGTGATATTTAAATGGGTTCTGTAGGACAAATTATGTAGTAGTTAGGTGCTAAAAAACCTAGGTGGAAGAATAATAATAAAGATTTGATGAACAAGTGCCGATTCGGCATCCACACTAATAAAGACCCCACATAGCTGCTCTACAAAACAAAATCATGTTATGAGTGTTTGCAAAGTTTCAGTGTTCTGCTAAATTTCTTTAGTTATAAATGGCAGTTCCTTTGTGATTTTACAACAGACAAACAAGCCAGCACCATGAGTACGGATGCGGAGATGGCCATTTATGGCAAAGCTGCCATTTACCTCCGTATACCAGAGAAGGAAAGACAAGATGCTGAAAACAGACCTTTTGACGGCAAAACTTCTTGCTTTGTGGCCGATGCTGACCACCTGTATGTAAAGGCAACAATCACCAAGAGAGATGGTGGCAAAGTCACTGTCAGAATCCTGGACACTGAGGAGGTTGGTGTCATTAAATCAAACTCAAATAGAAATTCAATATGATCAGTTCTCACTGAGACAAATGTCCTGTTCCAGGAGAGGACAGTTAAAGAAGATGACGTCTATCCAATGAACCCTCCCAAGTACGACAAAATTGAGGACATGGTCATGATGACCTATCTCAGTGAAGCCTCTGTGTTGAATAACCTCAAAGAGCGTTATGCAGCATGGATGATTTATGTAAGACCATCTGCAGAATGAGAAATGCTGAAAATGGCTGTACTTGTAGTAGTTATTTGTTGAATATCTATGATCCCTTTCAGACCTACTCTGGGTTGTTCTGTGCCACTGTGAACCCCTACAAGTGGCTCCCAGTGTACGATGCTGAAGTTGTAAGTGCCTACAGAGGAAAGAAGCGTATGGAGGCTCCACCCCACATCTTCTCTGTCTCTGACAACGCCTATCAGTTCATGCTTACTGGTAAGTCATTACATAACAATGTAGAATGTATCAGTGTATCAGTGAGGTTTCTGTCAAAAAAAACAACTTTGTTTTCTATTTAACAGATAGGGAAAACCAGTCTATCTTGATCACGTAAGTTTCACATTTGTTTATTCTGTTGAACATAATCAGACATGTTGATCAAATTCTTATAAGTCTCTGTTCCTACCTAGTGGAGAATCTGGTGCTGGAAAGACTGTGAACACCAAGCGTGTCATCCAGTACTTTGCAACAGTCTCACTTGGTGGAGAAAAAAAGAGGGACACCTCAAAGGTTGGAGTATAATACTGTATGATGTTTAAAGTTCAGTGTCCTATTATTGAATACGTGTCATACTTGTCATTTGCTTATATCAATTTTAAACCTGGATTATAGGGGTCTCTGGAGGATCAGATTGTTGCAGCCAATCCCCTGCTGGAGGCCTATGGTAACGCCAAAACTATAAGGAATGACAACTCTTCTCGTTTTGTAAGTATGGAGGGATTTCTACATGTGAAAAAGATATCGTTATACATTGCCAATGTAGAGGAATGTTAAAATTTCATCTGTTCAAAACAGGGTAAATTCATCAGAATCCATTTCGGCGCAACTGGCAAACTGGCTAGTGCTGATATTGAGACATGTGAGTAACAATCCTCATAGTACATACAAATGTTTGAACTTAGAATTGACCAGGCTGTGACTTATGAACACTTTTTGTAGATCTGCTGGAGAAGTCCAGAGTGACATTCCAGCTTCCTGATGAAAGAGGCTACCACATCTTCTACCAGATGATGACCAACCACATACCTGAGCTGATTGGTAAACATATTTAGTTATTGTACAATATCAAACTTAGTTGTAGGGTTTCAACAACAATCTAATGAGTTTCTCATCCATTTTTTGATCTTCAGAAATTGCACTTCTAACAAAAAACCCCTACGACTTTCCCATGTGTAGCATGGGTCAGATCACTGTGGCTAGCATTGATGACAAAGTTGAGCTGGAAGCTACTGATGTGAGTGATCTTCAGTTCAAAACATTTAAACATACTTTATCTATTAAAAACAAAAAGTGCTCTATTAAATGCATTTTTAAAGTGATAATGGTAATAACGTTCTGTTTTCTTTTGAAAACAGAACGCTATTACTATCTTGGGCTTCACTTCTGACGAGAGGATTGCCATCTACAAGATGACTGGTGCTGTGCTCCACCATGGTAACTTAAAGTTCAAGGAGAAACCACGTGAGGAGCAGGCTGAGCCTGATGGCACAGAGGGTGAGTATTTGATGTCAGCAGAGAACAGAGAACTTTGGTTCGTTATCAGATGGAATTATGTTATATCATGATGTACTGTATAGAGAAAACTCTTCTTAATGGAGGTTTATGGTCACATACTGTATTAGCGGTAAATCACTGAACTATTTTCAGAGGCTGACAAGGTTGCTTACTTACTGGGTCTGAACTCTGCTGACATGCTGAAGGCTCTGTGCAATCCCAGAGTGAAGGTCGGAAATGAGTATGTCACCAAGGGACAGACTGTACCTCAGGTAACTGGTATGAAATGTTCATTTTAGTTTAGTTGTAGTACAAGTGTATTTATGTTAGGAAAAGGAGAACAAGTAAATTAATTCTGTGGTCCGTCTTAAGTCCAGTGTGAAAAGTTGATCTACTTTTGAGAGATTAGTTGGACATTAACAAATCCAAGGAAAATGTCACACATTTTCATTTTACATTCTTTTGTTTCATTTACACCAGAAGAAGAAGTTGAGAACAACAAGCATTCTCCAAAATGGTTAACTGAATTTTTTTCAAATCACATCCTTGTTTTAATCAGGTGAAATACTCAGTGACTGCCCTTGCCAAGTCCATCTATGAAAAGATGTTCTTGTGGATGGTCTTCCGCATCAACGAGATGTTGGACACTAAACAAGCAAGGCAATACTTCATCGGTGTCCTGGATATTGCTGGCTTTGAAATCTTTGATGTAAGCTCCATTTCTAACAATTGAGTTGCTTGTGCTTTTAAAAACAATATCATTCTTATTGCCTGCTAGACATTTTGTTGAATAATTGTCCCCTATTAGTTCAACACATTGGAACAGCTGTGCATCAACTTCACCAATGAGAAACTGCAACAGTTCTTCAACCACCACATGTTTGTCCTGGAGCAAGAGGAGTACAAGAAGGAGGGTATTGTCTGGGAGTTCATTGACTTTGGCATGGACTTGGCTGCCTGTATTGAGCTGATTGAAAAGGTAATAATTTCATGTTGTGATCTATGGAACTATTTTGAACAATGTATGTAATGTGTTCAGTGTAGCACTTAATACCGTTTTTCAGCCCATGGGCATCTTCTCCATCCTTGAAGAGGAGTGCATGTTTCCCAAGGCCACAGAACAAACCTTCAAGAACAAGCTGTATGACCAGCATCTTGGCAAAAACAGAGCATTTGAGAAGCCTAAGGCTGTCAAAGGCAAGGCTGAGGCCCACTTCTCCCTGGTGCACTACGCTGCTACTGTGGACTACAATATCACTGGCTGGCTGGACAAGAACAAGGATCCACTGAATGAAAGTATTGTGTCTCTGTACCAGAAGTCCTCAGTTAAACTTCTGGCTCATCTGTATCCTCCTGAAGTTTTGGAAGAAAGTAATTGCATTCAACTCAAACATGTATTTAAAGTTAGGGGCAACGAGTGGGGTTTTGGCATAACTCTGACAAAACGACTCTCCTTTTCACAGAACCTGTTGTCAAAGAGGGCACTACTGGTGGCAAGAAGACACCCAAAAAGAAGAGTAGTTCTATGCAGACTGTATCTTCACAGTTTAGGGTAAGGTGTGACATAAACTTGTGTGTGAAATCCTACTTCAGTTTATACTCAGACATTTCATGTCAAGAGTTATCATTTTGGATCTATAGGAGAACTTGGGAAAGCTGATGACTAACTTGAGGAGCACACATCCTCACTTTGTGCGCTGCCTGATTCCCAATGAGTCAAAGACTCCAGGTACATGAAAAACATAATCTCAGTAGAGTGTTTTAGGGTTAGATTCAACAAAGAGGCTGACTATTTATCCAAAGAAGTAAATGAGGAATATCTTCTTGACAGGTCTGATGGATAACCTTCTGGTCATCCACCAGCTCAGGTGTAACGGTGTGCTGGAGGGTATCAGAATCTGCAGAAAAGGTTTCCCCAGCAGAATCCTCTACGGTGACTTCAAGCAGAGGTATAAATAGAATTTCTTACATAATTTTGGTGAGAGAATATTAAAAGAAAATCCGCACACTGAGTAACTCTCTCATGAAAGGTACAAAGTGCTGGATGCCGGTGTCATCCCTGAGGGCCAGTTCATTGACAACAAGAAGGCTTCAGAGAAGCTGCTTGAATCACTTGGAATTGATCCAGACAGTTACAGATTAGGTGACACCAAGGTAAGGAACTTCATGCCATTCATATACTTTTGTGTACTTACCAAGTATGATATGTTTTTCAGTCAAATGTGTTTTTCTGCTCATTTGTAATGTACTGTATGTATTAGATGTATTTGCATTACATTTGTTAATACTAAAGTAGGACATCTCAAAAACTACTAAACATGAATTTGGTGCCACGTCTGTGGGAACGACGAACAAGTAATGCAATGTTAGTAAAGAAGTCGAGCATTCATCAGCATTCTAACCCTAACCCTTGAACAATGAGGGGTAGGTGAAATGTTTTTCTTTGTCGTTTCTGTTTGTTTGGTTATTTGTTTGTTTTACAGGTTGGGAAGTATTTCCTCTCATCATCCTACATTTACTTTTACTTCTTATTGGTTCAGGTATTCTTCAAGGCTGGTCTGATAGGTAGGCTTGAAGAGATGAGAGATGCAACGCTCGCATCTCTGGTCACCAGGACTCAGGCTCTTTGTCGTGGTTATGCCTTGAGAAAGGAGTTTGTGAAGATGATGGAGAGGAGGCATGTTGAAAATAGCATATTCTGAGAGATAATATGAAAAATCATAAAAGACGGGATTGTCTATAACATTCAATTTTTCTCTACAGGGAATCCATGTATACCATCCAGTACAACATCCGCTCATTCATGAATGTGAAAAACTGGCCATGGATGAAGGTGTACTATAAAATCAAGCCTCTGCTGAAGAGTGCTGAAACTGAGAAGGAGCTGGCCAACATGAAGGAGAACTTTGAGAAGATGAAAACAGACTTGGCTGCTGCCCTGGCCAAGAAGAAGGAACTGGAGGAGAAGATGGTATCCATTGTGCAGGAGAAAAATGATCTGCAGCTGCAAGTAGCATCTGTAAGTACATGTAAATTTACAGTACTGCTTTCTCATTTGTTTCAGCATTGTTGCGCTAAAGACTATTTTCATATAATGAACTAGGTAGCTGAGAATGTGTCAGATGCTGAGGAAAGATGTGAGGGACTTATCAAGAGTAAGATTCAGCTCGAGGCCAAACTCAAAGAGACAACCGAGAGACTGGAGGATGAAGAGGAAATCAATGCTGAGCTCACTGCTAAGAAGAGAAAGCTGGAGGATGAATGCTCTGAGCTGAAGAAGGATATTGATGATCTGGAGCTTACCTTGGCCAAAGTGGAGAAAGAAAAACATGCCACTGAGAACAAGGTTCATAAATGTCAATATATTTAGTAATTCAAGTAACACTCAAGAATTACTATTTGATAACAACATCTTTCTTGTAAACTTAGGTGAAGAACCTGACTGAGGAGATGGCTTCTCAGGATGAGAGCATTGCTAAGCTGACCAAAGAAAAGAAAGCCCTTCAAGAGGCTCATCAGCAGACTTTTGATGACCTGCAGGCTGAGGAAGACAAAGTCAACACTCTGACCAAGGCCAAGACTAAGCTTGAGCAGCAAGTGGATGATGTAAGTTTACAAATTTCCCTTAAAATGTCAAAGCAAAACTCGTTGGGAATGTGATATTTAAAGACTCATTTTAATGTTCAGCTTGAGGGTTCTCTGGAGCAAGAGAAGAAGCTGCGTATGGACCTTGAGAGAGCCAAGAGGAAGCTGGAGGGTGATCTGAAACTGGTCCAGGAATCTATCATGGATCTTGAGAATGACAAGCAGCAGTGTAACGAGAAACTGGAAACGTAACGTTGCCTTTGAATTTGTCAAACAACCATTCTTTTTCAATTTATATTCAAATGCATGAACTGTATCTTTTGTATTATTCTTACAGGAAGGACTTTGAAATCAATAAGCTCCTCAGCAAAATTGAGGATGAGCAGTCATTGGGTGCTCAGCTTCAGAAGAAGATCAAGGAGCTCCAGGTGACATATTGTGTGACATAAAAAATGACTGTATACTTTTCCATTTTACTGATAATAAAACACTCCTGCATTCAACAGGCCCGTATTGAGGAACTGGAGGAGGAGATTGAGGCTGAGCGTGCAGCTCGTGCCAAGGTTGAGAAGCAGAGAGCTGACCTCTGCAGGGAACTTGAAGAGACCAGTGAGAGGCTGGAGGAGGCTGGTGGGGCCACTGCTGCTCAGATTGAGATGAACAAGAAGCGTGAAGCTGAGTTCCAGAAGGTCCGCCGTGACCTTGAGGAGTCCACTCTGCAGCATGAAGCCACTGCTGCTGCTCTTCGTAAGAAGCAGGCTGACAGCGTAGCTGAGCTGGGAGAGCAGATTGACAACCTCCAGCGTGTCAAGCAGAAGCTTGAGAAGGAAAAGAGTGAATACAAGATGGAGATTGATGACCTCTCCAGCAACATGGAGGCTGTTGCTAAAGCAAAGGTACACAATACATTAAATGGCATTTTAATGTCCGAATTATCACCATAAATAGAGTACTTAGGAGTACAAACAGAATCTGATCTCTGATCTGATCTTTTTCTCATTAGGGAAATCTTGAAAAGATGTGCCGTAATCTTGAGGACCAGCTAAGTGAACTGAGGGCCAAAAATGATGAAAATGTCCGTCAAATCAATGACATGAGTGCACAAAGAGCACGTCTCCTGACAGAAAATGGTATCTACAAGTTATCAGTGAATGATTTCCCCTGTATTATTGAGAATTCTTGTGAAAAATAACGTATCTTGAAATCTTTCACACAAGGTGAGTTCAGTCGTCAAATTGAAGAGAAAGAAGCTCTTGTCTCCCAGCTGACCAGAGGCAAACAGGCCTTCACACAGCAGATTGAAGAGTTGAAAAGAAAGATTGAAGAGGAGGTTAAGGTAAGAAAACTGTAATTATGTGCTGATAGACTTATTTAATTAGACGATGTACACACTGAATATTATTCCTTACACCAGGCCAAGAATGCTCTTGCCCATGGAGTGCAATCAGCACGCCACGACTGTGATCTGCTGAGGGAGCAGTTTGAGGAGGAGCAGGAGGCTAAGGCTGAACTACAGCGTGGAATGTCCAAGGCCAACAGTGAGGTGGCTCAGTGGAGAACTAAGTATGAAACTGATGCTATCCAGCGCACTGAGGAGCTTGAGGAAGCCAAGTGAGTGCATTTTAAACAATTAAGTGACAAAGTCTATCATTATAGCATAATTCAACTGACCACAGTCTTTTTTGTATCAATATTTACATTTAAACAAATTCATCCAAACATGTTCTTATTTTGATGCAAACATCTTAGAGCAGTGCTTTCAAATATTTATTCATTTTATTAAAGCAAAAACGTCAACAATTTAATGACCAACTGTTTGTATCGTATCAGCATATTTTAATATACAGTAACTGACCACAGTAATGCTAGTATGAAAAATTGCATATAAACAAATTCATATAAACATTACAATTTAAAGATTTCAGATGTTTATTTGATAATCACTTAAACAGTTTCTTTTTATTCATATATGTAAAAACATCTAAAAAACACAACACAGACAAACCACACCTTTTTCCAACAGGAAAAAGCTGGCCCAGCGCCTTCAGGAGGCTGAGGAGCAGATTGAGGCAGTGAATTCCAAGTGTGCTTCTCTTGAGAAAACCAAACAGAGGCTCCAGAGTGAGGTGGAGGACCTCATGATTGATGTGGAGAGAGCCAATGCTCTGGCTGCCAATCTGGACAAGAAGCAGAGGAATTTTGACAAGGTAGCAACATGTTTTGCGTGAACATTACCTAAAATCTTTGTTATTGTATGGAATATTATTAACTAAGTTATCTGTATTGTTGTGAAATTTAGGTCTTGGCAGAGTGGAAACACAAGTATGAGGAGGGTCAGGCAGAGCTTGAGGGCGCTCAGAAGGAGGCTCGTTCTCTTGGCACTGAGCTGTTCAAGATGAAGAACTCTTATGAGGAAGCTCTGGATCAGCTGGAGACCATGAAGCGTGAAAACAAGAACCTCCAACGTGAGTTCTGACCACTCTATGTAACAGTTAAATTGTATTCTACATGTGTGACACCAAAGTATTTATATTTAGCATTTTCAGGCTGACCAATCTAAAAAACACAACTTTCTCTGCAGAGGAGATCTCAGATCTGACTGAACAGATTGGTGTAACTGGCAAGAGCATCCATGAGCTGGAGAAGGCCAAGAAGCAGGTGGAGACAGAGAAGTCTGAGATCCAGACAGCTCTTGAAGAGGCTGAGGTACAATTCTTCCGCAAAGATCTTCTGAAACCCCACAAGAAAATATTTTATACAAATGTGAAAGCAGAGATAAATATTTTGTTCTTTAAAATCATTAGGGAACTCTGGAACATGAAGAGTCTAAGATCTTGCGTGTCCAGCTGGAGCTCAACCAGATTAAGGGTGAGGTGGACAGGAAGCTGGCAGAGAAGGATGAAGAGATGGAGCAGATCAAGAGGAACAGCCAGAGGGTGATTGACTCCATGCAGAGCACTCTGGATTCTGAGGTCAGGAGCAGGAACGATGCCCTGAGAATCAAGAAGAAGATGGAGGGAGACCTGAATGAGATGGAGATTCAGTTGAGCCATGCCAATCGCCAGGCTGCTGAGTCCCAGAAGCAGCTGAGGAATGTGCAGGCACAGCTCAAGGTATTGTAAGATAGGAAGTTGTTACACAACAGACTTTGGTCAATGTGTATACATTTTGGCATTCATGTGAATATTTTGCTGATGTTTTTTAACCAGGATGCTCAACTGCACCTTGATGATGCTGTCAGAGCCCAGGATGACCTCAAGGAACAAGCTGCTATGGTGGAGCGCAGGAATGGTCTCATGATGGCTGAAATTGAGGAACTTAGAGCTGCTCTTGAACAGACAGAGAGAAGCCGCAAAGTTGCTGAACAGGAGCTGGTGGATGCCAGTGAGCGTGTTGGACTTCTGCACTCTCAGGTAAACAAAATATTTTATTTTTTTTATGATTCAGTGTTCATGTTTTTAAATATCATGAAAAACAGGCATGTGATGACTTAAATGGCCATTTTTTCAACCTTTTAGAATACAAGCCTTATAAACACCAAGAAGAAGCTTGAGGCTGACCTTGTCCAGATTCAGGGTGAAGTTGATGACACTGTTCAGGAAGCAAGGAATGCTGAGGAGAAGGCCAAGAAGGCCATCACTGATGTAGGTTAAATTTCCTTTCTTTTTTTCTTTTACTCTATGTAAAGTGTGTTTTTTCCAATATTTCCGATTATCATTTGATCTTGTCTCCTCTAGGCTGCTATGATGGCTGAGGAGCTGAAGAAGGAGCAGGATACTAGTTCTCACCTGGAGAGGATGAAGAAGAACCTGGAGGTTACTGTTAAGGACCTGCAGCATCGCCTGGATGAGGCTGAGAATCTGGCCATGAAGGGTGGCAAAAGTCAACTCCAGAAACTTGAGTTGAGAGTAAGACAATTTTGTTACGATTTTCATAATCAAACAAATGATAGAAAACAAAACAAGGAAAATACATGGATTCTAAAAATGACATACATTTTCTGTTTTTCTGAAGGTGCGTGAGCTGGAGGCAGAGGTTGAGGCCGAGCAGAAACGTGGAGCAGATGCTGTTAAGGGTGCCCGTAAATATGAGAGGAGAGTAAAGGAGCTCACCTATCAGGTATAACTGCATTACAGTTTTACATGTACAGTACAAATCAATCATTTATACTTACAGTTACAGATTTTGAAACATGCAAAATTATATTTTAAATTGCAGAATGAGGAAGACAAGAAAAACATTACCAGGTTGCAGGATTTGGCTGACAAGTTGCAGCTCAAGGTGAAGGCCTACAAGAGGCAGGCTGAGGAAGCGGTAAGGGCAGAATATTTATGTTAAACTATGGAAACGAGATATGTCATAGTTATTTTATATACAGTAGACATGTACGTTTTTTTTAGCACAAAAACATCTTTCTGTGTTTCTGTGTGCTGTATTTCAGGAGGAACAGGCCAATGTTCACCTGTCCAAGTGCAGGAAGATCCAGCATGAGCTGGAGGAGGCTGAGGAGCGTGCTGACATTGCAGAGTCCCAGATCAACAAAGTGAGAGCAAAGAGCCGCGACTCTGGCAAGGTAAATAGATACACATTCCAGCTGGAAAAATAACCATATTTGTTTTTAACTTTATAAAATTCATGACAGACCAAATCTGTATTATGTATGCAGAGTATGATGTGTTCATATGTGCTATTTTACTATTTACTTATTTCTTTACAGGGAAACGACACAGCTGAGTAAAGCACTCCGTCAAATGGGCTATTTCCCGTCATATAATATGATGTGAAATAAACCACAATAAAATAGTGTCATATCATAAATTTCTGTCTGCATTATTTTGAAGTTGTTGTGTCCTCCAAGAAAAAGCAATCTCGATATGTGGATCATTTGTGAGACAGCAAAACAAAATTCTACAATCTTTATTGGAATTATTACTACAACATAAAGTATGCTGCATAGTGTTTTACACTATATTACACGGAAAAGCTGTTTCCAAGACACTAATAACCAAAATTATATTACTGATGTAATCATCCGTAATATTTGAGGTATGTGGGACGAAAACTATTACGTGTGCCCCTGTAAACACTGTCATAGAGAGAAAAGCCACAACATTCGAGAGTAACTTCATTATCAAGAAAATATAGTAGCACTTCTGGATTCCCTATGAAAAGTTGGACAAATTGTTCTACTCAAAGGAAAGAGGTGTTCCTCTAATGTCAGTGTGATCCTGAAAAATGAACATGAGCATGAATGTATAAGTGGCTTAAGTCAAGCTACATTTAGATTAGAATCTTTTTTTTTTTTTTTTTTTGTATTTACAGACAAAGCTTGAATAAACTCTGGCAACCAAGAATTCCACTGAGTGCTCACTTTTTGGAGCATTCAGTGGAATATTTAGAGGATGTAAAAACAGCGTCAGAGTAAGGAGTTCAAGCAGAAAATAATAATCTGAGACAATCTGAGTTCACTGTTCTTCTCTCTGATTGAAAAACAGAAAAAAGAGTTCTATCTGATTGACAGTAATGTTTAACAGAACGTACATGCCAGCCTTTCAGAGAATAATAATACAAGAAAATCTGAGTTTTCTCTCAGGTAAAAAAGAGGAGTAGTCCATAAAAAGGATTAACTGATTGAAATAAAGAGTTTTTTTTTTTTTTTTTTAACCTTAATGATAGTGTCTTTATATTACTGATCAAACATTCTACAAATTCTAAAAAAAATAAATCTACTACAATGCAATGAAGGTGAGTTTTAATCATGGAAAAAATGATAATGTGTAAAAAAATAACCTTTAACTTAATCATTATCATTATTCATGTTTTATTCTGGTTTAAGTTGTGTTCCAGTGTATTGGTCTTTTGTTACCACATAAAGTCTATGTTATATGTTCTTGTTCTACTTTAAGGTTGTGCTGAATAAACATTTTTGTTATAGTATATAACTGGCTTCCTTTTCTTTACGATAAAGTCATAAAGTGGTGACCTCCTTACAAGGGATGATAAGTTTGATGCAGTATTAAGAGATTTTTGGTAAAACGTTAAATTGTGAAAAACTATATTTCCAGGGGAAAAGAGGGACTGGAGCATACTGAGAATTCATCAAAGTCGAGATGGACAAAGAATAAGGCGAACACATACAGTACATTGTAAAAAGATAGGAACAGCATCAGGCAAATATTTGGTCATATTTGGACACTTCAAAGAGTAACTTCTAAATGTCTTTGACAGCGTCAAATGAAGCTTAAAGACATTCCTTCTGATTTGTACTTACTGGGCAAACATTGTGCGACCTGTCATCTACACTGTCCTGTCTCTCGGTAAAAGACCAAAATCAAATGAAGCCTTAAATTGTTCAGTCAGTAAATAAATAAACATATTTCTTAGATCTCAGTGCAGTGGATTGTAATGCACAGGAACAAAATATTCAGCATCAAGTCATAGTGTCAACATCATGTTGATTAATCGTTATTAATGCTCACATTAAAGAATATATTACTTTACATCCAAGACATATTTACTTTTTTCTTTTTTGTTGGAAAGTATGAACAAAGATTCTGATTTTAAATTATTTAATATGAATTAACCAAATAAACTGAATTAACAATTCAGAAAAAGTAGGTCATTAGTGTATATATAAGTTTGTGTACATTCTGTCAAACATCCATGGTATTCAAGAGCCCAAAATAAACTTTATTTGAAGTACAAAGTATAACTCAAGTCCGGGTTATAAGTGCAGCATGTGTTTTATGATATCGTCTCCCTTCCCACATTTGGTATGTATTCCATATTTAGCTCTGGCTGTGTTAGCAAATCCCATTTAATATAAGGAGTCCTTGAGTAAATGACAGAGTGTGACAGAAGACCTGTGAGATCCAGCTTGTGGTATAACTATGTTCTTTTATACTTTAGACTACTTAAATATATTATTCATTTAGGATATATATCAATTATCTAAATGTTAATGTAAACATTGCATTTAATTTGGTTTCTTAAACCTACTGAAAAACTTTTTTGAACAGGACTGGTGAATACACTTGACAGAAAGGAGGTCAGGTAAGGAAAACTTTAATGTTTTTATTTTTCTTTCAGTGTTGAATACATATGCAAACTATTTGTCATTGGATGTCTGTTTTACCCAAAGACTCTCACAAAACTACACTACAGTATATATTCTAAAAGAGACTACATAACGTCCCTGTAACAATACAAAGTCATGCTTTCAGTGTTTGCAAAATTTCAGTGTTCCATTAAATTTCAGGTTCAGGTTCAAGTTTCTGTTTAACTACATGGACTTGAGTCACTTAATGTATGAGGTTTCTGTTTCAGAACTCTCCTCTGAGAGTACCTCCACTCCTGGCACTAACAACAGCTGGACATGCTAAATCTATCCCCCTCTAGAACTGTCAGAGTACTAGCTGCACTAACATGTCCTAGTCGCCCTCTACCTTGACTGTTTCCCTTTCTTGTAAGTCGCTTTGGGTAAAAGTGTCAGCTAAATGACTAAATGTAAATGTTAAATATACTTTATCCATTAAACATTGAAACTGCTCTATTAAATGCATTTTTTTTAAATGTTTTTGTGGATAACCCTTTGAAAACAGAATGCTATTGATATCCTGGGCTTCAGTGGTAAAGAGAAGGTGGATATCTAAAAGATGACTGGTGCTGTGCTCCACCATGGTAACATGAAGTTCAAGCAGAAGCAGCGTGAGAGGCGGGCTGAGCCTGATCGCACAGAGGGTGAGTATTGAATGTCAGCTCAAACAGAGAACTTTGGTTCTTTAGATGGAATTCCGTTATATCCTGATGGAGGTTTATAGTCACATACTGTATTAACAGTAAATCACTGAATTATTTTCAAAGGAACAGAGCAACCTTTCTTGACAAGGTTGTTTACTTGCTGGGTCTGAACTCTGCTGACATGCTGAAGGCCCTGTGCTATCCCAGAGTCAAGGTTGGAAATGAGTTTGTCACAAAGGGACAAACTGTAACTCAGGTAATTGGTATCAAATGTTCATTTTAATTAGATATAGTACAAGCGTATTTACATTAGGAAAAGGATAATAATTAAATTCATTCCGGTGGTCCGACTTAGGTTGTAACATCAGATGCAGTGTGAAAATTAGCTCTACTTTTGGGTTCTGAGTGAGTAGCACACAGGACTGTATCTTCCAATCAGCACTGACAAAGTGACACAAAACTCCTGCCATTTGAAAGACACAAAGCCTAGGTTGTAAACAGATCTGAGTGAGGTTTTCACCCACTGGTAACAATGTCATTAATATACAACAACATACAACCAACGCATTGGCCGGGAATCAAACCCGGGAAGGCAGTTATACCACCAATGCTCACAACAGTCTTGATTTCATGGCCCAGATTCCCAGTGGACATAAAAGTGAGTTGCAGCGTTCCAGTGGCTCTCCAGGTAGAGTGTGGGCACCATGTATCGGGTGTACTTAAAGTGCCCCAAGACCTTTACCCCCCTGCCGTGCTTCTGAACCAGCCTGATTGTGCTACCTAGGTTCCATGGTGTAAAGGTCAGCACTCTGGCCTTTGAATCCAGTGATCCAAGGTCAAGTCTCGATGGAAGCTTGTCATTATCAACCCTCTTGACAGCGCCGTGGAGCAAGCTGCCAAGTGCAATTTTTAGTTGATGTCACCAAATCATGAGTGGAAGTAACATCATTTTGTCTAAATTACGGTCTAAATGATGTTCTAAATGATGGGTCGAACCCATCAACAAATGACTACAAGGACAATATGTCATACTTTTTCATTTCACATTCTTTTGTTTAATTTTGACTAGGAGATCTGGATGAGATGGCGATTCAGCTGAACCATGCCAATCGCCTGGAGTCCCAGAAGCAGCTGAGGAATGTGCAGGCACAACTCAAGGTATGGTCAATGGGCCTACAGTTTAGGATTTTTAATATTTTGCTGATATTTTTTCACCAGGATGCTTAACTGCATATTGTTGATTCTGTCAGAGCCCAGGGTGACTTTAAGGAACAAGCTGCTATGGTGGAGCGCAGGAATGGTCTCATGACGGCTGAAATTGAGGAACTTAGAGCTGCTCTTGAACAGACAGAGAGAAGCCGCGAAGTTGCTGAACAGGAGCTGGTGGATGCCAGTGAGCGCGTTGGACTTCTGCACTCTCAGGTGAACAAACAGCTTGATTTTTTCAGTAATTACAAAACCTTTGTTTTTAAATAACATGGAAATCAAGTTTGTGATATGACCTTTTTTTTTGTTTGTTTTTTTTTTGTTTACGTTTTAGAACACAAACCTTATAAACACCAAGAAGAATCTTGAGGCTGACTTTTTCCAGATCAAGGGTGAAGTAGATGACACTGTTCAGGAAGCAAGGAATGTTGAGGAGGCCAAGAAGGCCATTAATGATGTAGGTTTAACTTTCATTTGTTTTTTATTTTAACTCAAAGTGGTCTGTTTTTTCTGAGATTTCTAACAGTTTATGTCATCTCCTCTAGGCTGCTATGATGACTTAGCAGCTGAAGAAGGAGCAGGATACTAGTTCTCACCTGGAGTGGATGAAGAAGAACCTGAAGGTTGCTGTTATGGACCTGCAGCACCGCCTGGATGAGGCTGAGAAAAAGTTGGAGAAAGTGTTTGAGGAAAATAAAAATGGGGTTCTTCTAATGTCAGTGTAACCCTCAAAAATTAGCATGAGCATGAAAGTATTCTTGGTCCAACTCAAGATGCATTCGCGATCAGGAGGTTTTTTTGGAGGCAAAAACAAAGCATGGAAAATATGACAACTCAATAAACTCTAGCAACCCAGAGCTTCATTGCTCACTTTTGGCACTGACCAAAATACATCCAGCTACAGAATATGAAGAGCAGAAAAAGTTGTCAAGGAGAAGAGTTTTTTTTGTTGTTGTTTTTTTTTACCTGAATGATAGTGTCTTCATTTTACTGATTAAAAATTTCTACCATACATTGAAGATGGTATTGGATGACAAAAAAAAATCAATTCTGAGCCATGATCTTATTTTGTCATTATTCATGTTTCATTGTTAAGTTGTGTTTCAGTATTTTGCTTTCAATGTTTTTTTCAGTCTATGTTACATGTTCTTGTCCTGCATTAAAGTGATGAATAAATATTTTGTTATAGTAGAACTGGCTTCATTTTCTTGATGTCAAAGTCATGCAGTGGTGACCTCCTTAAAAAGCATAGTCAATTCATTTTGAAATATTTGGGAGACTGTTGAATAATAAAAACTATAATGTTTTCAAGGGGAAACAGGGACTGGAGCACACTGATGACTCTGTATCCTTTAATTGTGCAAAGTTTCAACACTACTGTCTCTTCATCAAACACATGCATTGTGAAAGATAGAAACAGCATAATTTTGATAATTTAGACTGACTTAAATGTCTTGTTTTAATTAGAGTTCAAAGACATTGTTTCTGATTTGTACTTGTTGGGCACACATTATGCTTTCTGATATCTACACTGTCCTGTCTCTAGGTAAAAGGACAGAAAATTAAAACAAGCCTTAAATTGTTCAATAACTAAATAAACATCTCAGTGAAGTACAATACTTCAGCATCCGTAATGCTGATTAATCTTGCTCATATTAAAAGATATATTATTTTACTATTTACTACTACTGTTAAACTATTGTGAAATAACAAAATATACTGAATTAATCATTTCTGAAAACATTGATGCATTTGAGTATATTCTGTGAAACAAACATGGTGTTCAAGAGTCCAAAATAAACTTTATTTGAAGTACTGAGTAAGCAGAACTTTTATTTTTTGTAAAAATTTAATGATGAAAGATTCTATAATTGTGATACAACATATACCATGATAACAAATACAAAACAATAGAAACTATTAGTGAGGTTGACAAATTTAGCAATCAAAGAGGTATTTTTTAATTATTTATTTTGATTTACTCAATTAAACTGAATTAATTATTTAGATAGGATAGGACAGTGATGCATTTTTAAATGAATATTATTATTATTATTATTATTATTATTATTATTATTATTATTATATTATATTATATTATATTCTGTAAAACATATATGGTGTTCAAGTGCTCAAAATAAACTTTAATTGAGGTACTAAGAAGAACTTAAGTCCGGGTTATAATTTAAGCATGTGCTTTATGATATCGCTGGTTTCCTTCCCACATATGGTATGTATTCCATATTTAACTTTGGCTGTGTAAGCAAATGCCATTTAATATAAGGAGTCCTTGAGTAAATGACAGTGTGTGATTGTGTGAGTGCGACAGGAGACCTGTGAGATCCAGCTTGTGGTATAACTATATTCTCTTATACTTTAGACAACTTGAATATATTATTCATATCAGAAATTATATTAATAATCAGAATATATATAGAAATCAATTGAAACATTTATTTAAATTGTGTTTTTATGCCTGTTTTAATCAACTAAATGTTTTCAACAGGACTGGTAAATACGCTTGACAAAGAGAGGGTCAGGTAAGGAAAACTTTAATATATTATTTCTTTATCAGTAGTAAATACATATGCAAACTATTTTTCAGTAATTGAATTTCTGCAATTATTCAATCAAAGATTTTGACAAAACTACATTTTGAATATTTATTCTCAGTACAAGCTAAATCTAAAAAAGACCGGTAACAACAGTTCCCAGTAACAAAACAAAGACAAGGCTTCAATGTCAGTAAAATTTCAGTGTTCAGCGAAATTTCAAATTCAAGTTTTGTGTTTCTCTACATGGAATTTAGTCTTACATGACAGATCCTTTCTGATTTTACAACAGACAAACAAGCCGGCACCATGAGTACAGACGCGGAGATGGCCGTTTATGGCAAAGCTGCCATTTACCTACGTAAGCCAGAGAAGGAGAGAATTGAGGCCCAAAGCAAACCTTTTGATGCCAAGGCTGCCTGCTATGTGGCCGATGCCAAGGAGCTGTACTTGAAGGGAACAATCATCAAGAAAGATGGTGGCAAAGTCACTGTCAAAGTCCTGGACACTCAGGAGGTTGGTATCATTAAATCAAACTCAAATGGAAATTCAATATGATCAGTTCTCACTGAGACAAATGTCCTGTTCCAGGAGAGGACAGTTAAAGAAGATGACGTCACTCCAATGAACCCTCCCAAGTTTGATAAAATTGAGGACATGGCCATGATGACCCATCTCAATGAAGCCTCTGTGCTGTATAACCTTAAAGAGCGTTATGCAGCATGGATGATCTACGTAAGACTGCTAAGTAATCTGCTGAATTAAAAAAGACAAATATTTAAAATTACTAAATGTAGGAAAACACAGAGTTAACTGTTGAATCTCTGTGATCCCTTTTAGACCTACTCTGGGTTGTTCTGTGCCACTGTGAACCCCTACAAGTGGCTCCCAGTGTACGATGCTGAAGTTGTAAATGCCTACAGAGGCAAGAAACGTATGGAGGCTCCACCCCACATCTTCTCTGTCTCTGACAACGCCTATCAGTTCATGCTTACTGGTAAGTCATTACTAACAATGTAGAATTTTTCAGGTTATGAGGTTTCTTTTTCAGAAAAAAAATCTTTTCTTTTTTATTAAACAGATAGGGAGAACCAGTCTGTCTTGATCACGTAAGTTTCACATTTGTTAACTCTATTGAACATAATCAAATATCTTGATCAAACTCTTAAAAGTCTGTTTTCCTACGTAGTGGAGAATCTGGTGCTGGAAAGACTGTGAACACCAAGCGTGTCATCCAGTACTTTGCAACAATCTCAGTTGGTGGAGATAAAAAGAGGGACACCTCAAAGGTGGGAGTTTAATACTAGATGCTGATTGAACTTCAGTGTTCTTTAACTATGGAATACTTTTCATACTTGTCATTTGCTGAATTTTAAACCTGGATTATAGGGGTCTCTGGAGGATCAGATTATTGCAGCCAATCCCCTGCTGGAGGCCTATGGTAACGCCAAAACTGTGAGGAATGACAACTCTTCTCGTTTTGTAAGTATGGAGGGATTTCTACATGTAAAAGAGATTTTGTCATACATTGCCCATGTGGAGGGATGGTAAAATGTCATCTGTTCAAAACAGGGTAAATTCATCAGAATCCATTTCGGCACAACTGGCAAACTGGCTAGTGCTGATATTGAGACATGTGAGTAACAATTGTCATAGTACATAAAAATGTTTGGCAGTAAGAATCGGCCAAGCTGTGACTTATGAACACGTTTTGTAGATCTGCTGGAGAAGTCCAGAGTGACATTCCAGCTTCCTGATGAAAGAGGCTACCACATCTTCTACCAGATGATGACCAACCACAAACCTGAGCTGATTGGTGAACATATTAAGTTGTTGTACAATCTCATACCTTTTTTACAGGTCTCATGTACAACAACTTAATGAACTTATCATCCATTTTTTGATCTCCAGAAATGTCACTTCTCACATCCAACCCCTATGACTTCCCCATGTGCAGCATGGGTCAGATCACTGTGGCTAGCATTGATGACAAAGTTGAGCTGGAAGCCACTGATGTGAGTGATCTTCATTTCAATACATGTTGTTCATTAAATACAACATTTAAAGTGATGATGCTTTTTGTGGATACCTCTCTGGAAAACAGAACGCTATTGATATCCTGGGCTTCAGTGGTGAGGAGAAGATGAGCATCTACAAGATGACTGGTGCTGTGCTCCACCATGGTAACATGAAGTTCAAGCAGAAGCAGCGTGAGGAGCAGGCTGAGCCTGATGGCACAGAGGGTGAGTATTAAATGTCAGATCAGATAGAACAGCTTTGGAAAGTTATTTATCAAGGAAAACTCTGGAAAACTGGAGGTTAATGGTCACATATTGTATTAATTGTAAATCACTGAACTATTTTCAGATGCTGACAAGGTTGCTTACTTGCTGGGTCTGAACTCCGCTGACATGCTGAAGGCTCTGTGCTATCCCAGAGTGAAGGTCGGAAATGAATATGTCACCAAGGGACAGACTGTACCTCAGGTATCAAATGTTGATTTTAATTTACTTACATGAAGTACATGAATATTAACATGAGAAAAAGTATACTGATAAACCGTGGTCCCACTCAGATTTTCACATCAGACGCAGTGTGAAAATTAGGTCCACTTTTGAGAAATTCCTTGTACATTTACACATGACTTCAAGAAAAATATGTAAAAAAAATTCTGTTTACTTTCTATTCTTTAATTTACACTATTAGAAGAAATTCAGTACGCCAATAATGTAGCATTTTACAAAACCAGTTGACTGACGTCTGTCAAATCTCATTCTTGTTTTATTTAGGTGAATAACTCAGTGACTGCCCTGGCCAAGTCCATCTATGAAAGGATGTTCTTGTGGATGGTTGTCCGTATCAACGAGATGTTGGACACTAAACAAGCAAGGCAATACTTCATTGGTGTCCTGGATATTGCTGGCTTTGAAATCTTTGATGTAAGTATAATTTCCAACAATTCAGCTGTTTGCGCTGCTGGTGACAGAATCATTCTTATTGCCTGCAAGACATCATGTTAAATATTTGTCTCCTACCAGTTCAACACATTGGAACAGCTGTGCATCAACTTCACCAATGAGAAACTGCAACAGTTCTTCAACCACCACATGTTTGTCCTGGAGCAAGAGGAGTACAAGAAGGAGGGTATTATCTGGGAGTTCATTGACTTTGGCATGGACTTGGCTGCCTGTATTGAGCTGATTGAAAAGGTAATTATTTAATGTTGTTATTTGATATAACTGATTTTAACTTGATTAAATATATCACTTAATGACATCTCTCTACACTTTTTTCAAGCCCATGGGCATCTTCTCCATCCTTGAAGAGGAGTGCATGTTCCCCAAGGCAACAGACACATCCTTCAAGAACAAGCTGTATGACCAGCATCTTGGCAAAAACAAGGCATTTGAGAAGCCAAAGCCCGCCAAAGGCAAGGCTGAAGCCCACTTCTCCCTGGTTCACTACGCTGGCACTGTGGACTACAATATCATCGGCTGGCTGGACAAGAACAAGGATCCACTGAATGACTCTGTTGTGCAGCTGTACCAGAAATCCTCAGTTAAACTTCTGGTTCATCTGTATCCTCCTGTTGTTGAGGGTATGATAGTCATTGCATTAAAGTGAAACATATATTTAAGGTTATATTTAGTGTATAACTTAAAAAAATAACTGGAGCATGAATTCATGTAAATATTGAGTCTTACTCTGACAAAACATCTCTACTTTTCAACAGAGACTGGTGGCAAGAAGGGAGGCAAGAAGAAGGGTGGTTCTATGCAGACTGTGTCTTCACAGTTCAGGGTAAGGTTTAACATTGCAAACTTGTGTATGAAATCATATTTCAGTTAAAACTGAAACTCACAATTGTGACCTTTCACAACCAACCACCATTACCATTTTGGATTTACAGGAGAACTTGGGCAAGCTGATGACCAACTTGAGAAGCACACATCCTCACTTTGTGCGTTGCCTGATTCCCAATGAGTCAAAGACTCCAGGTACACCAAGAACATCATTTCAGTACAGTTATTTAGGGTTGGATTGGTTGGTGTGGTTTCTTTATTTGTGTGCAGCTTCAACAAAGAGGCTAACTATTTATCCAAAGAAGTAAACCAGAAATGTCTTTTTTGCAGGTCTGATGGAGAACTTCCTGGTCATCCACCAGCTCAGGTGTAACGGTGTGCTGGAGGGTATCAGAATCTGCAGAAAAGGTTTCCCCAGCAGAATCCTCTATGGTGACTTCAAGCAGAGGTACTAATAGAATTTCTAACATAATCTTGACGAGAGAACATTACAATAAAATGCACACACTGAGTAACTCTCTCATGAAAGGTACAAGGTGCTGAATGCCAGTGTCATCCCTGAGGGCCAGTTCATTGACAACAAGAAGGCTTCAGAGAAGCTGCTTGGATCAATTGATGTTGATCATGACCAGTACAGATTCGGACACACCAAGGTAAGTGACTTGATTTACCAGCTAGGTTATGTCTTTTGGTTCAGTGTGTTTTTCTGTTCATTTTTACGTAATATATCGATTAGAAATATGTGTATTATATCTGTTAATATGAAAGCAGGACATCTCAAAAAGTACGTAACATAAATTTGGTGACAAGACTGTAGGAAGGGCCAACAAGTGATCCAATGTTAGTAAAGAAGCCGAGTGGTTATCAGGTAACCCTAACCCTTGAACAATGAGGGGTAGATGAAGTGTTTTTGATTGTTTGTTTGTTTTAAGGCTGGGAAGGATTCACTCTCATCATCCTCCATTTACTTTTATTTGTTGTTTATTTGCTCAGGTGTTCTTCAAGGCTGGTTTGCTGGGTACCCTTGAGGAGATGAGAGATGAAAAACTGGCATCTCTGGTCACAATGACTCAGGCTCTTTGCCGTGGTTATGTCATGAGAAAGGAGTTTGTGAAGATGATGGAAAGGAGGCATGTTGAAAATAGCAAATTCTGAGAGATAGTATGAGTATGAAAAATCCCGAAAGACAGCATTGTCCATAACATCAAATTTTTCTCTACAGGGAAGCCATCTATACCATCCAGTACAACGTCCGCTCATTCATGAATGTGAAACACTGGCCATGGATGAAGGTGTACTACAAGATCAAGCCTCTGCTGAAGAGTGCTGAAACTGAGAAGGAGCTGGCCAACATGAAGGAGAACTATGAGAAGATGAAAACAGACTTGGCTACTGCCCTGGCCAAGAAGAAGGAACTGGAGGAGAAGATGGTGTCCATTGTGCAGGAGAAAAATGATCTGCAGCTGCAAGTAGCATCTGTAAGTACATTTTTCAGTGTTTTCTTTTTGGTTGTTTTATTTGTTTGTTTGTTTTTTTTTTTTGCTAAGGTCTATTCTCATATAATGAACTAGGAATCTGAGAATTTGTCAGATGCTGAGGAAAGATGTGAGGGACTTATCAAGAGTAAGATTCAGCTGGAGGCCAAACTCAAAGAGACAACTGAGAGACTGGAGGATGAAGAGGAAATCAATGCTGAGCTCACTGCTAAGAAGAGAAAGCTGGAGGATGAATGCTCTGAGCTGAAGAAGGATATTGATGATCTGGAGCTTACCTTGGCCAAAGTGGAGAAGGAGAAACATGCCACTGAGAACAAGGTTTGTAAAAATATTGTCAATATATTTAGTAATTCAAAGAACATTTAAGGATTACTATGTGATAACGTCTTTCTTGTAAAAGTAGGTGAAGAACCTGACTGAGGAGATGGCCTCTCAAGATGAGAGCATTGCTAAGCTGACCAAGGAAAAGAAAGCCCTTCAGGAGGCTCATCAGCAGACTCTTGATGACCTGCAGGCTGAGGAAGACAAAGTCAACACTCTGACCAAGGCCAAGACTAAGCTTGAGCAGCAAGTGGATGATGTAAGTTTACAAAGCCACTTGGACTGGCAAAGCATGATTCATCTGATGTCATGTGATGTTAAAAGACTCATTTTAACGTTCAGCTCGAGGGTTCTCTGGAGCAAGAGAAGAAGCTGCGTATGGACCTTGAGAGAGCCAAGAGGAAGCTGGAGGGTGATCTGAAACTGGCCCAGGAATCCATCATGGATCTTGAGAATGACAAGCAGCAGTCTGACGAGAAACTGAAAAAGTAAAATTGCCTTTGAATTTGTCAAACAACCATTCGTTTTAAAATTATGGTCAACTGCATGACGTCTTACAATGTACCTTTTTATTTTTTCTCACAGGAAGGACTTTGAAATCAGTCAGCTCCTGAGCAAGATTGAGGATGAGCAGTCATTGGGTGCTCAGCTTCAGAAGAAGATCAAGGAGCTCCAGGTGACATATCACGTTACATAAAACATGACTGTATACATTTCCATTTTATGTATTATGAGTTAAATTTTACTGATATTTTACTGAAAGAAAACACTCTTGCATTCAACAGGCCCGTATTGAAGAACTGGAAGAGGAGATTGAGGCTGAGCGAGCGGCTCGTGCCAAGGTTGAGAAGCAGAGAGCTGACCTCTCCAGGGAACTTGAAGAGATCAGTGAGAGGCTGGAGGAGGCTGGTGGGGCCACTGCTGCTCAGATTGAGATGAACAAGAAGCGTGAAGCTGAATTCCAGAAGCTCCGTCGTGACCTTGAGGAGTCCACTCTGCAGCATGAAGCCACTGCTGCTGCTCTTCGTAAGAAGCAGGCTGACAGCGTAGCTGAGCTGGGAGAGCAGATTGACAACCTCCAGCGTGTCAAGCAGAAGCTTGAGAAGGAAAAGAGTGAATACAAGATGGAGATTGATGACCTCTCCAGCAACATGGAGGCTGTTGCTAAAGCAAAGGTAGAGAAAACATCAAATAGTCTTTTAATACCCAAATTATTACCATAAATAGGGCAATTAGGATTCTAAATGTAATCTGATGACTGATTTGATCTGTCTTTTTCTCATTAGGGAAATCTTGAAAAGATGTGCCGTACTCTTGAGGACCAGCTAAGTGAACTGAAGACCAAAAATGATGAAAATGTCCGTCAAATCAATGACATGAGTGCACAAAGAGCACGTCTCCTGACAGAAAATGGTATCTACAAGTTATCAGTGAATGATTTGTTGTGTATTATTGAGAGCTGTGACGCAAACTAACGTATCATGAAATCTTTCACACAAGGTGAGTTCAGTCGTCAAGTTGAAGAGAAAGAAGCTCTTGTCTCCCAGCTGACCAGAGGCAAACAGGCCTTCACACAGCAGATTGAGGAGTTGAAGAGACAGATTGAAGAAGAGGTTAAGGTAAGGAAACTGTAAGTATGTGCTGATAGACTTATTTAATTAGACAATGTGCACACTGAATATTATTCCTTACACCAGGCCAAGAATGCTCTTGCCCATGGAGTGCAATCAGCCCGCCACGACTGTGACCTGCTGAGGGAGCAGTTTGAGGAGGAGCAGGAGGCTAAGGCTGAACTACAGCGTGGAATGTCCAAGGCCAACAGTGAGGTGGCTCAGTGGAGAACTAAGTATGAAACTGATGCTATCCAGCGCACTGAGGAGCTTGAGGAAGCCAAGTGAGTGCATTTTAAACAATTAAGTGACAAAGTGTAGCATTATAACATAGCTCAACTGACCACAGTAATGCAAGTATGAATAATTGCATTTTAACAAATTTATACAAGCATTACAATTTGACATTTGTTTTCTTATTATGAGGCATACGTTTTGGATTTTAGATGTTTGTTTGATTTCGTAAACATCTGTAATTATTTCTATGTCATATATGCAAAAACATCTAGAAAGAAAAAAAGGTTTTTAGAGACAAATCACACCTTGTTCAAACAGGAAAAAGTTGGCCCAGCGCCTTCAGGAGGCTGAGGAGCAGATTGAGGCAGTGAATTCCAAGTGTGCTTCTCTTGAGAAAACCAAACAGAGGCTCCAGAGTGAGGTGGAGGACCTCATGATTGATGTGGAGAGAGCCAATGGACTGGCTGCCAATCTGGACAAGAAGCAGAGGAACTTTGACAAGGTAGCAACATTTACTTTGTGTGAACATGAAATCAAATCGAAGAAAACTAAAATTATTTTCATTGTATGGAATAATAACTAAGTAATCAGTATTGTTGTGTAACTTAGGTCTTGGCAGAGTGGAAACAGAAGTACGAGGAGGGTCAGGCAGAGCTTGAGGGAGCTCAGAAGGAGGCTCGTTCTCTTGGCACTGAGCTGTTCAAGATGAAGAACTCTTATGAGGAAGCTCTGGATCAGCTTGAGACCATGAAGCGTGAAAACAAGAACCTCCAGCGTGAGTTGTGACCACCTTATGTAACAGATAAATTGTATTCAACACAGGGATTAGAATAAAATGTTTATATTCAGCATTTTCAGGCTGACCAATCTAAAAAACACACAACTTTCTCTGCAGAGGAGATCTCAGATCTGACTGAACAGATTGGTGAGACTGGCAAGAGCATCCATGAGCTGGAGAAGGCCAAGAAGCAGGTGGAGACAGAGAAGTCTGAGATCCAGACAGCTCTTGAAGAGGCTGAGGTACAATTCTTCCGCAAAGATCTTCTGAACACCCATGGACAAATGTATTATGAATGGTTTGATGGGAGAGATTAATATTTATGTTTTGATATCATTAGGGAACTCTGGAACATGAAGAGTCTAAGATCCTGCGTGTCCAGCTGGAGCTCAACCAGATTAAGGGTGAGGTGGACAGGAAGCTGGCAGAGAAGGATGAAGAGATGGAGCAGATCAAGAGGAACAGCCAGAGGGTGATTGACTCCATGCAGAGCACTCTGGATTCTGAGGTCAGGAGCAGGAATGATGCCCTGAGAATCAAGAAGAAGATGGAGGGAGACCTGAATGAGATGGAGATTCAGTTGAGCCATGCCAATCGCCAGGCTGCTGAGTCCCAGAAGCAGCTGAGAAATGTGCAGGCACAGCTCAAGGTATTGTAAGATATGAAGTTGTCACACAACAGACTTTGGTCAATGTATACGTATACAATGTATACATTTTTGCATTCATGTGAATATTTTGCTGATATTTTTTCACCAGGATGCTCAACTGCACCTTGATGATGCTGTCAGAGCCCAGGATGATATGAAGGAACAAGCTGCTATGGTGGAGCGCAGGAATGGTCTCATGATGGCTGAAATTGAGGAACTTAGAGCTGCTCTTGAACAGACAGAGAGAAGCCGCAAAGTTGCTGAACAGGAGCTGGTGGATGCCAGTGAGCGTGTTGGACTTCTGCACTCTCAGGTGAAGAAACTCTATGATTTTTTGTCATTAAAAAATCTTTGTTTTAAATTAAATGAAAATCAGGCATGTGATGACTTAAAGGACCATTTCTTTGTTTACCTTTTAGAACACAAGCCTTATAAACACCAAGAAGAAGCTTGAGGCTGACCTTGTCCAGATTCAGGGTGAAGTTGATGACACTGTTCAGGAAGCAAGGAATGCTGAGGAGAAGGCCAAGAAGGCCATCACTGATGTAGGTTAAATTTCCTTTCTTTATTTTTACTTCAAGTAAAGTGTGTTTTTTCCAATATTTCCAATTATCATTTGATGTTGTCTCCTTTAGGCTGCTATGATGGCTGAGGAGCTGAAGAAGGAGCAGGATACTAGTTCTCACCTGGAGAGGATGAAGAAGAACCTGGAGGTTGCTGTTAAGGACCTGCAGCACCGCCTGGATGAGGCTGAGAATCTGGCCATGAAGGGTGGCAAGAAGCAGCTCCAGAAACTTGAGTCTAGAGTAAGACAATTTTCTTCTGATTTTCACAATCAAACAAATGGAATAAAGCAAAACAAAGAAAAACTGAAAATGGAAAATACATGGATTCTAAATATTCCATTTTTTTTTTTTGTTTTTCTGAAGGTGCGTGATCTGGAGGCAGAAGTTGAGGCTGAGCAGAGACGTGGAGCAGATGCTGTTAAGGGAGTCCGCAAATATGAGAGGAGAGTAAAAGAGCTCACCTATCAGGTACAACTACATTACACTTTTAGATATACAGTACAAATCTATGTATTATACTTACAATCACAGATTTTGAAACATGCAAAACTATATTTTTTTATTGCAGACTGAGGAAGACAAGAAAAACGTTACCAGGTTGCAAGATTTGGTTGACAAGTTGCAGCTCAAGGTGAAGGCCTACAAGAGGCAGGCTGAGGAAGCGGTAAGGACAAAATATTTATTTTGAACTATGTGAACTTGATATGTCATAGTCATTTTATGCACAGTAGACATTGTAAGTTTTTTTTGGGGGGGGGGTTTGAGGACAAAACATCTTTCTGTGTCATATATCAGGAGGAGCAGGCCAATGTTCACCTGTCGAAGTGCAGGAAGGTCATGCATGAGCTGGAGGAGGCTGAGGAGCGTGCTGACATTGCGGAGTCCCAGGTCAACAAAATGAGAGCAAAGAGCCGCGACTCTGGCAAGGTAAACATATACACATTCCAGCAGGAAATAATTACTATAACCATAATTGCTTTTAGCTTTGTAAAATTCACGACAGACCAAATCTTTATATGTATGCAGAGTACGATGTGTATAAATGTGCACATTTACTGTATGTATTGATTGTTTTATTTCTTTACAGGGAAAAGACGCAGCTGAGTAAAGCACTCTGACAAATGGCTTCCACTCATATGATATGATGTGAAATAAACTGCAATAAAATACTATTTTATCATCAATTCTGTATTATTTTGAAGTCATTGTGTCTTCCAAGAGAAAGCAATTGTAATATTTGGATCATATGTGAGACAGCTAAACAAAATTCTACAATCTTTATTAGAATGGGTGGCTGCAGCATAAAGTATGCTGCTTTGTGTATTTTTAGGTTCACATAAAAGCTGTTTCTATGTCACCAATAACCAAAAATGTGTGTCAAAATGTAACCACGCGTAATATTTGAGGTATGTGGTGTGAAAACTATTAAGAGACAACATTCGAGAGAGAATTCATTATCAAGAAAACATAGTAGCATCATAGGCACTCACAAAGCTAAAAAAAAGCATTTTTTTTGTCATTATTCATGTTTTATTCTTTTTTCTTAAGCTGTGTTTCAGTTTTGCCACATGGTATGTTGCCTGTTCTTGTCCTGCATTTAAGTGATGAATAAATATTATGTTATAGTAGAACTGGTTTCATTTTCTTTATGTCAACGTTATGCAGTGGTGACCTCCTTACAAGGCATGGCCAATTTAATGCAGCATTTTTAAATATTTGGGAAAATGTTGAATAGTAAAAACAGTGACTGGAGCACACTGATTACTTTGTAGCCATTCATTGTTCAAATTTTGACACTACTGTCTTCATTAGAGTCAAGTTGGACAAAGACTTACGGTAAACACATATAATTTGAAAAGATAGGAACAGCATAATTTTGACAATTTAGACTGACTTTTAAATGCCTTGTTTTAATTGGTGTTCAAAGACACTGTTTCTTTTTTTTTTTTTTTTAATAGATTTTATTGATTTTTCTCAGAACAAAACATAAACAACATACAAGTGCTCTCTGTATTCACAAAGATATCAATACAGAAAGGAAAATAAACCACCATCCAAACCAAAATGTATTCAGGTAGCTCACGACTGTCCTCACTCCAAAAGGTAAGAAAGGCACCAGAAAAGAAAAGGAAAAAGAAGAGTCCCACAGCCACCCCTAACTGTCGTATCAGTCACCCTATACACATACTATGCCTTCTCTCGCCCATGTATAGTGGAAGTAAAAAAAAAAAGAAATTACGCGAGACTATAACAGGGTGGGTGACATTAAGAGAAATGGATAAGTAAATGAAATAAAAACAGATAAACAATCAAATTAAATTTAAAATACCTAAATAAATTAAGTACAACAAAAATACATATATATACACATACACATATACATATATACATATATATACATACATACATACATATACAGTTAAATAGTCAGATAAAATCAAAGCAAAAGCAAAGAAGGGGAGATCCAGAGACTAGCAATAGCAGATATCATAAGATAAATCATCCAGTGGAGATATTCCAGTCAAAAACATATCTCCCCTTATTTACAGTGTCCCGGAGGGGCGCGGGAAGTACCTCAGAAAGGCCGACCATGTTCCCTCAAACAGATCATCATCCCCTTTCATCCGCACAGTAAGTCTTTCTAAGGGTAGAACTTTATACGTTTCTTGGTACCACTGTGTGACAGTTGGAGGTTGATCACTTATGACAGTTGGAGGTTTATCACTTAAAAGACACTGTTTCTGATTTGTACTTGCTGGGCACACATTACAGTATCTGTCATGTACACTGTCCTGTCTCTAGGTAAAAAAAACAAAAATGAAGTTAAGCCTTAAATTGTTCAATAATGAAATAAACATCTTGCTTAGATCTATAATCTAATTAAAAAGTATATTACTTTTTATCCAAGTCATGCTTTTCTTTATTGTATGATCAAATATTTTATTTCTAATT
The DNA here is from genome assembly GCA_033000465.1 of Sciaenops ocellatus. Classification (NCBI taxonomy): domain Eukaryota; kingdom Metazoa; phylum Chordata; class Actinopteri; family Sciaenidae; genus Sciaenops; species Sciaenops ocellatus. The sequence continues at coordinate 5,977,622 of CP136871.1, read as the reverse complement.
ATTTATTATGATTTAACTGAATAAACTGAATTAATCATTTATAAAACACTAATGTGTTTGAGTACATTCTGTGTTCAAGAGTCCAATACTGATTAAGCAGAACTCAAATAATCCTTTTAGTCTTTGTTAAAATTGAATGATGAAAGTGAAAATGAAGAATTATGGTATGGTATAAGAACAATTATAAAACTATAAATAACGTTAGTGAAGTTGACAAATTTAGCAATCAAGAGAGTATTTTTTAATCATTTATTTTTATTTTTATTCCAAATAAACTGAATTAATAATTTAGAAAAAGTAGGACAGTGATGTATTTTTAAATTAGTGTACACTCTGTAAGATGCACATGGTGTTCAAGTGCCCAAAATAAACTTTAATTGAAGTGCTGAGCAACACTCAAGTCCGGGTTATAAGTTCAGCATGTGTTTTATGATATTGCTGTCTTCCTACCCTCATTTGGTATGTATTCCATATTTAGCTTTGGCTGTGTTAGCAAATCCCATTTAATATAAGGAGTCCTTGAGTAATGACAGTGTGTGATAGGAGACCTGAGATCAAGCTTCTGGTAAAACCACGCTCTCTTAGACTAGCCACTTGAATGTATTATTAATTTAAGAAATTATGTTAATGATCAGAATGCCAGTGGAAACATTTAATTTAATTTGTGTTTCAAACATTTCTAAATCAACTAAATGTTTTTAACAGGACTGGTAAATACACTTCACAGAGAGAAGGTCAGGTAAGGAAAACTTTAATATATTTATTTTTCTTCACTCACTTTTTTCTTCACTGTTGAATACACATGTATACAATTTCTCAGTCACTGAATTTCTGCAATTATTCATTCGAAGATTTTGACAAAACAACATTTGAGTATTTACTGTCACTACAAGCTAAATCTAAAAAAGACTTAATAACATAACCCTGTAACAAAAATATGACAGGGCTTCAGTTTCTGCAAAATTTCAGTGTTAAGCAAAATTTCAAATTCAAGTTTCTGTGTGTCTACATGGAATTTAGTCTTAAATGGCAGATCCTTTCTGATTTTACAACAGACAAACAAGCCGGCAGCATGAGTACAGACGCGGAGATGGCCGTTTACGGCAAAGCTGCCATTTACCTACGTAAACCAGAGAGGGAAAGAATTGAAGCTCAAAGCAAACCTTTTGATGCCAAGGCTGCCTGCTATGTGGCCGATACCAAGGAGCTGTACTTGAAGGCAACAATCATCAAGAAAGATGGTGGCAAAGTCACTGTCAAAGTCCTGGACACTCAGGAGGTTGGTATCATTAAATCAAACTCAAATGGAAATTCAATATGATCAGTTCTCACTGAGACAAATGTCCTGTTCCAGGAGAGGACAGTTAAAGAAGATGACGTCACTCCAATGAACCCTCCCAAGTTCGACAAAATTGAGGACATGGCCATGATGACCCATCTCAATGAAGCCTCTGTGTTGTATAACCTTAAAGAGCGTTATGCAGCATGGATGATCTACGTAAGACTGCTAAGTAATCTGCTGAATTAAAAAAGACAAATATTTAAAATTACTAAATGTAGGAAAACACAGAGTTAACTGTTGAATCTCTATGATCCCTTTCAGACCTACTCTGGGTTGTTCTGTGCCACTGTGAACCCCTACAAGTGGCTCCCAGTGTACGATTCTGAAGTCGTAAATGCCTACAGAGGCAAGAAGCGTATGGAGGCTCCACCCCACATCTTCTCTGTCTCTGACAACGCCTATCAGTTCATGCTTACTGGTGAGTCATTACTAACAATGTAGAATTTTTCAGGTTATGAGGTTTCTTTTTCAGAAAAAAAAAAATCTTTTCTTTTCTATTAAACAGATAGGGAGAACCAGTCTGTCTTGATCACGTAAGTTTCACATTTGTTAACTCTATTGAACTTAATCAAATATCTTGATCAAACTCTTAAAAGTCTGTTTTCCTACGTAGTGGAGAATCTGGTGCTGGAAAGACTGTGAACACCAAGCGTGTCATCCAGTACTTTGCAACAATCTCAGTTGGTGGAGATAAAAAGAGGGACACCTCAAAGGTGGGAGTTTAATACTAGATGCAGATTGAACTTCAGTGTTCTTTAACTATGGAATACTTTTCATACTTGTCATTTGCTGAATTTTAAACCTGGATTATAGGGGTCTCTGGAGGATCAGATTATTGCAGCCAATCCCCTGCTGGAGGCCTATGGTAACGCCAAAACTGTGAGGAATGACAACTCTTCTCGTTTTGTAAGTATGGAGGGATTTCTACATGTGAAAGAGATTTTGTCATACATTGCCCATGTGGAGGGATGGTAAAATGTCATTTGTTCAAAACAGGGTAAATTCATCAGAATCCATTTCGGCACAACTGGCAAACTGGCTAGTGCTGATATTGAGACATGTGAGTAACAATTGTCATAGTACATAAAAATGTTTGGCAGTAAGAATCGGCCAAGCTGTGACTTATGAACACCTTTCGTAGATCTGCTGGAGAAGTCCAGAGTGACATTCCAGCTTCCTGATGAAAGAGGCTACCACATCTTCTACCAGATGATGACCAACCACAAACCTGAGCTGATTGGTAAACATATTAAGTTGTTGTACAATCTCATACCTTTTTTACAGGTTTCATATACGAGTTAGAACTTAGTGAGCTTATCATCCATTTTTTGATCTCCAGAAATGTCACTTCTCACATCCAACCCCTATGACTTCCCCATGTGCAGCATGGGTCAGATCACTGTGGCTAGCATTGATGACAAAGTTGAGCTGGAAGCCACTGATGTGAGTGATCTTCATTTCAATACATGTTGTTCATTAAATACAACATTTAAAGTGATGATGCTTTTTGTGGATACCTCTCTGGAAAACAGAACGCTATTGATATCCTGGGCTTCAGTGGTGAGGAGAAGATGAGCATCTACAAGATGACTGGTGCTGTGCTCCACCATGGTAACATGAAGTTCAAGCAGAAGCAGCGTGAGGAGCAGGCTGAGCCTGATGGCACAGAGGGTGAGTATTAAATGTCAGCTCAAACAGAGAACCTTGGTTCTTTATTATATCATGATGGAGGTTAATGGTCACATATTGTTTTAACTGTAAATCAATGAACTATTTTCAGATGCTGACAAGGTGGCTTATCTGCTGGGTCTGAACTCCGCTGACATGCTGAAGGCTCTGTGCTATCCCAGAGTGAAGGTCGGAAATGAGTATGTCACCAAGGGACAAACTGTACCTCAGGTATCAAATGTTTATTTTAACTTACAAGTAGTACATGAAGATTTACATTAGGAAAAGGATACTGATTAACCGTGGTCCCACTTAGATTGTAACATCAGACGCAGTGTGAAAATTAGATCTACTTTTGAGAAATTCCTTGTGCATTTACAAATGACTTCAAGAAAAATATGTAAAAAAAAAATCTGTTTACTTTCTATTGTTTAATTTACACTATTAGAAGAAATTCAGTACGCCAATAATGTAGCATTTTACAAAACCAGTTGACTGACGTCTGTCAAATCTCATTCTTGTTTTATTTAGGTGAATAACTCAGTGACTGCCCTGGCCAAGTCCATCTATGAAAGGATGTTCTTGTGGATGGTTGTCCGTATCAACGAGATGTTGGACACTAAACAAGCAAGGCAATACTTCATTGGTGTCCTGGATATTGCTGGCTTTGAAATCTTTGATGTAAGCTTCATTTCCAACAATTCAGCTGTTTACGCTGCTGGTGACAGAATTATTCTTATTGCTTGCAAGACATCTTGTTAAATATTTGTCTCCTACCAGTTCAACACACTGGAACAGCTGTGCATCAACTTCACCAATGAGAAACTGCAACAGTTCTTCAACCACACCATGTTTGTCCTGGAGCAAGAGGAGTACAAGAAGGAGGGTATTGTCTGGGAGTTCATTGACTTTGGCATGGACTTGGCTGCCTGTATTGAGCTGATTGAAAAGGTAATCATTTAATGTTGTTATTTGATATAACTGATTTTAATTTGATTCAATATATCACTTAATGACATCCCTCCCCACTTTTTTCAAGCCCATGGGCATCTTCTCCATCCTTGAAGAGGAGTGTATGTTTCCCAAGGCCACAGACGTATCCTTCAAGAACAAGCTGTATGACCAGCATCTTGGCAAAAACAAGGCATTTGAGAAGCCAAAGCCCGTCAAAGGCAAGGCTGAGGCCCACTTCTCCCTGGTTCACTACGCTGGTACTGTGGACTACAATATCATCGGCTGGCTGGACAAGAACAAGGATCCACTGAATGACTCTGTTGTGCAGCTGTACCAGAAATCCTCAGTTAAACTGCTGGGTCATCTGTATCCTCCTGTTGTTGAGGGTATGATAGTCATTGCATTAAAGTCAAACATATATTTAAGGTTATATTTAGTGTATAACTTAAAAAAATAACTGCAGCATGAATTCATGTAAATATTGAGTCTTACTCTGACAAAACATCTCTACTTTTCAACAGAGGCTGGTGGCAAGAAGGGAGGCAAGAAGAAGGGTGGTTCTATGCAGACTGTGTCTTCACAGTTCAGGGTAAGGTTTAACATTGCAAACTTGTGTATGAAATCATATTTCAGTTAATACTGAAACTCAGAATTGTGACTTTTCACATCCAACCACCGTGACCATTTTGGATTTACAGGAGAACTTGGGCAAGCTGATGACCAACTTGAGAAGCACACATCCTCACTTTGTGCGTTGCCTGATTCCCAATGAGTCAAAGACTCCAGGTACACCAAGGACATAATTTCAGTACAGTTATTTAGGGTTGGATTGGTTGGTGTGGTTTCTTTATTTGTGTGCAGCTTCAACAAAGAGGCTAACTATTTATCCAAAGAATTAAACCAGAAATGTCTTTTTACAGGTCTGATGGAGAACTTCCTGGTCATCCACCAGCTCAGGTGTAACGGTGTGCTGGAGGGTATCAGAATCTGCAGAAAAGGTTTCCCCAGCAGAATCCTCTATGGTGACTTCAAGCAGAGGTATTAATAGAATTTCTAACATAATTTTGATGAGAGAATATTAAAAGAAAATACACACACTGACTAACTATCTCATGAAAGGTACAAGGTGCTGAATGCCAGTGTCATCCCTGAGGGCCAGTTCATTGACAACAAGAAGGCTTCAGAGAAGCTGCTTGGATCAATTGATGTTGATCATGACCAGTACAGATTCGGACACACCAAGGTAAGCGACTTGATTTACCAGCTATGATATGTCTTTGGGTCCAGTGTGTTTTTCTGTTCATTTTTACGTAATATATCGATCAGAAATATGTGTATTATATCTTTTAATATGAAAGCAGGACATCTCAAAAAGTAACTAACATGCATTTGGTGACAAGACCGTAGGAAGGACCAACAAGTGATGATTTGTTGTTTATTTCTGCAGGTGTTCTTCAAGGCTGGTCTGCTGGGTACCCTTGAGGAGATGAGAGATGAAAAACTGGCATCTCTGGTCACAATGACTCAGGCTCTTTGCCGTGGTTATGTCATGAGAAAGGAGTTTGTGAAGATGATGGAAAGGAGGCATGTTGAAAATAGCAAATTCTGAGAGATAGTATGAGTATGAAAAATCCCAAAAGACAGCATTGTCCATAACATCAAATTTTTCTCTACAGGGAAGCCATCTATACCATCCAGTACAACATCCGATCATTCACAAATGTGAAAAACTGGCCATGGATGAAGGTGTACTACAAGATCAAGCCTCTGTTGAAGAGTGCTGAAACTGAGAAGGAGCTGGCCAACATGAAGGAGAACTATGAAAAGATGAAAACAGACTTGGCTGCCGCCCTGGCCAAGAAGAAGGAACTGGAGGAGAAGATGGTGTCCATTGTGCAGGAGAAAAATGATCTGCAGCTGCAAGTAGCATCTGTAAGTACATTCTTCAGTGTTTTCTTTTTGTTTGTTTGTTTGTTTGCTAAGGTCTATTTTCATATAATGAACTAGGAATCTGAGAATCTGTCAGATGCTGAGGAAAGATGTGAGGGACTTATCAAGAGTAAGATTCAGATGGAGGCCAAACTCAAAGAGACAACCGAGAGACTGGAGGATGAAGAGGAAATCAATGCTGAGCTCACTGCTAAGAAGAGAAAGCTGGAAGATGAATGCTCTGAGCTGAAGAAGGATATTGATGATCTGGAGCTTACCTTGGCCAAAGTGGAGAAGGAGAAACATGCCACCGAGAACAAGGTTTGTAAATGTCAATATATTTAGTAATTCAAAGAACATTTAATGATTACTATGTGATAACAATGTCTTTCTTCTGAACCTAGGTGAAGAACCTGACTGAGGAGATGGCTTCTCAGGATGAGAGCATTGCTAAGCTGACCAAAGAAAAGAAAGCCCTTCAAGAGGCTCATCAGCAGACTCTTGATGACCTGCAGGCTGAGGAAGACAAAGTCAACACTCTGACCAAGGCCAAGACTAAGCTTGAGCAGCAAGTGGATGATGTAAGTTTACAAAGCCACTTGGACTGGCAAAGCATGATTCATCTGATGTCATGTGATGTTAAAAGACTCATTTTAATGTTCAGCTCGAGGGTTCTCTGGAGCAAGAGAAGAAGCTGCGTATGGACCTTGAGAGAGCCAAGAGGAAGCTGGAGGGTGATCTGAAACTGGCCCAGGAATCCATCATGGATCTTGAGAATGACAAGCAGCAGTCTGACGAGAAACTGAAAAAGTAAAATTGCTTTTGAATTTATCCAACAACCATTCTTTTAAAAATTATGGTCAACTGAAAGAACTCTATGTACCTTTTCTGTTATTCTCACAGGAAGGACTTTGAAATCAGTCAGTTCCTTAGCAAGATTGAGGATGAGCAGTCATTGAGTGCTCAGCTTCAGAAGAAGATCAAGGAGCTCCAGGTAACATACCGCTTTTCATACAAACATGACTGTATACCTTTCCATTTTGTGTATTATGAGTTAAATTTTACTGATAGAAAACACTCCTGCATTCATCAGGCCCGTATTGAGGAACTGGAAGAGGAGATTGAGGCTGAACGTGCAGCTCGTGCCAAGGTTGAGAAGCAGAGAGCTGACCTCTCCAGGGAACTTGAAGAGATCAGTGAGAGGCTGGAGGAGGCTGGTGGGGCCACTGCTGCTCAGATTGAGATGAACAAGAAGCGTGAGGCTGAATTCCAGAAGGTCCGTCGTGACCTTGAGGAGTCCACTCTGCAGCATGAAGCCACTGCTGCTGCTCTTCGTAAGAAGCAGGCTGACAGCGTAGCTGAGCTGGGAGAGCAGATCGACAACCTCCAGCGTGTCAAGCAGAAGCTTGAGAAGGAAAAGAGTGAATACAAGATGGAGATTGATGACCTCTCCAGCAACATGGAGGCTGTTGCTAAAGCAAAGGTACAACACATCAAATACTATTTTAATACCCAATTTATTACCATAAATAGGGCAATGAGGATTATGAATGTAATCTGATGACTGATTTGATCTGTCTTTTTCTCATTAGGGAAATCTTGAAAAGATGTGCCGTACTCTTGAGGACCAGCTAAGTGAACTGAAGACCAAAAATGATGAAAATGTCCGTCAAATAAATGACATGAGTGCACAAAGAGCACGTCTCCTGACAGAAAATGGTATCTACAAGTTATCAGTGAATGATTTGTTGTGTATTATTGGTGACGCAAACTAACGTATCATGAAATCTTTCACACAAGGTGAGTTCACTCGTCAAGTTGAAGAGAAAGAAGCTCTTGTCTCCCAGCTGACCAGAGGCAAACAGGCCTTTACACAGCAGATTGAGGAGTTGAAGAGACAGATTGAAGAAGAGGTTAAGGTAAGGAAACTGTAAGTATGTGCTGATAGACTTATTTAATTAGACAATGTGCACACTGAATATTATTCCTTACACCAGGCCAAGAATGCTCTTGCCCATGGAGTGCAATCAGCCCGCCACGACTGTGACCTGCTGAGGGAGCAGTTTGAGGAGGAGCAGGAGGCTAAGGCTGAACTACAGCGTGGAATGTCCAAGGCCAACAGTGAGGTGGCTCAGTGGAGATCTAAGTATGAAACTGATGCTATCCAGCGCACTGAGGAGCTTGAGGAAGCCAAGTGAGTGCATTTTAAACAATTAAATGACCAGGTACAGCATTATATCCTTGCATGACTAACAACAGTAATAGTAGTATGAAAAATTGCGTTTAAACAAATTTGTACAAGCATTACAATTTGACATTTGTTTTGCTATTATGAGGCATGCGTTTTGGATTTTAGATGTTTGTTTGATTTCGTAAACATTTCTAATTATTTCTATGTCATATATGCAGAAACATCTAGAAAGAAAAAAAGGTTTTTAGAGACAAATCACACCTTGTTCAAACAGGAAAAAGTTGGCCCAGCGCCTTCAGGAGGCTGAGGAGCAGATCGAGGCAGTGAATTCCAAGTGTGCTTCTCTTGAGAAAACCAAACAGAGGCTCCAGAGTGAGGTGGAGGACCTCATGATTGATGTGGAGAGAGCCAATGGACTGGCTGCCAATCTGGACAAGAAGCAGAGGAACTTTGACAAGGTAGCAACGTTTACTTTGTGTGAACATGAAATCAAATCGAAGAAAACTAAAATGATTTTTATTGTATGGAATAATAACTAAGTTATCTGTATTGTTGTGAAATTTAGGTCTTGGCAGAGTGGAAACAGAAGTATGAGGAGGGTCAGGCAGAGCTTGAGGGAGCTCAGAAGGAGGCTCGTTCTCTTGGCACTGAGCTGTTCAAGATGAAGAACTCTTATGAGGAAGCTCTGGATCAGCTGGAAACCATGAAGCGTGAAAACAAGAACCTCCAACGTGAGTTATGACCACCTTATGTAACAGATAAATTGTATTCAACACAGGGATTAGAATAAAGTGTTTATATTCAGCATTTTCAGGCTGAATCTAAAACACACAACTTTCTCTGCAGAGGAGATCTCAGATCTGACTGAACAGATTGGTGAGACTGGCAAGAGCATCCATGAGCTGGAGAAGGCCAAGAAGCAGGTGGAGACAGAGAAGTCTGAGATCCAGACAGCTCTTGAAGAGGCTGAGGTACATTTATTCTTGTGAAAACCCATGGACAAATACATTATAAAAGGTCTGAAGGCAGAGATGAATATTGTATTCTCTGATATCATTAGGGAACTCTGGAACATGAAGAGTCTAAGATTCTGCGTGTCCAGCTGGAGCTCAACCAGATTAAGGGTGAGGTGGACAGGAAGCTGGCAGAGAAAGATGAAGAGATGGAGCAGATCAAGAGGAACAGCCAGAGGGTGATTGACTCCATGCAGAGCACTCTGGATTCTGAAGTCAGGAGCAGGAATGATGCCCTGAGAATCAAGAAGAAGATGGAGGGAGACCTGAATGAGATGGAGATTCAGTTGAGCCATGCCAATCGCCAGGCTGCTGAGTCCCAGAAGCAGCTGAGGAATGTGCAGGCACAGCTCAAGGTATTGTAAGATATGAAGTTGTCACACAACAGACTTTGGTCAATGTATACGTATACAATGTATACATTTTTGCATTCATGTGAATATTTTGCTGATGTTTTCTCACCAGGATGCTCAACTGCACCTTGATGATGCTCTCAGAGCCCAGGATGATATGAAGGAACAAGCAGCTATGGTGGAGCGCAGGAATGGTCTCATGATGGCTGAAATTGAGGAACTTAGAGCTGCTCTTGAACAGACAGAGAGAAGCCGCAAAGTCGCTGAACAGGAGCTGGTGGATGCCAGTGAGCGTGTTGGACTTCTGCACTCTCAGGTGAAGAAACTCTATGATTTTTTTTCATTAAAGAATCTTTGTTTTTAAATAAAATGAAAATCAGGCATGTGATGACTTAAAGGACCAACATTTTTTGACCTTTTAGAACACAAGCCTTATAAACACCAAGAAGAAGCTTGAGGCTGACCTTGTCCAGATCCAGGGTGAAGTTGATGACACTGTTCAGGAAGCAAGGAATGCTGAGGAGAAGGCCAAAAAGGCCATCACTGATGTAGGTTTAAACATCCTTTGTTTTTATTTTAATATACATAACATACAACAAGATCTCTAATTATCATTTGACGTTGTCTCCTCTAGGCTGCTATGATGGCTGAGGAGCTGAAGAAGGAGCAGGATACTAGTTCTCACCTGGAGAGGATGAAGAAGAACCTGGAGGTTACTGTTAAGGACCTGCAGCACCGCCTGGATGAGGCTGAGAATCTGGCCATGAAGGGTGGCAAGAAGCAACTCCAGAAACTTGAGACTAGAGTAAGACAATTTTCTTCTGATTTTCACAATCAAACGAATGGAAGAAAACAAAACAAAGAAAAACTGAAAATGGAAAATACATGGATTCTAAATATTTCATAAATTCTTTGTTTTTCTGAAGGTGCGTGAGTTGGAGGCAGAAGTTGAGGCTGAGCAGAGACGTGGAGCAGATGCTGTTAAGGGAGTCCGCAAATATGAGAGGAGAGTAAAAGAGCTCACCTATCAGGTACAACTACATTACACTTTTAGATATACAGCATGAATCTATGTATTACACTTACAATCACAGATTTTGAAACCATGCAAAACTATATTTTTTTATTGCAGACTGAGGAAGACAAGAAAAACGTTGCCAGGTTGCAAGATTTGGTTGACAAGTTGCAGCTCAAGGTGAAGGCCTACAAGAGGCAGGCTGAGGAAGCGGTAAGGACAAAATATTTATTTTGAACTATGTGAACTTGATATGTCATAGTCATTTTATGCACAGTAGATATTGTAAGTTTTTGGGGTGGGTTTTGAGGATAAAAACATCTTTCTGTGTGTTATATATCAGGAGGAGCAGGCCAACGTTCACCTGTCGAAGTGCAGGAAGGTCCAGCATGAGCTGGAGGAGGCTGAGGAGCGTGCTGACATTGCAGAGTCCCAGGTCAACAAACTGAGAGTAAAGAGCCGCGACTCTGGCAAGGTAAATATATACACATTCTAGCGGGAAATAATTACCATAACCGTAATTGCTTTTAGCTTCGTACAATTCATGACAGACAAAATCTTTATGCAGAGTATGATTTGTATAAATATGCACATATACTGTATGTATTGATTGTTTTATTTCTTTACAGGGAAAAGAGGCAGCTGAGTAAAGCACTCCGGCAAATGGCCTGTTTCCACTCATATAATATGATGTGAAATAAACTGTAATAAAATACTATTTCATCACAAATTCCTGTCTGTATTATTTTGAAGTCATTGTGTCTTCCAAGAGAAAGCAATTGTAATATTTGGATCATATGTGAGACAGCTAATCAAAATTCTACAATCTTTATTTGAATGGGTGGCTGCAGCATAAAGTATGCTGCTTGGTGTATTTTTAGGTTCAAATAAAGTCACCAATAACCAAACATATGTGTAATACTGTATCATCCATAATATTCGCGGTATGTGGTAACTATTAAGTATGCCATATATCGTTCAGAGAATTAGAGACACTCTCAAAGTACATCAGAAGTGCCTGAGTCGGTCTCACATTCTGCCGAACTCATGCTGGTGGTCAGACTATAAACCCCTACAGATAACACCGCAAATACTATACGCCCAGAATTACTCAAAGAGAATGTTTTTACTCATGTTAGTGTTACTGTCAGCACATTCTAGTCTGGAGCCACTGTTGTCTGTTTAACTTAATGGAATGTCAACGGCAAGCTATCTATTATGTCTAGGAAGGCAACATTCAGTTCCTTCGACCCTGGTCACCACAGTGTTGAGATAGACTGACACCTGCTGTTCTCAACCAAAGCCAAATAATTGCCACTGCCAAGGACCTCAAGGCCCACACGTGACCCCGTGTGACCTAAAGATAGAAAGTTCCATTCACTCAAATTCCAACACTTACAAGGCACAGTCAATTCAGTGCAGCATTTAGAAATATTTGGGAAAATATTGAAAAGTAAAACCAGAATGTTTCTAAGGGGAAACAGGGACTGGAGGACACTCATTACTTTGTAGCCTTTTTTTGTGCAAAGTTTTAACACTACTCTTCATCAGAGTCAAGTTGGACAAAGACAATATAAAGACTCACTTCTAAATATCTTGTTTTAATTTTGAGTTTTAAGACATTGTTTCTGATACATATTTGTTGGACACACATTATGGTCTCTGTCATCTACACAGTCCTGTCTTGTGGTAAAAGGACAACAATGAAACTACACCATCTCAGTGAACGACAGCATCAGTGATACTGATTAATCTTTAATAAAAAGTCATACATACTACTTTATTGTACAACCAAAGATTATTTTTTAAATTATTATGTTTTAACTAAATAAACTGAATTAATCATTTCTGAAATGAAAACACATGTGTTTGAGTACATTATGAAAAGCAAACATGGTGTTCAAGAGTCTGAAATAAACTTTATTTTGAGTGCTGATTCAGCAGAACTAAAGAATACTTTTTGTTGTTTTTTTTGTTTGTTTTTTGTTAAAATTGAATGTTGAAAGATTCTGTAAATGAAGAATTTTGATACAGTGTATAGTAAAATAACAATTACAAAACTATAAAAAAGATTACTGAAGTTGTTTTTTATTTTTTTATTTTGTTTTATTTTTTTATTTTGATATACCCAATTAAACTGAATTAATTATTTAGAAAAAGTAGGACAGTGATACATGGTGGTCCCAAAATAAACTTTCACTGAAGTGCTAAGCCAAAGCCATGTGTTTTATGATATCACTTTCTTCCTTCCCTCATTTGGTATGTATTTCATATTTAGCCTTGGCTGTGTAGCAGATCCCATTTAATATAAGGAGTCCTTGAGTAAATGTCAGAATGTGAGAGGAGACCTGTGAGATCCAGCTTGTAGTAAAAGTAATCTCTCTTATACTTAAGACCACTTGAATATATTATTCATTTTAGAAATTATGTTAATGGTTAGAATGTGAAACATTTAGTTTGTATTTTAAAACTTGTTTTAATCAACTTAATGCTTTAAACAGGACTGGTTAATGCACTTGACAGCAGGTAAGGACAATTTTAATGTTTTTATTTTACTTCATCAGTGTTGAATACATAGGCAAACTATTTGTCAGTCATTGAATTTCTGTAATCATCATTCAAAGGTTAGAGACATTATTTATTCTCAGTACCAGCTAAATCTAAAAAAGAACTGAATAACTGCCCTGTAACAAAACAAAGACAAGACATCAGCGTCTGCAAAATTTCAGCATTCAGCAAAAGTTAAATTTCAAATTCAACTTTTTCTTTGTCTGCATTGAATTTAGTCTTAAGGGAGTGGCTGTGGCTCGGAGGTAGAGCAGGTCGTCCGCTAATCAGATGGTTTATCAGATCGGTTCAATCCCCGGCTCCTCCAGTCTGCATGTCAAAGTGTCCTTGGGAAAGATACTGAACCCCAAAGTGCCTTGCCTTGCACTGCAGCCAGTGCCATCAGTGTGAGAATGGGTGAATGAGATATTTAGCGTAAAAGTGCTTTGAGTGGTCGGAAGACTAGAAAGTCTCTATATAAGTACAGTCCATTTACCATTTAAGTGGCAGATCCTTTGTGATTTTACAATAGACAAACAAACAGGCACCATGAGTAGAAACAAAGATGGCTGTTTATGGCAAAGCTGCCATTTACCTCCATAAACCAGATAAGGAACGAATTGGAGCTCAGAATAAACCTTTTGATGCCAAGGCTGCATCAATCAATCAATCAAGAATCATCAATCATTGCATTATAATAAGCTTGAGGTCTATGACAACACCAAAACTATAAGGAATGACAACTCTTCTCGTTTTGTAAGTATGGAGGGATTTCTACATGTGAAAAAGATCTTTCCATACATTGCCCATGTGGAGGGATGTTAAAATGTCATCTGTTCAAAACAAGGTAAATTCATCAGAATCCATTTCGGCACAACTGGCAAACTGGCTAGTGCTGATATTGAGACATGTGAGTAACAACTGTCATAGTACATTAAAATATTTGGCACTGAGAATCGGCCAAGCTGTGACTTATGAACACCTTTCGTAGATCTGCTGGAGAAGTCCAGAGTGACATTCCAGCTTCCTGATGAAAGAGGCTACCACATCTTCTACCAGATGATGACCAACCACATACCTGAGCTGATTGGTGAACATATTAAGTTGTTGAACAATCTCATAGTTTTCTCAAGTTTTTGTTTACATTCTATTGTTTCATTTTCAGTATAAAGTCAGTACACCAGTAATGTAGCATTTTACAAAAGCAGTTGACTGACTTCGATCAAATCTCAATAAAATCTTATTTTATTCAGGTGATGAACTCAGTGACTGCCCTGGCCAAGTCCATCGATGAAAAGGATGTTCTTGTGGAGGGTCATCAATTAAGCCGCAGGTGCTTCTGGTGACAGAATAATTCTTATTGCTGGCAAGACATTTTGCTGAATATTTGTTGGCTCGTATTGAAGAACTGGAAGAGGAGATTGAGGCTGAACGTGCAGCTCGTGCCAAGGTTGAGAAGCAGAGAGCTGACCTCTCCAAGGAACTTGAGGAGACCAGTGAGAGGCTGGAGGAGACTGGTGGGGCCACTGCTGCTCAGATTGAGATGAACAAGAAGCGTGAAGCTGAGTTCCAGAAGGTCCGTCGTGACCTTGAGGAGTCCACTCTGCAGCATGAAGCCACTGCTGCTGCCCTTCGTAAGAAGCAGGCTGACAGCGTAGCTGAGCTGGGAGAGCAGATTGACAACCTCCAGCGTGTCAAGCAGAAGCTTGAGAAGGAAAAGAGTGAATACAAGATGGAGATTGATGACCTCTCCAGCAACATGGAGGCTGTTGCTAAAAGAAAGGTACACATACATTAAATGGTGTTTTAATACCCAAAATATTATCATAAATAGAGCATCTAGGATTCTAAATAAATCTGATCACTGATCTGATATTTCCCTCATTAGGGAAATCTTGAAAAGATGTGCCATACTCTTGAGGATCAAGAGAATGAACTGAAGATTTCCGTCAAATCAATGACATGGGTGTAAAGAGAACATCTCCTTACCAGGGCCGTTTCTAGCTGTCTGGGGGCCCTATGCGAGATGCTATTTGGAGGCCCCTATTTTGTCAAACTTTGAGGGAGAGATTCCTAACCTTTTCAGATGATCTGTGGCGAAACAACAGTCTGTTATATTTTAATAAGAAAACAGGCTGGAGTACATTATTAAATGCAACAGATGCAGCATGTTCCTGAAAAATATTTATGGTAAACTTTGAAAAGAGGGTGACATAACATAAAAACTCTCCCCACCAATTTAAAACAATAAAAAAAAAATAAAAATAAAAAAAAAATAAAAATACAATGGACCAGCCTCCATATTACTGCGCAAACAACAAAAAACAAAAAACTAGTAAGAATAGAAATGATGTTTCGGGTAGTAAGAAACATTTACATGTAACACCTTCAGTACCATTTTGGATCTGTTTCTGTGATTGTGGTATGTAGAACCACAAGTCTGATGTTTTATGCCACTGCACAAGATCATCAGAAATCAGCTAAAGCTATTATCTTGAAAAATACAATAAACCAGCATCTATTTTAAAGTGCAAACCAACAATAGGAATAATAGTTATGTTGTAGTTTAGAGGGAACCATATGTAACTGTACAACATGAGCATGCTACTTTATGATCATGATCTGTATGATCACAGCCTTATCCCTCCTCCTCCTCCTCCTTGACTTGATTTTAACATATAGAAAAGCTTATATGCTTTTTTAAGCATATTAGTGCTTCACACAACAAATGAGTTGGTTTGTCTGGCTCCAAATAAAGACAGGTACTTTTAATTCTCCCAAAATATATTGAGGCTGAATTTGCTGAACTGCTTGGGGGCCCCCTGGTGGCTGCAAGGCCCTATGCATCCGCATAGTCTGCATATAGCAAGTAATGGCTCTGCTCCTGACAGAAAATGGTATCTACAAGTTATGAATGAATGATCTGTTGTGCATTAATGAGAACTGTGGCGCAAAACTAACAAACGAATAATGACATCTTTCACGAGTTCACTCGTCAAACTGAAGAGAAAGAAGCTCTTGTCTCGCAGCTGACCAGAGGTAAACAGGCCTTCACACAGCAGATTGAGGAGATGAAAAGACAGATTGACAAGGAAGGTAAGGAAACTGATAGACTTTTTTCATCAGAATCAGAATCAGAATCAGAAAAAGGTTTATTCCCAAGTACGTTTTTTTGAAATAAAAAAAGAGCAGTACAGCTGTGCAGGAACAGCAAGTACCAGGTAATGTGCAATGTTCACAGTGTGTGGAAGCAGTAAGGACAAAACATTTATTTTAAACTAGGGGAACTTTTGATTTTGATTTTTTTTTAGCACAAAAACATCGTTCTGTGTGTTGTATGTCAGAAGTAGCAAGCCAGAGCGAGCAGTTGTGATATTTGGATCATTTGTAAGACAAATTCTACAATCTGTATCGGAATGGGTGGCTACAACATAACATATGCTGCATAGTGTTTTTAAATACACATAAAAGCTGTTTCCAAGACACCAATAACCAAAACTATAAAACTGATGTAATCATCCATAATATTTAAGTGTGGTATGAAAACTATTAAGTGTGCCCCCAATGTGTAATCACCAACATAGAGAGGAGAGCCACAACATTGGAGTGACTTCATTATCAAGAAAATATAGTTGCACTTGTTGATCCCTCAAGAAAAGTTGGAGAAAGTGTTTGAGGAAAATAAAAGAGGGGTTTCTCTAATGTCAGTATAATCCTCAAAAAATACTTGGCTTAACTCAAGATGCATTCTGAGATCACTGTTCTCCTCTCAGATAAAAAAGAGAAATAGCCTAGAAAGAAGACTAACCGATACAGGTGTGTACAGAAGTGTTTTCCGGTTTTTAATTATTTGTTGTTGTTTTTTACCTGAATGGTAGTGTCTTTATATTACTGACCAAACAGTTCTACATTGCATTGTTTTAACAAAAAAAAAATAACCTTCAGATTTCATTTTTAAGCTTACAGAAAAAATAAATGTATTTTTAATTTTTTTAATTTAAAAAAAAAAAAAAGTCTGAGCCATGAGTATTCATATTTTACTCTTTATTATTAAGTTGCTTTTTTTTCCCACATTTTGTCTATGTTACATGTTCTTGTTCTGCATTTAAGTTGTGCTGAATAAATGTTTTGTTATACTGGAACTGGCTTCAATTTCTTTATGTCAAAGTCATGCAGTGACAAGGCATGGTCAATTCAATGCAGCATTTTTAAATATTTGGGAAAATTTCCAACTGGAAACAGGGACTGGAGCACACTGATTAATTTGTAGCCATTAATTGTGCAAAGTTTTGACACTACTGTCTCTTCATCAGAGTCAAGTTGGACAAAGACATAAGGTAAACACATACTTTGTGAAAAGATATTAACAGTCTAATTTTGAGAATTTAAAAACTAACTTCTGAATATCTTATTTTAGTTGGAATTCCAAGACATTGTTACTGATACGTACTT
The DNA here is from genome assembly GCA_033000465.1 of Sciaenops ocellatus. Lineage (NCBI taxonomy): Eukaryota > Metazoa > Chordata > Actinopteri > Sciaenidae > Sciaenops > Sciaenops ocellatus. The sequence continues at coordinate 5,960,158 of CP136871.1, read as the reverse complement.
GTTGGGCACACATTATGCTATCAGTCATCAACACTGTCTTGTCTCTAGGTAAAAGGACAAAAATGAAAATAAGCTTTAAATTTCTAAATACAATAGTAATATAATAATAAAAATGTTGCTTAGATCTCAGAGAAGTACAATGCTTTAGATACTGATTAATCTTTAAGAATGCTCAAATTAAAGAATATATTACATTTCATCCAAGACTTATTTTAAATTGTTTATTAGGATTTAACAAAATAAACTGAATTAATAATGCCTGAAAAGAAAACACTGATGTGTTTGAGTAAATTCTGTAAAGTAAACATGGTATTCAAGAGTCCAAAATTAACTTTATTTGAAGTACTGATTAAGCAGAACTTAAACATTACTTTTTCTGTTAAAATTAGACAATGAAAGATTCTTTAAAAGAAAAATGATACAGTGTATATTATACGAACAATTACAAAACTATAGATAATATTAGTGAAAGTGACAAATTCAGCAATCATAGGCATATTTTTTAATGGTTTATTTTGATTTACCCAATTAAACTGAATTAATAATTTAGAGAAAGTAGGACAGTGATACATGATGCCCAAAATAAACCTTTATTGAAGTACTAGGTCAAACTCAAGTCAGGGTTATAATTTCAGCATGTGTTTTATGATATCGCTGACTTCCTTCCCACATTTGGTATGTATTCCACATTTAGCTTTGACTGTGTTGGCAAATCTCACTGAATATAAGGAGTCCTTCAGTAAATGACAGTGTGTGATAGGAGACCTGTGAGATCCGGCTTCTGGTAAAACTATGCTCTCTTATACTTTAGATCACTTGAATGAATTAACTATTTATTTAAGAAAATTATGTAACTGATCGGAATGTCAGTGGAAACATTTACTTTAATTTGTGTTTTTATACCTATTCTAATCAATTTAATGTTTTGAACACTGGAGTATTTACTCTCAGTACCAGCTAAATCTAAAAAAGACTTAATAACTTCCCTGCAACAAAAGTAGCATTATAACATAGCTCAACTGACCACAGTAATGCAAGCATGAATAATTGCATTTAAACAAATGTATACAAACATTACAATTTGACATTTGTTTTCTTATTTTGAGGCAAACTTTCTAGATTTTAGATGTTCGTTGGATTTCATAAACATATGCAATTATTTCTTTTTCGTATATACAAAAAAATCTGGAAATAAAAAAAGGTTTTCAGAAAAAAAGGTTTTCAAAGGCAAATCATGCCTTGTTCAAACAGGAAAAAGTTGGCCCAGCGCCTTCAGGAGGCTGAGGAGCAGATTGAGGCAGTGAATTCCAAGTGTGCTTCTCTTGAGAAAACTAAACAGAGGCTCCAGAGTGAGGTGGAGGACCTCATGATTGATGTGGAGAGAGTGCTCTGGCTGCCAATCTGGACAAGAAGCAGAGGAACTTTGACAAGGTAGCAACGTTTACTTTGTGTTTACGTTGTGTTGTGATTTTACTACATAAAATCAATGAAAACTGAAAGGATTTGTCATTTAAGTTATCTGTATTGTTGTGTAATTTAGAAGTTTGAAGAGAGCTCTCTCTCAGCTGGAGACCATGAAGCGTGAAAACGAGAACCTCCAGCGTGAGTTCTCACTGCGTTATGTAACAGTCCCATTGTATTCAACACATATGTATGTGCTAGAATGAAGTTTCTATATTTTACATTTTAAGGCTGAACACTATAAAACACACATATTTCTCTGCAGAGGAGATCTCAGACCTGACTGAACAGATTGGTGAGGCTGGCAAGAGCATCCATGAGCTGGAGAAGACCAAGAAGCAGGTGGAGACAGAGAAGTCTGAGATCCAGACAGCTCTTGAAGAGGCTGAGGTACATCTCTTCTCAGGAGAAAAACATGGACAAATGTATTCTAAAAGGTTTGATGGGAAAGATTAATATTTATGTTTTGATATCATTAGGGAACTCTGGAACATGAGAGACAAGAGTCTAAGATCTTGAGTGTCCAGCTGGAGCTCAACCAGATTAAGGGTGAGGTGGACAGGAAGCTGGCAGAGAAAGATGAAGAGATGGAGCAGATCAAGAGGAACAGCCAGAGGGTGATTGACTCCATGCAGAGCACTCTGGATTCTGAGCAAAGACACAGTGGCGGTGCTCAAAGAATTTAACATTCACCGACACTATGAAACTCGCCACGCCAAGGCCAAGCGAAGGGCAGCTGCAACATATAATCATTATAATCTCCGTAATAACACTGGTTGTTACTTTGGTCCATATCATTTCCTGTTATAGGCTGACCCCGGCCCCCCATCACGGAAAGGAAAGCCGATGTGGCCCCCACCGAAAAACGTTACAAGGCTGCAGGACTTGGTTGACAAATTGCAGCTGAAGGTGAAGGCCTACAAGAGGCAGACTCAGGAAGTGGTAAGGACAAAATATTCATTTTAAACTCAGGAAAATGAATTGATACAAAAACATCTTTCTGTGTGTGGTATGTTAGGAGGAGCAAGCCAATGTTCACCTGTCCAAGTGCAGAAAGATCCGGCTTGAGCTGGAGGAGGCTGAGGAGCGTGCTGACATTGCAGAGTCCCAAGTCAATAAAATGAGAACAAAGAGCCGCGACTCTGGCAAGGTAAATATATACACATTACTGTATACCTGGAAAAAATTACCATTAACTTTTAGCTTCATAAAATTCATGACGAAGAAAACCTTTACGTGCATGCAGAGTATGACGTGTAGATATGTGCACATGTACTGTATGTATTGGATGTTTTACTTCGTTACAGGGAAAAGAAGCAATTGAGTAAAGCATTGCAGCAAATGACCTGTTTTCAATCATATAATATGATGTGAAATAAACCACAATAAAAGTGGTTTATCATAAATTCCTCTGTATTATTTTGAATTCATTGTGTCGTTGCAGAGAGAGCAATTGTGATATCTGGCTTTGCGAGACAGCAAAACACAATTCTACAATCTGTATTGGAATGGGTGGCTACAACATAACGTGTGCTGCATAGTGTTTTTAGGTACACATAAAAGCTGTTTCCAAGACACCAATAACCAAAACTATATAACTCATGTAATCATCCATAATATTTGAGGCATACGTGGTATGAAAACTATTAAGTGTGCCCCCAATGTGTAATCACCAGCATAAAGAGGAGAGCCACAACATTCGAGAGTGACTTCATTATCAAGAAAATATAGTAGCACTTGATCCCTCAAGAAGAGTTGGAGAAAGTGTTTGAGGAAAACAAAAGAGGGGTTCCTCTAATGTCAGTATAATCCTCAAAAAAAATACTTGGCTTAATTCAAGATGCACTCGCAGTCAGAGGTTTTTTTTGGAGGCACAGACAAAGTTTAGAAAAGCTTAGAAAATTTGACAGTCTAATACACTCTAACAACCAAAAAATCCCATTGAGTGTTTACTTTGGGACAAAAACACATCCAGCAAAAGAATGTCAAGAGCAGAACAAAGTATGAAAACAAGAGAATAGTTGTATCAGAGAATAACAATCTGAGATCACTGCTCTTTTCTCAGACAAAAAAGAGGAGCAGCCTAGAAAAAGGACTAACCAATGCAGATGTGTACAGAATTATTTTCAATTATTTGTTTTATTTTTATTTTTTACCTCAATGACAGTGTCTTTATATTACTGATCAAACATTTCTACAGTGTTTTAACAAAAAATGTAACCTTCAGATTTAATTTTTAAGTTTACAGAATTTTTTTTCCCAAAGAAAAAATGTCTGAGCCATGACTATTCATGTTTCATTCTTAATTATTAAGTTGAGTTTCAGTATTTTGTTTTCTACTTTTTTTTTTTTTTTGTTACTATTATTTTTATTTGTTTATTTTTACCATTTTGTCTATGTTACATGTTCATGTTCTGCATTTAAGTTCTGCTGAATAAACATTTTATTATACTGGAACTGGCTTCAATTTCTTTATGTCATAATCATGCAGTGTCGATCTCCTTACAAGACATGGTCAATTCAATGCAGCATTTCTAAATATTTGGGAAATTTTCCAATTGGAAACAGGGACTGGTGCAAACTGATTAATTTGTAGCCATTAATTGTGCAAAGTTTTGTCTCTTCATCGGAGTGAAGTTGGACAAAGATATAAGGTAAACACATACTTCGTGAAAAGATAGGAACAGTCTAATTTTGAGAATTGAAAAACTAACTTCTAAATATCTTATTTTAAATTGTTTATTAGGATTTAACAAAATAAACTGAATTAATAATGCCTGAAAAGAAAACACCCATGTGTTTGAGTAAATTCTGTAAAGTAAACATGGTATTCAAGAGTCCAAAATTAACTTTATTTGAAGTACTGATTAAGCAGAACTTAAATAGTAGTTTTAGTTTCTGTTAAAATGAAATGACGAAAGATTCTTTAAAAGAAAAATGATACAGTGCATATTATAAGAACAATTACAAAACCATAGATAATATTAGTGAAGGTGACAAATTCAGCAATCATAGGCATATTTTTTAATGGTTTATTTTGATTCACCCAATTAAATTGAATTAATCATTTAGAGAAAGTAGGACAGTGATACATGATGCCCAAAATAAACCTTTATTGAAGTACTAGGTCAAACTCAAGTCAGGGTTATAATTTCAGCATGTGTTTTATGATATCGCTGACTTCCTTCCCACATTTGGTATGTATTCCACATTTAGCTTTGACTGTGTTTGCAAATCTCATTGAATATAAGGAGTCCTTCAGTAAATGACAGTGTGTGAAAGGAGACCTGTGAAATTCGGCTTCGGGTAAAACTATGCTCTCTTATAAATAAGAAATTATTTATTTAAGAAATTATGTTAGTGATCAGAATGTCAGTGGAAACATTTACTTTAATTTGTGTTTTTATACCTATTCTAATCAATTTAATGTTTTGAACAGGACTGGTAAATACACTTGACAGAGAGGAGGGTAGGTAAGGAAAACTTTCATGTTTTAATTTTACTCCATCACTGTTGAATACATCTGCAAACTATTTTCCAGTCATTGAATTTCTGCAATTAATCATTCAAAGATTTTGACAAATCTACACTGGAGTATTTACTCTCAATAGCAGCTAAATCTAAAAAAGACGGAATAACTTCCCTGTAACAAAAGTACAACATGGCTTCAGTGTCTGTTGTTGTGTTTGACTGTTCAGCAAAATTTCAAGTTCAAATTCAAGTTTCTGTTTGTCTGCATGGAATTTAGTCTTACATGGCAGATCCTTTGTGATTTTACAACAGACAAAAAAGCCGGCAGCATGAGTACCGACGCGGAGATGGCCGTTTATGGCAAAGCTGCCATTTACCTACGTAAACCAGAGAGGGAAAGAATTGAAGCTCAAAGCAAACCTTTTGATGCCAAGGCTGCCTGCTATGTGGCCGATGCTAAGGAACTGTACTTAAAGGGAACAATCATCAAGAAAGATGGTGCCAAAGTCACCGTCAAAGTCCTGGACACTCAGGAGGTTGGTATCATTAAATCAAACTCAAATGGAAATTCAAAATGATCAGTTCTGACTGAGGCAAATGTCCTGTTCCAGGAGAGGACAGTTAAAGAAGATGACGTCTATCCAATGAACCCTCCCAAGTACGACAAAATTGAGGACATGGCCATGATGACCCATCTCAATGAAGCCTCTGTGTTGTATAACCTCAAAGAGCGTTATGCAGCATGGATGATTTATGTAAGACCATCTGCCTAATGAGAAATGAGAAATGCTAAAAATTGCTAAAAAGTTAACTGTCCAATTTTAATGATCACTTTCAGACCTACTCTGGGTTGTTCTGTGCCACTGTGAACCCCTACAAGTGGCTCCCAGTGTACGATTCTGAAGTCGTAAATGCCTACAGAGGCAAGAAGCGTATGGAGGCTCCACCCCACATCTTCTCTGTCTCTGACAACGCCTATCAGTTCATGCTTATTGGTACGTCATTACATAACAATGTAGAATGTATCAGGTTATGAGGTTTCTATATATATAAAAAAAACTCTTGTTTTCCACTTAACAGATAGGGAGAACCAGTCTGTCTTGATCACGTAAGTTTCACATTTCTTTATTTTGTTGAACATAATCAAATATCTTGATCAAATTCTTATAAGTCTGTGTTCCTACCTAGTGGAGAATCTGGTGCTGGAAAGACTGTGAACACCAAGCGTGTCATCCAGTACTTTGCAACAATCTCAGTTGGTGGAGATAAAAAGAGGGACACCTCAAAGGTGGGAGTATAATACTGTATGATGATTGAACTTCAGGGTTTTTTAAGTATCAAGACTTCTCATACTTGTCTTTTGCTGATATCAATTTTAAACCTGGATTATAGGGGTCTCTGGAGGATCAGATTATTGCAGCCAATCCTCTGCTGGAGGCCTATGGTAACGCCAAAACTGTGAGGAATGACAACTCTTCTCGTTTTGTAAGTATGGACGGATTTCTACATATGACGCTGATCTTGTCATACATTGCCCATGTGGAGGGATGTCAACATTTCCTTTGTTCAAAACAGGGTAAATTCATCAGAATCCATTTCGGCACAACTGGCAAACTGGCTAGTGCTGATATTGAGACATGTGAGTAACAACTGTCATAGTACATTAAAATATTTGGCACTGAGAATCGGCCAAGCTGTAAGTTATGAACACCTTTCGTAGATCTGCTGGAGAAGTCCAGGGTGACATTCCAGCTTCCTGATGAAAGAGGCTACCACATCTTCTACCAGATGATGACCAACCACAAACCTGAGCTGATTGGTAAACATACTGAGTTATTGTACAATGTCAAACCTACTTACAGGCTTCATATACAACAATCTAATGAGCTTGTCATCCATTTTTGATCTCCAGAAATGTCACTTATCACAACCAACCCCTATGACTTCCCCATGTGCAGCATGGGTCAGATCACTGTGGCTAGCATTGATGACAAAGTTGAGCTGGAAGCCACTGATGTCAGTAATCTTCACTTCAATACATTCTGTTCATTAAAGGCAACAAAGCAGCTAAAGTGCTAAAGTGCTCTAATAACTACATTTAAAGTGATAATGCTTTTTGTGGATACCTCTTTGGAAAACAGAACGCTATTGATATCCTGGGATTCAGTAATGAGGAGAAGATGAGCATCTACAAGAATACTGGTGCTGTGCTCCACCATGGTAACATGAAGTTCAAGCAGAAGCAACGTGAGGAGCAGGCTGAGCCTGATGGCACAGACGGTAAGTATTTAATGTCAGCTCAGCCAGAACAACTTTGGAAAGTTATTTTCAGACAAAATTCTGTTAAATCTTGATGGAGGTTTATGGTCACATACTGTATTTACTGTAAATTACTGAACTCTTTTCAGAGGCTGACAAGGTGGCTTATTTGCTGGGTCTGAACTCCGCTGACATGCTGAAGGCTCTGTGCTATCCCAGAGTGAAGGTCGGAAATGAGTATGTCACCAAGGGACAAACTGTACCTCAGGTATCAAATGTTTATTTTAACTTACAAGTAGTACATGAAGATTTACATTAGGAAAAGGATACTGATTAACCGTGGTTCCACTTAGATTGTAACATCAGACGCAGTGTGAAAATTAGATCTACTTTTGAGAAATTCCTTGTGCCTTTACAAATGACTTCAAGAAAAATATGTAAGAACTGTTCCATTTACATTCTTTTGTTTCATCTACACCATTAGAAGAAGTTCAGTACACCAGTAATGCAGCATTTTACAAAAGCAGCTGACAGACGTCTGTCAAATCACATCTTTGTTTTATTCAGGTGAAAAACTCAGTGACTGCCCTGGCCAAGTCCATCTATGAAAAGATGTTCTTGTGGATGGTCATCCGCATCAACGAGATGTTGGACACTAAACAAGCAAGGCAATACTACATCGGTGTCCTGGATATTGCTGGCTTTGAAATCTTTGATGTAAGCTTCATTTGCAACAATTAAGCTACTGGTCCGTTTCATGACAGAATCATTCTTATTGCTGGCAAGACGTTTTGCTGAATATTTGTCTCCTTCCAGTTCAACACATTGGAACAGCTGTGCATCAACTTCACCAATGAGAAACTGCAACAGTTCTTCAACCACACCATGTTTGTCCTGGAGCAAGACGAGTACAAGAAGGAGGGTATTGTCTGGGAGTTCATTGACTTTGGCATGGACTTGGCTGCCTGTATTGAGCTAATTGAAAAGGTGATTATTTAATGTTTTTATTTGATATAACTGATTTTAACTTGATTAAATATATCACTTAATGACATCTCTCTCCACTTTTTTCAAGCCCATGGGCATCTTCTCCATCCTTGAAGAGGAGTGTATGTTTCCCAAGGCCACAGACGTATCCTTCAAGAACAAGCTGTATGACCAGCATCTTGGCAAAAACAAAGCATTTGAGAAGCCAAAGCCCGTCAAAGGCAAGGCTGAAGCCCACTTCTCCCTGGTGCACTACGCTGGCACTGTGGACTACAATATCATCGGCTGGCTGGACAAGAACAAGGATCCACTGAATGACTCTGTTGTGCAGCTGTACCAGAAATCCTCAGTTAAACTGCTGGTTCATCTGTATCCTCCTGTTGTTGAGGGTATGAAAGTAATTGCATTAAACTTAAACATGCATTTAAGGGTTATAGATAATTATCTACAACCCTTAAATGCATGTTTAATTTAAAAAAAAACTTTTAAAATAACTGTAGCATGAATTCATGTAAATATTGAGTCTTACTCTGACAAAACATCTCTACTTTTCCACAGAGGTTGGCAAGAAGGGAGGCAAGAAGAAGGGTGGTTCTATGCAGACTGTGTCTTCACAGTTCAGGGTAAGGTTTAACATTGCAAACTTGTGTATGAAACCATATTTCAATCAATACTAACAGTCACAATTGTGACATTTCATGACATGAATTGCCATTTTGGATTTAAAGGAGAACCTGGGCAAGCTGATGACCAACTTGAGAAGCACACATCCTCACTTTGTGCGTTGTCTGATTCCCAATGAGACAAAGACTCCAGGTATATGAAAAACATAATTTCAGTAGAGTGATTTAGGGTTGAATTGGTTGGTTTGGTTTCCTTAATTTTGTGCTGCTTCAACAAAGAGGCTAACAATTTATCCAAAGAAGTAAACAAGAAATGTCTTTTTTGCAGGTCTGATGGAGAACTTCCTGGTCATCCACCAGCTCAGGTGTAACGGTGTGCTGGAGGGTATCAGAATCTGCAGAAAAGGTTTCCCCAGCAGAATCCCCTATGCTGACTTCAAGCAGAGGTATCATTGGAATTGCTAACATAATTTTGATGAGAGAATATTAAAAGAAAATGCACACACTGACTATTAACTCTCTCATGAAAGGTACAAAGTGCTGAATGCCAGTGTCATCCCTGAGGGCCAGTTCATGGACAACAAGAAGGCTTCAGAGAAGCTGCTTGGGTCAATTGATGTTGATCATGACCAGTACAGATTTGGACACACTAAGGTAAGCAATTTGATTTAATTACCAGCTATGATATGTTTTTCAGTCAGTGTGATTTCTGCTATTTTTATGTAATATATGTCTTCGAAATATGTGTATTAATACAAAAGCAGGACATCTCAAAAACTACTTAACATGAATTTGGTGACAAGACCATGGGAAGGACGAACAAGTCATCCAATTTTAGTAAAGTAGAGTGGTCATCAGGTAACCCTAACCCTTGAACAATGAGGGGTAGATGGGGGTTTTTGTTTGTTTGTTTTACAGGCTGGGAAAGATTCACTCTCATCATCCTACATTTCTTTTTACTTGTTTGTCCAGGTGTTCTTCAAGGCTGGTCTGCTGGGTACCCTTGAGGAGATGAGAGATGAAAAACTGTCAACTCTGGTCACCATGACTCAGGCTCTTTGTCGTGGCTACGTCATGAGAAAGGAGTTTGTGAAGATGATGGAGAGGAGGCATGTTGAAAATAGCATATTCTGAGAGATAGAATGAAAAATCCCGAAAGACAGCATTGTCCATAACATCAAATTTTTCTCTACAGGGAAGCCATCTATACCATCCAGTACAACGTCCGATCATTCACAAATGTGAAAAACTGGCCATGGATGAAGGTGTACTACAAGATCAAGCCTATGCTGAAGAGTGCTGAAACTGAGAAGGAGCTGGCCAACATGAAGGAGAACTATGAGAAGATGAAAACAGACTTAGCTACTGCCCTGGCCAAGAAGAAGGAATTGGAGGAGAAGATGGTGTCCATTGTGCAGGAGAAAAATGATCTGCAGCTGCAAGTAGCATCTGTAAGTACATGTTTCAGTGTTTTCTTTTTGTTTGTTTTATTTGTTTGTTTGTTTTTTTACTAAGGTCTATTTTCATATAATGAACTAGGACTCTGAGAATCTGTCAGATGCTGAGGAAAGATGTGAGGGACTTATCAAGAGTAAGATTCAGATGGAGGCCAAACTCAAAGAGACAACCGAGAGACTGGAGGATGAAGAGGAAATCAATGCTGAGCTCACTGCTAAGAAGAGAAAGCTGGAGGATGAATGCTCTGAGCTGAAGAAGGATATTGATGATCTGGAGCTTACCTTGGCCAAAGTGGAGAAGGAGAAACATGCCACTGAGAACAAGGTTTGTAAATGTCAATATATTTAGTAATTCAAGCAACATTTAATGATTACTATGTGAAAACAACATCTTTCTTGTGAACCTAGGTGAAGAACCTGACTGAGGAAATGGCTTCACAAGATGAGAGCATTGCTAAGCTGACCAAGGAAAAGAAAGCCCTTCAGGAGGCTCATCAGCAGACTCTTGATGACCTGCAGGCTGAGGAAGACAAAGTCAACACTCTGACCAAGGCCAAGACTAAGCTTGAGCAGCAAGTGGATGATGTAAGTTTACAAAGCCACTTGGATTGGCAAAGCATGATTCCACTTGAACATAATAATTAATAATTACTTTTAATGTTCAGCTCGAGGGTTCTCTGGAGCAAGAGAAGAAGCTGCGTATGGACCTTGAGAGAGCCAAGAGGAAGCTGGAGGGTGATCTGAAACTGGCCCAGGAATCCATCATGGATCTTGAGAATGACAAGCAGCAGTCTGACGAGAAACTGAAAAAGTAGAATTGCTTTTGAATTTATCCAACAACCATTCTTTTTAAAATTATGCTGAACTGAATTAACTCTTACTATGTACCTTTTATGTTATTCTCACAGGAAGGACTTTGAAATCAGTCAGCTCCTGAGCAAGATTGAGGATGAGCAGTCATTGGGTGCTCAGCTTCAGAAGAAGATCAAGGAGCTCCAGGTGACATATCACTTTTCATAAAACATTACTTTATACATTTCCTATTTTATGTATTATTGTTATTATGAGTTAAAATTTGCTGATAAAAAAACACCTGCATTCAACAGGCCCGTGTTGAGGAACTGGAGGAGGAGATTGAGGCAGAGCGTGCTGCTCGTGCCAAGGTTGAGAAGCAGAGAGCTGACCTCTCCAGGGAACTTGAAGAGATCAGTGAGAGGCTGGAGGAGGCTGGTGGGGCCACTGCTGCTCAGATTGAGATGAACAAGAAGCGTGAAGCTGAGTTCCAGAAGCTCCGTCGTGACCTTGAGGAGTCCACTCTGCAGCATGAAGCCACTGCTGCTGCTCTTCGTAAGAAGCAGGCTGACAGCGTAGCTGAGCTGGGAGAGCAGATCGACAACCTCCAGCGTGTCAAGCAGAAGCTTGAGAAGGAAAAGAGTGAATACAAGATGGAGATTGATGACCTCTCCAGCAACATGGAGGCTGTTGCTAAATCAAAGGTACACAATACATTAAATGGTATTGAAATACCCAAAATATTACCATAAATAGGGCACTTAGGATTATAAATGTAATCTGATGACTGATTTGATCTGTCTTTTTCTCATTAGGGAAATCTTGAAAAGATGTGCCGTACTCTTGAGGACCAGCTAAGTGAACTGAAGACCAAAAATGATGAAAATGTCCGTCAAATCAATGACATGAGTGCACAAAGAGCACGTCTCCTGACAGAAAATGGTATCCACAAATGATAAGTGAACAATCTGTTGTGTGTTTTTGAGAATTGTGGCGCAAACTAACATATCTTGACATCTTTCACACAAGGTGAGTTCAGTCGTCAAATTGAGGAGAAAGAAGCTCTTGTCTCCCAGCTGACCAGAGGCAAACAGGCCTTCACACAACAGATTGAGGAGTTGAAGAGACAGATTGAAGAAGAGGTTAAGGTAAGAAGACTGTATGTACTGATAGATTTGTTTAATTAGGCAATGTGCAAAAACAATACTTATTCTTACACCAGGCCAAGAATGCTCTTGCCCATGGACTGCAATCAGCCCGCCACGACTGTGACCTGCTGAGGGAGCAGTTTGAGGAGGAGCAGGAGGCTAAGGCTGAGCTGCAGCGTGGAATGTCCAAGGCCAACAGTGAGGTGGCTCAGTGGAGATCTAAGTATGAAACTGATGCTATCCAGCGTACTGAAGAGCTTGAGGAAGCCAAGTAAGTGCTTTTTAAACAATTAAGTGACAAAGTGTAGCATTATAACATAGCTCAACTGACCGCAGTAATGCAAGTATAATTAATTGCATTTAAACAAATTTATACAAACATTACAATTTGACATTTGTTTTCTTATTTTGAGGCAAACATTCTATATTTTAGATGTTCGTTAGATTTCATAAACATATGCATTATTTCTTTTTTAAATATACAAAAACGTCTGGAAATAAAAAAAAAAAAAAAAAGGTTTTCAGAAAAGAGGCAAATCACACCTTTTTCAAATAGGAAAAAACTGGCCCAGCGTCTTCAGGATGCTGAGGAGCAGATTGAGGCAGTGAATTCCAAGTGTGCTTCTCTTGAGAAAACTAAACAGAGGCTCCAGAGTGAGGTGGAGGACCTCATGATTGATGTGGAGAGAGCCAATGGACTGGCTGCCAATCTGGACAAGAAGCAGAGGAACTTTGACAAGGTAACAACATTTACTTTGTGTGAACATTACATAAAATCAATGAAAACTAAAATGATTTGTCATTTTGTGGCATAACAACTAAGTTATCTGTATTATTGTGTAATTTAGGTCTTGGCAGAGTGGAAACAGAAGTTTGAGGAGGGTCAGGCAGAGCTTGAGGGAGCTCAGAAGGAAGCTCGTTCTCTTGGCACTGAGCTGTTCAAGATGAAGAACTCTTATGAGGAAGCTCTGGATCAGCTGGAGACCATGAAGCGTGAAAACAAGAACCTCCAGCGTGAGTTCTCACTGCGTTATGTAAAAGTTCTATTGTATTCAACACATTTGTATGTGCTAGAATTAAGTTTCTATATTTTACATTTTAAGGCTGAACACTATAAAACACACATATTTCTCTGCAGAGGAGATCTCAGACCTGACTGAACAGATTGGTGAGACTGGCAAGAGCATCCATGAACTGGAGAAGACCAAGAAGCAGGTGGAGACAGAGAAGTCTGAGATCCAGGCAGCTCTTGAAGAGGCTGAGGTACATTTCTTCTCAGGAGAAGAAAAAACATGGACAAATGTATTATAAAAGGTTTGATGGGAAAGATAAATATTTATTTTTTGATATTATTAGGGAACTCTGGAACATGAAGAGTCTAAGATCCTGCGTGTCCAGCTGGAGCTCAACCAGATTAAGGGTGAGGTGGACAGGAAGCTGGCAGAGAAGGATGAAGAGATGGAGCAGATCAAGAGGAACAGCCAGAGGGTGATTGACTCCATGCAGAGCACTCTGGATTCTGAGGTCAGGAGCAGGAATGATGCCCTGAGAATCAAGAAGAAGATGGAGGGAGACCTGAATGAGATGGAGATTCAGTTGAGCCATGCCAATCGCCAGGCTGCCGAGTCCCAGAAGCAGCTGAGGAATGTGCAGGCACAGCTCAAGGTATTGTAAGACATGAAATTGTTGCACAACGGACTATGGTCAGTTTGGCATTTTGAATATTTTGCTGATATTTTCTCACCAGGATGCTCAACTGCACCTTGATGATGCTGTCAGAGCCCAGGATGACCTCAAGGAACAAGCTGCTATGGTGGAGCGCAGGAATGGTCTCATGACGGCTGAAATTGAGGAACTTAGAGCTGCTCTTGAACAGACAGAGAGAAGCCGCAAAGTGGCTGAACAGGAGCTGGTGGATGCCAGTGAGCGCGTTGGACTTCTGCACTCTCAGGTGATCAAATACCAAATACCACGAATATCACTTACAATAATAAAAAAAAATGAAGTTTTCAAATAACGTGAACATCAGATATATGATGACTTAAGCGATTAAATCTTTTAACCTTTTAGAACACAAGCCTTATAAACACCAAGAAGAAGCTTGAGGCTGACCTTGTCCAGATTCAGGGTGAAGTTGATGACACTGTTCAGGAAGCAAGGAATGCTGAGGAGAAGGCCAAGAAGGCCATCACTGATGTAGGTTAAATTTCCTTTGTTTTTATTTTTACTCGAAGTAAAATGTGTTCTTTTCAATATATTTCCAATTAACATTTTATGCTATCTCCTCTAGGCTGCTATGATGGCTGAGGAGCTGAAGAAGGAGCAGGATACTAGCTCTCATCTGGAGAGGATGAAGAAGAACCTGGAGGTTACTGTTAAGGACCTGCAGCATCGCCTGGATGAGGCTGAGAATCTGGCCATGAAGGGTGGCAAGAAGCAGCTCCAGAAACTTGAGTCTAGAGTAAGACAATTTTTTTAAAGATTATTTACCATTGAAAAAAACAAACATGTATGAGATATCAATTCTTCATATTACATACGTTTTCTGCTTTCGTAAAGGTGCGTGATCTGGAGGCAGAGGTTGAGGCTGAGCAGAGACGTGGAGCAGATGCTGTTAAGGGAGTCCGCAAATATGAGAGGAGAGTGAAGGAGCTCACCTATCAGGTATAGCTATTTAGGTATAGATAGTTTAAGGTATAACTATTATGCTTTTGTCTTTTAATTACAACACAAATAAATCCATCATACTGAGAATTACAAATTTTGAAACGTGCAAATCTATATTTTCTGTTACAGACTGAGGAAGACAAGAAAAACGTGACCAGGTTGCAGGGCTTGGTTGACAAATTGCAGCTCAAGGTGAAGGCCTACAAGAGGCAGGCTGAGGAAGCGGTAAGGATAAAATATTCATTGTAAACTCTGGGAACTTGATATGTCATACGCATTGTGTACAACAGACTTTGTAAGATAGCACAAAAACATCTTTCTGTGTGTGGTATGTTAGGAGGAGCAAGCCAATGTTCACCTGTCCAAGTGCAGAAAGATCCAGCATGAGCTGGAGGAGGCAGAGGAGCGTGCTGACATTGCAGAGTCCCAGGTCAACAAAATGAGAACAAAGAGCCGCGACTCTGGCAAGGTAAATATATACACATTATACCTGCAAAAAATTACCATTAACTTTTAGCTTCATAAAATTCACGACAAAGAAAACCTTTACGTGTAGAGTATGACGTGTAAATATGTGCACGTTTTGTTTCTTTACAGGGAAAAGAAGCAGCTGAGTAAAGCACTCCAGCAAATGACCTGTTTTCAATCATATAATATGATGTGAAATAAACCACAATAAAAGTGTTCTATCATAAATTCCTCTGTATTATTTTGAATTCATTGTGTCATTGTGGAATGGGTGGCTACAACATAACGTATGCTGCATAGTGTTTTTAGGTACACATAAAAGCTGTTTCCAAGACACCAATAACCAAAACTATATAACTCATGTAATCATCCATAATATTTGAGGCATACGTGGTATGAAAACTATTAAGTGTGCCCCCAATGTGTAATCACCAGCATAAAGAGGAGAGCCACAACATTCGAGAGTGACTTCATTATCAAGAAAATATAGTAGCACTTGTTGATCCCTCAAGAAGAGTTGGAGAAAGTGTTTGAGGAAAACAAAAGAGGGGTTCCTCTAATGTCAGTATAATCCTCAAAAAAAATACTTGGCTTAATTCAAGATGCATTCGCAGTCAGAGGTTTTTTTTGGAGGCACAGACAAAGTTTAGAAAAGCTTAGAAAATTTGACAGTCTAATACACTCTAACAACCAAAAAATCCTATTGAGTGTTTACTTTGGGACAAAAACACATCCAGCAAAAGAATGTCAAGAGCAGAACAAAGTATGAAAACAAGAGAATAGTTGTATCAGAGAATAACAATCTGAGATCACTGCTCTTTTCTCAGACAAAAAAGAGGAGTAGCCTAGAAAAAGGACTAACCAATGCAGATGTGTACAGAAGTATTTTAAATTATTTGTTTTATTTTTATTTTTTACGTCAATGACAGTGTCTTTATATTACTGATCAAACATTTCTACAGTGTTTTAACAAAAAATGTAACCTTCAGATTTAATTTTTAAGTTTACAGAATTTTTTTTCCCAAAGAAAAAATGTCTGAGCCATGACTATTCATGTTTCATTCTTAATTATTAAGTTGTGTTTCAGTATTTTGTTTTCTTCTTTTTTTTTTTTTTTTGTTACTATTATTTTTATTTGTTTATTTTTACCATTTTGTCTATGTTACATGTTCATGTTCTGCATTTAAGTTCTGCTGAATAAACATTTTATTATACTGGAACTGGCTTCAATTTCTTTATGTCATAATCATGCAGTGTCGATCTCCTTACAAGACATGGTCAATTCAATGTAGCATTTCTAAATATTTGGAAAATTTTCCAATTGGAAACAGGGACTGTTGCAAACTGATTAATTTTTGCAGCCATTAATTGTGCAAAGTTTTGTCTCTTCATCGGAGTGAAGCTGGACAAAGATATAAGGTAAACACATACTTCGTGAAAAGATAGGAACAGTCTAATTTTGAAAATTGAAAAACTAACTTGTAAATATCTTATTTTAAATTGTTTATTAGGATTTAACAAAATAAACTGAATTAATAATGCCTGAAAAGAAAACACTGATGTGTTTGAGTAAATTCTGTCAAGTAAACATGGTATTCAAGAGTCCAAAATTAACTTTATTTGAAGTACTGATTAAGCAGAACTTAAATAGTAGTTTTAGTTTCTGTTAAAATGAAATGACGAAAGATTCTTTAAAAGAAAAATGATACAGTGCATGTTATAAGAACAATTACAAAACCATAGATAATATTAGTGAAGGTGACAAATTCAGCAATCATAGGCATATTTTTTAATGGTTTATTTTGATTCACCCAATTAAACTGAATTAATCATTTAGAGAAAGTAGGACAGTGATACATGATGCCCAAAATAAACCTTTATTGAAGTACTAGGTCAAACTCAAGTCAGGGTTATAATTTCAGCATGTGTTTTATGATATCGCTGACTTCCTTCCCACATTTGGTATGTATTCCACATTTAGCTTTGACTGTGTTTGCAAATCTCATTGAATATAAGGAGTCCTTCAGTAAATGACAGTGTGTGAAAGGAGACCTGTGAAATTCGGCTTCGGGTAAAACTATGCTCTCTTATAAATAAGAAATTATTTATTTAAGAAATTATGTTAGTGATCAGAATGTCAGTGGAAACATTTACTTTAATTTGTGTTTTTATACCTATTCTAATCAATTTAATGTTTTGAACAGGACTGGTAAATACACTTGACAGAGAGGAGGGTAGGTAAGGAAAACTTTCATGTTTTAATTTTACTTCATCACTGTTGAATACATCTGCAAACTATTTTCCAGTCATTGAATTTCTGCAATTAATCATTCAAAGATTTTAACAAATCTACACTGGAATATTTACTCTCAATAGCAGCTAAATCTAAAAAAGACGGAATAACTTCCCTGTAACAAAAGTACAACATGGCTTCAGTGTCTGCAAAATTTGACTGTTCAGCAAAATTTCAAATTCAAATTCAAGTTTCTGTTTGTCTGCATGGAATTTAGTCTTACATGGCAGATCCTTTGTGATTTTACAACAGACAAAAAAGCCGGCAGCATGAGTACCGACGCGGAGATGGCCGTTTATGGCAAAGCTGCCATTTACCTACGTAAACCAGAGAGGGAAAGAATTGAAGCTCAAAGCAAACCTTTTGATGCCAAGGCTGCCTGCTATGTGGCCGATGCTAAGGAGCTGTACTTGAAGGGAACAATCATCAAGAAAGATGGTGGCAAAGTCACTGTCAAAGTCCTGGACACTCAGGAGGTTGGTATCATTAAATCAAACTCAAATGGAAATTCAATATGATCAGCTCTCACTGAGGCAAATGTCCTGTTCCAGGAGAGGACAGTTAAAGAAGATGACGTCTATCCAATGAACCCTCCCAAGTACGACAAAATTGAGGACATGGCCATGATGACCCATCTCAATGAAGCCTCTGTGTTGTATAACCTCAAAGAGCGTTATGCAGCATGGATGATTTATGTAAGACCATCTGCCTAATGAGAAATGAGAAATGCTAAAAATTGCTAAAAAGTTAACTGTCCAATTTTAATGATCACTTTCAGACCTACTCTGGGTTGTTCTGTGCCACTGTGAACCCCTACAAGTGGCTCCCAGTGTACGATTCTGAAGTCGTAAATGCCTACAGAGGCAAGAAGCGTATGGAGGCTCCACCCCACATCTTCTCTGTCTCTGACAACGCCTATCAGTTCATGCTTATTGGTACGTCATTACATAACAATGTAGAATGTATCAGGTTATGAGGTTTCTATATATATAAAAAAAAAACTGTTTTGTTTTCCATTTAACAGATAGGGAGAACCAGTCTGTCTTGATCACGTAAGTTTCACATTTCTTTATTTTGTTGAGCATAATCAAATATCTTGATCAAATTCTTATAAGTCTGTGTTCCTACCTAGTGGAGAATCTGGTGCTGGAAAGACTGTGAACACCAAGCGTGTCATCCAGTACTTTGCAACAATCTCAGTTGGTGGAGACAAGAAGAGGGACACCTCAAAGGTGGGAGTATACAACTGATAACAATCAAGATTTTTGAATATGGAATGGTGTTCCAGTCATTTTCTGATGTCAGTTTTAAACCTGGATTATAGGGGTCTCTGGAGGATCAGATTATTGCAGCCAATCCCCTGCTGGAGGCCTATGGTAACGCCAAAACTGTGAGGAATGACAACTCTTCTCGTTTTGTAAGTATGGACGGATTTCTACATATGACGCTGATCTTGTCATACATTGCCCATGTGGAGGGATGTCAACATTTCCTTTGTTCAAAACAGGGTAAATTCATCAGAATCCATTTCGGCACAACTGGCAAACTGGCTAGTGCTGATATTGAGACATGTGAGTAACAACTGTCATAGTACATTAAAATATTTGGCACTGAGAATCGGCCAAGCTGTAAGTTATGAACACCTTTCGTAGATCTGCTGGAGAAGTCCAGGGTGACATTCCAGCTTCCTGATGAAAGAGGCTACCACATCTTCTACCAGATGATGACCAACCACAAACCTGAGTTGATTGGTAAACATACTGAGTTATTGTACAATGTCAAACCTACTTACAGGCTTCATATACAACAATCTAATGAGCTTGTCATCCATTTTTGATCTCCAGAAATGTCACTTATCACAACCAACCCCTATGACTTCCCCATGTGCAGCATGGGTCAGATCACTGTGGCTAGCATTGATGACAAAGTTGAGCTGGAAGCCACTGATGTCAGTAATCTTCACTTCAATACATTCTGTTCATTAAAGGCAACAAAGCAGCTAAAGTGCTAAAGTGCTCTAATAACTACATTTAAAGTGATAATGCTTTTTGTGGATACCTCTTTGGAAAACAGAACGCTATTGATATCCTGGGATTCAGTAATGAGGAGAAGATGAGCATCTACAAGAATACTGGTGCTGTGCTCCACCATGGTAACATGAAGTTCAAGCAGAAGCAACGTGAGGAGCAGGCTGAGCCTGATGGCACAGACGGTAAGTATTTAATGTCAGCTCAGCCAGAACAACTTTGGAAAGTTATTTTCAGACAAAATTCTGTTAAATCTTGACGGAGGTTTATGGTCACATACTGTATTTACTGTAAATTACTGAACTCTTTTCAGAGGCTGACAAGGTGGCTTATTTGCTGGGTCTGAACTCCGCTGACATGCTGAAGGCTCTGTGCTATCCCAGAGTGAAGGTCGGAAATGAGTATGTCACCAAGGGACAAACTGTACCTCAGGTATCAAATGTTTATTTTAACTTACAAGTAGTACATGAAGATTTACATTAGGAAAAGGATACTGATTAACCGTGGTTCCACTTAGATTGTAACATCAGACGCAGTGTGAAAATTAGATCTACTTTTGAGAAATTCCTTGTGCATTTACAAATGACTTCAAGAAAAATATGTAAGAACTGTTCCATTTACATTCTTTTGTTTCATCTACACCATTAGAAGAAGTTCAGTACACCAGTAATGCAGCATTTTACAAAAGCAGCTGACAGACGTCTGTCAAATCACATCTTTGTTTTATTCAGGTGAAAAACTCAGTGACTGCCCTGGCCAAGTCCATCTATGAAAAGATGTTCTTGTGGATGGTCATCCGCATCAACGAGATGTTGGACACTAAACAAGCAAGGCAATACTACATCGGTGTCCTGGATATTGCTGGCTTTGAAATCTTTGATGTAAGCTTCATTTGCAACAATTAAGCTACTGGTCCGTTTCATGACAGAATCATTCTTATTGCTGGCAAGACGTTTTGCTGAATATTTGTCTCCTTCCAGTTCAACACATTGGAACAGCTGTGCATCAACTTCACCAATGAGAAACTGCAACAGTTCTTCAACCACACCATGTTTGTCCTGGAGCAAGATGAGTACAAGAAGGAGGGTATTGTCTGGGAGTTCATTGACTTTGGCATGGACTTGGCTGCCTGTATTGAGCTAATTGAAAAGGTAATTATTTAATGTTTTTATTTGATATAACTGATTTTAACTTGATTAAATATATCACTTAATGACATCTCTCTCCACTTTTTTCAAGCCCATGGGCATCTTCTCCATCCTTGAAGAGGAGTGTATGTTTCCCAAGGCCACAGACGTATCCTTCAAGAACAAGCTGTATGACCAGCATCTTGGCAAAAACAAAGCATTTGAGAAGCCAAAGCCCGTCAAAGGCAAGGCTGAGGCCCACTTCTCCCTGGTGCACTACGCTGGTACTGTGGACTACAATATCATCGGCTGGCTGGACAAGAACAAGGATCCACTGAATGACTCTGTTGTGCAGCTGTACCAGAAATCCTCAGTTAAACTGCTGGTTCATCTGTATCCTCCTGTTGTTGAGGGTATGAAAGTAATTGCATTAAACTTAAACATGCATTTAAGGGTTATAGATAATTATCTACAACCCTTAAATGCATGTTTAATTTAAAAAAAACTTTTAAAATTACTGTAGCATGAATTCATGTAA
Source organism: Sciaenops ocellatus (assembly GCA_033000465.1). Classification (NCBI taxonomy): domain Eukaryota; kingdom Metazoa; phylum Chordata; class Actinopteri; family Sciaenidae; genus Sciaenops; species Sciaenops ocellatus. The sequence continues at coordinate 5,938,840 of CP136871.1, read as the reverse complement.
ATATTGAGTCTTACTCTGACAAAACATCTCTACTTTTCCACAGAGGTTGGCAAGAAGGGAGGCAAGAAGAAGGGTGGTTCTATGCAGACTGTGTCTTCACAGTTCAGGGTAAGGTTTAACATTGCAAATTTGTGTATGAAATCATATTTCAGTCAATACTAACAGTCACAATTGTGACATTTCATGACATGAATTGCCATTTTGGATTTACAGGAGAACCTGGGCAAGCTGATGACCAACTTGAGAAGCACACATCCTCACTTTGTGCGTTGTCTGATCCCCAATGAGACAAAGACTCCAGGTATATGAAAAACATAATTTCAGTAGAGTGATTTAGGGTTGAATTGGTTGGTTTGGTTTCCTTAATTTTGTGCTGCTTCAACAAAGAGGCTAACAATTTATCCAAAGAAGTAAACAAGAAATGTCTTTTTTGCAGGTCTGATGGAGAACTTCCTGGTCATCCACCAGCTCAGGTGTAACGGTGTGCTGGAGGGTATCAGAATCTGCAGAAAAGGTTTCCCCAGCAGAATCCCCTATGCTGACTTCAAGCAGAGGTATCATTGGAATTGCTAACATAATTTTGATGAGAGAATATTAAAAGAAAATGCACACACTGACTATTAACTCTCTCATGAAAGGTACAAAGTGCTGAATGCCAGTGTCATCCCTGAGGGCCAGTTCATGGACAACAAGAAGGCTTCAGAGAAGCTGCTTGGGTCAATTGATGTTGATCATGACCAGTACAGATTTGGACACACTAAGGTAAGCAATTTGATTTAATTACCAACTATGATATGTTTTTCAGTCCAGTGTGATTTCTGCTATTTTTATGTAATATATGTCTTCGAAATATGTGTATTAATACAAAAGCAGGACATCTCAAAAACTACTTAACATGAATTTGGTGACAAGACCATGGGAAGGACGAACAAGTCATCCAATTTTAGTAAAGTAGAGTGGTCATCAGGTAACCCTAACCCTTGAACAATGAGGGGTAGATGGGGGTTTTTGTTTGTTTGTTTTACAGGCTGGGAAAGATTCACTCTCATCATCCTACATTTCTTTTTACTTGTTTGTCCAGGTGTTCTTCAAGGCTGGTCTGCTGGGTACCCTTGAGGAGATGAGAGATGAAAAACTGTCAACTCTGGTCACCATGACTCAGGCTCTTTGTCGTGGCTACGTCATGAGAAAGGAGTTTGTGAAGATGATGGAGAGGAGGCATGTTGAAAATAGCATATTCTGAGAGATAGAATGAAAAATCCCGAAAGACAGCATTGTCCATAACATCAAATTTTTCTCTACAGGGAAGCCATCTATACCATCCAGTACAACGTCCGATCATTCACAAATGTGAAAAACTGGCCATGGATGAAGGTGTACTACAAGATCAAGCCTATGCTGAAGAGTGCTGAAACTGAGAAGGAGCTGGCCAACATGAAGGAGAACTATGAAAAGATGAAAACAGACTTGGCTACTGCCCTGGCCAAGAAGAAGGAATTGGAGGAGAAGATGGTGTCCATTGTGCAGGAGAAAAATGATCTGCAGCTGCAAGTAGCATCTGTAAGTACATGTTTCAGTGTTTTCTTTTTGTTTGTTTTATTTGGTTGTTTGTTTTTTTACTAAGGTCTATTTTCATATAATGAACTAGGACTCTGAGAATCTGTCAGATGCTGAGGAAAGATGTGAGGGACTTATCAAGAGTAAGATTCAGATGGAGGCCAAACTCAAAGAGACAACCGAGAGACTGGAGGATGAAGAGGAAATCAATGCTGAGCTCACTGCTAAGAAGAGAAAGCTGGAGGATGAATGCTCTGAGCTGAAGAAGGATATTGATGATCTGGAGCTTACCTTGGCCAAAGTGGAGAAGGAGAAACATGCCACTGAGAACAAGGTTTGCAAATGTCAATATATTTAATAATTCAAGTAATATTTAATGATTACTATGTGAAAACAACATCTTTCTTGTGAACCTAGGTGAAGAACCTGACTGAGGAGATGGCTTCTCAAGATGAGAGCATTGCTAAGCTGACCAAAGAAAAGAAAGCCCTTCAGGAGTCACATCAGCAGACTCTTGATGACCTGCAGGCTGAGGAAGACAAAGTCAACACTCTGACCAAGGCCAAGACTAAGCTTGAGCAGCAAGTGGATGATGTAAGTTTACAAAGCCACTTGGATTGGCAAAGCATGATTCCACTTGAACATAATAATTAATAATTACTTTTAATGTTCAGCTCGAGGGTTCTCTGGAGCAAGAGAAGAAGCTGCGTATGGACCTTGAGAGAGCCAAGAGGAAGCTGGAGGGTGATCTGAAACTGGCCCAGGAATCCATCATGGATCTTGAGAATGAAAAGCAGCAGTCTGACGAGAAACTGAAAAAGTAAAATTGCTTTTGAATTTATCCAACAACCATTCTTTTTAAAATTATGCTGAACTGAATTAACTCTTACTATGTACCTTTTATGTTATTCTCACAGGAAGGACTTTGAAATCAGTCAGCTCCTGAGCAAGATTGAGGATGAGCAGTCATTGGGTGCTCAGCTTCAGAAGAAGATCAAGGAGCTCCAGGTGACATATCACTTTTCATAAAACATTACTTTATACATTTCCTATTTTATGTATTATTGTTATTATGAGTTAAAATTTGCTGATAAAAAAACACCTGCATTCAACAGGCCCGTGTTGAGGAACTGGAGGAAGAGATTGAGGCAGAGCGTGCTGCTCGTGCCAAGGTTGAGAAGCAGAGAGCTGACCTCTCCAGGGAACTTGAGGAGATCAGTGAGAGGCTGGAGGAGGCTGGCGGGGCCACTGCTGCTCAGATTGAGATGAACAAGAAGCGTGAAGCTGAGTTCCAGAAGCTCCGTCGTGACCTTGAGGAGTCCACTCTGCAGCATGAAGCCACTGCTGCTGCTCTTCGTAAGAAGCAGGCTGACAGCGTAGCTGAGCTGGGAGAGCAGATCGACAACCTCCAGCGTGTCAAGCAGAAGCTTGAGAAGGAAAAGAGTGAATACAAGATGGAGATTGATGACCTCTCCAGCAACATGGAGGCTGTTGCTAAATCAAAGGTACACAATACATTAAATGGTATTGAAATACCCAAAATATTACCATAAATAGGGCACTTAGGATTATAAATGTAATCTGATGACTGATTTGATCTGTCTTTTTCTCATTAGGGAAATCTTGAAAAGATGTGCCGTACTCTTGAGGACCAGCTAAGTGAACTGAAGACCAAAAATGATGAAAATGTCCGTCAAATCAATGACATGAGTGCACAAAGAGCACGTCTCCTGACAGAAAATGGTATCCACAAATGATAAGTGAACAATCTGTTGTGTGTTTTTGAGAATTGTGGCGCAAACTAACATATCTTGACATCTTTCACACAAGGTGAGTTCAGTCGTCAAATTGAGGAGAAAGAAGCTCTTGTCTCCCAGCTGACCAGAGGCAAACAGGCCTTCACACAACAGATTGAGGAGTTGAAGAGACAGATTGAAGAAGAGGTTAAGGTAAGAAGACTGTATGTACTGATAGATTTGTTTAATTAGGCAATGTGCAAAAACAATACTTATTCTTACACCAGGCCAAGAATGCTCTTGCCCATGGACTGCAATCAGCCCGCCACGACTGTGACCTGCTGAGGGAGCAGTTTGAGGAGGAGCAGGAGGCTAAGGCTGAGCTGCAGCGTGGAATGTCCAAGGCCAACAGTGAGGTGGCTCAGTGGAGATCTAAGTATGAAACTGATGCTATCCAGCGTACTGAAGAGCTTGAGGAAGCCAAGTAAGTGCTTTTTAAACAATTAAGTGACAAAGTGTAGCATTATAACATAGCTCAACTGACCGCAGTAATGCAAGTATGAATAATTGCATTTAAACAAATTTATACAAACATTACAATTTGACATTTGTTTTCTTATTTTGAGGCAAACATTCTATATTTTAGATGTTCGTTAGATTTCATAAACATATGCATTATTTCTTTTTTAAATATACAAAAACGTCTGGAAATAAAAAAAAAAAAAAAATGGTTTTCAGAAAAGAGGCAAATCACACCTTTTTCAAATAGGAAAAAACTGGCCCAGCGCCTTCAGGATGCTGAGGAGCAGATTGAGGCAGTGAATTCCAAGTGTGCTTCTCTTGAGAAAACTAAACAGAGGCTCCAGAGTGAGGTGGAGGACCTCATGATTGATGTGGAGAGAGCCAATGGACTGGCTGCCAATCTGGACAAGAAGCAGAGGAACTTTGACAAGGTAACAACATTTACTTTGTGTGAACATTACATAAAATCAATGAAAACTAAAATGATTTGTCATTTTGTGGCATAACAACTAAGTTATCTGTATTATTGTGTAATTTAGGTCTTGGCAGAGTGGAAACAGAAGTTTGAGGAGGGTCAGGCAGAGCTTGAGGGAGCTCAGAAGGAAGCTCGTTCTCTTGGCACTGAGCTGTTCAAGATGAAGAACTCTTATGAGGAAGCTCTGGATCACCTGGAGACCATGAAGCGTGAAAACAAGAACCTCCAGCGTGAGTTCTCACTGCGTTATGTAAAAGTTCTATTGTATTCAACACATTTGTATGTGCTAGAATTAAGTTTCTATATTTTACATTTTAAGGCTGAACACTATAAAACACACATATTTCTCTGCAGAGGAGATCTCAGACCTGACTGAACAGATTGGTGAGACTGGCAAGAGCATCCATGAACTGGAGAAGACCAAGAAGCAGGTGGAGACAGAGAAGTCTGAGATCCAGGCAGCTCTTGAAGAGGCTGAGGTACATTTCTTCTCAGGAGAAGAAAAAACATGGACAAATGTATTATAAAAGGTTTGATGGGAAAGATAAATATTTATTTTTTGATATTATTAGGGAACTCTGGAACATGAAGAGTCTAAGATCCTGCGTGTCCAGCTGGAGCTCAACCAGATTAAGGGTGAGGTGGACAGGAAGCTGGCAGAGAAGGATGAAGAGATGGAGCAGATTAAGAGGAACAGCCAGAGGGTGATTGACTCCATGCAGAGCACTCTGGATTCTGAGGTCAGGAGCAGGAATGATGCCCTGAGAATCAAGAAGAAGATGGAGGGAGACCTGAATGAGATGGAGATTCAGTTGAGCCATGCCAATCGCCAGGCTGCCGAGTCCCAGAAGCAGCTGAGGAATGTGCAGGCACAGCTCAAGGTATTGTAAGACATGAAATTGTTGCACAACGGACTATGGTCAGTTTGGCATTTTGAATATTTTGCTGATATTTTCTCACCAGGATGCTCAACTGCACCTTGATGATGCTGTCAGAGCCCAGGATGACCTCAAGGAACAAGCTGCTATGGTGGAGCGCAGGAATGGTCTCATGACGGCTGAAATTGAGGAACTTAGAGCTGCTCTTGAACAGACAGAGAGAAGCCGCAAAGTGGCTGAACAGGAGCTGGTGGATGCCAGTGAGCGCGTTGGACTTCTGCACTCTCAGGTGATCAAATACCAAATACCACGAATATCACTTACAATAATAAAAAAAAATGAAGTTTTCAAATAACGTGAACATCAGATATATGATGACTTAAGCGATTAAATCTTTTAACCTTTTAGAACACAAGCCTTATAAACACCAAGAAGAAGCTTGAGGCTGACCTTGTCCAGATTCAGGGTGAAGTTGATGACACTGTTCAGGAAGCAAGGAATGCTGAGGAGAAGGCCAAGAAGGCCATCACTGATGTAGGTTAAATTTCCTTTGTTTTTATTTTTACTCGAAGTAAAATGTGTTCTTTTCAATATATTTCCAATTAACATTTTATGCTATCTCCTCTAGGCTGCTATGATGGCTGAGGAGCTGAAGAAGGAGCAGGATACTAGCTCTCATCTGGAGAGGATGAAGAAGAACCTGGAGGTTACTGTTAAGGACCTGCAGCATCGCCTGGATGAGGCTGAGAATCTGGCCATGAAGGGTGGCAAGAAGCAGCTCCAGAAACTTGAGTCTAGAGTAAGACAATTTTTTAAAGATTATTTACCATTGAAAAAAACAAACATGTATGAGATATCAATTCTTCATATTACATACGTTTTCTGCTTTCGTAAAGGTGCGTGATCTGGAGGCAGAGGTTGAGGCTGAGCAGAGACGTGGAGCAGATGCTGTTAAGGGAGTCCGCAAATATGAGAGGAGAGTGAAGGAGCTCACCTATCAGGTATAGCTATTTAGGTATAGATAGTTTAAGGTATAAGTATTATGCTTTTGTCTTTTAATTACAACACAAATAAATCCATCATACTGAGAATTACAAATTTTGAAACGTGCAAATCTATATTTTCTGTTACAGACTGAGGAAGACAAGAAAAACGTGACCAGGTTGCAGGGCTTGGTTGACAAATTGCAGCTCAAGGTGAAGGCCTACAAGAGGCAGGCTGAGGAAGCGGTAAGGATAAAATATTCATTGTAAACTCTGGGAACTTGATATGTCATACGCATTGTGTACAATAGACTTTGTAAGATAGCACAAAAACATCTTTCTGTGTGTGGTATGTTAGGAGGAGCAAGCCAATGTTCACCTGTCCAAGTGCAGAAAGATCCAGCATGAGCTGGAGGAAGCAGAGGAGCGTGCTGACATTGCAGAGTCCCAGGTCAACAAAATGAGAACAAAGAGCCGCGACTCTGGCAAGGTAAATATATACACATTATACCTGCAAAAAATTACCATTAACTTTTAGCTTCATAAAATTCACGACAAAGAAAACCTTTACGTGTAGAGTATGACGTGTAAATATGTGCACGTTTTGTTTCTTTACAGGGAAAAGAAGCAGCTGAGTAAAGCACTCCAGCAAATGACCTGTTTTCAATCATATAATATGATGTGAAATAAACCACAATAAAAGTGTTCTATCATAAATTCCTCTGTATTATTTTGAATTCATTGTGTCATTGTGGAATGGGTGGCTACAACATAACGTATGCTGCATAGTGTTTTTAGGTACACATAAAAGCTGTTTCCAAGACACCAATAACCAAAACTATATAACTCATGTAATCATCCATAATATTTGAGGCATACGTGGTATGAAAACTATTAAGTGTGCCCCCAATGTGTAATCACCAGCATAAAGAGGAGAGCCACAACATTCGAGAGTGACTTCATTATCAAGAAAATATAGTAGCACTTGTTGATCCCTCAAGAAGAGTTGGAGAAAGTGTTTGAGGAAAACAAAAGAGGGGTTCCTCTAATGTCAGTATAATCCTCAAAAAAAATACTTGGCTTAATTCAAGATGCATTCGCAGTCAGAGGTTTTTTTTGGAGGCACAGACAAAGTTTAGAAAAGCTTAGAAAATTTGACAGTCTAATACACTCTAACAACCAAAAAATCCTATTGAGTGTTTACTTTGGGACAAAAACACATCCAGCAAAAGAATGTCAAGAGCAGAACTAAGTATGAAAACAAGAGAATAGTTGTATCAGAGAATAACAATCTGAGATCACTGCTCTTTTCTCAGACAAAAAAGAGGAGTAGCCTAGAAAAAGGACTAACCAATGCAGATGTGTACAGAAGTATTTTAAATTGTTTTATTTTTATTTTTTACGTCAATGACAGTGTCTTTATATTACTGATCAAACATTTCTACAGTGTTTTAACAAAAAATGTAACCTTCAGATTTAATTTTTAAGTTTACAGAATTTTTTTTCCCAAAGAAAAAATGTCTGAGCCATGACTATTCATGTTTCATTCTTAATTATTAAGTTGTGTTTCAGTATTTTGTTTTCTTCTTTTTTTTTTTGTTACTATTATTTTTATTTGTTTATTTTTACCATTTTGTCTATGTTACATGTTCATGTTCTGCATTTAAGTTCTGCTGAATAAACATTTTATTATACTGGAACTGGCTTCAATTTCTTTATGTCATAATCATGCAGTGTCGATCTCCTTACAAGACATGGTCAATTCAATGCAGCATTTCTAAATATTTGGGAAATTTTCCAATTGGAAACAGGGACTGTTGCAAACTGATTAATTTGTAGCCATTAATTGTGCAAAGTTTTGTCTCTTCATCTGAGTGAAGTTGGACAAAGATATAAGGTAAACACATACTTCGTGAAAAGATAGGAACAGTCTAATTTTGAGAATTGAAAAACTAACTTGTAAATATCTTATTTTAAATTGTTTATTAGGATTTAACAAAATAAACTGAATTAATAATGCCTGAAAAGAAAACACTGATGTGTTTGAGTAAATTCTGTAAACATGGTATTCAAGAGTCCAAAATTAACTTTATTTGAAGTACTGATTAAGCAGAACTTAAATAGTAGTTTTAGTTTCTGTTAAAATGAAATGACGAAAGATTCTTTAAAAGAAAAATGATACAGTGCATATTATAAGAACAATTACAAAACCATAGATAATATTAGTGAAGGTGACAAATTCAGCAATCATAGGCATATTTTTTAATGGTTTATTTTGATTCACCCAATTAAACTGAATTAATCATTTAGAGAAAGTAGGACAGTGATACATGATGCCCAAAATAAACCTTTATTGAAGTACTAGGTCAAACTCAAGTCAGGGTTATAATTTCAGCATGTGTTTCATGATATCGCTGACTTCCTTCCCACATTTGGTATGTATTCCACATTTAGCTTTGACTGTGTTTGCAAATCTCATTGAATATAAGGAGTCCTTCAGTAAATGACAGTGTGTGAAAGGAGACCTGTGAAATTCGGCTTCGGGTAAAACTATGCTCTCTTATAAATAAGAAATTATTTATTTAAGAAATTATGTTAGTGATCAGAATGTCAGTGGAAACATTTACTTTAATTTGTGTTTTTATACCTATTCTAATCAATTTAATGTTTTGAACAGGACTGGTAAATACACTTGACAGAGAGGAGGGTAGGTAAGGAAAACTTTCATGTTTTAATTTTACTCCATCACTGTTGAATACATCTGCAAACTATTTTCCAGTCATTGAATTTCTGCAATTAATCATTCAAAGATTTTGACAAATCTACACTGGAGTATTTACTCTCAATAGCAGCTAAATCTAAAAAAGACGGAATAACTTCCCTGTAACAAAAGTACAACATGGCTTCAGTGTCTGCAAAATTTGACTGTTTCAAGTTCAAATTCAAGTTTCTGTTTGTCTGCATGGAATTTAGTCTTACATGGCAGATCCTTTGTGATTTTACAACAGACAATAAAGCCGGCAGCATGAGTACCGACGCGGAGATGGCCGTTTATGGCAAAGCTGCCATTTACCTACGTAAACCAGAGAGGGAAAGAATTGAGGCTCAAAGCAAACCTTTTGATGCCAAGGCTGCCTGCTATGTGGCCGATGCTAAGGAGCTGTACTTGAAGGGAACAATCATCAAGAAAGATGGTGCCAAAGTCACTGTCAAAGTCCTGGACACTCAGGAGGTTGGTATCATTAAATCAAACTCAAATGGAAATTCAATATGATCAGCTCTCACTGAGGCAAATGTCCTGTTCCAGGAGAGGACAGTTAAAGAAGATGACGTCTATCCAATGAACCCTCCCAAGTACGACAAAATTGAGGACATGGCCATGATGACCCATCTCAATGAAGCCTCTGTGTTGTATAACCTCAAAGAGCGTTATGCAGCATGGATGATTTATGTAAGACCATCTGCCTAATGAGAAATGAGAAATGCTAAAAATTGCTAAAAAGTTAACTGTCCAATTTTAATGATCACTTTCAGACCTACTCTGGGTTGTTCTGTGCCACTGTGAACCCCTACAAGTGGCTCCCAGTGTACGATTCTGAAGTCGTAAATGCCTACAGAGGCAAGAAGCGTATGGAGGCTCCACCCCACATCTTCTCTGTCTCTGACAACGCCTATCAGTTCATGCTTATTGGTACGTCATTACATAACAATGTAGAATGTATCAGGTTATGAGATTTCTATATATATAAAAAAAAATGTTTTGTTTTCCATTTAACAGATAGGGAGAACCAGTCTGTCTTGATCACGTAAGTTTCACATTTCTTTATTTTGTTGAGCATAATCAAATATCTTGATCAAATTCTTATAAGTCTGTGTTCCTACCTAGTGGAGAATCTGGTGCTGGAAAGACTGTGAACACCAAGCGTGTCATCCAGTACTTTGCAACAATCTCAGTCGGTGGAGATAAAAAGAGGGACACCTCAAAGGTGGGAGTATAATACTGTATGATGATTGAACTTCAGGGTTTTTTAAGGATCAACACTTCTCATACTTGTCTTTTGCTGATATCAATTTTAAACCTGGATTATAGGGGTCTCTGGAGGATCAGATTATTGCAGCCAATCCTCTGCTGGAGGCCTATGGTAACGCTAAAACTGTGAGGAATGACAACTCTTCTCGTTTTGTAAGTATGGACGGATTTCTACATATGACGCTGATCTTGTCATACATTGCCCATGTGGAGGGATGTCAACATTTCCTTTGTTCAAAATAGGGTAAATTCATCAGAATCCATTTCGGCACAACTGGCAAACTGGCTAGTGCTGATATTGAGACATGTGAGTAACAACTGTCATAGTACATTAAAATATTTGGCACTGAGAATCGGCCAAGCTGTAAGTTATGAACACCTTTCGTAGATCTGCTGGAGAAGTCCAGGGTGACATTCCAGCTTCCTGATGAAAGAGGCTACCACATCTTCTACCAGATGATGACCAACCACAAACCTGAGCTGATTGGTAAACATACTGAGTTATTGTACAATGTCAAACCTACTTACAGGCTTCATATACAACAATCTAATGAGCTTGTCATCCATTTTTGATCTCCAGAAATGTCACTTATCACAACCAACCCCTATGACTTCCCCATGTGCAGCATGGGTCAGATCACTGTGGCTAGCATTGATGACAAAGTTGAGCTGGAAGCCACTGATGTCAGTAATCTTCACTTCAATACATTCTGTTCATTAAAGGCAACAAAGCAGCTAAAGTGCTAAAGTGCTTTAATAACTACATTTAAAGTAATAATACTTTTTGTGGATACCTCTTTGGAAAACAGAACGCTATTGATATCCTGGGATTCAGTAATGAGGAGAAGATGAGCATCTACAAGAATACTGGTGCTGTGCTCCACCATGGTAACATGAAGTTCAAGCAGAAGCAACGTGAGGAGCAGGCTGAGCCTGATGGCACAGACGGTAAGTATTTAATGTCAGCTCAGCCAGAACAACTTTGGAAAGTTATTTTCAGACAAAATTCTGTTAAATCTTGATGGAGGTTTATGGTCACATACTGTATTTACTGTAAATTACTGAACTCTTTTCAGAGGCTGACAAGGTGGCTTATTTGCTGGGTCTGAACTCCGCTGACATGCTGAAGGCTCTGTGCTATCCCAGAGTGAAGGTCGGAAATGAGTATGTCACCAAGGGACAAACTGTACCTCAGGTATCAAATGTTTATTTTAACTTACAAGTAGTACATGAAGATTTACATTAGGAAAAGGATACTGATTAACCGTGGTCCCACTTAGATTGTAACATCAGACGCAGTGTGAAAATTAGATCTACTTTTGAGAAATTCCTTGTGCATTTACAAATGACTTCAAGAAAAATATGTAAGAACTGTTCCATTTACATTCTTTTGTTTCATCTACACCATTAGAAGAAGTTCAGTACACCAGTAATGCAGCATTTTACAAAAGCAGCTGACAGACGTCTGTCAAATCACATCTTTGTTTTATTCAGGTGAAAAACTCAGTGACTGCCCTGGCCAAGTCCATCTATGAAAAGATGTTCTTGTGGATGGTCATCCGCATCAACGAGATGTTGGACACTAAACAAGCAAGGCAATACTACATCGGTGTCCTGGATATTGCTGGCTTTGAAATCTTTGATGTAAGCTTCATTTGCAACAATTAAGCTACTGGTCCGTTTCATGACAGAATCATTCTTATTGCTGGCAAGACGTTTTGCTGAATATTTGTCTCCTTCCAGTTCAACACATTGGAACAGCTGTGCATCAACTTCACCAATGAGAAACTGCAACAGTTCTTCAACCACACCATGTTTGTCCTGGAGCAAGACGAGTACAAGAAGGAGGGTATTGTCTGGGAGTTCATTGACTTTGGCATGGACTTGGCTGCCTGTATTGAGCTAATTGAAAAGGTAATTATTTAATGTTTTTATTTGATATAACTGATTTTAACTTGATTAAATATATCACTTAATGACATCTCTCTCCACTTTTTTCAAGCCCATGGGCATCTTCTCCATCCTTGAAGAGGAGTGTATGTTTCCCAAGGCCACAGACGTATCCTTCAAGAACAAGCTGTATGACCAGCATCTTGGCAAAAACAAAGCATTTGAGAAGCCAAAGCCCGTCAAAGGCAAGGCTGAGGCCCACTTCTCCCTGGTGCACTACGCTGGCACTGTGGACTACAATATCATCGGCTGGCTGGACAAGAACAAGGATCCACTGAATGACTCTGTTGTGCAGCTGTACCAGAAATCCTCAGTTAAACTGCTGGTTCATCTGTATCCTCCTGTTGTTGAGGGTATGAAAGTAATTGCATTAAACTTAAACATGCATTTAAGGGTTATAGATAATTATCTACAACCCTTAAATGCATGTTTAATTTAAAAAAAAAACTTTTAAAATAACTGTAGCATGAATTCATGTAAATATTGAGTCTTACTCTGACAAAACATCTCTACTTTTCCACAGAGGTTGGCAAGAAGGGAGGCAAGAAGAAGGGTGGTTCTATGCAGACTGTGTCTTCACAGTTCAGGGTAAGGTTTAACATTGCAAATTTGTGTATGAAATCATATTTCAGTCAATACTAACAGTCACAATTGTGACATTTCATGACATGAATTGCCATTTTGGATTTACAGGAGAACCTGGGCAAGCTGATGACCAACTTGAGAAGCACACATCCTCACTTTGTGCGTTGTCTGATTCCCAATGAGACAAAGACTCCAGGTATATGAAAAACATAATTTCAGTAGAGTGATTTAGGGTTGAATTGGTTGGTTTGGTTTCCTTAATTTTGTGCTGCTTCAACAAAGAGGCTAACAATTTATCCAAAGAAGTAAACAAGAAATGTCTTTTTTGCAGGTCTGATGGAGAACTTCCTGGTCATCCACCAGCTCAGGTGTAACGGTGTGCTGGAGGGTATCAGAATCTGCAGAAAAGGTTTCCCCAGCAGAATCCCCTATGCTGACTTCAAGCAGAGGTATCATTGGAATTGCTAACATAATTTTGATGAGAGAATATTAAAAGAAAATGCACACACTGACTATTAACTCTCTCATGAAAGGTACAAAGTGCTGAATGCCAGTGTCATCCCTGAGGGCCAGTTCATGGACAACAAGAAGGCTTCAGAGAAGCTGCTTGGGTCAATTGATGTTGATCATGACCAGTACAGATTTGGACACACTAAGGTAAGCAATTTGATTTAATTACCAGCTATGATATGTTTTTTAGTCCAGTGTGATTTCTGCTATTTTTATGTAATATATGTCTTCGAAATATGTGTATTAATACAAAAGCAGGACATCTCAAAAACTACTTAACATGAATTTGGTGACAAGACCATGGGAAGGACGAACAAGTCATCCAATTTTAGTAAAGTAGAGTGGTCATCAGGTAACCCTAACCCTTGAACAATGAGGGGTAGATGGGGGTTTTTGTTTGTTTGTTTTACAGGCTGGGAAAGATTCACTCTCATCATCCTACATTTCTTTTTACTTGTTTGTCCAGGTGTTCTTCAAGGCTGGTCTGCTGGGTACCCTTGAGGAGATGAGAGATGAAAAACTGTCAACTCTGGTCACCATGACTCAGGCTCTTTGTCGTGGCTACGTCATGAGAAAGGAGTTTGTGAAGATGATGGAGAGGAGGCATGTTGAAAATAGCATATTCTGAGAGATAGAATGAAAAATCCCGAAAGACAGCATTGTCCATAACATCAAATTTTTCTCTACAGGGAAGCCATCTATACCATCCAGTACAACGTCCGATCATTCACAAATGTGAAAAACTGGCCATGGATGAAGGTGTACTACAAGATCAAGCCTATGCTGAAGAGTGCTGAAACTGAGAAGGAGCTGGCCAACATGAAGGAGAACTATGAAAAGATGAAAACAGACTTGGCTACTGCCCTGGCCAAGAAGAAGGAACTGGAGGAGAAGATGGTGTCCATTGTGCAGGAGAAAAATGACCTGCAGCTGCAAGTAGCATCTGTAAGTACATGTTTCAGTGTTTTCTTTTTGTTTGTTTTATTTGTTTGTTTGTTTTTTTACTAAGGTCTATTTTCATATAATGAACTAGGACTCTGAGAATCTGTCAGATGCTGAGGAAAGATGTGAGGGACTTATCAAGAGTAAGATTCAGATGGAGGCCAAACTCAAAGAGACAACCGAGAGACTGGAGGATGAAGAGGAAATCAATGCTGAGCTCACTGCTAAGAAGAGAAAGCTGGAGGATGAATGCTCTGAGCTGAAGAAGGATATTGATGATCTGGAGCTTACCTTGGCCAAAGTGGAGAAGGAGAAACATGCCACCGAGAACAAGGTTTGCAAATGTCAATATATTTAGTAATTCAAGTAACATTTAATGATTACTATGTGAAAACAACATCTTTCTTGTGAACCTAGGTGAAGAACCTGACTGAGGAAATGGCTTCACAAGATGAGAGCATTGCTAAGCTGACCAAGGAAAAGAAAGCCCTTCAGGAGTCACATCAGCAGACTCTTGATGACCTGCAGGCTGAGGAAGACAAAGTCAACACTCTGACCAAGGCCAAGACTAAGCTTGAGCAGCAAGTGGATGATGTAAGTTTACAAAGCCACTTGGATTGGCAAAGCATGATTCCACTTGAACATAATAATTAATAATTACTTTTAATGTTCAGCTCGAGGGTTCTCTGGAGCAAGAGAAGAAGCTGCGTATGGACCTTGAGAGAGCCAAGAGGAAGCTGGAGGGTGATCTGAAACTGGCCCAGGAATCCATCATGGATCTTGAGAATGAAAAGCAGCAGTCTGACGAGAAACTGAAAAAGTAAAATTGCTTTTGAATTTATCCAACAACCATTCTTTTTAAAATTATGCTGAACTGAATTAACTCTTACTATGTACCTTTTATGTTATTCTCACAGGAAGGACTTTGAAATCAGTCAGCTCCTGAGCAAGATTGAGGATGAGCAGTCATTGGGTGCTCAGCTTCAGAAGAAGATCAAGGAGCTCCAGGTGACATATCACTTTTCATAAAACATTACTTTATACATTTCCTATTTTATGTATTATTGTTATTATGAGTTAAAATTTGCTGATAAAAAAACACCTGCATTCAACAGGCCCGTGTTGAGGAACTGGAAGAGGAGATTGAGGCAGAGCGTGCTGCTCGTGCCAAGGTTGAGAAGCAGAGAGCTGACCTCTCCAGGGAACTTGAGGAGATCAGTGAGAGGCTGGAGGAGGCTGGTGGGGCCACTGCTGCTCAGATTGAGATGAACAAGAAGCGTGAGGCTGAGTTCCAGAAGCTCCGTCGTGACCTTGAGGAGTCCACTCTGCAGCATGAAGCCACTGCTGCTGCCCTTCGTAAGAAGCAGGCTGACAGCGTAGCTGAGCTGGGAGAGCAGATCGACAACCTCCAGCGTGTCAAGCAGAAGCTTGAGAAGGAAAAGAGTGAATACAAGATGGAGATTGATGACCTCTCCAGCAACATGGAGGCTGTTGCTAAATCAAAGGTACACAATACATTAAATGGTATTGAAATACCCAAAATATTACCATAAATAGGGCACTTAGGATTATAAATGTAATCTGATGACTGATTTGATCTGTCTTTTTCTCATTAGGGAAATCTTGAAAAGATGTGCCGTACTCTTGAGGACCAGCTAAGTGAACTGAAGACCAAAAATGATGAAAATGTCCGTCAAATCAATGACATGAGTGCACAAAGAGCACGTCTCCTGACAGAAAATGGTATCTACAAATGATAAGTGAACAATCTGTTGTGTGTTTTTGAGAATTGTGGCGCAATCTAATATATCTTGACATCTTTCACACAAGGTGAGTTCAGTCGTCAAATTGAAGAGAAAGAAGCTCTTGTCTCCCAGCTGACCAGAGGCAAACAGGCCTTCACACAACAGATTGAGGAGTTGAAGAGACAGATTGAAGAAGAGGTTAAGGTAAGAAGACTGTATGTACTGATAGACTTGTTTAATTAGACAATGTGCACACTGAATATTATTCCTTACACCAGGCCAAGAATGCTCTTGCCCATGGACTGCAATCAGCCCGCCACGACTGTGACCTGCTGAGGGAGCAGTTTGAGGAGGAGCAGGAGGCCAAGGCTGAACTACAGCGTGGAATGTCCAAGGCCAACAGTGAGGTGGCTCAGTGGAGATCTAAGTATGAAACTGATGCTATCCAGCGTACTGAAGAGCTTGAGGAAGCCAAGTAAGTGCTTTTTAAACAATTAAGTGACAAAGTGTAGCATTATAACATAGCTTAACTGACCGCAGTAATGTAAGTATGAATAATTGCATTTAAACAAATTTATACAAACATTACAATTTGACATTTGTTTTCTTATTTTGAGGCAAACATTCTATATTTTAGATGTTCGTTGGATTTCATAAACATATGCATTATTTCTTTTTTAAATATACAAAAATGTCTGGAAATAAAAAAAAAAAAAATGGTTTTCAGAAAAGAGGCAAATCACACCTTTTTCAAATAGGAAAAAACTGGCCCAGCGCCTTCAGGATGCTGAGGAGCAGATTGAGGCAGAGAATTCCAAGTGTGCTTCTCTTGAGAAAACTAAACAGAGGCTCCAGAGTGAGGTGGAGGACCTCATGATTGATGTGGAGAGAGCCAATGGACTGGCTGCCAATCTGGACAAGAAGCAGAGGAACTTTGACAAGGTAACAACATTTACTTTGTGTGAACATTACATAAAATCAATGAAAACTAAAATGATTCGTCATTTTGTGGCATAACAACTAAGTTATCTGTATTATTGTGTAATTTAGGTCTTGGCAGAGTGGAAACAGAAGTTTGAGGAGGGTCAGGCAGAGCTTGAGGGAGCTCAGAAGGAAGCTCGTTCTCTTGGCACTGAGCTGTTCAAGATGAAGAACTCTTATGAGGAAGCTCTGGATCACCTGGAGACCATGAAGCGTGAAAACAAGAACCTCCAGCGTGAGTTCTCACTGCGTTATGTAAAAGTTCTATTGTATTCAACACATTTGTATGTGCTAGAATTAAGTTTCTATATTTTACATTTTAAGGCTGAACACTATAAAACACACATATTTCTCTGCAGAGGAGATCTCAGACCTGACTGAACAGATTGGTGAGACTGGCAAGAGCATCCATGAGCTGGAGAAGACCAAGAAGCAGGTGGAGACAGAGAAGTCTGAGATCCAGACAGCTCTTGAAGAGGCTGAGGTACATTTCTTCTCAGGAGAAGAAAAAACATGGACAAATGTATTATAAAAGGTTTGATGGGAAAGATAAATATTTATTTTTTGATATTATTAGGGAACTCTGGAACATGAAGAGTCTAAGATCCTGCGTGTCCAGCTGGAGCTCAACCAGATTAAGGGTGAGGTGGACAGGAAGCTGGCAGAGAAGGATGAAGAGATGGAGCAGATCAAGAGGAACAGCCAGAGGGTGATTGACTCCATGCAGAGCACTCTGGATTCTGAGGTCAGGAGCAGGAATGATGCCCTGAGAATCAAGAAGAAGATGGAGGGAGACCTGAATGAGATGGAGATTCAGTTGAGCCATGCCAATCGCCAGGCTGCCGAGTCCCAGAAGCAGCTGAGGAATGTGCAGGCACAGCTCAAGGTATTGTAAGACATGAAATTGTTGCACAACGGACTATGGTCAGTTTGGCATTTTGAATATTTTGCTGATATTTTCTCACCAGGATGCTCAACTGCACCTTGATGATGCTGTCAGAGCCCAGGATGACCTCAAGGAACAAGCTGCTATGGTGGAGCGCAGGAATGGTCTCATGACGGCTGAAATTGAGGAACTTAGAGCTGCTCTTGAACAGACAGAGAGAAGCCGCAAAGTGGCTGAACAGGAGCTGGTGGATGCCAGTGAGCGCGTTGGACTTCTGCACTCTCAGGTGATCAAATACCAAATACCACGAATATCACTTACAATAATAAAAAAAAATGAAGTTTTCAAATAACGTGAACATCAGATATATGATGACTTAAGCGATTAAATCTTTTAACCTTTTAGAACACAAGCCTTATAAACACCAAGAAGAAGCTTGAGGCTGACCTTGTCCAGATTCAGGGTGAAGTTGATGACACTGTTCAGGAAGCAAGGAATGCTGAGGAGAAGGCCAAGAAGGCCATCACTGATGTAGGTTAAATTTCCTTTGTTTTTATTTTTACTCGAAGTAAAATGTGTTCTTTTCAATATATTTCCAATTAACATTTTATGCTTTCTCCTCTAGGCTGCTATGATGGCTGAGGAGCTGAAGAAGGAGCAGGATACTAGCTCTCATCTGGAGAGGATGAAGAAGAACCTGGAGGTTACTGTTAAGGACCTGCAGCATCGCCTGGATGAGGCTGAGAATCTGGCCATGAAGGGTGGCAAGAAGCAGCTCCAGAAACTTGAGTCTAGAGTAAGACAATTTTTTAAAGATTATTTACCATTGAAAAAAACAAACATGTATGAGATATCAATTCTTCATATTACATACGTTTTCTGCTTTCGTAAAGGTGCGTGATCTGGAGGCAGAGGTTGAGGCTGAGCAGAGACGTGGAGCAGATGCTGTTAAGGGAGTCCGCAAATATGAGAGGAGAGTGAAGGAGCTCACCTATCAGGTATAGCTATTTAGGTATAGATAGTTTTAGGTATAACTATTATGCTTTTGTCTTTTAATTACAACACAAATAAATCCATCATATTGAGAATTACAAATTTTGAAACGCGCAAATCTATATTTTCTGTTACAGACTGAGGAAGACAAGAAAAATGTTACCAGGCTGCAGGACTTGGTTGACAAGTTGCAGCTCAAGGTGAAGGCCTACAAGAGGCAGGCTGAGGAAGCGGTAAGGATAAAATATTCATTGTAAACTCTGGGAACTTGATATGTCATACGCATTGTGTACAATAGACTTTGTAAGTTTTTTTTAGCACAAAAACATCTTTCTTTGTGGGGTATGTTAGGAGGAGCAGGCCAATGTTCACCTGTCCAAGTGCAGGAAGGTCCAGCATGAGCTGGAGGAGGCTGAGGAGCGTGCTGACATTGCAGAGTCCCAGGTCAACAAACTGAGAACAAAGAGCCGCGGCTCTGGCAAGGTAAATATATACACATTATACCTGGAAAAAATTACCATTAACTTTTAGCTTCATAAAATTCACGACAAAGAAAACCTTTACGTGTAAATATGTGCACATGTACTATATTGGTTGTTTTATTTCTTTACAGGGAAAAGAAGCAGCTGAGTAAAGCACTCCGGCAAATGACCTGTTTTCAATCATATAATATGATGTGAAATAAACCACAATAAAAGTGTTTTATCATAAATTCCTCTGTATTATTTTGAATTCATTGTGTCATTGTGGAATGGGTGGCTACAACATAACATATGCTGCATAGTGTTTTTAGGTACACATAAAAGCTGTTTCCAAGACACCAATAACCAAAACTATATAACTCATGTAATCACAGGGCTCCAGACTAACTTTTTGCATTGGTTGCACTGGTGCACAAAATTTAGGTGCACCCAAATTTTTCATTGCGTCGCCTTTAATGCCATAAGGTCACCTTTTTATCTCTCTCTATAACTTTCATATAATGTGAATGATTTTTAAACAAGAATAAGGTGTAGAGAAATGCTTGTCTTTATTTGAAGCACAATATGTGGCTGAGTAAAGCACTCTGGCTGATGGGTTTTTCCAATCATATAATATGATGTGTAATGTACCACAATAAAATAGTTTTTGAACTTAAAATGTTGTCTTTATGATCTGTTGTGTCCTTCAAAAGAATATGAGATTTGGATTTGGATTGTAAATGCCTATGTTACATACTGCGTTAACTACTGACTACCAACTAATCCAGAATTCTGCAGCCAGGATAAAAACATGCTCCACAAGCCATGTAACACCCTTACTGGTGCAGCCTCACTGGCTACCAGTTGCCCATAGACTCCACTTTAAAACCCTGCTTCTGGCATACAAGGCCCTACATGACCATGCTCATGCTCCCACTTACCTCTCTGACCTCCTTGAGAACTACATCCCTACTCACTCACTGCAATCCTCCTCAGCTTGTCTGTTCAGAATATCTAAGATGAACCTCAGTACCATGGAAGAGAGCATTCAGCTACATTGCGCCTAAGCTGTGGAACTCACTTCCAGATGACATCAGGCAAAAAAGAAACTGAAAACTTATCTCTTCAAGCTAGCATATGGTCTGTAACATGGCTCAACAGATTTTTTTGTAAATATGTGACTGCTATTATTTTAATAGTTTTCTGATCTTATTTGTTTTTATTTGAAGTGACCTTCAGTGTCATGAAAGGTGCTTGAAATAAAATATATTAATATTATTATTATTATTTATCATCATCATTTGTGATGCCACTAAACAAAATTGCAGACTCCAGTCTTTATTGGATTGAAGAATCTAAAATATAATACATATTTTGCTTTTTTTGTTTGCCACATGATAAGCAGCCATGGTAGGTAGGCTAAAGCAGCTTAAATAACGCTCCCTGAATTGGTGGCCTGGTGGCACAGAGGGTGAGTATTAAGTCAGCTCAAACAGAATAGCATGGGAACAACAGCAGAAACTTCTTTTTCAGATTAAATTCTGTTATATCAGGATGGATTATGATCACACAATGTATTAACTGTAAGACTAAAATGATGTATTTCTAAATTAGTGTGCCTGTTAAAATTACTGGTTGTTGTAGTATTAAGTAGTTCGTGTGGCCAAGAAAGACTGGACATACTAGTTGAAACCTGAAACATCACGTTTCTACTTGCAACATACGTTTCTACTTTTCCAGTCTGCCATACCACATTTGGCTAGCATACCATTTTAACTTGGCCTATGTCAGCGAAGTCCCATTCAATATAAGGGGCCCTTGAGGAAATGACAGTGAGTGACAGTAGACCTGAGTCCTGCTTGTGGTAAAACTGTGTTCTCTTATGCTGTAGAATAGTTGAAAGTGGTCCTCATTTCAGAAATAATTTATGTTAATGAAAACAATTGTTAAGTTAATCTGTATTTTTCTCACTTAGTCTACGAAAACACATTTGAACGGAACTGGTGAATACTGTTGACAGAGAGGGAGTCAGGTAATGAAAACTTTACGATTTGAAATTTTCTTTATATGTGTGTAATTCCTATGCAGAATATTTATTGATTGAACGGTTGCAGTTATTCATCAAAAACAGATTTGTCAAACCGAAACTACATGTTAGTATTCTCCTATACTACGACCAATAATGATATGGTTTCAGTGTGCATATGTATGTCAAATACTGTTTAATTACATGGACTTACATAACATTAACATAGCAGTGTATTTCTAATTGTCTTGTAGACACAAGGCGGCACCATGAGTACAGACGCGGAGATGGCCATTTATGGCAAAGCTGCCATTTACCTCCGTAAACCAGAGAAGGAGAGAATTGAGGCTCAAAGCAAACCTTTTGATGCCAAGGCTGCCTGCTACGTGGCTGATGCCAAGGAGCTGTACTTGAAGGGAACAATCATCAAGAAAGATGGTGGCAAAGTCACTGTCAAAGTCCTGGACACTCAGGAGGTTGGTATCATTAAATCAAACTCAATTGGAAATTCAATATGATCAGTTCTCACTGAGACAATAACCTGTTCCAGGAGAGGACAGTTAAAGAAGATGACGTGTCTCCAATGAACCCTCCTAAGTTCGACAAAATTGAGGACATGGCCATGATGACCCATCTCAATGAAGCCTCTGTGTTGTATAACCTCAAAGAACGTTATGCAGCATGGATGATCTACGTAAGACAATCTGCCAAATGAGAAAAGCCAAATAATTAAAATGGCTATACTTGAAGGAAACACAGAGTTAACTGTTAAATCTCTATGATCCCTTTCAGACCTACTCTGGATTGTTCTGTGCCACTGTGAACCCCTACAAGTGGCTCCCAGTGTACGATGCTGAAGTTGTAAGTGCCTACAGAGGCAAGAAGCGTATGGAGGCTCCACCCCACATCTTCTCTGTCTCTGACAACGCTTTTCAGTTCATGCTTACTGGTGAGTACTTTGTATAAGAATGCAGAATTTGCAGAAGTATGTAAGGTTTCTATTTCAGAAAAAAAATCCTTTGTTTTCTATTAAACAGATAGGGAGAACCAGTCTGTCTTGATCACGTAAATTTCACATTTGTTGACTTTGTTAAACATAATTAAATATCTTGATCAAATTCTTATAAGTCTCTGTTCCTACCTAGTGGAGAATCTGGTGCTGGAAAGACTGTGAACACCAAGCGTGTCATCCAGTACTTTGCAACAATCTCAGTTGGTGGAGGGAAGAGGGACACATCAAAGGTGGGAGTGCAAAACTGGAAGATGATTACGATTTAGTGTTCTTTAAGTATGGAAAACATTTCATACTTGTCATTTGCTGATATCAATTTTAAACCTGGATTATAGGGGTCTCTGGAGGATCAGATTATAGCAGCCAATCCCCTGCTGGAGGCCTATGGTAACGCCAAAACTGTGAGGAATGACAACTCTTCTCGTTTCGTAAGTATGGAGGGATTTCTACATGTGAAAAAGCTCTTGTCATACATTGCCCATGAGGAGGGTCTTTAAAATTTCCTTTGTTCAAAACAGGGTAAATTCATCAGAATCCATTTCGGCACAACTGGCAAACTGGCTAGTGCTGATATTGAGACATGTGAGTAACAATCCTCAGAGTACATACAAATGTTTGAACTTAGAATTGACCAGGCTGTGTTTCTTATGAACACTTTTTGTAGATCTGCTGGAGAAGTCTAGAGTGACATTCCAGCTTCCTGATGAAAGAGGCTACCACATCTTCTACCAGATGATGACCAACCACAAACCTGAGCTGATTGGTAAACTTATTGAGTTGTTGCATTATAGCGAACCTACTTACAGTTTTCATAAACAACTGTTTTATTTTATATATCTAATGAGCT
Source organism: Sciaenops ocellatus (assembly GCA_033000465.1). Taxonomy (NCBI): domain Eukaryota; kingdom Metazoa; phylum Chordata; class Actinopteri; family Sciaenidae; genus Sciaenops; species Sciaenops ocellatus. The sequence continues at coordinate 5,915,721 of CP136871.1, read as the reverse complement.
TCTCACCCCTTTTTTCATCGCCATAACTTTCACTTATCACAACCAACCCCTACGACTTCCCCATGTGCAGCATGGGTCAGATCACTGTGGCTAGCATTGATGACAAAGTTGAGCTGGAAGCCACTGATGTGAGTGATCTTTACTTCAAAACATTTAAATACATTTTGTTCATTAAATGCAACAGTTAAAGTGCTCTATTCACTACATTTAAAGTGATAACGCTTTTTGTGGATACCTCTTTTGAAAACAGAATGCTATTGATATCCTGGGCTTCAGTGGTGAGGAGAAGATGAGCATCTACAAGATGACTGGTGCTGTGCTCCACCATGGTAATATGAAGTTCAAGCAGAAGCAGCGTGAGGAGCAGGCTGAGCCTGATGGCACAGAGGGTGAGTATTGAATGTCAGCTCAAACAGAGATCCTTGGTTCTTTATTATATTATGATGGAGGTTAATGGTCACATACTTTATTAACTGTAAATCAATGAACTATTTTCAGAGGCTGACAAGGTTGCTTATTTGCTCGGTCTGAATTCCGCTGACATGCTGAAGGCTCTGTGCTATCCCAGAGTAAAGGTCGGAAATGAGTATGTCACCAAGGGACAGACTGTACCTCAGGTAATCAAGTTATACTGGTACCCATTTTTTAATTTTAATTTACATGCAGTACATGAATATTTACATTCGGAAAGGATGTTGATTAAGGTAGTCCTTATTGAGATTCTAACTGATCAGAAGCAGTGTGCAAATCAGCTCTTCATTTTTTTGTATTTTAACAAATGGGGAAAAAAATGTAATAATTTTTACGCCGGAATCTTTCATTTCACTGACACCATTGAAGAAGGTTAAAACACCAGTGATGTAGCATTTTACAAAATAGTTGACTGACTTTCGTCAAATCCCATTTTCAGGTGAATAACGCTGTGCCTGCCCTAGCCAAGTCCATCTATGAAAGGATGTTCTTGTGGATGGTCATCCGTATCAACCAGATGTTGGACACTAAACAGTCAAGGCAGTTCTTCATTGGTGTCCTGGATATTGCTGGCTTTGAAATCTTTGATGTAAGCTTCATTTCCAATAATTCAGCAGCTGACACGTTTCATGTCAAAATCAGTCTTATTGCTGGCAAAAATGATACAGAATATTTGTTCACTCACAGTACAACAGCATGGAGCAGCTGTGCATCAACTTCACCAATGAGAAACTGCAACAGTTCTTCAACCACACCATGTTTGTCCTGGAGCAAGAGGAGTACAAGAAGGAGGGTATTATCTGGGAGTTCATTGACTTTGGCATGGACTTGGCTGCCTGTATAGAGCTGATTGAAAAGGTAATTATTTAATGTTGTGATTGTAAATGTTTTGAATTTGACCTAATACCCTAATACCCGGTAGTATATCACTTATCACTTCATAACATATGTCTTCCCAATTATTTCAAGCCCATGGGCATCTTCTCCATCCTTGAAGAGGAGTGCATGTTCCCTAAGGCCACAGACACATCCTTCAAGAACAAGCTGTATGACCAGCATCTTGGCAAAAACAGAGCATTTGAGAAGCCAAAGCCCGTCAAAGGCAAGGCTGAGGCCCACTTCTCCCTGGTGCACTACGCTGGCACTGTGGATTACAATATCGCTGGCTGGCTGGACAAGAACAAGGATCCACTGAATGAGTCTGTTCTGCAGCTGTACCAGAAATCCTCAGTTAAACTGCTGGTTCATCTGTATCCTCCTGTTGTTGAGGGTACGACAGTAATTGGTTATAGAGAATGCATAATTTTTTTTATATCAATAGCATGAATTTATGTAAATACTTAGTCTTACTCTGCCAAAACATCTCTACTTTTCCACAGAGACTGGTGGTAGCAAGAAGGGAGGCAAGAAGAAGGGTGGTTCTATGCAGACTGTGTCTTCACAGTTCAGGGTAAGGTTTAACATTGCAAACCTGTATAAAATCATATTTCAGTTGATACTCAAATTCCCAATTATGACATTTCATGACAAGAGTTACCATTTTGGATCTACAGGAGAACTTGGGCAAACTGATGACCAACTTGAGGAGCACCCATCCTCACTTTGTGCGTTGTCTCATTCCCAATGAATCAAAGACCCCAGGTACATGAAGACCTTAATATTAGTAGAGTGTTTGAGAAGTGGTCTTGTTTTGTTGGTATGACTTAAGTTTTTGCTTCAGAGAGAATTTATTCATAGAAGTAATAAAGAAATGTCATTTTACAGGTCTGATGGAGAACTTCCTGGTCATCCACCAGCTCAGGTGTAATGGTGTGCTGGAGGGTATTAGAATCTGCAGAAAAGGTTTCCCCAGCAGAATCCCCTATGCTGACTTCAAGCAGAGGTATCATTGGAATTTGTAACATAATTTTTTTTTTAAGATTTAAGATATTTTTTGGCCTTTTTGGGCTTTATTTGCTAGAGACAGCTAAAGAGTGACAGGAATGTGGGGAGGGAGAGAGATGGGGAATGACATGCTGCAAAGGCCACAGGTCGGATTCGAACCCTGGGCCGCTGCGGCAAAGACTAAGCCTTTGTACATGGGGCGGATGCTCTACCAACTGACCTAAACAACACCCCAAAGAATTTGTAACATAATTTTGATGACAGACTATTAAAAGAAAATGCACATACTGACCATTAACTCTCTCATCAAAGATACAAGGTGCTGAATGCCGGTGTCATCCCTGAGGGCCAGTTCATTGACAACAAGAAAGCTTCAGAGAAGCTGCTTGGGTCAATTGATGTTGATCATGACCAGTATAGATTTGGTCACACCAAGGTAAGCAATTTGATTGCACTCATATCCTTCCGTGTACTTACCAAGCAGGGTATGTTTTTTATTCAATTTTTTCTCTTAGAAATGGAACAGTAACTTGGATTGTTTCTTCCTAATTTCAATTCATGGCCATGGGCCAAAGAACAAATGACGGATGATCGCCACCATGTGGTCATAGACAAACATTACATTTGTCCCAAAATTCTTTCTGACCTGGATTCAGCAGGTCTTTCTTGTATATTCTTAATTGTGGGGACACTTTCACCTCGACAAGTAGTACAAAATTAATTAAGGATATCATCAAATACATTAATTATATGGATCAGTCTACAGAAAAAAGCTGTTCATTTCATTTTACTATTTCTTATAAGATTTTCATAATGGATATAAGATTGTACTAATACTAGTTGCCTGTTTTGTGTGTGGTCTATTTGACATAAATTGTTTTACTTTGTGGAAATTTTAAATTTGGCACAATTATCCCAAGTAAGACTGTTAATAGGCCAGTGCTAATGTGCTCAAAAGCACAGCTTCTGTAACACATTTGGTCGTATTTCACTGTTCACACTATTATGAAACAGATCCTGATGCAGACAAAAAATTCTAAAGAAAAGTTTTCTTAATAAGACATTTAGAAGATTCCATGGGGTACACACTCTCTGGGGCTTTTCTAGTTTAATGTTTACTATAGTGTACAGTGCTGACAGAGAGTAAAACATTTTTTCTGTTTAATCAGGTGTTCTTCAAGGCTGGTCTGCTGGGTACCCTTGAGGAGATGAGAGATGAAAAACTTGCATCTCTAGTCACCATGACTCAGGCTCTTTGTCGTGGTTACCTCATGAGAAAGGAGTTTGTGCAGATGACGGAGAGGAGGTATGTAGGAAAACAGCTAATTTTGAGTCCACGGTCATGTTACGAATAATATAGAAAAACTTTGTCTATAATACCAACTTCTTGTCAACAGAGATGCCATCTACACCATCCAGTACAACGTCCGATCATTCATGAATGTGAAACACTGGCCATGGATGAAGGTGTACTACAAGATCAAGCCTCTGCTGAAGAGTGCTGAAACTGAGAAGGAGCTGGCCAACATGAAGGAGAACTATGGGAAGATGCAGACAGACCTGGCTACTGCTCTGGCCAAGAAGAAGGAACTGGAGGAGAAGATGGTGTCACTTCTGCAGGAGAAGAATGATTTGCAGTTGTGCTTTTTCATATTTATCAGTGTTTAATTTTTTTTTGCTAAGGTCTATTTTCATATAATGAACTAGGAATCTGAGAATCTGTCAGATGCTGAGGAAAGATGCGAGGGACTTATCAAGAGTAAGATTCAGCTGGAGGCCAAACTCAAAGAGACAACTGAGAGACTGGAGGATGAAGAGGAAATAAATGCTGAGCTCACTGCTAAGAAGAGAAAGCTGGAGGATGAATGCTCTGAGCTGAAGAAGGATATTGATGATCTGGAGCTTACCTTGGCCAAAGTGGAGAAGGAGAAACATGCCACTGAGAATAAGGTTTGCAAATGTCAATATATTTAATAATTCAAGTAATATTTAATGATTACTATGTATACCAACATCTTTCTTGCAAACTTAGGTGAAGAACCTGACTGAGGAGATGGCTTCACAAGATGAGAGCATTGCTAAGCTGACCAAGGAAAAGAAAGCCCTTCAGGAGGCTCTTCAGCAGACTCTTGATGACCTGCAGGCTGAGGAAGACAAAGTCAACACTCTGGCCAAGGCCAAGACTAAGCTTGAGCAGCAAGTGGATGATGTAAGTTTACAAAGTCGTTTGGATTTACAAAGCATGATTCCTCTTGAACATAATAATCAATGATTACTTTAATGTTCAGCTTGAGGGTTCTCTGGAGCAAGAGAAGAAGCTGCGTATGGACCTTGAGAGAGCCAAGAGGAAGCTGGAGGGTGATCTGAAACTGGCCCAGGAATCCATCATGGATCTTGAGAATGACAAGCAGCAGTCTGATGAGAAAATGAAGAAGTAAAGTTTCTTTTGAATTTGTACAAGAACCATTCTCTTTCAGTTATGGTCAACTGCATGAACATTTACTATCCACCTTTTCAATTATTCTTACAGGAAGGACTTTGAAATCAGTCAGCTCCTGAGCAAGATTGAGGATGAGCAGTCATTGGGTGCTCAGCTTCAGAAGAAGATCAAGGAGCTCCAGGTGACATATCATGTTACATAAAATATTACTGTAAACATTTACTATTTTGTGCCTTAAAAATGAAATTTTGCTGATATAAAAAAAAACACACCTGCATTCAACAGGCCCGTGTTGAGGAACTGGAGGAGGAGATTGAGGCAGAGCGTGCTGCTCGTGCCAAGGTTGAGAAGCAGAGAGCTGACCTCTCCAGGGAACTTGAAGAGATCAGTGAGAGGCTGGAGGAGGCTGGCGGGGCCACTGCTGCCCACATTGAGATGAACAAGAAGCGTGAAGCTGAGTTCCAGAAGGTCCGTCGTGACCTTGAGGAGTCCACTCTGAAGCCACTGCTGCTGCTCTTCGTAAGAAGCAGGCTGACAGCGTAGCTGAGCTGGGAGAGCAGATTGACAACCTCCAGCGTGTCAAGCAGAAGCTTGAGAAGGAAAAGAGTGAATACAAGATGGAGATTGATGACCTCTCCAGCAACATGGAGGCTGTTGCTAAAGCAAAGGTTGAGAACACATTACATGGTATTTTAAAACATAAATTAGTATCATAAATGAGGCAAATAATATTCTGAATAAAATCTGATCACGCATCTGATCTGCCTTTTCCTCATTAGGGAAATCTTGAAAAGATGTGCCGTACTCTTGAGGACCAACTGAGTGAACTAAAGACCAAAAATGATGAAAATGTCCGTCAAATCAATGACATGGGTGCACAGAAAGCACGTCTCCTGACAGAAAATGGTATTTACAAGTTACCAATGAATGATCTGTACATTATTGAAAAACATGACCTAAACTAATTTATTATGACATCTTTCACACAAGGTGAGTTCAGTCATCAAATTGAAGAGAAAGAAGCTCGTCTCCCAGCTGACCAGAGGAAAACAGGCCTTTACACAGCAGATTGAGGAGCTGAAGAGACAGAATGAAGAGGAGGTTAAGGTAAGACATTTTTAAGTAGGTACTGACAAACTTGTGTGGACAGATGGTGTTTACATAGAAAGAGTATATGAAAACTAATTTTTAGGTGTGATATTAAACCACAAAACCAGCTGGAAACCTTAAATAGACAGTTTGAGCGCAGCTGGTGATGAGCATTGTAGTCCTGGGAAAAACAAGATTTGAATCTCAAAACGCTGTACATTCTTTATTGTTCACAAAAGCAAAAGCACCCTACATCCATTATGTGTACATAAAAAACTGCCATAAGGATAACAGAGGTTTTAAGTTATTGACACAGTGGGATATGCAAGTTGTACAAAGAATTAGCATATCTGTTTATCAACAACATATATGTAAGGTTGTGTCTGTGTATATATGTGTATGTATGAGTACATTTGTATAAAGTTATCTATGCATGTATCTGTTGTTGTATGTGTATATATACTTCTACTCATTTTCAAACATATAAGATTTAACTTGTGTTGTCTTAGTCATTGAGTTTGAGTATAGGTAAAGGTTTAAAGTTTTCTGTCTTTCACGTTTCTTACACCAGGCCAAGAATGCTCTTGCCCATGGACTGCAATCAGCCCGCCACGACTGTGACCTGCTGAGGGAGCAGTTTGAGGAGGAGCAGGAGGCCAAGGCTGAACTACAGCGTGGAATGTCCAAGGCCAACAGTGAGGTGGCTCAGTGGAGATCTAAGTATGAAACTGATGCTATCCAGCACACTGCGGAGCTTGAGGAAGCCAAGTGAGTAATTTTTGAAGAAGTAAATGGCTAGAAGTGTAAAAGTGTAGTGTCGCTCATATGCCAATGTTATTGCTTCTATACATATATATATATGTATCCTAACATTACAATTTGACATTTGTTCACTGTCTTTGGAAGCAAACATTTCAGATTTTAGCATCATGTTTACATAATGCTTACATGTTCATTGAGTTTTTTAAACATATGTAATCATTTCTATCTCAGATATGAAAAAACGTCTGGAAAACATAGTAAATTTGAGGTTTTCACTGAGACAAATCACACCTTTTCCAAACAGGAAAAAGTTGGCCCAGCGCCTTCAGGATGCTGAGGAGCAGATTGAGGCAGTGAATTCCAAGTGTGCTTCTCTTGAGAAAACTAAACAGAGGCTCCAGAGTGAGGTGGAGGACCTCATGATTGATGTGGAGAGAGCCAATGGACTGGCTGCCAACCTGGACAAGAAGCAGAGGAACTTTGACAAGGTAGCAACGTTTACTTTGTGCAAACATGACATACAATTTTAAAAATAATAATAACATTATATATCCTTGGATGAAATAAAAGTAATCTGTATTATTGTGTAATTTAGGTCTTGGCAGAGTGGAAACAGAAGTACAAGGAGGGTCAGGCAGAGCTTGAGGGAGCTCAGAAGGAGGCTCGTTCTCTTGGCACTGAGCTGTTCAAGATGAAGAACTCTTATGAGGAAGCTCTGGATCACCTGGAGACCATGAAGCGTGAAAACAAGAACCTCCAGCGTGAGTTCTCACTGCATTATGTAACAGTCCCATTGTATTCAACACATATGTATGTGCTAGAATGAAGTTTCTATATTTTACATTTTAAGGCTGAACACTATAAAACACACATATTTCTCTGCAGAGGAGATCTCAGATCTGACTGAACAGATTGGTGAGACTGGCAAGAGCATCCATGAGCTGGAGAAGACCAAGAAGCAGGTGGAGACAGAGAAGTCTGAGATCCAGACAGCTCTTGAAGAGGCTGAGGTACATTTCTTCTCAGGAGAAGAAAAAACATGGACAAATGTATTATAAAAGGTTTGATGGGAAAGATAAATATTTATTTTTTGATATTATTAGGGAACTCTGGAACATGAAGAGTCTAAGATCCTGCGTGTCCAGCTGGAGCTCAACCAGATTAAGGGTGAGGTGGACAGGAAGCTGGCAGAGAAAGATGAAGAGATGGAGCAGATTAAGAGGAACAGCCAGAGGGTGATTGACTCCATGCAGAGCAATCTGGATTCTGAGGTCAGGAGCAGGAACGATGCCCTGAGAATCAAGAAGAAGATGGAGGGAGACCTGAATGAGATGGAGATTCAGTTGAGCCATGCCAATCGCCAGGCTGCTGAGTCCCAGAAGCAGCCAAGGAATGTGCAGGCACAGCTCAAGGTATTGTAAGATAGGAAGTTGTTACACAATGGGCTATCAGTGATCACATACATTTTGGCATTCATGTGAACGTTTTTCTGATATTTTCTCACCAGGATGCTCAACTGCACCTTGATGATGCTGTCAGAGCCCAGGATGACCTCAAGGAACAAGCCGCTATGGTGGAGCGCAGGAATGGTCTCATGATGGCTGAAATTGAGGAACTTAGAGCTGCTCTTGAACAGACAGAGAGAAGCCGCAAAATCGCTGAACAGGAGCTGGTGGATGCCAGTGAGCGTGTTGGACTTCTGCACTCTCAGGTGAACAAACAGCATAATTTCTTCAACAACTGAAAACTCTTCTAAAAAGTTTTTAAATAACGTGAAAATCAGGCATGTGATGACTTAAATGACCAAATCTTTTTACTTTTTAGAACACAAGCCTTATGAACACCAAGAAGAAGCTTGAGGCTGACCTTGTCCAGATTCAGGGTGAAGTTGATGACACTGTTCAGGAAGCAAGGAATGCTGAGGAGAAGGCCAAGAAGGCCATCACTGAAGTAGGTTTAACTTTCCTTGTTTTAATTTTTACTTTAAGTAAAGTCTGTTTTTTCAAGATATTTGTAATTAACATTTTATGCTTTCTCCTCTAGGCTGCTATGATGGCTGAGGAGCTGAAGAAGGAGCAGGATACTAGTTCTCACCTGGAGAGGATGAAGAAGAACCTGGAGGTTGCTGTTAAGGACCTGCAGCATCGCCTGGATGAGGCCGAGAATCTGGCCATGAAGGGTGGCAAGAAGCAACTCCAGAAACTTGAGTCAAGAGTAAGACAATTTTGTTAAGAATTGCACAGTTGAACTAATGTAGTAAAATATACATAAGATGTGGATTCTAAATATTTCATACATTTTATGTTTTTCTGAAGGTGCGTGAGCTGGAGGCAGAGGTTGAGGCTGAGCAGAGACGTGGAGCAGATGCTATTAAAGGAGTCCGCAAATATGAGAGGAGAGTAAAAGAGCTCACCTATCAGGTACAGTCACTTCGACATTTCACATGTACAAATCAGTCTAACATATCTGTTATTGAACACATTTTAAAATGCAAATTTTCTTAATTAAATGAATTCATTAAATTATAGACTGAAGAGGACAAGAAAACCACTACCCGACTACAGGATCTGGTGGACAAGTTGCAGCTTAAAGTGAAAGCCTACAAGAGGCAGGCTGAGGAAGCGGTAAGAGAACACATTCATTTTAGATACCGATAGATAATATATCAGAATTATTTCATAAAATCAAACTGTGCTCTTTGCACAGAATAATTTATTAAATTAAAAATAAAGGACAGAAATGTAAAAGCACCTCACAAATGACAAATTTGTGATATTGATTGTTTCTATTTGTTTTGCACTCTTGAACTGCTATAATAATTGACTGATACAGTAATTACAGCATTAAAGTAAATGAAAGTAAGTTAAGTAAGTAAGCAAGTAAAAGTAAATGTCAAATTACGACTGTCAGCTATCAAGCACACACTGCACTGTATATCATCATAACAGGATGCAAAATTTGTTATACTTGCTAATATAGTTAGCTTGATCACCTTCATGTTGCACACCTTCTAGTAAATACAAACTCCTTTCATTATCCATTAAAATGTCTAACTTTTAAACTCTGTATATGCTGTATCAGGATGAGCAGGCCAATGTTCACCTGTCCAAGTGCAGGAAGATCCAGCATGAGCTGGAGGAGGCTGAGGAGCGTGCTGACATTGCAGAGTCCCAGGTCAACAAACTGAGAGCCAAGAACCGCGACTCTGGCAAGGTAAATGTACATGGCAAATGTAAATCTCTGACAAAAACACACCTTTTTAAAATTGCTTTTAAAGTTTAGCTTAGTCTAATGTGTTTTTAGTGTACTGTTTGATGTTTTTTTATGTAAAGTGTCTTTGAGTTGCCAGAAAAGTGCTTATAAATAAAATGTATTATTATTAATATTATTATTATTATTACCATTCTGTTTAGTCAAAAACAAATTAATTTAATTCAAATGTATTGTGTCAGAAAGTTACTGTCAGTGAAAGCTGATTCAAATTAACCTGATCAAATCTGATTTTGTGTGTTTTCAGGGAAAAGAGGCAACAGAGTAAAGCACGCTGGCTGATCAGCTGTTTCTAACTGTATAATATTATGTGGAATATGCCGTAAAAATAAAATCCTTATTGGTCTTCAAATGCTGTCTGCCTGCTCTTTTTCACCTTATTGTGTCCTCCAAGAGATAAGTGTCAGACTAGGATAAATGGATATCCAGAAATCAGATTTTTATAGGAAGTAATATATTTAACAGCAGTCCTTTATCCTTCTCTTCATGTGTGCCCACTATATTCATCTTACATTACATCTTACTGTAACTCTCATTGCCAGTAATAGTGAATAATGGCAATCATGTCATTTATGTGCATACAGTGCAAGATTTACCCCACTAAATCAGTCTTTAGTCTATCCTTAAATTACCCAGTAGTGTCTTCTGAGGCAATAATTACCTTGCTGATGATAAAATCATTTTAACATATACTAGCTACTGACACATTTGACTGTAGCTAGTTAGTAATCTAGCAGTGACATAAGTGTCCATTCATTTCAAATACAAAGGTTAATTAATCATAAATTGTGTTACTCACCTTCTCATCTTTTTCTGGATGATGAACAATTACTCAATTCTTGAGTTGCTGGCTGAGGTAAGAAGGGCCTCCAATGATGATGATGATGATGATGACAATGTGGCGATGACGATGATGATGACAACGATGATGAAATATGCTCTGACCAATATACTCAACACACACCGGTAGTATTTGGCACCCATTGAAACAGCCCCACCCATTTTCTGCTTCAATCCTTGGGTCTTTTGTTTTCACGTCACGTCGTCGCCAAATTTTTCAAAATTTAAATATAGCCACACATTTAATTTAACACTGAAGAAAAGCTTCCTGTGAATCCTCACAGGAGCAATCGTGAGCAAGCTAACCTATGCTGAGTTACTGTGTGGCAACTAACTATAATGTAACAGCATAACAGTTGAAACTTATTGGCCAGTTAGCCGGACATTCTTGCAAACCACAGTGGGTCATTTGGTAACCTCCAGATTAAGAGATTCTTGCTGTGTCTCAATTCGAATACTATATTATAGTGCATTTCTAAGTAGTTCTTAGTACACCATGCCTACTATGCACCTCCAGCACTACTGCGCTGATTTCAGCCGGGTAGCGTTGTTGCCGTGCACCTACCTGAATTGATGATCGCAACATTTTACCACTTCTTCTTCTTTGCTGAATTGCAGCCGTGTGGTGCATTTGGCTACCATAATATTAATATAAAAAACTTATGTAGAACTTACGTTTATATATTGCAGTATTTACCGCAACCGCTTCAGCTCCAGCGGCTTCCCCAGCTGCTGTTTTCCTCAGTGCCTGTGGTCCCTCCTCTTCTGCTACAGAGCCAATATGGCGACCACTGTGGGAGAGAAGTGTCCTACGTTACGCTCTCAACTTTTTGACCATTTTAAGTGCTGCATCTGGGTACTCACAATACACTGTATTTTGCCCTAATTGACAGTGTGAACGCACTTACGTACTCAAAATAGTAACTCACCTAACATTAGCCTAATTAGCCCATAAGTTACAGGTGAGAATCATCTCAAGTTTGGATTTACCTTCAAGGAAAGGCAGCTAGCTTATTATAAAATATACAATAACAAGGTATGTTTATACTTGGCCTCTATACATTATTGTAGGCTCAGTTTAATATGCAATAAAATGTATTTAACATATTTAAAACTACTAACTTAACCTAGCTAACTAGCTAAAATAAAGCACATTTATGTAGTGTAATTCTGTAATATTATCTAAAATAGCAGGGTTTTAAATAGTCAAAATAAACAAAATAGTCATACTGATCTTCACTAAATAAATAAACTAGTAAGTGACAGCACTTTTTTGCTGAATTTACCGTTTTCTCTCTCCTTTCCTCTGCTAGTAGCACACATTTCCCTCCATAACTGCACTAGCTTATGCTGGACGTTCAAACGGTCACGCATGCGCACTGGACAGCTGGTGGCGCATTGTGACATTGTGATAATCCTGTTGGAGATGTTAAAGAGGTGTAAACGTGGCGGTAATTTCGTTGTTTTATGCGCATTTATGTGGTCATTGATTTTTTTTTCTGCAGAGGTACTGCAGGGGGTCCAACAAAATATAACAAAAATGATACTGAGTAAACTGCAAGCATTAATATGCATTAAAAAGCTACTTTTGGCAAAAACTATTACTATTAATACATTATTTATAAATTATTCCATTATGCCTGAATGTTTTATCAATCATAAACACATATAGGCTATAATAACTATAGGCTAAAATAACCCAGCATATAAATAGGTTAATAAGGTGAAATAAAGGGTGAATAAAGTAAATATAAATGTTATTATAAGCCAGGCTTACAATGTAACACATGTGGGGGTCTCTGTTCTGTTTGTCTCTCATCCAAGGGGTCCTTGGGCTGAAAATTGTTGAAGACCCTGATATAGATGAACATAACACTCTACATGAGCTGTTACAGCTGCTCTTCATAGTGCTCAGCAGAGCCCTGAAGTGAAATAATGGTGCTATTGCTGCTCTACTGAATAATTATTTGTCCCACAATAGATTCAACTGCTCATGTCATAAAAAGGTTGGTCTAATAACGTATACAGATCAAGAGAAAAGCTTTTAGTTACAAAAGTTCACTGTAAACTGAATGTGTTACTGTTAAGTGTCCATTTGGACTTCTACATTGTGAATAACTATATATATATGTTACTTGTGTGTAACTTCTGATTTAATCAATATGGGAGTATAGTTTTCATTGTGTATAATGATCACAAATGAGCACCAGATCAGGTCAAGATCAAGATCAGTCAGTTCTTATCGTAAAACCATTGTGTAAGTTTAATATTCAATAGTGCAATAAATAGGAACATCACTCAAAAGGAAAATATGAGAAGGTTTAATTTCTTGTCTGCTTACGGCTAGCACATACTGTGAGTTCACAGACCTGTACTTTGGTTTTTAGCCTTCACAAACAAATCACAAACTGTAAAGGCAACAGATGGCAGAAAAAGCCTGTTGTAAAATAACTGTGCTGCATTCAGGGGAGGATCAAAGGCAAAAGAAACCTTTAGCCTAAAATTAACTCAACCAACCCATGTTTATATGACTAGTCATCCTTGGTCAAAAATGTTCTTTATGAATATGTATTAGGGAAAATCCACAGTGCCTGCTGCACTTTAACAACCACTATTAGTTTATCTTACATATAAGGCAATAGTAAATGGTCCAGCCTAAAGATAAATATAACATTGGCACAGACAGTAAGTGCAAAATAAGAGTAATCTTTATCTTGAAGGTCAGATACAGCATTTAGAGCTCTTTTAATATGAAAATATGTGAACAAGTACACTGAGTGACCTCAGGTTTCAGCTGAGCAGTCACTGTCCTGAATGGAGCTGAGGAAGGAGGGGGAGCAGTCCATGTTTGGCCTGGAGTTGAACAGGTGCAGATCCCTCTACAGTCCAGGAGCACATCCAGGAAGAGGATCTGATGTCAGTCAGTTCAAGAGACCATGCCACTTTGCTACTGGCTGACGGACTGAGCGCATCATCAAGCTCCAGTGTTTGTCTTCTGAACTCTTCTCTTTCCCCACAGTCAACTGTCCAATCAGATGTTTGGTTGGTTTCCTAGTCGTGCGAGTCTCAAACACAGACACCACAATTTTACACTTTTGCAGAGGAAAATCTGGCAGGGAGAACATGAAGACTTCATTGAAGACAGTCATCAGGCAGCGGGCCACTGCAGAAGTTTTTTGGTATCTCAACTTGCACTGGTTGCACTGCACACTGATCCTGGCGTACAAGGCTATACAACACAGAGAAGGCAAATTAGGAATTTTGTGTTGATATACCGTGTGTACTGTATGTGTATGGCTTTATTTTTATAAACATGTTTGTTATTTACCTGCATCTGAGCACATTTCAGTGATGGCCGTTCTGACCTTTAGCAGTCCAACCTCAATCCTCTGCGAAGTGGGAAGAAACTTTAAAGACAGAAGCACTTCTCCTACAAGATCCTGTCGAGACAGAGACACACTTCAGCACAATATAAGAAAAATATGATGATAGTTGTTGCAGGCCCAAAAATATAACATTAAAAAAAGTAGGAAAAAAGGATGCAAGGAGGACACATGTTACACAAATAACACATAACGGTAAAAACGCACATGATTAGGTATACAAGTACCTAAAGCAACTAATAATCGTAATAAATTAACCTTTTTAAAGTTGTTTTCTCTTCATTAACTCTATGTCATATGACTTATTTTATTTTTATTTAACTGTTTATAATAGGTACAGGATACTACAGTGAAGCATGTTTTAACCATTCAATAAGTAAAATCCTCTTCTGTATGTTCCAGAGTTTTGTAGTCATGGCTAAAGAATCATAATCATCTAATCATGCAACTTCTATGTACGTCTGGCTTCTAACCTTATATAAGTTTTGAAAACTAAAAATCAACTCCATAGTGGCTCATTATTTAGCTTTTTCCAGTTTCTAACATACTTATTGTTGTAATGAGGTTAGGAGGGAAGAGTTCAGGAGGCTCTGATGTCTTATGCTGTAGTATTTACTGAAGCTTGGCCAAGGACAATTAGAGACACTCTCAAAGTACATCAACAGTGCCTGAGTCGGTCTCACATTCTGCCGAACTGCTTGTGGTCAGACTTTAAACCCCTACAGATAACACCGCAAATACTACACGTCCAAAAATAGTCAAAGAGGAAGGTAACACTCAGTTCCTTCGACCCTGGTCACCACAATGTCGAGATAGGCTGGCACCTGCTGTCCCCAAACGAAGCCAGACAACTACTACTGCCTAGGACCTCAAGGCCCACGCATGACCCCCATGTAACCTAAGGATAGAAAATTCCATAACACTTATTAAGGCACATGAGGACGAACAGCATTTCTTAATTCCCTAATTCTACTAAAACATGAGAAAAATGTGTGTTTATATACATAATGTCCTACTGTACCTCCCCTCCTGGCCACTAACAGCTAGCACACTGTGAGTACTGTTCTTTAATTTTCAGCCTTCACAAACAGGCTGCTACGCCAACAGATGGCAGCAAAGGCCTGTCATAAAATCACTGTGGCGCAGCCTAAAACTAATGTTTATAAAAGTGTGAGCAGCTCGATCCAGAATAAGAAGGCTTTGCCTCCTACTACCTGAAAATATATTTAAAATTGATCATTATATTGCTGAATATTGTGTTGCTTTTTCTTTCAGGGCTAAGCCTACATATGTTTTTTTTTTTTTTTAAATGAGGGCATAATGGCTCATTATTTAGTTTTCTCCTGTTTTTAACATAATCATTAAAGTGTATATGGAAAAACGGCATTCCTTAATTCCTCAGTTCTACTAAAACGTGAGAAAAACATGTGTGTTTGTATACATGATGTCTTACTGTACCTTCCAGTGCCGATTAACTGATTCAGATCCTGGCTACTAACAGCTAACACATACTGTGAGTTCACAAGTACTGTATTTTGGTTTGGTTTGGAACGGCAGTCCTTAATTCATGTCTACTAAAACATTCATGTCTACTTGTTTGTTTTTGGGGTTTTTTATGCTCACCTTATTTGAATGGTTTTTTTTTGTTTGTTTTTTTCTTTGTCGTTTGTTTGTTTTCTTTGCCGTTTGTAGTTTTGTCTCCATTTTGTTTATTACATATGTTTACTGTACCTTGAGTAAAACTGAAAAATAAAATATTTTAAAAAAAACACACACACAAGAAAAACACGTGTGTTTGTATACATGATGTCTTGCGTCTTGATGTCTTATGTCTTTTTGTACCTTCTTTAAGATATTTTTTTCTTTTTTCTTTAAGATATTTTATATTTTTGGCCTTTTTCAAGCTTTTAGTTAACAGAGACAGCTGAAGAGTGACAGGAATGTGGGGAGAGAGATGGGGAATGACATGCAGCAAAGGGCCACAGGTCGGATTCGAACCCTGGGCCGCTGCGGCAAGCACTGAGCCTTCGTACATGGGGCGGATGCTCTACCAACTGAGCTAACCAACACCCCCTTACTGTACCTTCTGGGGTATCTGCAGATCTTCTTGTAGCTCCAGAGGGTAGGAGATTTTGAGCTGCCCTAAGGGAACCCTCACCTCTCCTAAGACTGTGTTTCTGGAGAATTTATCAAAGTCCCTCACCTGAGATAAGCACAGAAACATGACAGACATCATGAATTCTTACAGATTCACACATACAAATGAAAAATTCCTTTTTCTCTGCTTTGATGTTATTTCTCAATGGACAAAATTATCTCCAATGACTTGAGATTTACTGAGAGTGAGAGATGTGTTTGTGTGCTGCAGGACCTCCATCCTGAGGTTGAGATGACGAAGCTCCTTGTGCTCTTGCAGAATACAGCTGAACTGGTCTCCAAATAAAGGGTTACAGCTGCCTTTCACAATGCGAGTCCGCCACTCCTGCAGCACTGTCCACAAGACGGGTGCCGTCCCTTCACCCTAAGAGGGTCACAGCAGTGAGTAAGATTCTTTGCCAGGCACTGTTATGCGGTAACTCATAAAGACAAAAATTACCTCATCATCTGTACAGTCCTCCACTTCCACTCCCACTGAGTCTGCCCACATGAGACTTAGCTTAACAAATGGTTGGAGACTGTGCTTCTGCTCCAGAAGGCCCTCCACCTGCAACACCGTGACCACCAGCTGAGACTGCAGCTGGTCATAATAGACGGAGAAACGGAGCGATCCATCAACCTGGTGTGTTAAGAAAGAAATGCTGCTGTTGATATAACTTGAAAATGTGAAATGAACTGTAATTTTATTAGTGCTTCGTCTTTATAATATGAACATAATATGAACTTCATAATATGAACAGATCAAAGGGAATGGTAATGGACAGATAGCCTGTCTGTCTGCCAGTTGCTCCACGCTTTGATCCAGACTGAAGTATCATTGGCATGAACTTTTGTACTGACATTCATGGTCTTCAGAGGATGAATCCTAAAGAATTTGGTGATGTTTATATAAATACGAGCTTGAAGACAATCTGAAAGAATACAGATTATCCATGTATCTATCCCCTGGATCTTCCTCTAGTGCCACCCATGGGGTTGACTAAAATGAGCTGAGTAAAGTAAAATATCTTGACAACTAAAGATTGTTGTGAAATTTGCTACAAATATTCAAGTCCCTCAAAGATAAATTCCAGACTTTGGTGTTCCCCTGACGTTTCCTTTAGTGCCATCATCCCGTCAAAATGTTTATTTGTTCAGTACTGTACTTGGTAACTGCTACCTTTTTAACGTTGTCTTGCTCTCCCATGTCTCCCTCTGCCTCAGTAGGTCCTGAGGAGGGAAATGAGCCCTGAGACAGACAGCGGCTCAGCCTGTGGACCTCTGTGCTGGCATCCTCCATCTGTGGAGCATGACAACATACATTACTGCATGCTATTTCCATCAGAAGAGTTTATTTTAGCTTCTACACCACCTCCAACTTTTGTTTTACATGTGACACTTCCAAACACTTCTTTGTTTGAACAAGCATGCTCATTCTTTATGTACATAAATAATAGCCAAAATAACAACACAACAACAGATGATAATCTTTTACAACTGACATAAGTGTTCTCATTATTTTGTTGACCCTTGAATGTGGCCCTAACCCCTGTTTTTGACCATGATGGCAGCAGACAGTCCTTTTCCTGTTTTTTCATCCAACATTAATGCTGTCTAGACACTGTAAAAACTAGTCTGCCAGACTTTTACTGACACAAGTCACGTGGTAGGAAGAAAACAGTAGACTATCCAAATAAAGTGTGCCGGGTTCTCAAACACAGCTCACGCATAAGATCAACACAGATAAGTTACCTCATCCTTAACCTGACTCTTCTCTCAGGTAATAATAATCGGTGCAGAAACATTTAGGGACTGCCCCAAGAGTATCAGCTGAAAGGCAGCAGCTTCCTCCAAAGGTTACTAACAGTGGGTCTGCATCAGTTTTTGTTTTGTCAAAGAAAGCCACATGGAATCTCAAATAATCTATTGATTTGTTTAGAAATCTGCCAATGGCTAATATTGTTTGGGTGCTGCTTTGACTCTGTGCCACATAACATGTATGACATGTAGTCATAGGAAAATAAATGTAAATAAAGCACTCTTACCCGGGTACTTGGAGCTCCTGAGTAGTTTCCTGCTGTTCTTGGCTTCATGTCTGAATACAGCAGATTACTGTTGACTACAGTAAAAATCAGGCACAGGTTTACATTTGGTATTGCTCAGACACCCAGTATCAATATGTGTTATACTATATTTGGTATTGTAATCTAATCTCTACTCACCAGTATCTTGCTGGGTGTATGTGGTGGGTGTCTGTGTGCAGCATCTGAAGGCCTGCCATGCCAAGATGCCCAGCGCCAGCAGAAGAAGAGCAATCGAGATGCCCAGGATGCAGTACTTGATCGTGTCTGAGAACAGCATCCTCAGGTCTCCGGCAGCTGACAGCATTCCCACAGGGGCTGGATGGTCTATCAGCATAACCATGACTCTCCACCTCCATGTGGCCTATGAAGAAGAAGAAGAGATACTTTATTAATCCCTCAAAGGGGAAATTCTTTTTTTCACATATTTTTTACATGCATTTTAACCCCGAAACATAACCACACACACACAAAGGTCTCATAGACATGCAATGTGGAGAGAGATGGTGGAGTGATGGGCAGCCCCCCAGAGGGGCACCCTGCAGGCAACTGGGGGAGGGGCTCAGTGCCTTGCTCAAGGGCACCTCGGCAGTGCGCAGGAGTCCACCTTCCATACTTTGGTCCATGCCTGGACTTGAACCGGCCATCCTCCGCTTCCCAAGCCAAGTCTCTACGGACTGAGCTACTGCCACCCAATGCATGCCAGGACAGACCATGAGAGTTCACTAAACTGTTGATTACAGAACTTTAAGGGCCAGCAATTCCCTGCTAAACGGACCTGGAAACCTTCAGCACCAAAAAAGAAAATGAGGTAAGACAACTGGTCATTTTAGGTGATGAGCATAAAATGATCTTTATGACTTTTCAAGCACAAATGTGAAGACTTCCTGTTTGTTTGTTTTTTTACATTTTCATACATTGGATTTGGATAGTTGTACTGACAAATGTAATTGTTGACTTCACTATATTCTGACTTTTTGTGGACAAAATTAACAGATGAATCAAAAATGATCATAAAATACTATAAAAATCTAGCTGTTAGCTGATACTGCTACATGAAAGAAGGAAACAACTTAAAGATAAAAAAAAAACATTGGCAATTACTTTTAGACATAAATACTAATGTAGTAAATCATTCTTGATTTACTAAATAGCAGCTAAACTATTACAGTTTCAAGGTCCTGCAATTGTTCATGTTAATTCACTGTCACAGCTTACACTTGACACTTGAAGAGAATAGAGCCATTGTTAATGTTATCAGTAAGACCTGAGCGTTTAGGCCTCCATGCAATGGAGCCCTGGATTGACCTCAGTTTGACATAAGATTTAGAAGAGTACATGAATTGCATAAATGTCAATTTGTGCGATTTCCAGCCTCACAACCTTCTTACATTATTATAGTATTTTCTTTTTTCCTTGGCAAGCTACATGATTCAGTTAGTAGCCCCTTTTTTTATTTATAATTTCAAGCTTTATTTTGACAGAGACAGCTGAAGAAGTGACAGGAATGTGGGGAGAGAGATTGGGAAAGACATGCAGCAAAGGCCACAGGTCGGATACAAACCATGGGCCACTGCGGCAAGGACTGAGCCTTCATACATGGGGCGGATGCTCTACCAACTGAGTTAAACAACACCCCAGTAGCCCCTTTTAAGATTAAATACCTGTATTCCAAACAACGTGCACACACTTGAAATAAAAGTGATTTGTACAAATGATCAGGTTAAGTCAGGTCACATCGGGTCCCTGTGCCTACTAATTTCTGTATTATTTCCATCATCCATTGAGGTAAGGAAAACTGGTAGAACTGTGGTAAGGTATGACTATCTTTTATCACAGGCAGTTTAGTCAAATAGCACTTGTCCAGCTCACACTTTATGCAAAGCAGGATGAACGTTACGAGGAAGAACCTTTAAAGTTGTAACTAGTACTTATGTTCCAACAAACAATCCAGATCAAAAAGACAAGGAGAATTGTTAAGATGAGTCTATTTAACAAGTGCGCAGGCCTTCTGTTAAAGCTTTCCACGAATCATGAACCAACACATGATCACATGGACAAACACAAATACTTACCTGTAGTAAGGAATGAAAAGTCAGCCTGTCTTTTTCTTCAGGAACACAAGCATCTTCCTGTGCTATAAATCCACGTTTAGATCTTTAAAAATTCACAGAAACAAAAGTAAGAGAACTTCAAAGCAGAGCTGTATCGTATAACTCTTCTCCTTTTTTGGCACTCTGGGCACACTCCCTCTCCTTGCACGCTCTCTCTCTCTCTCTCTCTCTCTCACACACAGACTCCCTGCCACATGACTTCCTGCACACCATTGTGGACTAACTGGTTTGATTACATTTAAATGACATTTCAGAGAGCTTGACATAATCTGATCCCCAGCTCTTTTCTTCTTAAAAATACCACTGCAGGCCTGTTTGCCAAACGTTCTGGTCAGAGAACTCAACAAACAAGATAGGGGATTAAAACACAACACGTCAAATCATTTCACTTGTGCATCTGTCGCCAGGTAGCACAATTACTGCTGCTGTCATGTACTCTACTATATACCACCATATAATTTCTATTGTAGTTTTAAGAAGGTATTACATCCAATACATTCAGTTCATGAGCTGCCGAATGTATGTTGCATGGTGGTTTGATACGTTCTTTATATTTTCTAAGTTGCATGTTCAACTTCAGCTCTGCTCTGTCCAGTGGCAGGTCAGCTTTATCTTGTACCTGTACCCAAACCAGCTGTAAACTGACAATGATAAGAAACAACCAGCTCTCTTACAATTGTAACAGCTAAGACAGGGTTTGAAATGACTTTTGTCCTAAAGCTTTCCGTTGTTGTGTGCTAAGAAAAGAGACACACAGGGAAATGTGTCTAGAAATTCAACCATCGTCAACAATAGCGAGATGTCAAGTCACCCTGATGGATGCAAACTAGAAATTACTAGAATGAGGAAGAAAAACATTTTGACTTTACTTCCTTGTTTGACATAGATGAATGTCCTTCTAACACTGCTACTAGACAATCATCTTATAATCAGTAGTTCGTGACAAAAGCATCTAGACGGCTGAAATGATCTTATTATAGACCTCTCTTACTGGGAGACACATACATTTTTTTATTACTATTTAACAATAAAAAATAAAAAAAATCAAGACGCTCTAAAAATTCAAAAAGAGGTAACACATTTCTATAATAATTTATTTAAACATCGGCATAAACCAGTGCAATATATACTGTATATTGTAGGGAGGGTGCTACTACTGCTATGTAGCCTAAAAGACAGCACATAGCATACCCTGTCTATCAACAGTGCTTATTAACACTTTAAAGTAATCTCTGCATAAGAAAGTGAAAACTGTTACTCTCTGATAAATAAACTGTATTTAGGTGAAATGTGCAGGACTTTTCTACTAAAAGTTAGAGCTTTATTAAAACGTAACCCTGTGCACTCAGAGTCAGTGATACATTCACGTTTGCATAGCTGGAGTTGAGCAGAGACGGCTTTAGGCTCTGATCTGTGATGATGTGAGGTTCACCAAGGTAACACCTCTCCTGTAAAGTTGAGAAATGACCCGTGATCCTTTTCAGTCAGTCCACCAATCACAGACAACATGGAAGAAACGCTCTCCTCTGGACTCAGTGGAGCCTGGAAAGATAAATATGTAAAAAATAAACATTTTGTTGAGACATGTTGCTTAGAAATCACTAACATAACCAAAAATAGGCTTGAGAATATGCAACAAATACACATGTTCTCGGTGTTTAGTATGTTTTAATCACAGGCTTTAAGAGCTTTACCACAGTGACACTGTGACAGACAGAGTTGGACCGTACCTGAGAACCCCCCATATCAGTACGGACCCAGCCAGGGTGTATAGCCATACAAAGAATCCCTTCAGGCTCCAGGTCTACAGCCATACAGCGACTCACCATGTTTAGGGCACTCTGAGAAAGCATGCAGAAACAAGTTACCATGTTTTTCTTTAAATGACCTTAATAACTGTTTAAAATGGCCCTTTCTCTAAACATACCAAAGCTTAGAGAAAGTAAAAAATATTAGTAGAGTAATTGGTACCAGCAAAATGTATAACAATACCTTGGACGTCCTGTACGGGTACCATTTGATGTTATTGGCCCGTTCACCCCAGGCGAGCTCCACAGAGCCCAGCAGAGAGGTCATGTTAATGACTGCTGCCCTCTGGATGCCCATGCTCCCTGAGCCACCTGCTCCTCCTCTTGATACAGCTTGCTTCAACAGAGGCAAGAAGGCCTGGCAGGGGTAGAACAAGAAAAAAAACCAACAGATTATAGCCGAGGCTGGAATCAACGTATGAGGCTTTTAATGAGAGAAACCCACGATGAGTAAGTTACGAAGGAAGCTGCATTAGAGGTTAATGATGGTCTGATAAATGATTGCATTTTTCTGTAATGCTTTACGGCACTGAATCACACACCACCAATTATTTCACTGATTTTGGTGAAACTGCATCATATTTTATGGTGAAAGTGTTTTTTGGTTTCTCTCTGTTGTCCCCTGGATGCTGTGCATCAAGTCTCTGTGATTGACAGAGTTCCTGATGGACAGTAAAGTAGCCTACAATGAACTCTAGCTGCTGTTAACTAATGTTAGATAGCTCAGGTAACTGTACTGCCCAGGACAGGGTGCTCAGAGTACTAGGAGAGTGTTGGTCTGTGAAGGTTCATCTTTCTTCAAGAATGTTAACTTTGGGGCAACTGTACTATCTGAAAAGAGGTACAAGTCCAGTTGCCTCAAATTTGACCTTCTTGTAGGAGAGTGTTGGTGTTTACACAGGAGCTTTAGACTGCAGAGGTTGAGGAAGTTTTCAGGCAGAGGTGGCTGGCAAGTGCGCAGCATATCCAGGCTTAGCACAGGCAGAGCATGGGGGAGGTGAACAGACTTAAGAGGATGTTGGCGGAGGAAGCTAAGATGAAAATGAGAGAAAGGCCATCGGGCAAAAGTAAATCTGGGACTGACTTTAAGTCATTGGTGAGAGCTTTGTGAAATAAAAGGCTGAAAGACAGACGCCGAGCTGAACTTCTTGCTCTTGGACTAGCAAGTAATATTAGCCGGCTGCTATGTCTTGTGTTGTTGACCTGGTTTGCTGTTTGGCTGTTAGTGAAGTTGGCCACTCACTAGTTTAATATAATCATAACAAATACACGTGTATAGCTGTTTATAACAGAAGTGTTGCACTCTGCTAAATTGCTATACACAGATTTCTATGCAATGATGCTTGAAATCTTGCATTTTGGACAACCTCAGGGGCATTTGCAGTCAGTGAAACACATTTCACTCTGCACTGTCTTTGTATTAAGTAATGAAAGGGTGCCCTCTGGTGGTAGCATGTCCAACATACACTATTCACTAAGCTACACCGACAGGTGTTTCCATTGCTTTATCCACCTCATTTTAATCCCCATGACAGCAAGCCAAATAACAAACGGTGATCTGTACTCATATTTTTGGGCTTTAAATGTTGCAAAGTTTGAGCCCACAGAGAGCAGTACAGTGTTTTCTGCTTTATGTGATTCATTACTGATCCATGCACCACCTCCACCACCACCTTTATTCAAATACCCTGCAGTGTGGCCTTGTGCTTAGAGACTGTCCTTCGGCTGAATCAAACTCTGTGTCAGCAAGCATCTGCCCTGCTGAGATGTTCTTGATCAGCACCAGGGTGCTGCTCTGTACTCTGAGGCCAACTGAAACCAGACTTTTAATTAATATTCATGAAAAGCAGACCGCCATGGGCTAAGAGGTTTCTTTTTCCTTCTGTCAATCAAGGTCATCCTTTTGTGTTAGTTTGCAGCGTTCAAGAAATGAACCCCTCATGGGTCCTGCTCCTGGTGACTGAAGAAAACAGAACTGTGCAACAGATGATCCACAACACTTTCCTTGACAATAAACACAAAATCTGATAACAAACATTACCTTGGTGATCATTAGAGGAGCCACGGTATTGGTATGGAAGTTTTCTATCATCTTCTCTGCAGTGACGGTGTTAAAGTCGGCCACCACATTGATCCCTGCATTGTTGATCAGACAGTTGAGACCCTCTTGTTGTACGAGCCGGGCCAATTCTTCTGCAGACTTCTCTATACTCTCCTGGTTCACTACGTCTGAAAGAGAAGCACGGCAACACTGCAAATCACCAAAAATGACTGAAAGTGGAAGAAAATACAACATTATCAAGAGGAAAAGTTTGACTTTATATATCTCTAGCGTGTGCAGAATGTATTCCATATGTTTAATGCAACTTGTGTTCTGTGGTTTCTTATTTTTTAACATTAAAATTCATACAAACACATCATGTCGTGCACCAGCCATTGTCCTCTTCTCTTACCCAAAGTGATGATGTGGATGTTGGGATGTTTCTCTGCCAGTTCCTGAAGTTTCTGTCGGCCAAAAGCAACATGGATGTCACTGCAAATATCCATTGAGGGAACAATGGCGCCCTCTGTGTTTTAAACTTTATCTAATGCACCCTCTCTCTCATTATGGACTCCTGCAGAACTGGGTCATTATTCCTCTATAACGGGACTACACGGTGCGTGGCTACACAATTATGATCCTTAAAGCTTCTACCTATAGGTGTTGCGTTTACCTGCGCGCTCGCTGGCTGTCTAACCGTGGCTATAATCTTCCCGGGTGAGAAACCTCCACTCGCCAGGCTGTCGACGATCTGCAGCCCGAGCCCTCGGCTGGCTCCCGTTACCAGCACAGAGCCGCAGTTTTTAAAATTCATTGCAGCACTCATTGCTAACGTTACCTGTAACAAAATGCTGGACTCGGTGCTCCTGTAGGTGAGCCGTGCTCAGCTCTTATGTCTGAATAATCTTTCGCGTGGCGCGTCACGCGGCGTTAAATCCGCAGCTGTCGCGCGACTCGCCCAGCAGGTGGGGGGATTGCTCCACCTGAGCAAAACAAACTGAAGTCTTTACACGAGGGAGGTGGTGCAGCAGAGACCGGAAACGGTCAAGAAGCTGACATATAGAGTCGTTGAAACGATGAGGTGGCAGTCACACAGAACAGTGCAGATGATAAGTGATGTTTTTAAAGACAGTCATGGAGGTGTAGTGAACCTCACACAGGTGTTTGCAGCTGATCCATCTTTGCTTAAGACTCTTTAGGCAGAACAATTAAAAGGTACCTTTATATATGTATATATATATACATGTATATCTCACTTATAATAATAATAATTATAATTATAATTATTATTATTATTATTATTAAAAAGCTTTTAAAAGTGACAAAATAAAACAATTTTCTGTACAAAAATCTATCCATGATCTGTAACCACGTATCCTCATCAGGGTCATGGTGGTGCTGGAGCTTATCTCGAGAGGCGGAGTACACCCTGGACAAGTTGCCAGTTCATCACAGGGCACATGGAGACAAACAACCATTCACACTCACATTCGCACTACAGCTAATTTAGAGTCACCAGTTAACCTATTGGTTAACCTCTTAACCTCTTTGGACTGTGGGAGGAAGCCGGAGTACCCGGAGAGAACCCGCGCGGACATGAGGAGAACACGCAAACTCCACACAGAAAGGCCACAGCCGAGGAGGTTCGAACCAGGAACCTTCTTGCTCTGAGGCACCGCCATGCCGCCCCCTGTACAAAACATCAAGCAAGCTCAGCGTCTCTTTTTCAGTCTTTTATTTCATCAAGCTCTTGCCAACGATTAAAAACCAGACCCAGAACCAGACCCAACGTCTTCTTGGGCTTGTTTGCCTCGACCATGCTCTGCCTGTGCTAAGCCTCGATACATGGCCCAGCTCCTCTGACTGAAAACATCCTCTTCCATACAGTCCAAAGTTAGCCGGTCTAAACACTCAGTACTCTGAGCAGCCGGGTAGTACAGCTACCTGAGCTAACTAACATAGCAGTAGCAGCAGCTACAGTCTGTAGTAGTTTACTTTGCTGTCCATCTGGAAACTCTGTAAATCACAGAGAGTTGAGCAGCGCAGCCGGAGGACAAAAGGGGGGAAACCAGTATACCTCCATCCAATCA
This sequence comes from Sciaenops ocellatus, assembly GCA_033000465.1. Taxonomy (NCBI): domain Eukaryota; kingdom Metazoa; phylum Chordata; class Actinopteri; family Sciaenidae; genus Sciaenops; species Sciaenops ocellatus. Next base: position 5,889,312 of record CP136871.1, on the reverse strand, counting down.
TCCATCTCTGTAACCACTTATCCTCATCAGGGTCACGGTGGGCTTGGAGCCTATCCCAGCTGTCCTTGGTCAAGAGCCAGTAAAACAAAATTCACCATAAAATATGATCCAGTTTCACCAAAATGAGTGAAACAGTTGGCAGTGTGTGACTTAGTGCCATAAATCAATACAAACGTATCACTTAACACATATCACCCTATTACAAGTCAGTGTAAAATGATAATGAAATTGTAATGAGGCAGAAAATATGAACGATATCAGATTAAAACACAAAACTCAAAATATTTTTGAATTGGGGAGTTACACACAGTCTAATAATTTACACAGAATGTACACAGAAACAGCCAGTGAGCTTGTTTGCACTGCACTGTTATAATTGGCTATACCTCCAGTTGCTGTTACATAACATCAATTTGCAAATGCTAATGCTTAATTATTAAAATAATAAAATCATAACATATTTGCTTAAACTTTTTCCCCTTTATTAGGTTATTTGACAAAATGAAAGAAGCACTTTCCAAGAAGCAAATGTTTATTTGATTCAGTATTTATGTTTAGATAGTCTGGCTTTTATGAATTTTGTTAAGGAGAGAGGGGATCCACTGTTTGCTTTTGGATTCAGTTAGTTTTCAGATATTGCAGCTAAGATGGAGGTGCGGCGGTAAGGGTGACAGCACAGCTGATGGAGCTTATGCAATCACAGCACACAGATGGTTTCTCTGGCAGCCTTTTGAGCCCAGATTTTCTTAAAGCTTTTGGTGCTTGGGAGCAGCAGATATCCCTGGTCTGCTTCAGGTCAGTTAATTTGGAATTTGGCTGCTATGCCTCCATTTACAGACACATTACTTTGGCACAGAGCTCAAAATTATGTATTGGTAGTGGTACAATGTGTGGTGGAGGGTGTTAACTGGCTCTCTAAACATGCACAATAGCGAGGCATTGTCTCTACAGAAAATTCAGCAATCATTTAATAGCTTAGATTGCAGTTGGTCTGTCCAGTAAGCAGTGCAGAGGGACAGTAGACATACAAAATATGATGTTTCCATCATAGGGGACTACCCTCAATTTTTTTTAGCTGAAGATATTTATTGAGCTGTGTTACAGTTACTGTTGTAGCTCCAATGCATTTAATGGAATATGACAGGAAAGAAGCAGGCAAAAGGCACTGAATTTGAGTCCCAGATGACATGTGATACAAGCTGATAAACGTGCTGGTGAAATTTTTATTCCGGACCATCTATGTTGGCTTTTTCAGTTTGGTCTCGTAGTGTTTTTTATGATACATTCTTTGAACTGTAGTCATGATACATCAAGATTAAATAGCACAGTAAAGTTAAAATGGTAAAGTTGTACAATTTAATGTGCTGAGTTATCTGCCATAGGTTTTCCTGGCAGCACTCCATCACATCTTTTTGCATGTGTGCCGTTCTGCTTGAACGACAACTGAGGTCAAGCTAAATCTGCAGATTCAACATATAACTTATTAAACATTATAGTGGTTACGTAACACTCAGCCAAAATTAAATATAGGTCACTCCAGGATGATTTTCTGTAACTGAAAAAGGCAGTATTGATCATTCCATAGTACTTCCTTTCCCTGCATCCCTTAAGGATCCTCTTTCATATGGTCTTCCTGAAACATGTTGGTAAGAAATAAACATTAACGGGCCACTGGGACTCTATCAAGAGTCCTGTGAAAGGAAAAGGCGTGGTTAAGATCACTGACATCTTTATTCCAACCGAGGAAAGGGTATTCGTTTCTGCAACTACTTAAGTGTTGCGGTTTTCCAATACAGTGATCTCAAAGGAAACTTGAGTTCCCCGGCTTATGTGGGGAGGATAATATGACTCTAGATCACTGTCACTTCACTGTGTAGAAGATTTTGATAGTCTACTTCCTTCCTAGTGTGAAGGAGAAACTATGATGGCTATCTAGAGCCAGTGTTTACTTTATCCAATCTGGATCTGCTTGCAGTGTTGCCAAGCTCCGGTTCTGGCATGACACCAGCTCTGCTCCAATCTGCTTATCCTGCAGGTCTAAAAGTTCTTCTTCCCGGTGGTCTCTCCTGTGGTACAAACACAAACACTCTCCCGGTGCTCTGAGCTCACAGTCCGGGCATCCCGGCTAACAAAGTGAGCCATCATTAGCTAACAGCTGCTATAGGTCAGATCAGGAAACTCATCATCAGGAGTTGAGGCGGAGCAGCCGGAGGACATCTGTGGGAAAACCAGAGAACATTTTCTGCATAAAATATGATCCAGTTGCACCAAAACAATGAAATAGTTGGTGGTGTGTGACTTAGTGCTGTAAAGCTCGTAAAAAAAAAAAAAAAGCGTAAATTATTAAAATCTGTTATTTTATGGTGGAAACGTTGCACAATGAGGCTTGAAATTGTTTTTGGAAATCATGGTCATATCCTCAGGGCTAAACTCAAATTTTACAAAGCTTTTTTGGAATCGAGAACATATATTCTAAAACTTGAAGTACATTCTTGCCATATTCTGTAAGTCGAACCCCCTAAATCTTGCACACTTGACCTTCAAGTATATGCTATTGTTTGTTTAAATCACTTTTACGGCCCTGGCATAACAAAAGCCTCATAATAGTATATAATATAATATAATACCACAGCAATCAGCTGTTTTCAGCAAAAAAAAAAAAAAAAATCTCTTACACTACCTGCTTGGCACCAAACAGCAGACAGACAAAGTTAGTGACGACTATAGCTGGGCTACATCGAGCTTTTATCAGCTAAGGAGCCACATTTCCCTCAAGAGTTGTATTCATTCAAAAATAAATCATAATGTTGCTCTGTTGTATATGTCAATGTTGTGTTGTGACCAGAAAAATTGACTGTTTTTGCAGGTTTAAAAGCTACAATAACTTTGCTTAGCTTTGATTTGCATTGCATAAAGATAGGCACACAGATTGGAAAAGGTCATAATCTCCCTGTAAAACGTGCCAGCAGGCTCATTTTTTTACTTTTTAACAGAGGCATGAGAGCTGTTTCCTCCTACCTCCAGTCTTAAAGCTAAGCTGAGCTAAGCTAAGCATCTACAGAGCATTTAAAAAACAGATATGAGTGATTTTGATCTTATATAATTCCCAGAAAGAAAGCCAATAAGCGTATTTCAATATTAAGATATTCCATTTAATGGTTTTGTTTGACACGACCATAAAAAGCTGACTGTGGGTTTCAGAGAGTCACGTCAGCCCGCAAGAGAACTAGACTTATTGTGATGAAGTGAGCAGTGAGCTATAGAAGAAACATTTCTCCTACTGACATGTAGACGTCGTTTGGCCAACCTGCTATTTATAATCATTTCTATCTGCACAGAACAAACGCTGAATGATATTTTCCCCTGAGAATTCAGCTAATCACAAAGAACTGTGATGAAGTGTTTCCAGTAGCAGTCAGTCCAGTTCGCTTTGTATTAGCACGCGATATGCTTGTGTATACGTGTGCACTCGCCTGTGTTCAGTGTGTGCACGTGCACGGATGTGTTGGATACACAAGAATCTAGGTTGGAACATCCATTTTCAATCACTTATTTAATTCACATGAGCTATATTTAAAGAGATCATAAATAAAATACCAGGGTTCCTTTCATCAATGAATAAATCATGTTCATATTCTCTCCTCTCTTTCTCCTCCTGCACACAGTGCAGTTGGCTGCCTCCAGTCTTTATCACATTGGTTTATCAGAGTGGGCTAGATGTGATTAAGTGTCTTTACATGCATAAGAATATCCTTTAGTTATTCTGTCCACTCAGCTATTCACTTATTGAGTTTGCTCGTGTAAATACTGTTTACAATAACATGGATAAGTGCTGGCCCTCATCATGTGTAACACTGCACACGATTTAATATTCAATACTGTTTAATGTCCTCAGTTCGGTCCATCAGAACAGTACAGAAAATAGTGCAAATCAGTAAAAAAAGAAACATCTCAGCAGAAAAAAAAATCCTCCTCAAACTCTTAAAGTGTTGAAGGAAGATACCCTCCATTTCAAGAATGCATGATTAGCAGTGCTTTAACCTCTTTCCCAAAGTGAGACTGTAAAGAATTAGTTCTTTGATTTATAATTCAGAAATATCAATGCAACAGACCCAATTTAGAAAAAATATGAGTCAACAAAGTGCCCCATCAAAGATACTGTGTTCTCTCTTGCAGAAATATAATGCAAATCATCCAAATACTCGCTTTTCAGAGCTTTCAGGAGCTTTCATCAGCAGACAGAGGTTGCTCTTATGTATTTGTTATGTAGTTTTAGTTTGTGATTTTCCTTTTTGAGCGGATTTACTGTATAGCTAAAGAACAAAGATCATCCTGCATCTGTTTGTGAACAGTTTTAAATGTAAATTTGACTACAGCAAGTGAGAATTATTTACAAGTGATCTGCAGCGGCATGTAAAGAAGTAACTGTACTTTTCCCTGCTGATGCAGAAGGTACAGAATATGTGGGGATGGTTTCTCTATATCTGGATGACTGACACAATCTTGTTGGAGAGAGACTTATCAGGCGTGGCACTGAGGTATCTACAGTTGTCCAATCTCTCAGTGATTGCATCTTCAGCAAAATGTTTAATTGGATGTGCCTCTTTTTTAATGATGTGGAGTTGTAAGGAATTATTCCTACACCAATGCACCCACTCCCTGAAGCGTTTTTTTTTTTTTCAAAGCACTCTCCCCTGTTTGAAAGTCTGCCGACAACAGCTGAGTCATCTCTATACTTCACTACCAAACAGTAATTAAAGATCTCACTTTGTCGGAAAGAGCGAGATAGTAACACACATGCATTTGAAAGGAAGAGTTTCTGTCAGGGATGTAGGGCCAGACCTGTAGGTTGGAGACTTTCTTATATAGCAGTTGGATTTTAATAGCATTCAAGCAAACAATTCCTAAATCTACTGCATATTAACTGTGCTTTAAAGCGAGATGATGAAACTTCTGAAAGAAGAAATCTCTTGTGATGAAGTTTTATTCAAAGGCAATAAAATGCACCTATGCTCAACTGAATACCCAGTGGTTTTACTTGCTAAGACCATTAGCTTCAGGTGGTTGGTGTTAGCCACGTTTAGCGCCCTTCAGATTGATATTGCTGTGTAGGATGGATCATTCAGACAGCATGATGACTGTTCTGCACTTGTGCACCCTTATGTTATATCATTTACAATTATTCTGTAATTGCCATTTTACTGAATTGCTCCAATCCTGCAGCTTATGTGGCCAATGTTAGCAAACAATAAATATATTTCTATGTAAATGACATTCTGATATTCTGACTCTTTTGGCTATTTTGGCTTTTACCACAATTCTGTTATTGTCATATTGTAATAAGACACACACTCCCTGTCATCTAGCAGTGTAGTTGTTGATTGCAAACCCCTCACCTCACCCTCTCCTTCCTAGCCTGAAGGAGAAACTGCGGAGGCCATGAAATGGGCATTGGAGTCCCTATCTAGAGCCAGTGTTTAGTTTGTCCTTTCTGGGCTACTATAGAAACATGGCAGTTGAACATGTTGCATCAAAACATAACAATTCTTATTTCCAGGTGTTTACACACTAATGAAAACATAATTAGGAATATTATATTCAATTTCTGCCATATTTTGTAAATAGAGATGCCCAAATGTAATCTTTAAGGTGGCTGTGCAATTTTAATATTTAAAGGTCCAGTGTGTAGAATTTAGTGGCACCTAGTGGTGAAGATTCAGACTGCAACCAAATGAAAACCCGCCACTTCTCCCTCAAGCATGAAGGAGAAACTACAGTCGCCGTGAAACTAACATGAAAGGTTCTGTGTAGACCCAGTGTTTGGTTTGTCCCTTCTGGGTTTCTGAAGAAACAAAGTGGTTCAAAATGGCAGACTCCATGGAAGAGGACCCACTCCCTCAGTCTCATTCTAAGGTAACATAAACATAACAATTCTTATTTTCAGGTGATTTTACACTAATAACATAACATAGTAATGACCATGATATTCCATTTCTGTCAATAGATACCCTTCAGTGTTACACACTGGACCTTTAAATTTTCCAGTAATTGTCACATGTGTCCACTGTGGTCAGTGTTAATTACTGTACAGTCTCATTGTGGGAAATATTAATATGCAGGACTTCTTATCAGCTAGTGACATGCTCGTTTTTCCTTGTGCAGCTGCATGTCACATAAAGGTTTAAATGCTCCTAATTAATTGATGTGGGTTTGCACCAGAGCCACACTGAGATGGGAACTAGTGTGCTTGCTGTATTATTCAGATGACTTTAAAAGCATGTCAAACCCAATTACGGGGGTTTTTACAAGAAATATCATGTTCTGTCCTACTACCTTAGGAGTAACATCTCAGCATAGGAGTGTGGAAAAAACTTGGACCCTGGATTCAGCTGGAAAAGGATTCCTGGTGTACCACTGCAATTTAAGCCACATTCTTTGTCAGTTATTTTATTGCTTTATGTAACTGGCTCTGCCTCGTGTTGGTAATTTATGAGAGAATCAGGCCTCAGTTTGTTTTTAAGTGTTTCTCTATTTACGTATTTAGACCTTGGGCCTAAATGTTTCATCTTATGTGCAATTAAACTTTAATTTCTTCTCGAGGAACAACTGAATGACAGGAGATGAATCCATTTGAAACAGATTTAACTGGAACTTTAGGTCAGCTGTTACTTTATGCAGCAGTTCAGGTTTGCTATCAGCAACTCAAAGGGAGGGGAGACATGTTTTGTTAAGCTTCCTCATTTCATTCACAAGAGAGGAAACACAGGCAGTGCCTCGCAGTGCAGACTCAGCAATATCACTCACACTCCTTGTTTCTTTGGTCATTTTCATTATGCAACCGGGAGAAAGACATCATGCTGCAAATAAAGCTGTCTGAGTCACCGCTACAGCGGAACAGCCATTATTTCTATCTATTGTTTCCAGTGCTCACTAAGCAATACATTTGCAGGGAAAGCATTTGGAGCTGCCGGAGTTAAGTTGCTCAACACAAACCAACCGACATCGACATCAAAGTCCAGTTTTAGCGTTTTTCTAAACTTACTTTACTATAGCTTTAAAATTGTACACCATCTCGCTCTTGTGATTGCATCCATCGTTAATCCTTTTTATAGTTATGCTCGTGTATTGAAGGCGAGGGAGAGGTTTAAAGCTGGGGTGGTTTGATAAAATAAACAAGTCGGTATGCAGAAGGTCAGCACTGCAGAGAGTAATCAGGAAACTTTGAGAGCACTGCATGTCCCTGGGTTGAGATATTCAGACTGCGAGGCACAAGAAAATCCAGGAGGTAATCTTTTTCATAAAGGCATAACCACCGTTGGCAGTTCCTCTAACAAAATCATGCTCATCCAGTGTCAAAACTGATTTTATCTTAAGACAGTTTATTAATATTTTCAATTGACAGTATCAGCCAAAACCAAACATTGAAAACGAAAATCATATCATGGCAATGGAACAAGAGGGCAAATAGATGTGAAAAATCAATACCAGTTCCATCACAGACTATAAATTAGATAAATTCAAACACAGCAGTCTGCAGTTTTGTTTGACTATATATTGTATCTAATGCAAAGTTGAAAGAGTGGAGGGAATGGAGGGGTCAAGGTTTAGGGGTTATCAACAGGTCAAAGGGTCATTTCTGTGGAATAATGGGTTTGGGCTTTTGGCCAGGAGTTGCAAGTCAGGCACAGCATGAGCAGGGAAGAGTTCAGAAAGGGTTCAGGACAGACAGATGGGGGGTCGGGTTGAGAAGGTGAAAAGCTGGAGGTTTCAGAAGGGTCATGGTTTCGGGTTTAGGAGTTCAGAATTGCAGAAAAAGAAAAAAGAAGAAGAGCGGTTGCGTGCTGACAGTGCGCTTATCATTCATTCTGAAGTTGTAACTTCAGAGTGGGAGGTTGGGGAAATGATGGCATGGGCTGGGGGTGTGCCTGGCACATGCACCTGGTATATGTTTCCAGGCAGCTGAGAGTGGGTGTGGTCACAGGAGAGCAGGGCAGGAAAGGCAGAGAAAATGAAGATATACAACAAGAGAGAAGGAAGAGTCACACAATTGGCTCCCTGCAGAGGACAATTTCCAGCTCGCCGCGGTAGAGCTTTCCGCCGTCGGACAGGCTCATGATGCTCTGCTTGTAGCCCGTCAGGCTCTTCAAGTCCACCTCCTGAACGAGAGAAAGGGAGGTGTGGGTTTGAGTCAGAAAAGCTGAAGACACCATCTGAAACGTGACATTACTAATGCTTCATTTATTATTAAAACATATGCTTCGCTAGCTAAAATTGAGCAGTACTGTCTTGGACGTGAAATGTTTTTTCCTGCGATGGTGAAGTCAAGAAACGTTGTTCATCCAGCTGTTGGGAGTAGCCCAGAAACACTGTGTTGTTTTATTCTGGAATATCTGATAATGCTGGGAGACCACTGAGCTTGCAAACATTTGCATTTTTTAGTTCTGGAGTTAATTAAGACCTGGTGGACACTGGATCACTGCCCATAACCTATATTCATAATGCACTCATTAAAAATTAATTATGAAAATTCAAATGTTATCTTTTCCTATAGGATACATATGTTTACATGCATTTCTCCACCATCAAACCACCAAACAGGATAATTAAACCATCCCAAGCCAGTAGAGCTCAGTTTACTGGTATAGCTAAGTAGATACAGTTTATGACTAGCTATCATTACTGTTAACAAAACTATTCTCACACACAGAATCAAACCTCTTTCGCTGCCTCATTTTGCTATCCTAACCACATATCTATTAATGCATGGCTATAGCGAACTTTTGTCCTTCCGTGTTCGTTCGTTAAAAGGTTTAACATCAAGAACATTTGTTTGCTATGATTGGATAAACAACATGCTCATAAACTATTCATGACTTGATTCTGCCGTTCTTGGAGCCTCTGTGGAGACAACATGTTGTTGAAGACCTCGGGGAACGTGATAATTTAATTTATACAGGGAGTTTAGGACTGACAAGTTTTCTGTTACCGGACATCGTATGTGCTTGTTACCACTCGAAATTCTCCATTGTTTTTTAAATGATAGGTCCTTGATTTCAGATAGAGCTAAACAAAAAGGAGGCATCTAATCTAATGTGTCTGATTTCTTTGTGCTTACAAGCAGCCCCTCATCCTGTAGTACCATTCTGGCCTCAACAAGACAGAAAACTTCAGCAACGTCATCCCAACTTTAAAACAACCAAATGCACCTTCAACTCATCCTAAGATTTGACAGCCTTTCGGTCAAAGCTGGCACCAGTACACATACATACTTAATGGCGATAATAAGCAGCTAATAATCTTGAATCATTTCATGGTATCAATAAAGCTTTTGATCTCAGCTTTTGCAAGAACCAGAACAGTCAGAATTACTCATCACATGCAGCTTACTCACTTGGCATGTTCACTACTTCTATTATTGTAATTCGGCCCTACAGACATAGTATGTTATATTATATAACAGTTATATTTCAAAGACAGTTTTTCCAGGTATGTTTCTGTTCTGATACATGTTAGGGAGTAAACATCTGAAGGGAGCAGAAGATAAGACAAGTCTGCACTGGTATACAAATGCCTTCAGACCTTTACCGAAGCCCCCAGCTCACCTTGTTGTTTTTCTGGTAAAGGTCTCGTAGCAGGGCGTCCAGCTCTTGCTCATCAATGTAGCCGTTGCCATCCTGAAAGGAGTTGACACGGAGACACAGCACAAATGTTATTTTCTTCTCCAAACATTCGTAAACAACAGGAAGGAAAGAAAAGTTCACTCAAATCATCGGGAGGCAACAAGCTGACATAATTAAACTGCAGACATTTAAACTATGGCTCGACAATATGTGGCTGCCATCTACATTCGATTGTGTTACTTTTCATCGAAATATTCCTGCATTTCTTTCAGCGTGCACCGGTCTATGTTTAGATTCAGAGCTTCCCTTTTGTGCACAGTTCTGCTGCTCAACTTCATTCAATATTTTATGGCAGCCATCATGAACGCACCAGCCAAATGGCCATTCATGAATGATGATTTTCTCATTCACAACTCTATAAAGAGGGTTAGCTGTAAAGTCAATAAGAGCCACTTTGCTAATTATTGAGTTATGTCTAATGATAGTGCCAAAAAAAAAAAAGAAAAAAAAAGGACTTTGGAAAAGGGAAATTTTCCCTTGGCAAGAGGCATAAAGCCATGTTCTGTTCATCTAGGCTCAGTCTCAAGATGGCTTCAGAGCTGACTGGCTTGCCAGTCTTATTTTTTCTTACTTTGGGAGATGCTCTTTGATGTTTACAAAGCTGAACTGAAGTGTCCTAAATCTCAGGAATAAAGCGTGAATTCTATTTATTTTCACTTTATGGATGAAAGGAGTTATGGGAAAGCGAAGCAACATCAGGTATCAGTCAGTTTAAGCTGCGTGCCATCATGCGTTTCAGATATTTTCAACACAGTTTGGGGCTTTGGCACCGTGAGCCATGTTACGTTTCAGCTGCAGGGCCTGAGCTCATAACACAATGATGAAATTAATTACACACATAAATGGTAGTGCTCCATTCGCGTCTACATGAATGGGCCACACTCGCTCATCTATAATTTAACATACAGCCCTGTCCTTTGCAAGTGAGAGTGAGTGCGAGCCTTCAGTGTCAACTGAGACACAAACATGCACGCAATCGCCCCACCTACCTCCCCCCAGGACTCTGTTCAAGTCCAAAGAGGATGCATTGATGGTGTAAGGCCAAGGCAGCCAATGGCAACAAATAAAATCAGCTGATTTAAATAAGGTGCGACGGAAAGTCTCTATTTTGTAGTCATGGAACAATAAAGTACAGACTGAATCACAGCTACAAAAACAGCATCAGAAAGTCAAAGATAAATGAATTTCAATAAAAATGTGGCATACTATAATATATAGTGGGACCATAGCAGACTATAGAAGCGTTTAGCACCTACGAACTACACAAACTGATGCTGTGCCGCATCAAGCTGAGATTTCCTTATTTCCTTGAAAATTGAATCAGCCTTCTTATAGCTACCTATGGCCGTTCCCTCAGGCTGAAACAAATTCACAAGATGTCATAAATAAAAAGAAATGACTTAGCAGATGTACAATGCACAGCTCTCTCCCTTGAAACTCCCACCTGTCTTGTACCTGTAGTCCCTTGCCACCAATATATTTCAAATGTGGAAAATGTGGTCATTAAGTGAACCACTGCTCCACCATCCTGAGCTGTTTACAGAGGGACAGGTGTGCTGAGCTTACAACTCATTTACATACAGTAGTTTGGGGAGCGTCCTATACAAAACAAGGAATTTGCATACTCATGACTGTCATCCGGACAACCTGACTCAAGAGTCTATCTTCTATTCCACTAGCCTCGGCTAAATTAAACTTGTATCGGCAATCATTCCTTATCATTTTAACAAAGATAAAACAATGATTTTATTAGCATTCACTTCCCTCATAGGCTAAGGCACATGGGGGATGTAGTTGTTGCTAACAACAGAACTGTTTCTACTTAAATATGAATGACGTTCAAATGTTACTGTCCAGCATTGTAGTAGACGTCAATTTAGCTCAGAAAACGTCATATATCAAACAGCCACTTGAGTCTGGCTACAAAACAAGTTGATTTCCATAAGCCCCCATATTAAAATGTCTAACTATACAGCAGATATATGCAGAATGTTTACAGCCTGGTACAAAGGTTTTGGTTTCTATAGCTAATTTCCCCATTCATGACAACTGTACTGAGGGTGAGTTTTTATACTAAAGTTATGTATAATTAAAAGAGTGGCCACTTTGATTGACAGGTGACGTGGCTTTTTTTGAGCGAACCGGTCTTCTTGGCCCATTTTTAGATTAGCCAGGCAACAGAGGCGGGACTGCCAAGATGACAGCAGCCAGAGCCACCACACTCTTGAGCTTCACAACGGCTCTTCAGAAACCTGTGGGTGAAGTCACGGATACGACCCTTTAAAAACCTCTCAGCCCTTTTCTATGTCACCTTACCTTGTCATAGTATGTGAAGATGGCATTGAACTGCTCAGTGGTCAACTTGACACCCTGTAAAGAGCAGAAGTCACAGTTTGATATATCAGTCATTAATGTAAAAAAAAAAATGACATTGTCATTGTGTTTTGCATGAACATTTCTGCTTGTTCCTCACCTGGAAGTTGAGTAAGAAATTCTCCTGGACAGGGAGAAGCCTGTGGGAGACAAAGACTTTGTTATCGGGCCCAAAAGTTGTTGAACTACTCAAATTCGATGATTTTGAATAAGCATCAGCAGGCTGTTGTGTTTCAACATTTGTACAGCAAAGTAAAACTGCACATTACCTTGCCATCTCTGACAGGCCCAACTTGCCATCTCCATTCAGATCAAACATCCTGAGCTACAAAGTGGAAGCAGAACAGAGACAGGAAGGGACAGAGGAGAGAGACTGAAAGGAACGTTTTTTTATGGGTATATTCTGTCAAGATGAAGGCAAATGTGCTCCCGGGAAATTCATTGACTGGGAAATCGAGTGGACGGCCATAAAGTTTCTACCTTTATTATGAATCCACAACTTTCTTTTTTTCCCCTAGATGTTTAACAGAGGACCAGTAAAGGGACTGTCCATAAAACCTGTTTTTGAACATTTCACCCAATACAGCTGATTCTCTAAAGATTCTCTTTTTTTAGGGAGAAAAGAATACAAACGTTTGCAAAATTACATGAATTAAACACAAAACATCCCATCTTAGCTGCATGTCAATTCAAAATGACCCACCATTTACCCTTGATGTAGTTTCTAATTTTCACTAGAAAATAGCAAAGACCATTTCCGCCATTGTGTAAGTACCGCAGCAAACTCCCTCAATTATCGATTTTAACATCTGTGGCTCAAATGTCTAATAAAGTTGTGAAGAAACAGTAATGAAGTGTATCTATGCGCATGTAGAGGAAACTGCTTCAGTAAATCAGGTCAGGTCAGCTCTGGGGCTCCTAGGATGAAGCAGATGTTAGCACATCTGGGCTGTAAACACACAACCTGCAGGACACGATAGGTCCTCTGCCATCAACACGATAGGTCTCTGGGGTCCTCCAGGCCAGATGGGAACTAGATGGATACCTGCTTTCATAGAGACAGCGCATGACGAAGATTTTACTCTTTGTTCTAGTTTTCACGCAGTTTGAGTTACTCAAAGTATTTGCCGAGCTTAGAGGACCTTGTGTGGTACACTGCGGTGAGCGGTGTCTTCTTGCAGCGAGAAACAACTTTTAAACTTTTAAAAAGGTGACGGCTCCCTTTTTGTGTATTTTTGGTGAAAATCAATAGTCTTATGTTCCTGCCACTGAGCCTAAGGTGTAGCTCAAAAGAATAGTGATAGCTGTCCAATTACACTGTGTGTGTGTGTGTGTGTGTGTGTGTTTGTGAGAGAGTCTTACTATGGTCTGTGTGTACTCCTGCAGCTTCTGGTCATCATAGTGTCTGTTAGCCTTCTCCAGCAGGTCTGACAGAAAGCCCTGAGGACAGAGACACACGTAGATAACTTGGAACATGTAAAAGTATTGCATATACAGTGTTAAAAATGCAACCATCAGACTTATTGTAGACTTATTCACACACACACACATTGTTAAGTGTGTGTCATTATCAATGGGAGAAGAAGTTCTCAGATCCTTTACTTGCTGCAAAATACCAAGTTTTTACCCACAGTAAGTAAAAATAAAGAAATATTAGCGGAAGCATATACTCAAGTATCCAAAGTAAGCAGAGAAGAAGAAGGAGAAGAGGAGGACCAAGTAAAAAAAGGAACATATAAACATTAAGGAACATTAAAACAAATAAAAGATAGATGAAAACATAAAGGGTGAGGATATGAAGGAAGAACCTAAAGACAGATGGATTTGTAGTAACTTCTACTGTCAGGTACAGTACATGTACTGCATTAAAAATGTAGTGTCTTAAAATGACGGTACTCAAGTACCATTATCCCAAATTTACAGTATTTCTCAGTCAGGAGATGAAATACATTTTTGCTGCACGCAATCTCATCTGCATTTTACAAAGCTTTCAAAAGACTACACCTGAGTAACTCATCTGCAGCCGGTTAGCTGGAAGAAATGAGCTGCCATAACAATCCAAGCAGCCCTAATCTGTACATGATGTGTAATCACTGACCCCATTAATGTCCTCCCATCCCAGTGTGGAGCACTTTTACTTTATATCATGTGACACAGCTCTCCCAAAAGGTGTTAGAGTGAATAACATTTGTGCAATCTTTAAAGCTTTTTGCATCTGAATCCTCACCTGAAAAACACACTCATGGTCATTGGGGAATTTCTTGTGAAGCAGCCATTTAACTCTCCTCTGTCAAAGCTGCTGCCTGGCTTTACTCGCACCAAATGCTCAAGTGTATCAGACAAAAAAGATGAATTACACTGAAACCCCTCAGTGTTGAACAGTTTGAAATGTTGCTTATCTGTGGAAGATGAGTCTTGAGTCTGAAAATAATTATTTTCTACAGATTATTTCAAGGGCCTTAAAAGAATAGGTCAGCATTTCTTGACATATCCTTATTTGCTGTCTTGATTTGCTAAATATGAGGTTAACTGGAAATAGGGGGAAACAGCTAGCCAGGCTCTATCCAAAATCTGCCAACCTGTGCCTTTAAAGCTCACTATTAATATAAAATATCTATTTTTTTATTATCCAAACCAAATTAAATGCAGCTTTATGTCAAGCCCCAGACAACAAGTGGCCATGAAGGATTTCCTTCTTGTACCTAGACCCCTGCTTCTAGTCTTTAAGCTCAGCTAAGCTAATTGTCTCTGAGCTTTAGGATTATATATTTAGCATACAAACATGAAAGTGGTATTAATCTTCCAATCTATCTGTCATCTTCCTATCTGCACACAGAATCAGTACCATAAGAGGAGAGTTACTGATCATAACACAAAAAAGTAGAGGATTATTTTCTCTCTTTCTTTCTTTTTATTGGTGCAAAACAACTTAACATCTCGGACGTGAACATTAAAATGCATTATTGTATTTTCACACTTCAAATGAATTACATTAAGGGGTTATACAGACAAAACCTGATTATTACAATGCTTTAAATATATGTATATATGTAAATTAAATGTAAATGATTACAGGAAGAGGAATATGGTTTAAGTAGCTACCCAAGTGGCTACGATCTACGACTATCTGGTAGTTACTCTTTAGTGTTGATGTCCTGTTAGTGTTTTGATGTGCATTTATGTGTGTGGGGGGGAAAGAAAGGAAAAAAAAGGACATAACAAAATAAGAACAAATATGATGAATAAATAACAATATTTATAAAATAATAATTTGTGATTAGGCTCTGCAGTTATGCAAGCCTGTAGGATGCAACTGTAGATAATATCAGATCTACTACATAAAAGCCATTTCCATGAATCATTGAGAATCTTTAGAACGTACCTTCAGTTCATTTGCTTCAATGTAGCCACTGCGATCTGTATCGTATCGCCTCCATGCCTAAACGAAATCAGCAAAACAAAAGAAAGACTGGATTGAGCTCAGTTTTTTTTAAAGCACAAAGCACAAAGACACTTTTCTCCAGAGTGATTTACATTTGCCCTCCCCCCGTACATAAATCCTCTCTGATTGAACCCCAGCTTGCTCTTTAACTGCACTAAGAGTTTGATTTTTCTGTGGTGCAGAGCAGAAATCGTTCCAGAGGGGTCGACCACAAAAGCCTGCGATATCACTGTAATCACAGTTTTCAATACAATCCCCACTCGCCCTCATACAGAGGAGAGGGAGAGAAAGTCATTTTAATGAATGTTTTAATCTAGCAGCTGTCCCTGTCCAAAGAAGGGCTTCTTATCAAAGATGGATGGTCTCCCCCTCTTCTCCTTCTACTCTCCTCCTCCTCTTCCCCCTGTACTCCTCCTCTGGGCTCTGTACAGAGGAGCTACAGTGGTGTTATCCATTATATATGACTCTGAAAATAGAAGGTTCGGCTTCCTCATTCCAACCCTTTAAAAACCTCTCCGCCCTCTTCCTCCTCCGTGCACCCTGCAACAATGACTGATTATTCGTCCCCTTGTTTTATGTTCTCAAACTCCGGCTCTCAACTTCCCGTCGACATTTCATTTACGTCCTCCCTGTTCTCGCTTTGCCCTTTGTATCCTTCCCTCTACACACCTTCTCTTTCACTCATCCTCCTTCTCTCATTTCATTATTCCTTTTCCCATATGACACGGGAGACAAGGACATCCTCTTCCTCACATCTAATTGGTTTCTAATTGGCTCCATCCTTTCATTGCGGCCCATCTAACAAGAAATCTGCCATTTCCTTATCTTCCGAAGGCATTTCGTGGACGAAATGATTTCCCTTTTTTTTCTAGTACCTTTCAACATACGTCTTGCTCGGCTGAAAGCTTTTTGGTACTCCCCCAGTCATTCATTATTCATAATTCACGGCAGCACTGAACTTATTTATACCATACTTGGACATTTTCAGATATAAATGGTTTCTAAGACACACAACATGGCTGCTATATAGTCTGACGGTCTTATTTTATGTGAGGATTTGCTGTTAACTAGTCACATATACGATTAATTTTATGTTTTGTCGATTGCTTGTTAGCTAAATTGATTTAAGTGACATTTATGTTATAATTGTTATAATGAAAATTATGTCCTGGGTTAGTTTCCAGTGTACTCCAGCTAATTTGAACTTCATTTTCTGGTTGATTTATGCTAGTTGTTATTTTCTATTCTCAATTAAGCTGATTCAGAATTCAAGAACAGCTGAGTGCTCGACATTTTGCTGCAAAGTAACTTCAGCTTTTCAGTATTCAGTACGTATTATCTCTTGAACTGTAAGTGACAATGACGTTGGCTCAGGGTTTTCCAGTTCTACCAACTGAAACATGCCTCTCCAGACATGTGCACTGGAGTCATTCAGAAACATTCACCTAGCTGTTTATTTGATACAGATTGTAGCCATGAGACATGAAGTAGCTTGATGTGTCTGCACTGTGTGTAGAGATTTAAAAATTGTGTGTGTCAGCTCCTCTGCAAACCTCTACGGTTACCCACAACTACCCATACCTACTACCCATAACTACTACTTCTCTGCATCGACCATCAGAGATATTTATATACAGAAAATCTTTGGAGAACCGTTTACAGTAATTAACACTGCCCAGTTACTGAGCATAAAACAACAAAGCTAATGGGTCACATAAAATTGGCTCAGTCCTCTTGAGCCAAACTTGTGTTTTGCAGCAGCAAAGATCAAGAGGATTTACCGCATCACGGACGCCACAATGTGGAATGAAAACAGGACTATTTGAAACCTTTCGGACCTCGTTTTAGGTGACCGAAGGGATTTTTGTTTGCTTTATTTGTGCTCTGTCAATTATACAGTTGATATTCCCAATAGACGAGGGGTGCTCGCTCAATTTGTATTTACTAACTGCTAAATCTCGTCTGCAGAAACAGGCAACCATGTGCAATGGAGGCAGAGAGTCTGTGGGTTTTCTTTCCAGACCACGCCAGTTTATTTCACTAATTAGTACACCTTCAACCATACACGGTGAGCTAATGCGTGAAATTAGCTGGTAGGCAGGAATGAGAACATGCAGACTGTCTCCTCCAAGGCTGACTGACTCTGGTCTATAACGTATGGTTGGTTAAGTATGTCTCGACTAATGGCCTTTCTTAGTGAACAAGAAGCTTTTGTGCAATAAGTATTATAAAAAACTGATCAAATGATAGAGTTTGTCAAGGCAGCGTTGCATTAAAAAAACATCCACACACACTCAGAAACACTCTTACCGCCATAAACTCAGCACTGGAGCTGACAAACTGTCTGAAGCAGAGCAAGAAGTTCTCTTCAGTTGGGAGAATCTGGGCCAGCTAGAGAGAGAAATGACGGCAAAATGGGAGTAGTGAGAACACAAGATGGTGGAGTCGATACGCTGTGAGAGAAGACATGAAGACACTGCAAGGGGAGCTTTTTGTCTGTAACGCCTCAGACATAAATAATAGAGAGACATAACCTAAAAAGCACTTAGAATTATTTTTAAAAGAAATCGTGTTTTGGGATGTTCAGACAAAGCTTTTGCATGCAGTTTCATTCCAACAATTGAAAACTAAAACTCATTTGCAGATTTTCCATGTGGACGGTGGATTATTGATATTTCAGAAGCTCTCCTTGCATCTCTTTCACGCTCCAAAAAATGGTAAAATCGAGGGAAAGCAATAAGCTAAACTGACTCTCTACAGAGACTATCATAAAGACTGTATTTATGCATCGATTGGAGTATTGACCAGGCGCCTGAAGCCTCTCACTTGGAATGTATTCCTCCGTCTCTGTGAATTGTCTTTCTTTTTACAACTTTTTCTCACCCACCACTCAAAGCAGAAAACTCAAACTTTTTCTACACTGATATGAAATCAACATTTTTACTGTACCAGATTTTGAAGAGATAGTTCAGGAAATGCACTTATTTAATTTCAAGAATTAGGTGAGACAGGTAACAAAATGCACCTCCCAGCGGCCTCCATGTTACATCTCGTTTCGTTAATCAGTACAAAACGTGTGTGCGGTCGCAGTTTTAAGGAGGTTATGTGTCCAGACCAGTGGAGACTCCAGGATGTCACTCACAGCATGGCCAAGAAATAGTAGCACATCACCGCCGCCAAACCACAAATTGTTTTCAGACAGATATGAGGGATGTGAATGTGATATTACAAAGGGATCAAATGATCTGAAAATATCTTCTCATCTTATTCGACTTGGCAAGAAAGTGAACAAGCGTTTTTTTCCACAAATGGTGTTACATTTCCGAATGGGCTAGGTGTTTCCAGTCTTTATGCTAAGCTAAGATGGCTGTGGCTACATAAATGTGAGCGGTATCAATCTTCTGATGTAACTCTCCACAAGGAAGTAAATAAGTGTATTTCCCCAAATGTCTAACTACTAAATCAAATTTCCAACCCTAATACAAGAGGCACCTTGAAGGCCTTACCTCTGACATCTCAATACGTCCATCTTTGTTCTTGTCGAACTTCTGCATGAACTCCTTCATCTTTTCTCTGAATGTGGGGTTTGTAGGATCCTGAAAGAAACATTTGCACTCAGTACAGGTAAAACATGAATGGTCAGTATGTGTATTTGTGTGTTTAATCTCAAGGTCCTTGAACTCACCAC
Organism: Sciaenops ocellatus; assembly: GCA_033000465.1. Classification (NCBI taxonomy): domain Eukaryota; kingdom Metazoa; phylum Chordata; class Actinopteri; family Sciaenidae; genus Sciaenops; species Sciaenops ocellatus. Next base: position 5,870,129 of record CP136871.1, on the reverse strand, counting down.
CCCTGCTCCTCTCCGGGCCACCTCCAACTCCTTAAAGAAGTTCTCCAGCTCCTTTCCCTCGATGTAGCCATTACCTGCGATGATTGAGACAAACCAAGTTGTTAGTCAGTATTGCAAATGTGGTCACACTGTCAAACAGATCGCAGCATGGCTTGTTTTTTTGGCCGGGTATTGATTCAAACATGAGCCTTTTACCAATAACTCTCTTCCTTCCCCTTTGACTCAATAGATTAGGCTATTGACTGACACAATGCAAACTGATCACTCCTCAAAGACTGTGTGTTCACGGGGGTCGTACGCAAGGAGAAGCTATATATGGAAAATTGCTTTTCTAGCATTTTGAAGGTGATGATCCACAGGCAGCTTCTTTTATTCCACAGAGGTCGATACTGCTTTCAGCGGGGGAGTTTGGCAAATGGGACGAATCAATATGGATAACAGTGCACTGTGACAATTCCTACCTGAATTTGTTTTTTGCAAGATTACCTCGAAAGCAATGATATTTTGTTGTGAGGAACTTTGTGCCATCGTTCAGAAAATCTCATTTTTGCTGCATGCTATCACTCAGTCTAACAGACTAAGTGTCACTTGTGTCATCCTGAGATGATATACGCTGCATTGTTTTGATCCTGTCGTGATAAATTTATCTTGGGGACAATAAAGTTATCTTGTTTCATCCTTACTCCCGCCGTTCTGTTACCCTGACAGTATCTATTCAGAGGACAAATGAGTATGCCCGCTTCACCCAGGTAGTCTGTGAACCTGTGCCAATATTCTATCAACAAGCATGCTGAATGGCTGGACAGATGGCTCCAAACGATGTGACTAGCTGCTTCAATAAAACCCTGGAAGGCAGAGCTGCCTCATTAAACTCCAACAAAGACTATTATGCCATCCAGTTCCTCTGCTCTCCCTCTCGTCTCTCCCCTGTCATCCTCTATCTCCCTCTCCCTATCCAACCAACATCTTAGCGCCTTTGTTCTATCCATAGAACTGTTAGTGTAAGTGTGTGTGGGCATGCATGCATGCATTCCTTAGTGATGTTATCAAAACTCATGAATACGAGCTCTGCCTTTTCAATAAGTGGGACAGTGAAATGCCTTTCTGCTATCGAGCCTGCCTCCTGTGGGTCTTATTGACATTTAGCACTCTGGAGAGAAATGGCCGGCTTGATAATTAAACAGGGTAAGATGTGATTAACTACAAGGCGAATGGCAAAAATGACAATAAAAATAGATTTATGAATATATTATGCTGGAGCGCCGTCATACGTTCCATAAGTGTGTTGATAAATCCATACAACGCATTATATTTGTGCATAAGGGAGCATCTGTTTGTACTGCACTTATTCAAATGTGGGATAAGTACTTTCTGCCCTCAGCACCCTGTGATTTTTTTTTTTCTGTGAAACACTACAGCCTCATTACAGTTTGTCAAGCCTTCATTAAACTGTCTCAAATCCAGTATTGAGTGAGCACACACACTCCTCTGTCACACCGAACATCAGCAGTGCCGCATAAGTGTGCAGATGTAAAGAAAATCACTGCCAGCAGATACATTTTACGGCTGACTTCAACTCGCATCCAGATCATTCAATTTAAATGTCACATAAATCATTCTATGTGTCATAATCGGAGCACTTTTACCATCTTATTTTCTTTTACTTTGGTCTTTCTGAACAAGGACTTGAAGCTTGCATCAAACAGCAAGATAAAAAGTAAAAGTATTTGTCCCCAAATACACATTCTTTGGGATACTGCATCATTTTAGTCCCAGGAGACGTCGGTGGAGACGCCTGTCTTCAACTAGCTCTGATTCTAAAATTCAACCCCAACACAGGGGAACTCCCAAAGTGGCCAGCTGTGCCACATAGGTGCATATTTAAAACCTATATAAAGCGAATTTGCCTTTCAAACGAGAGAGTGGAGCCCTGACTATTCAAATATTTTGTGTTGAGATCACAGCTTGCTCATTCCAGGAGGTAGACTCTGTGGTTTCATATACTAGATAGTTTTACATATCCAGGTTAATAAAAGTAATTGACAGAAAATTTCCTATAATTAGCAAAAAGAAGTGTGGTCGTTTCCTTTTTTTCCCACTGATTGAATCGAAAAAGACCTGACAGAGACCAGAGGAAGGAAGATGAGAGGGACACAGAGCTGCAAGAGACGCAAACCTAGATGAGACTTGATCCGGGGGGCCAACAGGGGAATATGTGGTTTCATCATCTCTGGGTGCATCGCCTCTTGTGTATTTTTATCTGCAACTCAGAGATGTTTACTCAATCTGAGCAAACAAATTAGCTCTCCTTTCTTTCTGCCAAGCGAGAAGACACTCCCAGTAATGAGTGCAGAAATCAAACACTGTAGCCAAATCTGTTGATGCACGCTGGTTGTATTTGATTTGCAAAGTGGCTCGTTGCAAAGCACAATATGTAAAATACCTCTGCAGTAGGGTTTAAAGACCTGGATAGTAGGATTGATAGCCAAAAGAGTAAAATATAACAATTTTTATCTGTACATTAGCTCTTATGGAGAGGCTAAGCTGCTGAGCCCACCCCACCCCACCCAACCAACTCCTCACTCCACCTTGATTTCTCTGTGGAACACATTTCAGCATGTGTGCAGGCGTCAAAACACATAGTTTTAACAATGAATTCCCAGGAGAGCGTGTGTAAAATAAACAGGTGCAACACACACTTGTCTTATTTGCAGGTTTGTTTTAAGAAAGTTGACTGAATGAGCAAGACTGAGGACTTTTTTTTTTTTTTTTTTTTTGTGGTTGTGACTGGCCGCTGTGAGTTCATCAAAAAGGGTTTCATCAGCACTTTCATCAGTTCGCAGCGTGTGCTAATCCACAGAGGACCTTCAAGAGATATTAAAGGTATCAACAGTTCCATAATTAGACTTTCATGACAGAAGTGACAGGCTTGATTTGGTATTTAAAAAAAGGGAATTTGTCCCATGTCATACTGTCCTACCGCAACACTCACACACACACACACACCACACACACACACATAAATGGAGGACTGATGCAAGGCACAGATCAAGACTGAGACTAGTGTGTGTGTGTGTGTGTGTGTGTGTGTGTGTGTGTGTGTATGTATGTGTGTGTGTGTGTGTGTGTGTGTATGTGTGTGTGTGTGTGTGGTTGAGTTAGTGCATGAGACAATTTTCTGTTGACAGGCATCACTTCAATCCATTTCTTATACTGAGCTACTTCCACTGCAGAAAGAGACAGACTGCACTTATTGATGAAACTTTAATAAGCCAGTTTTTTTTTTTTTTTTGATTGGAAACGGAAATCAATGCAACGAGAGTCACTCAGAGGCAATCACTTATCGGACACATGCAAAACTGTCACCGATTGAAGATACTGTAACGCGCAGAAAAGCCTAATTAAATGATGTATCGAATGCAGAATAACACTTTAATTGCATGTTTAAATCAATTTCCCTCCTTTGGATTGGATAATTACAACGTCAGGGTGCGATTCACGGAACCACGAGAGGACTCTCATGGGGGAGCGCACCGTGCGTCCATAAAGCTGAACTGACAGAATCAAGGCTGCATCCATCTAAATATGCAGTTTTACGCACCATTTAGGGCTCATATGAAATGCATACTCATATCTCAGTATGCGGTCTCTTTTAATATGATACTTAAATCATCTGCATGTCCATTTAAATGCATAAAAAATATTAATTGAACTTGGTGTAGAGAGTGGTCCGCGTCAAAAATTTCTTCTTCTTCTGATATCTGGTCGGATATCAACTATATTAAAGAAGGAAATGTCTCTTTTGGATACTTTATTCATCTGGATATTATGATTAATTAAAGACGAAATAGTGCCTTTAATATTCCAAAAATATCATCACAAAATTTAGTTTGCAGAATCATTTAAAACATGGTGTTTCTCTGGTATCTTGATAAGTAAATGACAAACTTTATTCTTTCTGTTAATCTTTTTTCCATGCATTTCATTATGCTCCATTCATTCTGCTGCATTTTGCACCACTCAATTCAGTAATATTTCTTTTGGAATAACTTTGAAAAAAGTCCTACCGTCAGCGTCGAAATGTTTCCAAATGTCGAGGAACTGGGACGCGGTGACCTCGGCCAGGTGCAGGTGAGGAGGTTGCTGTGCTTTATTTGCCATGATGATGCTCTCGTTGGTGCAGCTGCAGAAAAATCCGCTCCTTTAACTTTTTTTCTGTGCCTCTTCTTCAAACACACCCCACACACTGTGGCCCCTGCGCACCGCCCCGCCGCTTTTTAACCCCGGCGAAGGAGCCGCAGCACCGCTGCACCGCCGCTGGGGGCGCGCTGCCACCGACAATATCCATCTGAGTCAGCGTCCGTCCCTGCGCGTGTGTGTGTGTGTGCGTCCGAGATTGATGTAGTTGTGTGATAGGACATTTTGGGCACTGCAGTGGACAGACTGGTGTGTGAGCAGATTGTTTTGTTGTTGCATCATCATGCTATACAGTATATGTGCGTGAGTGTGTGTGTGTGTGTGTGAGAGAGAGAGAGTTTGCACGTGCATGTATGTGAGTTCTCATGTTTCTGTATGCATGCCTGTGTTTCTACATACATCTACATCTGTGTGTGTATCTAAGCGTGCAGCTCCCCGAGCCTGTCTGCCAGTGTGTGAGGCTTCACAGACTTAATTAGAACTCACACACTAATCACATTTCCCACACTGCCTCCAGCAGGCAGTGATTAGCCCACATAATAAATGTAAATTCTGGAAAAAAAGGGGGGGTAAAAAACTTTTTTTTTTCATTAATGGCCAGTCTACTGTGCAGAGGGGCAGGCGAAAGCCACAGATCCTATTAGGAGAATGAGGATGGGGAAAAAAATGTACTCATCTATATTTCTTCAACTCATTTACTGCAAGAGGTGATAATATCCAGGATGAAATAATAAGACTGTAATGAGCAGGAGGGCAAGTATCCCTAGAAGCATTTTCCCAGTGTACGTGAGGAAATCTGCAAAAAGAGAGCTATTCACACATGAAGAATATTAATAATATTTTTCAATTGACACTTTTGAAATCCTGTGAAGAGAACTACGAGCAGGATGTGGTGATTTCACCCTTTGACAGACAGTTTGGAGTTGTAGCAGGAAGGGCACAGGTGGAACTAATAACGCCAAAGATGGCACCTATTAAGTAACCCTGGAACCTCAGCAGGTGTTAATTAATTAGGCCTGTGCTTTTTCTTCCGATAACGTGTCATATGTCTGCTGCAGAAGGTGAACCAATAGTTCAAAAAGCTTTTACTGAAGCTCAGTCAAAACCTACATCATCCTATTTAGCTCAATTCAAATAATTACACTTGCATTATTTTTTTGGCCACTTGGGGGCAGCGGAACAAGCTATGTAAACACAAAATCCATCCATTTTCCATAACCACTTTACCTCATCAGGGTGGTGAGGGACTGCGTCCACTCCCAGCTGGCATTGTGCGAGGGCGGGGTACACCCTAGACAAGTCGCCAGTTTATAAACACAACGTTGACATATTAAAGGTCCAGTGTGTACAATATAGTGGCATCTAGTGGTGAACTTTCACATTGCAACCAACTGAAAACCCGTCACCTCCCCATCTCGGTTCAAGCATGAAGTAAACAACCTCGAAATTATTAAATAAATATTTAATAATTGCAAATAACGCAAAAGGTCCTATGTAGAGCCAGTGTTTGGTTTGTCCCTTCTGGGCTGCTGTAGAAACAAAGTGGTTCAAAATGGAGGACTCCATGGAAGAGGACCCGCTCCCTCTGTAGATATAAAAGTCTCATTCTAAGGTAACATGAACAACAATAACAATTCTTATTTTCAGGTGATTTTACACTCAGTGTTACACACTGGACCTTCAATGCTCTTCCTTTAGTTCTGTTTTTGCTGTTCACTGAGCAGCCACCTCAGCCAATGAAGCCAACACTAAAGTGCCAAAAAAACTGCAGTTCCTTAAACGTCCACTTGAGGCTGGCACCAGAAGTGATTCAGTCTCCATAAGCTCCCATGTTAATATCCAACTTCACAGCAGAAATAAACATAAATTGTATAAATCACTGTGTAGAAACTGATACTTTTTGCAGTTTAGCGCCCCCCAGTTGTAATGTTGTGATGTTTATTTCTGCTGTGAAGTTGGACATTTTAACATAGGGGCTTATGGAGACTTCCAGAACCAGCTTCAAGTGGACGTTAAAAGGAAATTTGGTCCCTATAGCTAATTTCCCTGTTCGTTACAACTGTACTGAGGGTGAATTTTTATAGAACTCACCTGTTCAAATTATATTAAGGCTTAAAGTTATGCAGAATTAAGGGCGTGGCTGATTTGATTGACAGTTGGGTGCCATCACAGGTGGCTAGTCTCAGTGACCAGGCTTTATGCAGCCCTCAGCTCAGTGTAAAAGAAACCTGAAAATAATAATTATGTTTTTGTTGGCTGACAATGAAACTTTTGTATCTTGACCACCATGCTGAACGGCCATGTTTCTGCAGTATAGCCCAGAATGGACAAACTGAACACTGGTTCTGGAAAGGGCCTTTCGGAGAGAGGTGAGATGAGGCGTTGTCGGTAAATCCTTCACACTGGTACTTTAACTCACAGAGATCAGAGTGTTACCCTCTATTTGCTATTTCCCAAAATGTTGCAAATAATAAGTTTGACAGTTTGAGTACTGGGTGGTTTTCAGTCATGTCATCATATCACCACTCTGACACTATGGTGGCTGTTAATATTTGCATTTTCAGTGTCATAATTCAAGGTTACCACAGTACTTAAACTGGGGCTTACTGTGGGCAAATAATTAAGATGATCCACCCAAGTTGGCACCATCATGCTTATAGATGCACTGTTGAACTTGACCTGTCAAGTCTCCTCAGAGGTGGAGCAGTAATTTTCCAGATCCACCCTGCTGGTATAGCGCTGCTGACACGCCGCTGGCAGCCGACTCCCTTTGGAGGCAGCGTGTGAAAGTCAGCAGAGACATTCCCTCACCAACGCTATTTCTTAGTCTTGTAAATGTCACATTCACTAACAGGAGGACTGCTGTCTCATAGACTGTGTAGACTCAGGTACATGACAGCATATAAGAACAGCAGAGAAAAAAAGACAGAGCTTGTGTGTGACAGTGTTTAAGAGTGTAAACTCAGCAGAGCTGTCCTGCTCTATTTCCTCAGCTTCTCTTTTCACCCCATAATAATCAATAGCGGCCTCTGGGCTCTGTTGGCACGGCGACAACAGATAGATCAACATTACATTACAGACGAGGCCTGTCGCCAGCCTGCGGGGACTCAAGCACACTTCATTCTCCTCTCTTATTCTCTTTGCTCACTCCTATCGTCTGTCATTATTTGTGTGTCCCGTCTCCCACTTCCCTCCATTCAAAGCAGAGAGCCTGCTATTTGCATCCTTCATGCATATCGTCATGGACGTCTCACTTTTCACTCTGAAGCTGGGTTGTTAGGCATCTGTGTGACTTTGTGCAAATTCAATCCAACCCCAGTTTAGGTCTTGTGTTTGTGTTGTCGTGAGCTGCCTCGCTTCATTTGTATTAATATTTCAGCTCCACAGTGGGCTGCACCCTCTACATGCTGTATGTAGATGAATTATGTAACGGGAAAAAGAGCAGCCATTTCCACTTCATCTCAATCTCACGGCGTTTTCATCAGTCTGAGGTGTGTTTGAAAGTGAAGGATTGAGCGAGTGAGGCTGGATGGCGTTAATGAGGTGTGTGTGATCTTACTGATTTTCACAGATATCTCCCTGTTCACTGATCATCATTATCACTGACAGTGGGAGAGCTCCAATCGTCCGTGACATCCAAGAAAACACCACTCCTCCAAATGTCATGTGTCAAATTTTTATTCAACAGCAGCTACATTTGCATGAATAAATTGTTTTTAAATCAATAGAGACATATTAAGTTTGTCTTGTAAATAGATTCTGACCTGAGACCTGGAAACATACAATTTATAGTGTTATTCAGTTTAATAAATACAAACGTGTGGAAGACAAACCAACCAAAACACAGGAAAATAGCCAACGTGGTAGTGCATGTTAAAATGAATTAAAATGTATGTAAGTTTCCCTGTTTATTCTGTAAGGAACACTTTTACATTTCAGAGTGGAATTCCCCTTTAAGACTTCCATTAACATCTTGATGATGGTCGAAGAGGTAGACTGCTGATGTGGGATTTTCAGCTCTAATGAATGAGACGGTCAAGGAAACCTGGCAGGAGACTCCAAGATCAGCGCTGAGAAGATTGAAAACTGCGGGCCCAGTTTTCATTATTATAGCCCTCTCTGATATTACAGTGGCGTGGTCTCTTGGGGTACAAAGAAGCTCTTCATACATCACCACTGCTTGACCAGTTTAGCCTTTTTTTTAAAATTCATTCAGATTATATTGTATTGTATTTTTTATAGCAATTCATTAGTTTGTGATGTATAAATCCACGTCTACAAAGATCACTAAAACTCTACACTCCTGGACAGCCTTTCCTTTTCAATAGAGATCCAACAAGGATTACATTACCATTTTGTCATACTTTTTTAATCAATAAATATATATTTAGATAGTTAAAATAATTAATTTGTCTACTTCAAAAATAAACATTAATATACCCACTTTGATTTAGAGCAAAAATATTGCAAAATATAGGAAAGCAGGTCTCAATGATCCTGTTCGATCACAATTATTCTCTCTGATTAGCAGCTATTATTATGTGGATTAACAATCTAATTCCCCTGCTGGAGAAGTAACGATCTGTTCCCTCTAGCTCTGCACCATCTTGTCAAGGCGAACGCATAAGTGCACAGTGTCCTCTGAATACATCTTAAGCTAGTACATGATGCATTCATAGGTGGTAGTTGTATATATTTGTCTCGCTGAAGGCAAATAAGACGTATAGCGTGTATTCGCGTATAAAAGGACGCTATCATCCCAGTGTATCTAAAGATTTCATGTGTCTATTAGTGTTCATTAGCATAAATTGAGCATAACATTGTCTTATTCATTATGTTGTTTAGATGCACTCAGATATGCAGTTTCAGCAATCAGAGAGGTCTTTTTGTTTGCTACCACTCCAGCACTATAAACCAACCTTGTAGTAATAATGCAGGATAGAAATACATACCAGTAGGGGATGTACAAAAACCACAGCTGTATCCCTATACAATTATTGATCCATGATCTGGGATATATGAGAACATGGTCATTTTAAATAAGGGAATGGTATACTGTAATCATGAATTATGATTCAAACACACAACAAAGGTCAACATGTCAGTCGTTAGTTGTCACATTTAAAATGCCTGTTGTTAAAGAACGACTTAACACCACATGGAAGAAGATGTGAACTCCTGAGTGTGTCAGTACACTGTGACATCACTGCCGGGTGTGGTTACACACACCAAGCCACTGACAGTATGATTAGCGGACAGAGCTTTTGGGTCTGTGAAGCGAAGCCAATGCAGATGTTTCTTAAACCTGTATTCTTTCTGATGGCCAGCAGGGGGCAGCACAATTGACTGCAACAATAAGGTCTGACTGTATTGAGTCTTATGTGGAAATTACCCTCCTTCTCACATGATTTATAATTACCAGAGCAAACAGTTTCCTTGTGAGTTTATGGGCTTGAATCTATAGTTTCTTCCTCCATACAGCATGATATTCATTTTGTAAATTTGATCCTGGTTAGAGTAAAATAGAAGATGAAGTAGGGTATGTTTCAGAGCGTTGCTAAACTGTTTAACCATCTAACTAGGCTGTGCTGATCAAGTTGATCAATATTTTGTTACTGCATTGCCTATTTCTTGCCTCAAGTGTTTTCAGAAACATATTTTAGTGTCTTTTTAGCTGTAATACGAGAACTTTTGTGACCAGGCAGACCGCCATTTTCTCCTGCTTGCCAGTCAAAACCAAGCACAGCCCAACTCGTCACCAACCACCTCCACGCTCTCTTATAAACACAGTCACCTCTCGTTCAAATATGGCTTCCAAACTGTTGCTGACAAAACTGCTGAGCGGTGGGTTTACGCCTAGACACCAACCAAAGGCAACAGTGATGCTCGCGAAGGTTCTTTCAGCGAAACACGCTTGAAACTTTCAACCAGAGAGGGCAGTGAAACTGTCAGAATCAAAACAAATATAGCTTTTGATTAAATATTTTAAATTAATGGCTAACTGGCTAGTCATTGCTCTTTCAATTTTAGATACCATTACACCTCCGAAGGACAAATTTAGCAAGCTCTCAGGATTATATACTATAAGGACTGGATCCAGGCAAACGTTTGTTGGTGACAATCTTACTGTGATAGCAGGGAATAGCAAACAGGACATATATATTCATCAAATACCGTGGGCAATTTCCAGCTATCACAAGTGTCTCTAAGAGGTATACTGACATTCTCAACATTTTTTTCTTTACTCTGCTCTCTACCTCGAAAACTTCATTCCCAACACCCTGTTAACACGGTCAACCATGACAGCCAGTACAATAACCCTAAGAAAAACAACTTATCAACACCAACTTGACCAGTTCACCACTTAAAAATACCTTTTACCTTTTGTTAAGTTACGATTAGTCACCAACAATTTTTGTTTTGTTTTTTTGTCTGCAGATTTCAGGTGAAGCTGTTAGAGCTTGGCGATGAGGTTACTGACGAGCTTCTGGAGGTCCTGGGTTCGGAGTTCGGTGGTCCTCAGCACCTCCTTGTGGTTTGCCTTATCGTTGCTGTCGTAATCTGTCACGACCTTGTTGGTGATGAGAGACAGGCCCAAGACACGCAAGCCACAGTGACGAGCCACCACCACCTCTGGCACCGTGCTCATACCTAGATAGGGGGAAGAAGTCAACTACATATATAAAAGGCTCATTCTAAGGTAACAAAAATATAACAATTCTTATTTTCAGGTGATTATACGCTAATGAAAACATCATTTCGAATATTATACTCCATTTCTTCCATACTAAATCACTGGACCTTTAACCTGAAGACAACTGTAACGGATACAAACTTGGTCAGGGAACTGTAGGGGTGTAATGCAAATCTACTGACTATATCTGTATTTTTATCTGTTTACGTGACAAAAATGTTCTTAGTACTTCCTGTTGTAGATGTACTGTACAGAGACTTTCCCAGATCAGTATCCCTTTAAGTGAGCATGAGGGAGCTGTACTAACCCACGGCATCAGCCCCCAGCTTCTGCAGGAGTTTGCACTCTGCAATGGTCTCATATGTCGGTCCAGCCAGCATGCAGTAAACCCCTTCCTGCAGGAAGCTGTCGCAGCTCTGCTCCTTTGCTGTTTCCCTGGCCAGAGCCCTCAAGTCACGATCGTACGCGTCCGACATGCATGGGAAACGCACTCCAAACCTGGGGAGAGATTAAAAGAATGATAAAAGTAGTGCAGATGTCAACAAGTTTCAGTTTAATAGTCATGCCTCGGTGTTTCTGCTGTACCTGTTGTCATTGTGCCCACAGAGCGGGTTCTGCCCTGCGAAACCTGGCATGTTGATGTGATCCTTAATGAGCATGATGTCTCCCACGTCGAAGCTGCCGTTCAGTCCCCCCGCTGCATTTGTCACGATCAGAGTCTTCACGCCTAGCAGGAAGAAGACTCGCACCGGGTACGTCACCTGGAGTGACAAACATGCTTCAGAGACAGATACTGTCATTCGCTTATTGCTCTGACTTTTATTAAAATATTACAAAGGGGAGTTACAAGATGGGGGTCACCGGGGAACAACAGACGGGAAAACACATCACATGAGAAGCCAATATTTTCTTCTGCATTCGCTGTAGGGTTTTTATTACTGTGGGTCCTTGTTGAACTGTGCATGTCTGAAACACTTTTGACTCTGTGCTAACCTTTATAGGGCAGCTGATGGCCTGTAAATGACTGTTGTTACTTCTCGCTGCAGTCACATTTGGAAATTACTTTTTCTATGTCACATTTCTCTACAGCTTGAATTGCCTGTTAAAGTGTTTTGCTAGTTACTGCAGAAATGTTCTCTCGAGCACCCCGGTTTCTTGATAAGGTCAGCGCCGTCATTTCGGAACATTGGCCTGTTTGATATGAGTTTTGCATATAACAGTGAACTGTGTTGAAATGTAAGCATAGCAAGACTGCACGTAGTTCAACTGAAGCAGGAAGCTCTTCATGATGAGTTGACTTTCCTGAACTATTATGTGGCAATACATTTTTGCCAGCTGTAAGCTACTTTCCAGTCAAATTTGCCCAAGTACATGTTAAAGAGTACACAGCCACACTAGTAGCACACTAGACACCTTGAGCTAAATGCTAAGGTCAGCATGCTAACATGCTCACAATGGAAATACTAATGTGTTCATGTTAAGCATTTAGGTGCTTGTGTTTAGCATTTACATGTAGGTGTAATGTGTTAAATCTAGAATAGAAAATTTAAAATTCTTCTCCTCACATACAAAGCTCTGCATGGTCAGGCACCATCATATCTAAAAGAGCTCATAGTACCTTACTACCCCTCTAGAACGCTGCGCTCTCAGAATGCTGGGTTCCTTGTGGTTCCTATCATCTCCAAAAGTAGACTGGGAGCCAGAGCTTTCAGCTATCAAGCTCCTCTTCTGTGGAACAAACTACCATTTTGGGTTCGGGAGGCAGACACGGTCAACACTTTTAAGGTAAGTTAGGGCTGGCTCAGGCCATCCCTTAGTTATGCTGCTATAGGACTAGACTGCACTCCTCTGCCTCTCTCTCTCTCTCCCTTTCTCTCTCTGTCTCTTTCTCTCTTGCTGAGCACGCTGCTACTGTGCATCTGTCACCCCCCCCTCTCTATCTGCCCCTTTCTATCTTTAACTCAACCGGTCGCGGTGGATGACCGTCAACCAATGAGCTTGGGTCTGCCCGAGGTTTCTGCCTGTTAAAAGGAAGTTTTTCCTCGCCACCGTCGCCAAGTGCTTGCTCATGGTGGAACTGTTGGGTCTTTGTAAATAATATTATAAAGAGTACGGTCTAGACCTGCTCTGTATGGAAAGTGTCAAGAGATAACTTTTGTTATGAAATGGCACTATATAAATAATGTTGAATTGAACTGAATTGAATTGCAACCATCTTAGTTTAGTGTGTTAGCATGCTAATGGTGGCTCTAATAATGCAGGTATTTGGTTATAAAGCAAATTTAAAAATGTTAGTTGCGGGCTAACCGAACACGCCACCGTCAAACTGACATTGCTACCCACAGAGCTAACAGCTAATTCACATCTCTGTTCAGTTTTTTTAAACACGGTTCAAAGTCTAGCTCAACTCCCTGGAGAAGCATATTCGTAACACACATTGTGTGCTGAAACTTTACCTCACGTGGCTTTCGGCCTGAGTCAACTATTTTTCAGTTTAGTTCAGTTCATGGTGATTCAACTCGAGGCATTTCATGCAGTAAATCACTGTCTAAAGGCCTAACTGTATACAGGAGGGTCATAATGCATCTGGCTTTTCATTACTGTATGTATGAAACTGGATTTTATGATGGCACATCACAGCTGGTAATAAAATAAACAAAAGCAGAATACAGTGTTTCCTCAGGCCAAAGGCCAGTCCCGCTATGTCACACTGTTTGGTTTTCCTACTGTCATCACGATTCTGCAGCTGATCATTCAACACACATAGTAAATTGTTAGCCAAAGATGTGCTTTGAGCTTTCATACTCTGGTCCAAAGACAACTAGAAGACACCAAGTTTACACAACTTTATGTTATAAAATCATAAAATCATCATCACTCTGAGGATGACATAAAAGTGTCTCTGAGAGCAGTTTCCCAGAAAGAGTGTATAAAAGTTAGATATAAATTCTAGTTACGAATACTGTATCTACTAAGCTAATGTTATTATTGAAGCTGAGATGTGACACAGTATTAATCCAGTGTCTAGTACAGAGCCTCCCTCCGTGACAAGAATAACAAAGGAAGTGTTAAAGATTAGGCCTACAACTACAAAAGCTGTGAATGTTTTTCTCAAAGTCAAACACAAAGTCAGAGTTTAAACTGCCAGCTTTTGTTCAGTTATCCTGTATATAGTATATCATTTGCATCAGCAAGGTTTCAAAATGTAGAAGGGAGTTGGCTTGTGACAGAAACTGAGACACAAAGCTGCACAAGGCAACTGAGAGTAGTCAGAAAAGGATATGTCTGAATCGCTGCACTGCCGGATGCTCACATGGATATCATTTAAATTTCAATAGCAATACCTACTGGATGGATTACCATGAAATCTGGTATCAATCATCCCCTGACTTGTACTTTTATGGCACCATCAGATCAAACTTTTACAGACATTTATGGTTCATGCAATTGTACCGACTCTGGTGATTAGTCATCTAGACAAAACCTCATCGGTTGCTTATTTTGTCTCGCACTGGCATTTCCTGGTTGTACATGCAACTGTTCATAAAGTCACGAGTGCTGCAGCTTGACTGGCTGTCTTGAATTTTTGGATCGGTCACCAGGTATCCCAACATGCCGAGTGCAACCAATTAGTTGCTTCCCTTAGGCAGGGAAGTCAGCAGACAGGTTAAGCGACATGCCGCTTGTTTGAAAAAAGCTTGCCCTGATTCTGTTTTTAGGAAGTTTCACAATGGTGGAACTATCCATAATGTGTCTGGACAATTCTCGCACTCCATTCGCTAGAGTTCGCTTGCTTGCTGTATGTTTGGAAGTGATGAGACAATCAACTATCTTCCTCCAGTATGACTGAAAACACTTTTAAAGATCCGGTGTGTAGGATTTAGTGGCATCTAGTGGTGTAGTTGCTGATTTGCTGATTGCAACCCCGTCACCTCTCCCGTTCCTTCCTAGCGTGAAGGAGAAACTAGGTTGGCTGCAAAAAATGTGAAAGTCCTATCTAGAGCGAGTGTTTGGTTTGTTCCTTCTGAACTACTAAAACATGGTGATAGATTGCGTGGAAGAGGCATATTATATTCCATTTCTGCCATGCTCTGTAAATACTATAACTTACCGTTTGTATGTTGTAGCCCTCGTAGAAGTGGAATCTCCCCTGCATGCAGACGCACTCACGGCCCTGCAGCTTCCCGAACACCAGCTGACCGGCATGGCCCTCCACTGCACAGCACAGCACAGCACACATACAGTATGAGCAGCTGCTAGCATGCTTATGTACGGTTTCCAAACATTTATAATACATTTAAGATGCCAGAGACAACTTACCAGTGCTGATGGGAAAACTTGGAATGTCTTTATACTGGAACACATTCTTGTCAGTCATCAGGTCAGCCAGACCGCCGAGGCCTGAACCACAGATTATGGCCACTTTAGGACGCTGCTTTGTGTGGTCAAGTAGCCAGTCTGCTGTCTCCTTATACTGTTCATAACTGTGTGAAAGTAAGAGAAAAAATAACTAGTGTCAAATATGATTAACTGTAGCTCCAGAAGTGATAAATCAGTTCGATATTTCTATGATAATTATTGCCATAACATCATCAGGGGGGAATAAACACCATAAATACTAATGAACATCAGTCTCATGTTTAAAATTAAGAGCAAGTAGTAATAACTAAATTCCAGTTAATGTGAAGGAAACATACAGCACTGCCTCTTTTAATAAAAACATGAGTAAGATCAGTAAGAAGACTGAATAAAAAGTGTGCGGTAATGTAATACAACAGGTATTTTTTGAGAGTGCAAAGCAGCAGAGGAAAGAACAGGACAAATAACATCATAGTAATTATATAATTATACTTTAATTACAATAATTACATTGTGTAATTTGTGCAAATAAAGTCTACATGAGGTTTTACAGTCTTACTGGATTATTCAACCTGCATGACTTCCTTGTCATGATGGAAAATCAACTTTCTGAAACTCACGTCAGTGCTCAGTGAATGTTAAATCCCAAAGTTTAAGTATCAGCAGGAGGCTGAAATGCAGGAATAAAAGCACACAGAAAGGCACACTTGTAAAAATAAGAATAAATAATATATTGTGCAACACACTTGTGGAGTTTTAACTTATTTTAAGTGTACCAAGCAAATTATTATTCGGGGATGCTGATTTGATTGGAAATGCCTCGAGGTGCTAAATTATAGTAATTCTGGATATAAATCTGGTCATACAGCCATAATGTGGCTAATGTTCCCTTATGCTTCGAGCCTTGTTATTAAAACACGATGACACTTCAAGGCTGCAGCCTTTACCAGACCAATCTGCAGCAGAGCCAGGGCCTGATGAGTTTGAGCACATTTTCAAGCTGCCATTCGTGATGACATCAGACCAGCCTTGGGTGTTCAGTCTACTCACGTTTCCCCTTGTTTTCTTATTTAAGATCAAGACGGAGCCGTGGAATCTTTCATTACATATGTGCCTGTGACAGGGTAAACGAGGTGACAAGCTATCTGAGGTGAGTCATTCAAACTTTAATACAATAATATGTCCATGTTCATAATTTGCATACACGTAACCCTTTGTTCTCTACAGGCAACTGTGACACAGTCATCACAGTTGTATGGCTGCCGTTACAGGCCTGTCACTTGCAGAAGTTGCTCTTCAGGCAGTTCTTCAGCAGCATTTCAAACAAAGGCACACAGTTAGGCATACCGACTCCTGTATTTTTCTGTTGTTCTGTTGATGTGTCATTCATAAACACATTCTTTGCCAATAGAAGATAGATAATGAATGACAACAATCCAGGTTATCTAACCTGACATATGAAAAACAGGTTGCTGTTGCTGTTTTTTAATGCATGAGAGGCATCGGCAGGGCGGTGCCGTGTGTAACCATAAACACATGATGACATTTAATGTGTCTGTACTTTAGCTGTAATGTTTAATATGAGCTGCAGTGAATAAAGGAGGAGAAATTCGTCAACTAGGCTGAACTGAACATTAACAACTGAGCAAAGTGTCCAAACAATGATCATCTCTGCCCCCTTTTCAGTAAAGAATAAATGTCTGACGGATCAAACAGAAGACCATCTTGTTATTTGTTTGTATTTTGTTTACACAAAACTGATACCAGCTACTTTTTTTTCATTTTATGATATTTAACAGGAGCTGTAAATGTAATATACTTCCTGGAAGATATAATACATGTTATTAATGTAAATAAATAGAAACTGATGCAGTTACAAAAGCTAAGTTAAAGCTAAGTTAAACTGTTCCAATCAAAAGGCATCAGCACAATTTTATAATTATTTCAAGAATATGACCATTTTAACTAGTTTGTCTCTTAGTACTAGACCCTATTAATATAAATATTCAGTTACTACATGTTTGACGAGTCGAAACAATAATCACCATTGTCCCTTTGTATTAAAGAAACGAAATGATGCATCAAATAGAATACCATCTTGTTATTTCTGTTTTCCTCAATGACACTATAAAGAATGGACATAGCATGAGCGACATCGTCTGTACGTTTCTGAAGCGTCGTTTTGGAACAACTTTAAGCCTTAATACAATTAGAACCAGGCTGTAAACGTGTTTTTTTCTGCTGTGAAGTTGGACGTTTTAATATGGGGGCTCATGGAGACTGACTCACTTCTGCAGCCAGCCTCAAGTGGCCGCTCGAGGAATTACAGTTTTTAGCACTTTTAGCTAACACTGTCCTACCTTCCTTCCAATCAACAGGCATCAGGACAATTTTAACTATTTCAAGATCATGAAACTCTGAACTTGTATTTTCTTTTAGTAGGCTAATAGACCCCTGGAAAAAATCATGTCTAATGATTATGCAGGTCACGCACATGTAGACACAGTCTGTGTTATGTAAGAGGTTTAATTAACCTCTTAGAGAGCAGGAGGTTCAGCTCGTGGGCTCTCCTCCTCTCTCTGGCTCTCGCGGACGGGACCCCTCCAGCTGCGCGCGTGGAGCTGTCCGTGGTGCTGCCAGAACTTTGTATGAGTGTTTTATGAGAGGTGTGTGTGTGTGTGTGTGCGTGTGTGTACACACTGGGCCGGCCTCCAGGAACTCAACTCCACACTACACAAACAGCCCTGAACTGGCTTCCAGTTCGACTGTTTTTTTGTCGAGGGAGCAGCCAGAAGCACAATTAACTTAAAGAATGTCACTTGTTAGGCAAAGCACAGGAAGCTGACAGATAGTGACATCACTGAGCACTCCACGTCAGAGGTGCATCCTGAGAGGAAAGCCCCCGATAGGCTGCTAATCCTCGGGATAACGCGTCCATGTTACTGTCTCCATGGCTCCCCTGCACGGCAATCAAACAGCTCGGTACATATAATAAACCTGCATGATTACACCACCGGATATCCTTGGGTATAATTAGGGGGCCGCCCTGACAGCTCATCTCACACCGGCACACCACCACCAGCCTCGTCGGTCTTACCTGCACTGGCTGGAGGACGCTGCGTCCATATCTGCTGAGGACTTTATATCTTCGGACAGGACGTTGTTGTGTCGCCTGTCACAAGCCGCTTCGCGCTGATGGAGATTCTGGCTGCGAGTTGACGGAGCGTCGGAGGAGGAGGACGCGCCTACGTCACGGCGTACAGGGGCCAAAAAAAAGGGGGGGCGGGGTTAACGACGCCACTACAGCCGCTTCCTTTGAAATAAGGGCTAAATCCGATTTTCCACCAGGATGGGCAGCTCAGTGAGCCGTTCAGTGGGAAGTCCGAGGCTGGGAACACAGGGAGAAAGAATGAGAGAGCAACACACACACACAGAGAGAGAGAGAGAGAGAGAGAGAGAGAGACGGGGCAGAAAGGTGTGGGAATTAACACCTTTCTGATGCTCATTAAACACTTAGAACAGGAACAAATGTTGTTACAAGGCACCTCAAATCAGCCAGGTAGCTCTGCAGGATGTGTGCCTGAAGTGACGTGTTGTACAAATAGTCTCTCTCTCTCTCTCTCTCTCTCTCACACACACACACACACACACACACACACACAACTATTCAAAGAGCTGACTCATGGGTTAAAAGGACAGAACGAAAGTGACAGAGAAACACAGCTATATAACTATAACTACATCTGACTATAAACCTATAAGCCAAGAGAACCGTAATGACCCTAAATAAACTCTTTAGATGCCAACAGTAACCTGAACTGTGGTGCACAGTGTCGTAAAATTATAATTTCACTTTAACTAACAGACGTAATGATTGACATCTTTCACTATGATTGTACCTGAATGATGATATGTGGCAATTAAACTGAGCTGAATTGAGTATATTCAAGGGTGGAGGACACTTTCGTCATGTCATGGCCTCATTAAGGGAGTTAAAAGTGCGTAGTTTACTGTAATCAATCGTTTCCACTTGTCACAAAACAACACTGTCACAAAATAATTCTTCCTCCTTCCTAGAATTTTATATGATATCTAAACAGGAGCAACATGTAACACTGGTCAAATAAACAAATATACTACATCAAGAACAAAAGTATTTCTGGCATTTCTTGTATTAATGGTGACCGTCTTTCAGCCAACCTGTCTGTTTTCAACTGGAACGACATTTTTCACCCTGTTGCTCCAGTCTGTTATGCTGGAGGGCTGTGGCTTTAACCAGGAAGTTGTAATTGCTATATTGGCTATTAAAAGCAGTCAGGTCCCTGTCTGTCATAATATCAGGGGGTGTACCTTGTATGTAAAGTGCTGGATCTAAAGTAAAGTTAATAACCAAAACATTTTTTATCTCCTTTATATAATATATATGAGATTCTTCCAGATATCTAAGATCACTCATTTTTATAGGTAATAGATGGAGTGTTAAAACACCTCATTTTAATGTTCCAATCAGATTCTCTCCATGATGGGCTGCTAGTTATTTTCTTGTTCGTCTGTTATATTAATACTTGCTTGAAGCCAGTATTTTTAAATCAAGTATATTTAAATGCAGCTAGTTTTAGTTCAACAAGAAAATACAGAATAAAGAATTGTGTTCCTTATGCGGAGAAAGCTTTGAAAGAGCAGAGTGTTGACCTTATTTAAATTTCACTTCATTACTATTCTATTCACTGACACTCAGCAATGAGACAGAATATATTTAACAAAAAATGATGAAATGTTTCAGTCACAAAGAAAAAAAAAAACCCCACAAATGGGGGCCTTGTGGGAAAAAATATTTTCCAGCCGTGATCGGGGTCAAAATGTCTGTACTTGGAGTAAAGAAGAAGATTAAGTAGATTCTCTAAGATATCAGTCCAAATATGTATGAACACAATCAGTCAGGATAAATAAGTGGATTTGTGAAGCGGTAGATTAAATCAGAAATTCCTGCCCTGTCATCATGCTCACTGGGCTTTCAAATCCCTTTTGTAGTCCCACTTGCCCTTATAATGACCCTCTTAAACACACACACACACACACACACACACACACACACACACACACACACACACACGGGCTTCAATTAGTGTTGGTTTTGTGCTATGTGTGTAAGAGGGAGCCAGAGTGTGCATGTGATACTTGATAATATCACATCTGTTGCTTGATTATAAGAGATCATGGATTTTCACTAAATATTAGACTTTCCAATATCTGTGATGAAACATGTCTTACATTTAGTGATACAAAAGAAGCTGCTTTTATTTGACTGGGGGTCAGAAATGTTTCTAGAAACAAAGTTAAACTCACATAAATAAATTGACACAAATACATTTATATTATTTGTTTCTGTTTGTGGTTACTTACTTCTACTCCACTAAACAATAGGGAGGGAAGTACATTTTGCTTCCCTCCCCAAAATATACTTCTCTCTCCAATGTTTAGTAGAACCACAAACAGAAACAAATAATACAAATGTATTTTCTTCATCTTTTATGTCTGATTTGTTTCTGTTCTGACCCCCAGTCAAAAGAAAGCAGCCTGAGGGAGTTAATTGTGGGTAGTTTGCTTGGTTAATTTTATTTTGCAGATTAAGTTTTTACATATGGGTCAAATGTGTTTTGTTTATGTGAGTGTGTGTTTGTATGAATGCATGATTTCTTTAATAAAGTTATGTAAAAAAGGAACTAATATAGATGATCTCTCACCGGGGAAATTCACTTGTTAGAACAGCTCACAGAACACAAAGAAAAAACTCGTTGAAATATATAGAAGAAAAGATATACTTGAAATAGAAAAAAATAAAATAGCAAATAAAATAAAAAAGTATACACTATATACACCTTTCAAGTAAATATGCATGTTGGAGCATTTCATGCACACAAACACGCAGTCTATATATATATAACAGTGCTGCATTAAGTCATGCTGGTCTTAAAGAGTCAAGTATTCTATGGTGCTATCCAAAATAAGATGGATTATTTTGAGAAATGATTAAACAACATTTATTAAAAATCCTGCAGCCAGTTTCCCCCCCCCCACCACCTCGTTTTTAAATGCAGGAGCCGCGAGCCAATCAGAAGACAGTTTACTGGGAGCTCGTTGGGGTGCGTTGCCACGGCAACATACCACAACGAAGTGGACTGGATGGCGTGAGAGTTTCAGCGTCTATCCGCCGTTTATTCACCTACAGAGCGGTAATACTTACTTTTGTATTGTCCGTGTACAAAGACAACATGTGTAGTTGAGTTTACTTTCATGTTAAATCACGGAAGAGACGTTTTTATAATATATAATAGGGTATTTTCTAGAGAGAGGGAGCTAATAATAATCATGTTTAGGTGTAATTCTAATTCGAGGTGATATAATTACGCATAACTGGTTTATTTTAAAGTAGTTAAGTAGCTATATTTGCACGATATAACTTATATATAAACTTCATATGACTTTCCTCACGTTTGGGAGCTAACAGCTACATATGGACGTTAACGTTACGTTAGCTTCCTAACGTTCAAAGTTAGTAAAACAAAAAAACAAAAAACAAAAAAAAAAATGGACACTTTGGTTCATTAGCTCTATCTTTTTTTTTTGCAGGTTTGTCTTCATGACACGTCCAAAATGACAGCAAAGAAGAACTGTAAAGTTGTTCTGGAGGACAAGCCAAGAAGGGTGAGGTTATCATGTCATGTAACAGTTTGTTACAAGCATCCAGCTGAGATTAATTATTTAATTTCTCATGAATGAACAGAGGGGCACAATTTCCTGTGAGCTGTGCATATTTTGGACACGGTCCCGTTCCTTTACAGAGAAAAGCTGCTTCAAATGACATATCGTTCCAATAATTATCTTGGCCTCTTAAAGGGGACAAAAATCAATATGTGACTGCAGTGTTTTTGTTGAAATGACCACAGCTCAGCAAATGTTAAGTCTCTTCCCCCTCTGTAGGTGTGAAGAGTAGGAATATGTTTGCACTGATTTTTCTCAGGTCTAAATGATGTCCCAGCGTCCCAGTAGACCTTTTTCACAGCAGCCATTTTGACATGAAATAGTAGGGTCAACGCAGGTGTTTATAATGATACTAATTAAGGATGTGCCCCATTTAGTGCAGCAGAGCCATTCCAGTGAGCCAACATGGACAACAGCAGCACCCTGACTCTGTTTGACCTGAATGGTAGAGAGCCTTAATTAGTATCTTTGGTAACACCTGTGTTTACCTGCTATTTCATGTCAAAATCGCTGCTGTGAAAAAGATCTATTAAGCCCACCTTTTTACAAAAAAAAAAAAAAGTTTTAAAGGTCCAGTGTCCAATTTAGTGGGCTCCATTTACAGAATATGGCAGACTATATTTTCAAGCACCACAAATAAGTAAAAGTCATGTTTTTGTTACTTTAGAACAGGGATGTCCAAAGTACGGCCCAGGGGCCAATCAAGGGCCCGCGGTCAGATTTCATGCGGCACGAAGCTTCATTTTTATAATGTACTATTTATGGCCTGCTAGGATTGTCAGATACTGTATAGCTGGAAGATTTGGCTTCTTTGGTTGACATAACGAAGCTTTTGAACCTTTAAGGTCATAACTGCCTGTAGATGTGACACAAAATATTACTTTCTGAATGATTTTGTTAAAGAGAAGAGCAAGAGTGATATGTTTTAAACTTAAATGTTAACAGACTTTGCATTACTCATAAGTCATGTTTAGATTTGTATCAACTTCATGCAAGTTTAACGTGTTCCATACAATTTATTCAGTGTTATCTGACTCCAGATGTGAAAGAAAGGAAGAACTGGTTTTTAGATTTGTTCACGCCTGATTGGCTTAGATTTGGTTACATTGTCATTTAAAAAAAAAAAGATAACTGTGACAATGAAAACAAAATTGCTACAGAACAGCCCATCTTCACATTGTCAAATCTGGCCCTCTTTAAAAAAAGTTTGAACACCCCTGCTTTAGAAGGAGCTGGAGACGGAGTCGGTCAAGT
Organism: Sciaenops ocellatus; assembly: GCA_033000465.1. Classification (NCBI taxonomy): domain Eukaryota; kingdom Metazoa; phylum Chordata; class Actinopteri; family Sciaenidae; genus Sciaenops; species Sciaenops ocellatus. The sequence goes on along the minus strand of CP136871.1, from coordinate 5,846,863 downwards.
TGGACTGCCATGTGTCTGCAGACAGGACCTTTAATATGTTTTTATGCCTGATGCAGCCACTGTAGTTTCTCCTTCTTGTCTGGAAGGAGAGCAGTGCTCAAAACTTTAACTGTATACCACAACTTACGACTGTCCCAGACCACCTTACATTTTTCAAATTTGAACAACCAACATACATAAATGTAATCATTTCACCTGTAGTGATAAATGTCTCTTCTGACCCAGAATCGTCGCAGACACCATATTTTTGTGTCCGAGGTGCTATCTTTATTGTCCCCGAGACAATGGGACATCTTTAATTTTAGCACTAAAGGTGAGGGTGAGAGACTCCACTGCTAAATGCCACTAAATCCTGCACAGTAGTCTGTTTTAGTATATTCTGCCCCAATTTAAGTGAGAAAATTAGATTAGAATAGAAGTCTAACATCTCATTTAAAATGCATATCTCTTGTGTTTTTATTGTTTCATTTGTCAGAATAAGTCTGGCATGGGCTTACTTGGTACCTAGCGTACTCTCTTAAGTCCATGGTTGTTATAATCCCACTTCATGATTTGTTGATAAATGAACATGGCAGATTTAAAATGCTATTTACAGGCCACAGGATAAGAGCGGAGACCAAATGAAAATAGCTTGTTCTATTCAAATCTGTCACCTCTTAGCTTTTAATAGTTATTTTCATTTGTGCTGTTTGCGTTTGAAATTGGCAGTGCAGATGTTTTCATGAAGATTTCTGTAGACTGACTGAAAGAAAAACAAATGTTCCAAGGGTAGTGAGTCAAATTCAGGATTTACAATTAAACAGTAACTTAAACTGATTTTCAAATGTTATTCAGATTTAGACTAGTAGTTCAAAAACTCTGTAATTAATGAATATTAATTATCTGAATTATGGTGCCCACTGTATTTCTCTATGTCCATTATTTCACAACTTTTTAAAGAATGAAGAGTGTTTACTCATGCAACTTTATCTCTAAATAATAGAACAGAGTGTATCATGAATACGGCTATTGAATATTGCATATACAATAACCCCTTCTGCTACATTATTCATTTAGATTTTAAGATAAAATCCTTTTATGACCTAACCTTGAAACAGACTAAGTGCAGTTCGATGTATCTTTGCTGATAAAGATGTGCCAGAGGATTGTGTGGAGATGATATTAACCACCAAAATACTGCAGGTAAACCTCATTGAGGTGAGTAATATTATCACTCTTTGAGCACATGAAATGTTCGGTGCACGTGTAATTGCTGACAGCTTCAAGCAAACAATCTGCAGCTCTTGTGCTCATTATCTCTGTCCCTTTCCATCAGTGGTAACAGTCCTCCTTGACGTGATGTCGAGCTGAATTAAGAGATGGGAAACAGGCCATCAGTGCTGTAAATGTAAAAGCATGCGCTGCTGTGTGTTTGCAGGTGACTCCATCTGTGTACACCCAGGAGATGTTACAGTCTACAGAGGAGCGCCTGGCTAACACCACCGAGGTCCATCTGCCCCGGATCCTGGAACTGTTTGACATACGCAACTCTAAGCAACACAAAGTAAATGTAAGTGTGGCGAGGACAAGGTGAAAAAAAAAGAGAAAGAAATTAAACCAAATAATTTAACCAACAACAAAATTAACAAGGAAAGGAACTGACAACGCCACCCTGGGATTTCACCCAGGGAATTAATTTGGAGGGGCACAAGGTACACAGTTAAGTCTACTCATGGAGAGGCATGAGACGTGGTTCAGAGATGGTAAGAAAAAGATACAATTTATTTTTAAATAGTTATTTTAAAACATTTCGGTCATTCGCACACAAGAACAAAACAAGAAAATCAAACAAGGGGCTGGGCGCTGAGTGAATGGACAAGGGCTAGTGCATCCACCAAAATAAAGAAATCAACTGAAACCACCCGACATACATGACACACACACCTGTAGTGAAGTGAAAACCTGCTTCCCAGGACACAGCAGACAGAGGGGGATACCACCACCCGGGCACCAGCACCGCCACTACCAGTCTCCAACAACAACAAAAAACAAGAGAAATAAACAAATTAGTGGGCAAATTACAAACCAACAAAATAAAAGGAAAACAAAATCATCCAAGGTTAACAAAATTGTCAATGACTGCCCACTTTAGCCATACAATAGTAAGAAAAAAAGAAAATGAACAAAAGAAAAGAAAACAACATTTAATTACTCCCAAAATAATCTAACACCTTAACACACTCATTCACACATGCACACATGGCGGCCAGGCCCCGGTTAAAACACACGGGCGTGATGAGAGTCTTTGATAAGCTGCTGTGGTCAGTGAGCTCCTAGGGGCTGACCTAATATATAAATGAATAAAAAGAATGAACATGGTAGACTCATTGGAAAGACAGATGACAAGAGAAAAAAGACACACTCGAACTTATCGTTATTTCATAATTTATCCTCTGCATACAGAGTATGCGCACTCTGCTAAGGTCAGAGTCAGAATTTACCAAGAGGCTTGGAAAATGATCAGAAGTTCACAAAATGCCCATGAAATTAATACATGCAGCCTCATCATAATTAGAGGGCCCATTTTTGCATCTCATCCTGTTCACATTTTTGTTGGCTTGTCAAATATGCAAATGTGAATATGAGTAACCACCGCTGTGGGCCACTGCGGGTGATGAGTGTCTCTCTTTAGGTGATCTGAAAGCCACACACACTTTATACAGTACAGTATTATCTTCCACTTCATGCCTGACAATGATAGAGGTTAAATGAAAATCACTCAAGTTGAGTTTAAGAGGGCAAGATCCAAAATGTTTTTTGTACCAAGCTGTGAACATGTTTATTTCTGCTGTGAAGTTGGCCTTCCTATGTCTTCATTTGCCAGCCAGGGAGGTTGTTTGTTTCCACGTGTCATGCAGTCATCGTGCTAAACAAAGCTAACCAGCTACTGGCTGTAGCTTCATATTTAACGGAAAGATAAGAGAGTGGTATCGATCGCTTCATCTAATTCTTGACAACAGAAAAAATAAGGCTTATTTCCCCAAATCTCAAACTTTCTTTTAAGAAATGAAAAAAGTTTTGTTAGGTTAGTTAATTAGAACATAGAGCCTGCAGAGTTTATAGGGCTTCCCTTGAGTAATGCAATATTGTACGCTTCCCAACCAGTGTGCTAAATGCATTTTGTGCAAACTGACAATGACAAGGATGGTAATGAGTACTGTATATGTCATGTTTTTTAGGAAGGACATACTTTGGCTGACATTATTTCATACTGCTTGTGTGTGTGTTTGTGTCAGTTGTGCCTCGTGGATATGGGTCAGCCACTTTTCCAGCCCTACCCATCTGAGCTGGTCTTCCAGAACTTCACTCCTGCACAGACCTACAAGCTGTGTCTACTTCTCCTCAACAATGACAAGGTGTGTGAATGAGTGATAAACAGGTCAATAGTCACACTAACAACATGGTTGTTACAGCCAAAAACAGCTGTGAAATGGAACAACCAAAACAGTCCACCTTTCAGACAGCTTTACAGTGTGTGTGTGTGTGTGTGTGTGTGTGTGTGTGTGTGTGTGTGTGTGTGTGTGTGTGTGTGTGTGTGTGTGTGTGTGTGTGTGTGTGTGTAAAGAGTGGTTTGGGTTGTGTGTAAAGAGAGCAAAATGATTGGAAAGATTCAGGGGGGATTGGAGAGATTTATCACTCTAAGTTGTACAAGATACCATCAAATAATAATCATGAATAAATCATAACCTGTGCGTGTACCTGGCTCTGTGTCTGTTGCTGTGTGGAGTGTGCCATCTTATAAAGTTTTTGTGATTTTATTTATTTATCAAGATTTCACGACCGGTGAAGCTGGAGCAGCAGCACTCAGAGTATTTTCATGTGGACGGTCCAAACGAACCAGGCGGCAAGGTTTCACCGGGATTGTCGGCTACTTTTACCGTCTCCTTCACGCCGCTGGACAACAAGGTACTGGAGACAGAGGGGAGTCTGGCTGCTCAATACCATTATCATACATAAGCTTAAATTCAAGGTAACACTTAAGAGGCTGATATAGAATTTAGATCTGATCAGATCAGATGAAGCTGTAGGGCAGCAGAGGATAGGATGTGGGTTAGAATGTGAAAGCACTTCTATTGAACACACTAACAGGGCAAAAACACATAGATTAAACAGATAATATGAAATCAATGGCAGGTTATACATTAAAATGGATGCACTTACTATCCATTCAGATTTTGTCAGAGTCAGAAGGTTAAGGGTCAAGGGTCAGGTGTTAGGTTGCACCAGCACATCCTTTTGTCGTCTCTTTTACTGATGCTGTGGTCAAAGTGAAACCTGAGAAGAAAAGGTCAACACGAAATGTAGCAACATTATATTAAAGGTAACATAATGCCTCATGTGTGTCATGATTGTGGTGATCATCACACTTGTTTTTAGTCTTGTTAGTTGTTAGTTTTTTAGTTGTCAGTCTATCCACAATATTCCCAAATATTTCAACAACTGTTGAAGTGATTGATCCCCTCCTGTTTCCTCTGTCTCTAGCATGACGTTGTGTTTTTCGTATGGCCGTGGACTCTTAGTCTGTTATGCACATGCATATGACGCTTGACACATTTCTCTCATTTTATCCATCTAGGACTACCACCACAGACTGGTTTTCGTGACAGAGAGAGAGCGGTTTGAAGTCCCAATCCGTGCCATCGGGCCACGTGCCATTCTTGACTTTCGTGATGAGTTCCATTTACCCGTCTGCCCTGTGAAGGCCTCCACAGAGAAGACTCAGCTAGTCCGCAACATTGGAAACAGCAAGGCCAAGTTCACACTACACACACAGAGGTGAGAGTCAGTACAGGGTAGGCTTATGTCTACAGTGTTCAAGTGATTTAGCCTATGATATCTGATATATGATACACTCTTAAACCCCATTGTGAACTACCCAATAAATAAACTTACATTTGTCAGTGTATAATGTTAGTGTTATTGTACATTTGGGTTTGTTCTGCCAGTTTCTAAAACAACAACGCTGCTCTTTGGCTGTTACAAACCACCACATCTGTTTTGTTTTGTTCTGTTCTGTTTTATTCCAGTCCCTTCTCAGTGACGCCCTCCTCTGGGACTCTTGATGTGGGCGAGAGCATGCAGGTGACTGTGGATATCAACCCCATGACTGTAGGAGACCACAGCCAGGACCTGCTTCTGCACTACCACACTGGTAAGAAAGTTTCAGGCCTCTGAAAACAAACTACAAAACTGCAAACAAGCTAGTGACACAAATAAAAAATAAGGAGTATTAAAAGAAGATTATGATCATAGCTTCTGATAAAGCTAGCATAGTTGTAGTGAAATATTCATAGCTGTCCCAATCAGCATATTCAGATTTTTTAATAATAAGAATGACCTTGTTGCAATGTTTCCCATCAGCTGCATTTTTTTTCATCTAAGCATATTTCAGCAACTTCTGTCTTTTCTCCGTCTTTTGCTGTCACACAAATATATTTCATTAGAAAAAATATATTTTCATTAGACATTCATTGGTAACATTCAAACCAAATAATATGCACTACATGCACACACAACTCACACACATGCAGACAGACAGGGAGGGATGGGAGCAGAGACTGAATACGAAAAAGGAGTTTCCATGATCAGCAGTTTCAAATGTGGAACTAAAAAGGATGAATGTGTTTACTATGTGTTTACTCCCCACAGAGACATGCACACACACACACACGATCATGATCATGGCTGGCTGTTTGTTTCATCCTGTAAATATAGTTGCATGTGTGTGTGTGTGTGTGTGTATATATTCCCCAAGCTGTTCCAGTTAACAGTCCATAATGTCTAATTGTCTTTTTGTGTGTGTTTGTGTGTGTGTGTGTGTGTGTGGGTGTATGAATATGGCTGATTTGGGATTCAGAGAGATCCTGCTAACGAGGTACTTGAGAGCTTGTGTGTATTTGTGTCTGCTCAGGGCCATGAAGTCAAAGGTCACAGTGACGGTAATGAGAGCAGACTCTACAACATCCTCTTGAGAGAGGGCTGTGGACATAGAGGGAATTTATCCCATGATGGCTGTGGTGTATTGTATTTAGTGCTCAATGCTGCTTTCTCTGAGGGCCTGTTATCTCTCCTCTCCTGCGTCCCTGCTCTGATTTCTCCTCAAATTACATCTTAATGTGCACGCACTGACCCACCACTGTGGCTGTGTCCCTGCTCGTCTCTGAGTGGTACAGCGTCGGATTTGAAAATTGGACGGACTGGCTCCACCTTTTGCAAATAAATACTCAAAGCTTGATTATTTGCATACTAAAGCACACATACAGCAGTGTGACTGATAGTATAATGCCAGTTTAGGTATCTCTTGTTATAATAAAAAAGTAAATTTGCCAATTAAATGATTAAAATAATAATTCTGTGATAGAAAGGTTAGATGAATAACACCCTTGTTTACTATTTAGTTAGTTCTACTGTAGGGAACCACCTCAGCATAGTGCAGTAAACAAACAAACCATCCATCCTCCATTTTATTTTTATGTGTATGCTTGGTAGATTCTTATTTTCATGGTGTGATTTTGTGTTTTTGTGATGATCTCGTTAACAGTGTTTTGTCGAGCGATACCCACTCTCACGCTGTACCGCTGTTTTACACTCCTTACCGTAGTCACACATTATTTTAGGGTAGCCTCATGCACATCCAGACTCCTTAACATCAAAGACACAAGGACAGTACACAAGGGAATCAATTAGAGGTACGTAAGGAGAAAGTTGCTGGAAGAGATCAGTGCATTGGAAAGTATCATGTAACTGGGGCTTAGACAGCTCAAAATGTTTTTTCGCTTCAGCTCACCTCATTTTGAACACAGAAATTTAGCGAATGGTGTTGTTAAATTGTGTTTTTTAATCACTTCTATGGGCGGAAACATTTAATATCAACTTAAAAACAGAAGTTTCCACCGCAGCGTCTCAGCTTACAGTAACTTGTCAAACTGGATCCAATCGTACACTGTAAAACAGCAATTAATCTCACATTTCAAATGTACTCCCAGTTAAACATTAGTAGCTGAAAATAGTAAGAGCAAACATGACTGACTAGGTCGATTAACCAAAGAGGACGAAATCAGCCTCACTCCTCAAGCTGACTACATCAAAGTCTCCTCTGAAGCTAATTTAAGTTACACATCTCCATGAAAGTGGAGTTAAACAAATGCAGTCGAGCAGATACCATGCGGTTAAAAAAGGATTTGAGTTTACTCTTGTTAGTTATGCATCCCTCAGGGTGGATATTCCACAGCACCCAACCACAATTTTTTACTGTGAAGCACTGTGTGTTTGAGTGTGTGTGTGCATGTGAGGAAAAACTCAGTAGCATGCTGACATGACAGTCTGTTATCAGTAATAGTCCTTAAATTCTACCACCGCAAGGTCACCTTGAGAATAAAACTGCTTGTTTATGATTGGATAGTGGCGGATAAGAGTTTTTGGATTCATATTCATCCATTTTGAGTTTATCGTCTAATTTTATTGTGATTCCCCAGAGAAGAGAGAGACCTGATAAAATATTGTTTGTGTTGGTTACTGTAAAAGTATGCGTTATTTTGTATCGTATGCGTGACTTACTTACCTACTGTGGCCACATAAACAGGCAGGTCTTCTGAAGGAGCAGCAACAGTAGCGCCGCTCAGCAGCATTAAGCTTTTATAATGGGAGGGCCAGCCCAGGTCCAGCACACCACTTACAGTCCATCAAGAGACTATCATTTTTAATTTAGCACCTTTCCCTGTCTCCCTCACGCTCATGTATATTTCAGGTCAGCATGCTGCAGAAGGCTTTATTCAGCTGAGGGGGCCATTGGAGAATTCAGCATCAGCCGGCCGATGTAGCCTGTGTGTATATTAACGTCATTTGCATGTACACCACGGTACTTATTGGAGGTACACACTGCATCTTTCCCATTGTCAGTTAAAAGCCAACACAGCTTTGAAAGATAATAGTTTGCTCAGCTTGCTTGTTTAAAAAAAATCCTTGTTCTGTCTTAAAAGCGAGTAGAAACTCCTGTTCTGCTCCAGTAACCCTCCCTCCCTTGATCACACACATCCCTCTCCCCTGTCACCGCTGCTGGTTTAAATGAAAAGACGGACAGCTCTTTGGGAGTGCTGAGGCATCTGCTTTGACAGGGCTTGAGCACCGGCGGGACCACACACACACACCAACAGCAAACAGCTGCACATAAATAAACACACACAAAATGTAAGTACAAGCGTGTGTATCCACACACATACTGCAGAGCTGCCATTTGTGTCACAATCAAAGGTAACGGGAAGAGGCTGAGAAGCTGTGCACACAGAGAAATTATGAGAAGAAAGAGAGAGTGGATAGAGGAGGGAGTGGGGGCAGGTTGGAGGACAGTGATGATGAAAGCTTGGCAATAAGCTGCAGCTCTCCCTGCCTGTCAGCCGCTGTCATAGCATTCGGATGCTCGGAGATAATTGCTTTTCAATTCCTCTTTCTCACTCTCTCATTTCCTCCCATCACTCATCTCCTCTCCTATATGTTTTCTTTTTTCCTTTCTTCTCCATCTGATGATATCTCACAGCTTGGTAATCTTTCAAGACTTGGGTCTTCCTGTGGAACTGTGCCAGGCTTTTTTGTATCCCCCCCTCTTTCTGCCTCAAGGTACATGATGGAAATCTCATTGATAAATGCCAGCACTCCTTGAATCCTAATGTGCTTTACTGTAGGGCACGCTTAGTCATTGTATAGATTTAACCAACTCTCATTCTTCACAGTCTGATTTTCCCCCCCCTTAACCAGAACTGGGGTCATTTTGTTGTTGATGCATCTAAAAGCTAAATTAGTCAGCGGGGAGAGTTTTACTGCTACTGAAGCTTTCATGTTACTCAGAAATTACGTATTTCAGGTCCCAATTAATCACTTCGCTCACTCGTGTTCAAACCCAGGCAGAGATGGATTAAAGGCTCCCCTATGCAGGCTGCTTTGAGCGGGCTTTGAAACCTAATGGGATGGCTTATCTTATGAAAATTCAACACATTTGCTTATTTTTGTTGAAGATAAATCTCCGGGAAGCAGTCAGTGCTTTGGGTGATTCGTCACTGAGTCTTCTTTGGAACAGTGACTTCTTTCTCTTGGTTTTTGTTTGATGGTGTGTTGTGTTTTCATTGATTTGCTTGTCTCTGGTTAATGTCCAGGTCTCCTGAGGAAGAAAAAAAAATCTTTGATCTCTGGTGGACTGTCCTCATTAAGTTAAGTTAAGGTTGACTGAACCAAATAAATATCAAATAATTAACAATTAACTTGTGAGTGATTTAAAGAAAGTACTCTTGATTAAAGTGCATTTCAGTTGTAGACAGATGTTGTCAGATCAGCTCCACCTAAAGGAAAGGAAGGTAATATCAGAAGCGATTACACACAATACTTACTAATCAAATTGGAAAGATTGTTATAAAATTTATAGTAAAAAAAAATGTCTGTAAATATGCTTTTGTCAGATTTTTGACCAAAAATCAGTCATCTCAATCTCAAATACGTCTGTATCTGCTGTGTAGAACATTTTTTAAATAAATGATATAAAGAAGTGACAATCATTTGATATATATATACGACTACAAAAATTCAAGCAAAACAGACAAAACATCTCTAATTCCAGAAAAACAAAAACAAACCATACAACCACCAGCAAAAAAATAATTAAATAAGCTGATGTTTTTCATGAACATGAACATGGCTTACTTGTTAGTTCATAGAAAATAAACATCCATCACGAAACACCGTTTTGCCACATGGCTCTTAATAATATTAATAACGTGGTGGCAAAACAACATGTTGATTGATTGCATGTATTGCATGTGGTTTCGTTGCCATAGTGGAACTCCAGTCCACCTGCTGGTCACTCGATGATATATGCCGTGCCTTATTTTGAGTGCTTTGTGTCAAAGACTCCGTGTTCTGTCATGTTTGCTCTGTCACATCAGAATTAAGTTTCAAACTCTTGGCCAAGAGTTGGACTTGCCACCTTGAAGAGCAACCATCAACCCTCCCAGTCATTTGTTTAATAGACCTTATTGTAGCATACTTCAATGAAAATAAAACAAAAAATTAAAAAATTAAAAAATTAAAAAAATTAATAATAAGTAATGGCAAGTCTCTATGATTGTTTTGGCTAGAGCCAAGCTTTGAAAAGCACAACAGTCACAATGAAATGAAATACCCATTGGACTCACTGAGTTGCAAATTAGAAAAACCTCCACATCACTTTGATTTTTTTTGTCATTTTATTTCTGCCAGGGACACATAGAGAGGAGAACCGTGTTGAATTCAGAGCTCAGAGCGCTGTGTTGTGTCCAAAGGAGTTTCCTGTAATGTGTTGAGCTGGACTTATGCTGCTCATTAACACAACACAACACAACACAACACAACACAACACAACACAACACAACACAACACAACACAGCACAGCACAACACAACACACAGTTCAAACATCACTGTAGAAACAGAACATCTTGGAAGAGGCCTGCACTCGCCGCTGAGTGCCTTTGTTTGAAAAATTAACCTCTGCAGGTATACAAATATAAATAATCTCAGGATAAGCCATGTGTCCCTACAGGCTAAAGCTACAGCCCTGTCTGATTTGAATGTAAAAAAACATTGGCTACATTTACATAAACCTTGTTCTTGATGGCTTTATACAAAACGTTGTTTTGCATTGTATTTTCGCTGCTGGTTATCGTTGCTCTTTCTCTGCTCACTGTTGAGTAGACCTTGTGGATGTGTGCACACTGTGACAGTGGCACCTCATTAGTACCACAGAGACTCAATAGATGGCATATTAACCATTAAATACTTTTATCTCTTGTGGTTTGTGGGTTTGAAACTAGAGAATTATATTTTAAAATGGTTTTGTGTTGTGCTGGGAAATCATATTCAGCTCAAATCTACTACATTACAATTTAAACCTTTTATTTTTATTTAAGCATGATGTTTTTTTCACATTACTTCAACTTAAAAATGCTTTGGCAGCATGATAAAGTCGTTTTAGATGCCATGTTTCCAGGATATTTTGAGAGCAATTTTAATCTCCGTTTGATTCAGATCCAGTCTTTCAAAGCTGGCCCTTGCAGTGTGTCCTTGACTCTCACTGTGAGTTTCTCCTCTATCTACTGCCCACATTAGGCCTGAGACTCCCAGAGGAGCAGCAGTGGCTGCTCAGTGGATACAGTGTTGTTGTGCTGGATAGCACCCCGGGGAGTGCTGTGTACACAGTATATCCGTGTGTGAGTGTCTCTCCACCCTGCAGCTACACCTTTAGGGCAAAGCTGTAATTAAGAACTAGCTCTGAGTTAGTTTGGATGTTAAACAGGTAGTAGAAAGAAAATCTGAATCCTTTTAGTATGTGTAGTTTTGCAAGCATGAGGCAAAGATTGTCTTGAAGACTGGTGGTGGACTATTGTTGTACACTTTGAAACGTGTCAGCTAAATCACTAAACATGTACATTTACATAAAATCGCCCCCACCTTCAACCCCTCTACTCACTATTCAGCTTCTGTGTGCTTGGATTAAAGATAATTCATGTGTGTGGCGTCAGTTTACTCCTGTGAGCCCTGAAGACATGCCAACTTTAGGATGGATATCATGCATTCACATGTGGCTTTTAATATTTAAGACACGTTAATGGGGTCTGACATAACAAGGCAGCGATCATGGATAGCACAAAAACAAGGCATGTTCAGAGCCCTTTGGCTATCGTGGTCCTGAGATGTTGACCGCAGTTCAACTCAAGTCTGCCTGAATTACTGTCAGCACCTCATGTTCTCTGTGATTCAGTGCAGTATAGATAGATGTTTAGAAATAAATACATGTAAACTAACGATTTTTGTTTGATAGTTGGATGTTGTCTCTGCTGCTGAAGTATAAATACATACTACTACGTACTTTATATAAGCGAAATCTGTTCCCATGTGGACGTGATGACATAGTGAATGGGCAAATAAATTAATAATTGTAGGTCAGTCAACTTCAACAAAGTCTCACCATTTCACCACAGGTTCTTTTTTTAATATTGAATACAGTCATGGACAAAAATATTGGCATGCCTGCATAGACGGACAGTCTCTCTTCTAACTGGGCTGCCTCTGCCTTTGTCTTCTGACCAGGTGAAAACGTGTCCATCAGCCTGTATGGAGCCTGCGAGGAACTGAACGTCCATCTTGAGCCTGATGCTGTCCTGTTGAGGAAGACCTACCTTTCTCTGTGCACCATACAGAGAGTATCCCTCACCAACAGGAGTGATATCCCTCTTCGGTACTGTTGGACAACGTGGCCCAGCCTGCAAGAGGAGGCCCTGAGCTTATTGAGGTATACATATGTACAAGTAATTGGAGGAATGTGGGCCGTATAAGCTCCCCCTCTCCCTTTACATGTATAGATGTAGCAAGTAAAACCTGCTGTTTTTGTTTCCAAAAATAGCTCAGGTGTCTATCACTTTCTTCTCTTTGTCCTCTCTGTCTCTTTTTCTAACGGACCCTCATCGTTTCTCTCTGTTTTTGCCTCCCCTCCCTTCCTCTCTTCCTCTAGGGAGAGCTCTGCGATCCAGCAGAAGGGGGAGGAGGAAGAGGAAGAGAAAGAACGGTTGCTTTCTCTGTGTGAGTCTGACCCGACAGCAATCCATCGCCTCCCAATGCTGTCCAAGACCCTGCAAGAACGCAGAAGCCAGGCTGTGCAGGACCACCGCCTGGCTGTCTCACACGGCTGCATAACTGTGGAACCAGCGGTGGGTTCGTGTGTCTGTGTGTCTGTGTTACATCCTCTCCCTCTTACCCAGAATCAAACAACAGCTAATTGTTACCCATTCTCTCCTTGTTAAGACTATTAATGCCATAGGGGAAAACATACGCAGCCTTCTCTGAGCTGGCGGGAACTCACTATCTTGTCCAAAGGCACAGGTTGGATGTTTGAGTCCTTAGGTTGATGGGGACTTCTTGCTATGTGCTATGCAACCTATGTTGCATTATGGCTGTACAGACAGAAATGAGAATCTGTGGTGGATTCCCCCGAAAAGACTAGATCTGTGATTAGATCCGTCACAAAGAGTTCAGAGTCAGCTCTCTGGATCACATGTAAATCCAGCCAGACTCCTCAATGTCAAGAGGGACCTTCAGGTAGCCTGACCTGTTCTGACACTGCCTTCACTGTTTTTCTGCCAACGTCTCCTCCGCTCAACTCAGCCAGAGGCCAGAGGGAGGGCGGAGAAAGAGAAAGTATGGGGGGGGGGGGCAAAAGTCTTTTGGCCAGACACAACACAAACTTTGAGGGGCATTAGAGAGAAATCATCAGCAGTCTACACACACGTATACCCATCCACACACACACACACATTACACATCCACACACACACAGGTATTTGTGGGTGTTAGAGAGTGTGTGTCTAGAATTTAGGCAAATAAAAGAACCTATCAACTTCCTCATTGTTTTTACGCTGAAATGAATGCAGTTGAACGTCTTGTCCATTCATGTAACATAAATTCTCAATCTATTTGTTCTGTGTGAAAGAATCTGCATTCATTTACAGTGTGTGTGCACGTTTGCTTTACATCACTTAAATAATAATTGTTTGTTTTTCTTCTTGTCTTTATATCACTCATCATTTACTCAGGAGGGTGAAATATGGCCCAACATCACAACACAGTTTGTTATTGTCTTCAAGCCTGAGGAGGCCAAACTGTACCAAGAAACCGTATATTGTGATATCACAGGTCAGTACCTATATAGAAAATACAACACTCTTTTAGGTTTCAAACACGATAGCACAATATTGTCTGTAGCTTTAGAATACAGTAGCTAGCAACCAAACGGTATCTTGGCTGCAAGGGAGAGCAACCATCCTTTTGGTCCTGAAGACTAATAACATTACCTGCTTAGCCTGATCGGTCTGATTTTTTTTAATCCTGAAAGAGAGATTGCATCGAGTCACACAAGCTAGTCAGGATGTGACGACATTACTTTGCAAGAGTCAGACATTTTAACTCCTGTGATTGACCGCTGGCTACACAGAAAGAAAATGTCACATGATCCCTTTTGTGTTCTGTACACATGGTTGTATATATATATATTTTGATTTCTTTTTACGGCATTAGTTTTGTTTACTGACGCAGAAGTGAATTAGAAGTGCCATTGTCACACATATTTAGAACTTCCTCTGCATCACCCATCCACAACATCATTAGTTGCATATCCAGCAGTCTAAAAAACACCCAGAATGCATTTTGATATCTGATTTGCCTCTGTTGAAGGCCATACCCAAGGTCAAGTACCAGATAGCTTCCACAATTCTTCCTGTTTTGGCTCAAATGTGTAAAATACAAATGTGGCTTTTGTCTGTTTTTATTTTTTTTTTAATTAACAAAAAGTATGTCTTATTTTCTCTCAGAACCAGAGGATAACTCTTTTCTTTTGTTTGTCGGTCCAATAGATTGTTTTAACAACTCCAAGCAGACTGTACACTTTCTGCTATGAATCAATAGCTTTGGCTTTCTCAAAAAAGATTCTCCTTCCCTCAGTGATTTGGTGCAGACGGAGGTTAGACAGACAAGTCTGGGTATTAAACCGTGTCAGTCTGTTTGTTTATTGTCAGAGGACAACTCTTCTCAACTATATCTCTTTTATGTTCCCCTTCTCCTCCAGTGTATGATATCCACACTCAAACTCCCTGAACTTCTAAATCGTCCTAAATGCTTTAACCACTGGATGATTCAGCGCGACTTGATCTCATGTTCAGATTAGACAATGAGGCCCCAATATATTTATCTCCTCCCAGTCATAGTAAAAGGTAGTTGGGGAATTTGCATGTGGCCATCGCATGTGTCTTCTGAGCCGGAGGCCAGATTTACATTAATTTCCCTGTTTTCTGAGGCAGGTGACGACCTGATCAGCTTAGGTCAATGACAGCTGTTCTGGAGACTACTCTCCCCTGATTCCTTACTTTGCAAAAAGCTTCAGAAGCTTACTAAGCAAAACTGAAGGATAGACCTCTCATGCCCTTTAATCCACAAGTTCACAGAGAGAAAGTAGAAAGAGGCTGCTGCAGAGCGAACATTTAGCAAATATTTAGACTCTGACTAACTTGTCTTTCCTTCCATTGTGAATCCTCAGCTCTCTGCCAACATGGTCCTTCACAAAATAAACCCACTTCTTCTTAGAAGTTTAAATCAAGTACAATCTGTTCATCCAGGGAAGATGCTTTTGCAGAGCTAGCATGTGTAAACAAGGATAAGAACTAGCATACAGTGAACCAGGGATGCTGCGACAACATGCTGAAGGCTTTTATACTGTTATATGATCAGGGTGGCCTCAGTGCATCATCGAGCCACCCTTTAGGACCGCCCAAAAAAATCCTGGACTGAAAACTGGAGAAAAACTGTTGTAATCTCTAACTCCACATTTCAGTAATATATCGCCCAAAGTCTTGTCACATGTTTTCAACAACTATTTTACAACATATTTAATGTATTTTGAAAGAAATCCCTGAATTTAAAATGTTACTTTTCTATAGTTGTGTTGTTGCACCTCCCAGCCTCTTGTTTTATTTCCTCCAGCTCTAACACTTCACGTTCTTCGAGTTCTTCTTGTTAGACATCGTTTCCTCTGTCTGTCTGTGTCTGTGCTCAGGCCGTGAATCTCGGCTACCTCTCACAATAAAGGGTGAGGGCGTGGGACCTAAAATCGAGCTCAACTATAACCTGATGGACATGAAGAATGTGTTCATTGGTGAAAAAGACTGTTATGAGGTAAGAAAGGTTATGTCAGAACATGTTACTAATGTGTTGAGCTTCATGTGCACAGTTTATCATTCAAACTGTGTCTCTCATCACCATGTGAACTATACAACCGGTAAAATACAAAGCAATCCAATTGCCATGTAGTAAATATGACAGTAGATATTTTGTGAAGCTTATGATGTGGTGGTATGTTATATATATCCATATCCATATCTCATACTCCATCTAGTCATCCAAGATGCTTAACAACAAGAATGTTATATACAACTTAACTTTAAACTGAAGTATCTATTACACAGTTTTTGCCAATATTTGTACACAAGAATAATATTCAAATTATATATAATAATTATATACATTTTATTTACATTATTCTATATATGTTGGTGACAATTTATGTGTTTAAGTAGGAACATCAAAGGCTGCATTTGGTGTTTACATCAGCTTTGTCAAAGAGCTCACACACTTCTCTCATTTTATTGCTGTAATAAATTCATAAAATATTTTTTCAAAATAAAATGTGGCTTGCAGAGCATGATAATGTCACAAAACATAGATGCTGTACATACTGTATTTTACCAGATGGGGCTCATACAAGAAGACTTGAGTAATGACCAAGTGGATCCTTCTTTTTGTCCAGGTGCTGCTGTGCAACAGAGGGTTGATTGATGCCCCGTTTAAGCTGTCAACCCCCGACACCACTTTCGGCCGCTGTTTCTCTCTAAGTCCTGAGGAAGGTGTCGTCCCCACTGGGGCTTGCCAGATTGTGGAAGTCACCTTCCATACTCGCATCTTGGGTACTTTCTCTGAGGACTTGCTGCTGACTGTCACTGGACAGCCTGAACCACTTACCTTGACTTTCAGGTGAAGTTAACGAGTGTAGTAACCCAGATTTATCCGAGTAAAGCTCACAGAACTTATTTTAGAATTGTTTAACTTTATGTTGTTTTTTCTAAGGTTTCTTATGTTTTGTCTTCACTTTCAGGGGTTGTGTCATTGGTCCCACATTCGACTTTAATGTCTCAGACCTCAATTTTGGAGATGTAGGCTTTGGTGAGTTCTTATTGGCGCAGTTATTTTATTTTAACATTTAGTTTGTCATGTTAACGCTTTCTCCTCTTCTCATCTTGGCCTTCTTTCTCTCTGTCTCTCTCTGTCTGTACAGGTTTCCCTAAAACATTGAGTTGTTCCCTCTTCAACTCCTCCTATGTGCCCATGACTTTCGCCCTGCGTGTCTTGGGAGACGGGTTGGGCTCTCCCAGTGTCACTTGGGAACAGTTGTCCAGCGTGTCCAGGCACAACTGGCAAGTCAGTGCTGCTCGAGACCTTTATGCACGGCCTGCAGAGTTCACCATCAGCCCTGCTACAGGCTCTGTGCGTTCCATGTCAGATATCACCATTAAGGTACAGTAAATTTACAGTAATGAAAACAGTTGAACTTTCTTTTTTGCTAGCACTTCGTATAAAATAACATATCTTTGTAAAGCAGACATTCTCCAACCTTAAAGCATGAAAACCTTTTGAACAGTAGCGTACAGTACGTGTGTGTTATATGTACAGGTGACGCTGTGTGCCAATACAGTGAAGAGATACAGGCTGGCGCTGGTGGTGGATGTTGAGGGTGTCGGAGAAGAAATCAGGACTCTGCCTATCAATGCCAGGTCAGACACATCTACTCATATAAACATACATAGACTCTTTAATGTGCAAATATGATCACACATCCACGAAAGTAGTTTTGTGGCATCTTGCAAGTTGCAAAATATAAAATACTTTGACTTTGTCCATTAAGACTGTTGACGCTGTTTAGTACTTCATGAAAAATTAACAACGTGACTCACCATTCGTCTGTCCTAGTAAAATACCATCTCTTCTTCTTAAATGAGTGTTAGATATGAAAATATATGTGACATATGATGTGTCACAACTGTCTCACAACCTGCCATAAAGCAGCAGAAGTTCATCTTGTTTATTAGAAACTGTCACCCTTTCTTTTAAAGTAAAGTGCCTTTTTTTCTGCTGCGTTTCTGGCTGTTGTTGTGAACGTGATCCTTTGAACTTCCATACAGGTGTCGACAAATAAGTAGAATGTGTGTTAAATATTCAGAGCCTTATTTGCATAATAATACATTTGAATGTCACCTGCACCATCACTCAGAATAGGGCAATGGTATCTGACTTCCTCCCGGGCAATCACCATCTTTGTAAATTTATGAATCAGTTGTAATTAATAGACTGCAGGTTGGCATGATGCAAAGCAATTACTGTTGTGATTCATAAACAGGCCTCAGAACTGTTCTCCTCTACTCTGCCTCTATTTCTCTTTGCTAATAGGTGTGTTGTTCCCGACGTTATGGTGGAGTCTACAGTGTTGTTTTTTGACAGGTGTTTCCTCAACTACCCCTATGAACAGCAAGTGCGACTACACAACGCCAGCGCCCTGCCCGCCTGCTACAGCGTGCTCTCTGAGGTTTAGTAGCTTATATTTATATATTCCACAAATATATTTTAGTGTATACTGAATGTGGACAGATACTTATACTTCTGAAATAGTGAGATTCGCAAAACCTTTCAAGGTCAACACTCGAATATTTGAGCAACATTTATGTGGTAGAGGTGGGTGACGTGAACTGGCTGGGAAAGAAAGTACAGCTTAACTTAATTTAGTACAAAGACTGGAAACACAGCTTGCCTGGCTATAGGTTAACGACGTGTGCCAACCAGCACACATAAAAGCCACTAATTAGCTGTACTAAAGACACAGTGACATTTGAGGATGTCGATTTCAACTGATCAAAGTCAGAACGAGGACTGTGGATTTGGACCCCCATCACTGAAAGCACATAAGAAAGACGTTTTTTCATGGGTAGTATGAACAGGAGAAATCATTACGACAAGAAAAGCAAGTAGAATGTAGAATTTGGATGCATATTTTGAGTCTTAAAAATGTCATTTCTGTTTCTGTGTCACCATTTTCAGGAAGATGAGGAGAGTCTGTCACTGCAATGTGGCAGTTCCAAACCCAGAGGAGTGATTCTTCCTCACAGTTCAGAGGTGTTGCCTGTGTTTCTGGTTGCCAAGGCCATTGGAAGGCTGTATCAACCTCTACACATTGCTGTGATTGGCAGCGTCCAACCTCCCTTGGTCAGTGAAAGCCTGCGTGTGTGCTTCTGAGTGTGAATAATAAGAATACTGTGCGCAACTGGGTGTAATTGTGAGTTTTTTAGTCTGTAATTTCATGTTCACTAATCCACCTTTGTTCTGTTCTGTTCCAGGAGGTGGTCTTGTCGTGTATTGGGCAGGGACCAATAGTCCACATTCAGAGTTCACAGCTGGACTTTGGCAGAATCCAGGTCCTGACAGACAGTACTAGAGTCCTGCTCCTGTCAAACGAGTCACCTATTCCAGCCCACTTCACTGCTCGAATGGTACAAACACACACCAAGCCTGCCTGTCCTCCCTGCTCCTCTGACTAATTAATTTTCAGGCTAATTCACTATGTAATTAATGAGTTGATAGGTTCAATATTTGTTCCTCTTGAAATAATTAGTTGCCAGGTCAATTTTAGCCCCATCCCAGGAGAACAAGTGATTTTCCTCAGAGTGCGCTCCCCTTACGCACCAGTCAGCTGGTGACATTTTGTCAATTGACATGACTGAAATAGATGGACGTGATCAGGGAAACTGATTCAGTGATGCTTCACTTGGACTGTTGTTTCTGCTGGATTTTAATTTTTTAGCATTTTATGCCCAAAACAGTCACGTAATGTTTGTAATACAATCACTGCAATTTAACTGACATTTTAATTTGAATCTCTTACTCTTAAAATGACACTTAACTTCTCTTAACAGTTAACATTTTAAGACATTTAAACTTGTTTGTAGTGTTTACAGTTGCATCTTTCAGCACAAGCTAGCACAGTTACATTATCTCCAGAAAGTGTTGCCCTTTTCAAGGTGTCATAAAGACTCTTAACATTAAATAATAATGTCCCGCTTATTTTTATTTACTGTGCTTACTCAGTGTAAATGAAACCCTCTCTCACTGTGCATCTCACCTTATCTGTGTTGCCTGATATCCACTGGGAACAAACTTGTGACTGAAACTGTGCCTCAGTACTTCTTAGGCTACCATAGACACGAGCACGCACGCACACCAATTCAAACACACACACACAGGCAACCCCAGCGTAACCGCAGTTGTGTGACCCTGTCCTCTCCTCTGAGGCAGAGTTGAGGGAAGGAGTTTCCCCCCTGCGCTCTCGGGCATCAATCGATGCAGATTCTCCTAGAATTTCATTACATCTCGCTCAATAGCCTGACAGAGAGCCACACAAATAGACCCGACGACTGAAGTCATCTAAGCGGCCATCAGTGAGAGATAAACCACGACTCCATCCGCAGTCCAACGTAGATTTTTAGAAATCACTTTAAATGGTATTAAAGATATCTGGACCACCACAGCGTGTAATGTTAAGAAAAGTGTTGAAGCACTGCAGTTCAGACATGAATATACTTATATTAACATAACAACACCTTTACCGAACTGATCTTTCTGCATAACAGTACATAATCTACATGATGTGGACATAAATATAATTTTCTATACTCTCTGTTAAAAAGGGATTGGTTAAAAAATTCATGTTATTTTTATCTTTTTTTGGCCAGCAACCAGAAACATGAACCACGTAAGATTCTCTGTACAGTATATTGATTTTGTTGTGCTGTATAACGTTTCACAGAAAACTCTCAATGCAGGATTTATGCTGGAAGTACTGTTGATAGCTCTACAGCACATTTGGGCTTGGACTCTAAGCCCTTCTGACTTGTGCTGCATTCAAAGGCAATCAATGTTAATCAAGCTGTGGGGTGCGGCAGGTTTGATGTGATTATTGAGATTCCAGTCGTCTTGCTCTTCTCTCCGGGGAGTCAACCCCCTGCTCTTTCTCCTCTTCTGACTCCACCTACCCCTTTACCTTGATCACCCCAGTATTGATCCGCACCAAGTTCGCTTTCACCGGCTCCTTCCCCCGATCACAGAGATGCTGAGAAAGTGATCTATGACTCCTAAAGCCGGTCGCTGGTCAAGTGTTGCTTGTTGTGTGAGGCATTTTTCTTTAGATGCTTCTGTTTCTTCAGGAATTTTCTGTAAGGAGATGTCTTTAAACAGAGATATCAAACAGAATCTTTATATATGATTTGACCAATAATATTTCGCTGCAGTCTTCAGTAAAGCAACACAAACGTCAGTTGCAGTATGTGAGTAAAGACATTCTTCTCCATTGATCAAAAATCTACTGTGTTGTCCTTTAGGTGCCAAAAGCACCCAAGCTTCACTGCATCTGTAAGAAGCTCATTCTCAAAATCCCAATTAAAAGTTTATGTTCAAGCCATTCATCAACAGAGATGCTGTACAGAACATTGATTATGCTTGGTCAGATATATATACAGTACAGTGAGCACAGTGTTGAAGGACTGGAGATGAACATTAGATTTACATCTGTTTTCTCATTACATTGGACTTTATTCAAATAAATGCCATTGAACAATCTACAGACCGGGGAAACTAAATGAATATTGAGTTTGTCAGCAGTGCCTTTTTAATACTCACATCAAAGAGAGCGTAGTGTACATTTTTAAACTATCCATGTGTTCAGGCTTTTGTGTGTTTTAAAACAGAGGATACATTCATCTTAGCTCCTGCTATACCAGTGTACATCTGTGTATCATACATTACCCACTATCGCAATCATAGTGGGGAGATATTTCATCTTATTTATGTCAGGCAGGGAGCCACTGCTCTGCTTATACCTATAGGATTTCGTGCTGCACTGAAATGTTGATGTGAGTATGCGGCTATATGATATACACATCCAGGTCCATCCATAGCACAAACCGCAATGGTGTGTGCATCACAGCCACACTGTAAAAAAATGTCTGTAGATTTTACAGTGAAATACTGCCAAACCATGACAGTAAAAGACCGTAAAATAAGGAGATTTATACAGAATAAAGTAGTATTTTATATTAGAGATTGTTAACTTTACGATAAAGCACCATAAATGGCATATTTAATGGCATATTTTACGATCTTTTACTGTTAAGTTTTTCACCGTAAAATCTGCAGATATTTTAAAATATGGAATAAAACGCTGACCTAATACGTAACATCAACAGTACTAACATTCTTTTACTATAATAGGAAAAAAGTTACCGTACTGTTTTTATTACGGTAAAATTCTGGCAACCATAGCTGCCAGTTTTTTTAAGTTTCTCATGCTTCAGTCATGTAACTAGCTGCTGTAACCATTCCCATCCCACTCTACAGATGCAAAGGCAGGCATCATGTGGTAGCAAACATTCAGGCCATAAAGGGACTCTGATCGTGTGTTTCTGTTCCCTCAGAAATGCCGTAGAAAGTCCTTTTGGCGCGTTGAGCCCAGTGAGGGGGAAGTGCCACCAGAGAGCCAGCTGGAGCTCAGGGTAGTGGCACACCTGAAGGACACGCTTCCCTTCGTGGACAAACTTGAAGTATCCATCCGGCACAGTCAAACATACACTGTCCCCCTGTTTGCCACAGGCACTGGCACCACGATTGTCAGTGACAGGCCTTTTGCTCCCAGCCTTGACCTAGGCACATACTTCAGGTAGAGTGAAAGAGGTCACACTTATTTTGACATAATAATAATGTAAATGTAGTACACAGTGTCCCCTTGCTGTCTTCTGTTTAAGCCCTGGGTCATGCCAGTACCACTTCAAGCTGACCAACCATGGCCTGCGAACACACCTGATGTACTGGCAGAATGATAGCTTCCTGTCCTCCACAAAAACCCACAAGGGGAGAACCTTGTCTGGTGGAACCATCCTGCCCCCCATCTCCTCTCCCAGAAAGAAAGACATTCCGGGCTATGGGTCAGTGTCCTCCTCTGGAGAGAAGCCTCCTGTGTTTAGCCTCAGCCCTTCTCGTGTGGAGCTTTTCCCAGGCTGCTCTGCTGACATGGTGCTGACAGGATCTTCAGACTGTCCCAAGGTGAGACAGTTTGCCTGCAGGACCACAAACTCGAAATTTTATAAGCACAGCCTGCGTGTGTCCATTAGATTGGATGCATCTTGTCATACACGTACAGTTCATATGTTCTCGTCTTCCCAGGTTGTACGAGAGCGTCTGAAGTGCCGTGCCATTGTGGGTGACCAGAGGGCCTATGAGCACATTTTGGCTGTAGATGTTACCTGTCGTTTTGAAGCGACTATGGTCAACATTTCCCCCAAGCAGCTGAACTTCTACATAAAAAAGGTTGGTCAAAAGATGATGTGGCAAAAAGTTCAATAATTTAAAGGAATGAATTTTAGCAACTGTGTAAATGCTGCCCTTCAAACTTGTCTCTGTATTGTTGTATTAATTGTGTCTTCCAGGTCCCAGGAAAGAGTCTAATGCCCCTGTATGAGAAGCTCATCTTGACGAATGTGTCACCTCTGTCTCTGTCTATGGAGCTCCGTCTTGTAGAGCCATTCTCTCTGACTGAGGCCCCGGGAGCCAATAGCTCAGCTACCACTAAGGTACGCATCACTCACATCCTTTTAATGAACTCTTTTTTTGCTATTTGTCTATTGGTTTGTCATTTAAAGTTCCAGGATGAAGAAACCTACTGATTTTGGTGTCATATAGACTTTGAACTGAAACAGTATTAGTATTATAGTGTTGTTTGCGAATCACTAACTGAGGATTTTATAAATAACCCCTTTTTCAGTTTCAGGGATATCAGTTTCCTGTGTAATGTTTCAGCTGTGGCATGTTCATATCTGGAAGACAGATTGTCACTTCACCCCCAAAACCGACAAAAAGAGCTTCTACAGTGTTAAATTATTGATGCCTGTTGTAGCTTGTCCTAGCAAAGTGACAGCTGTCACATACAGGTGGTGGAGTAAAAGCTACATTTCACTCACTTTGAAATGTGGGTAACCACTAGCATAAAGAAAGAAGATTTGATTACAAAAAAGATTACAATAAATGTTTGAAGTATGGGGAAGTTATTTTAAAGGTTGTGAAGGTTAAAAAACATGAAGTAATGATTTTTAATCTCAAAAAATGAAAAAAGTTGACTTACATTCTGCTGATTAGTTTACCTGTAAAGTTTGTCCTCCTAAATATTGCAGAGTCAGTGTGATTTCTTCAGCATCTTTTTTTTTCTCCCCTTTCTTTCATTTACACTTTAGCATTTATACACAATAAACATATAATGAAGAAACCAAGAAGTCAATACAGATAAACAACAGACACAACAACATCAAAGACAGCAACAAAAAGTCCAGAATGACACATTATATAACAAGACATAACACTGTGGGGGGGTATATAAAGCAGTGCCTTTCATTATCATAGTGTGTACTCAACCTGTATAGGTGGACTGAATGTATCACAATAAACTCACATTAGGCTGCTCAGTACTAGTCTGTACTATTTTTCCAATACACGATTCTGAAAAACACATTTCAAAACTTGATTCCACTGTCTTATGTTATAACTGCTGAATGTCTTTTTCCAGTCCATGGTTATAGGTGACGGGAGGCAGGCAGAGTTGTGGGTATGCTTTAATCCAGCTTTCTGTCTGGATGGGATGTCACGAGTCATGGATGAGGTAATTTCCTTTGTGAAGTTTCTTACATAATGCTTTTTCATCTGGGATCATATTATGTCCTTCTGAGCACACCATAGCTTAGGTTCCCAACCTAGATTTTAGAACCTGCACTGGGTTAACAGGAAAATTAAATGGATCAAAAAAATATCAATACATTTCCTTCCGTGACATTCTTTTCCCCAGTTCCTTGAAGTCCACTACCAGGGACACCCAAAGCAAGACATGGTGGAGCTGCATGCTGAGGTCCACTTCCCCAACCTGCACTTCTCCTCCACTACAGTGGATTTTGGCTGTGTGCTCAACTACACAGAAACCTGTAGACAAATCTGGATCACCAACTGCTCCCCGCTGCCTGTGTCCTACTGCTGGGCTTTCCTGGATGACCAGAAACATGAAACCATCAGGTATATTTACACTGAAAAATGTCCACACACTGTCATATCAGCACACTGCAAAGAATAGTAAGTGGTGTACAGTTGCATACTTCATAATTATCTACAGTATTAGTATAGCAGAGATGCAAAGCAACCCCTCAGCGTGGGTGTACTCTACACTATGGAGTGTGGGTAGCACCCTGCACTGCATTTTCACCTGAAAAGATACTATAGGATACTACAGCCTGAATAATGTGCCCTTAAAATAGCAGGAAAGTGCTACACCATGGACTTCAGACTAGGTTTTTGTCGGCGCAAACGCTTTTTGCTGCCTCAAGACAGCAATGCGCCAACAAAGCGCCTGATCACAGCTCATTTGAACATTACCATGGACACACAGATGGGCTCTGGCATTGAAAATGACAGCTGCGTCTGTCTGAAACTAGCAGTGACTGCATAGTCGACTGCTTTACGACGATGGGTGTAGCCTGATGGAATGCTGCTTCTTGATTCCTGGGCTTTCTTTTTTATTGTTGTTGAACAAACAAATACTCAGAAATGTAGCATATTGAACAGATAGGAACAGAATGGGTCTCAGCCATATATTAGAACTGTCCACTGGTGTGAATTAGTACCGTTGAGATACATTAACCCTCTGATTTGAGAGCCAAATCCATTATAAATCCTCTGGGGAAGGCAGACCTACTGATTGTGTATATTGTGCCTTTCTCAAACTTTAGGTTTAGGTCCCCTCTCTTGAAATGGACTATGAATACGATACCAGTCTCTCCGTTTCGTGGCCATGAACCAACTAACTGCTATAGCTCGACAAGATTTATCACCCTCTACTGTCTGTTTCCCTTCCCCCTCTATCATCTATTGGTATTCTTCCTTTTTGCTCCCCTCCTTGTTCTCATCCTCAGGTTTTACATTGCCTATTTATCTTTTTTTTTCTTTCCCCCTCCTCTTCCCCTGCCTCTTCTGCCTGTGCTTCTGCTCTCTACCAAATCCTTATCAACCGTTCCTTCTCTTTCTTCACCTTTTCAGCCTGACCTCTCTTAACAATCTGTCTCATAGGCCGTCCTGCTAATTAAATGGAGATCTCACTCTGTGCGCACACACTCTCTCTAAAATCTCTCACAAAACCTGCACTATCTAGTCATGTTCAGCTAATTACATCCCTATCAGTAATTGCACTGCAGCCCTTGGAAAGGGGAATTTCAATAGAGCCAACTCTTTTCTATCCATTTATCACACTGATAGATAGAGTACAATACATTTAAATACTGTAACTAATCTGTATTTCAGACTCTATCTCAGTCAGAAGTAAACGGAGAGCTTAAGCTCAGTCCACATTTTTTTTTTTTCATTTTCAAATGCACTATAGCTACTTGTAAGTATGATGGACTAGATCACTGGACAACCGATAATAACAAATAAATTCAGGTTCATAGAGGATGTTGAGTTGAAGCCAATGTGTAGAGGGACTAATGCAATGAAGAGGAAAGATTCTTCAGCAACTTTCCGTGGTCATGCGTTCAGTCTTTTACACTTAGAATGTTGCTTTTTCAAACAGCGCAATGGTCAGGAACAGCCTCGAGTTTCCTGTTGTTGCATTGTAATCCAAGCTGACTGCTTTGTGTGGTGGTTAGGTTTAGACACGAGGAATTAGATTGGTTAGGGTTAGCGTGGGTCAGCCGACCAAAGGCAGTGTAGGACGCAGTGTTGTAATAGTATCAGTCTTGGTTTCAAGACCACTTTTTGGGAGGTCTTGATCTTGACTTGGTCTCAGCTCTGGTAGGACGGGTCATGCCTTCACCATAGTACAATTTGTGATTTCGTGACTCACTCCCTGTAGATTAAAAGGGTTCAGGTACGAGCACACACTATAATACAATAATGAAAATAGACATACCTATAAATCTTACATACTGGACCTTTAAACAGTACATGAATAAATGTACATAGTTACTTTTACACCACTGGGAATGAAGAACATACTCTCTCTTGCACAAAATGAGTCTTTGAAAAAGCTGGCTATGCTTGTTAGTGATTTTAGTTGTTAAAAACGACTTTAACTAACTGGAAATGGTAAAAGTAAGACAATCAAGCCTGATATTTGTGCTGTCATTTGTCTGTCACAGTGTAATTTTTTCAGCATCAAACCCTCTCATGTTTGATCCCTGTCGCTTATTTGTTCCTGACAGCCCACTGGAAGAGAGATGTTTGTAGTCTAGTAGTTTTTGATGTTCAGATTTGAGCGAGACCGAAGACAGTCCAACACAGTCACGCCCAGAGTGTTCATGAGGGAAAGAATAGATGGACGAGGGGGAGACAGATGTGAGAATGTCAGTGTAGGCTATTTCTGTTTTGAGCTGAGCTCTTGCAGTGTCATCATCTGCTGTCTCACCATCTGTTTCTCCGTCCGCACCAGTGGGTTTTAAACTCTTTCTTAAAAAAGCTTCGTTTTTTTTTTTTTTTTTTTTTTTTGTACAGCACGGAGGGGGGAGGGGTTAAAGTCTGATCCACCAAAAGTGCAACCCCCACCTTCAAGGACAATGACCTACAATATTTGTTCACCATCACATCACACAATGCTGTGCATACTAATTTGTGATCTTCCCAAGGCCAGACATCAGGCCAGCTTGTCCCTTAAAAAAGACTGACCATACAACAGTGCCCCCTGCTGGTTGCATCACTACCGTTCACTTACTAGAAGCTGACACACCAATACTGAAGCATTCTTGGGAACTCAGAGTTGAATGCTGCCTCACACACCCTAAAGCTCTCACACACACACACACACACAAACACACACTATGGCGGTAATGTAGCCAGTGTTTGGTGATTTAATGTAGAACTTGTCCTGCCCAGCTTTGAGATGCCTTCACTCACTAAATCTCTTTCATTCTCTTCCATGTTTATTCAGCACTTCACTGCAATCTATCCTGACCTGTTTCCTGCTGCTTGCCTATTAAAATTCCTCTTAATTATAGAACACTCTGTTTAATTAACTTGATGGATGCACCCAGTCTGATCCCACAGGGAAGGAGAGAGTAGAACAGAGAGAGAAAACGAGTGTCAGAGGGTGTGTGCTAAAGATTTTCTTCTCCACTGTGGTATTACAATATGTGTTAATGATATGTTGGATGTGCAATTGGTGCTCATATAATCAGCTGTTGGTTACATTT
Organism: Sciaenops ocellatus; assembly: GCA_033000465.1. NCBI lineage: Eukaryota > Metazoa > Chordata > Actinopteri > Sciaenidae > Sciaenops > Sciaenops ocellatus. The sequence goes on along the minus strand of CP136871.1, from coordinate 5,818,893 downwards.
TATCTGTTATTTTGCCACCTTATGGACATCTTGTGGTTTCAGTTGTCTGTTTAGATGAAGCTGACAGTTTAGATTTCAGATCACAGTTTAGATTTATTTTTATTCTTATTGTTACAGGATTTCATGTAAAACATTTTATGATTCTTTTCCCGCCATAGAGACACAGAGAAGCTGGAGGCAGAGGAGGAGCAGAGAAATCGTGAAAATGAGACTGAAGAAGGGTGGAGATCGTCTCCTACAGCCTCTCCTGCCTCTTCAGTTTCTCTCGTACCGAGGCCTGGCCCAGAGGAACAGAGCAGCACCTCACATGTAAACAAATTAGGATTTCCCTTAGATTTCCATGTTTTCAGGGGTCATCCCCTGTCTCTATACTACAGCGCTGTTACTATAGAGGTAGACACATATAGACAAGCCATATACAATACAATACATTGATCACATCTGTGCAGATCATTTTTTCTCAATCAAAACACATACATTGTAAATTGTCCAGAAAAACAAAGACATTTCATATATAGTCATTAAGTCAGCCAAATAAAGCTTAAACATTAGGTGAACATTTTATGAAATAAATATATTGTTGCTCTCTTGCTAAGAGTTCGATGAGAAGATGAATATCTGTCCATTAAATATGAAGCTAGATCCAGGAGGTGGCTATGTATAAAGACGAGAAGCAGGGGGAAACAGCCGACCAGCCTCTGAATATTGCTAATCAACATATCTTATTTTGTTATGTACAAAAGAAGTTGCTGTTTTACAGTTATGTTGTGTCATGCTGGAACGCTGGTGACTTCCTGGAGTGTCTTCTGGTTGCCTGGCTACCTCAAAGTGACATGAAGGGCTCCAGGAAGTGATTGCACTTGGTCATGAAATAGTCTCACACATTGTCCCCTGTAAAAACACAGCTTCTTGGTTGAATAATTAAGTTTCTGTACAGACAGATATGAGAGTGGTTCTTGACCTTCTCATCTATTAACTCATGACCAGGGAGCGAATAAGTACACATGCCGAATTGTTAAACTGTTACTTTAATGGGAGATTCACAGCAGCATATTAGAAGCATCGTTAAAAAAATGAGAATTAATCTTTTAAATTCTACTGGTTCCCTTTTTGTGTCTGTAGGTGTTTGACATCTTACCTCATCATGGTCATCTGCCACCCGGGGAGAAGCAACAGGTCACACTTTGTTTCTTCGGCCACGAAAATGTCAGCAGAGAAGTGGTGGCACAGTGCCGTGTAGAGGAGGGCCCTACATACAACATCAAACTCAGAGGAGAAGCATCTGTAATCAGTTACAGCCTTGACTTTACACATGTTGACTTTGGTCTGCAGGTACGTATACAGGACCCTTTTACTCACTTCTTTATCACAACAAGTGCTACCAGTCTAATACTGTTTCACCTCAGTATGTGCATCATTAAGGCTAGAGGAAGGACCATGCCTCGAGTTGATGATAGTGGCAAAGGTTACTCACATAAGAGAAGAACTTTTCTTTGCTACTTTTAAAGATACTCTCCATTAGTGTGTGTTCATTTCCTTGTTGTTATGGCGCTTATAGTGTTCTTGATCTTCCTTTGCCATCTGTTTGCCCATCCATGTGTGACACATGGTATCTCAAACAAAACTAATTAGATTTTTACAAAACTTGGGGCAATGACGCATTCTGCTATTTTCAAAATGACACTGACAGGCCCCGGGGAGTGTGACAGATTTGTTTGTGATTGTGGATGATGACATGTTTGCTGCATTTTGTTTGCAGTTCGTCTCTTGCCCATTCCACTTTTATTTATTAACACTGAATCTAATGCTGAGGGACAAATAAGCACTTGTATGTCATATATAATATAAAGACATAATGTCTACTGTTCAGAGTGGTGTTGAAACTTTGTTACGCACTAAGCTGGTGAGAGAAATCACATTAACTTTGAATGTTAGATAGTTTTTCATACTTTGGTCTTTTGCACTTCCAATCCCTCTTTAAGTATGCAAGACACCCAAACCAGTTATCATTGATATTCAAAACAAGGACATATTGATTTTTATTTAGTTGAAATGAGTGATTCAGCAGAACATGTCTCTGACCTTCCTGTCTGTCCAGCACTATTCTTTCTCTGTCTCTCTTTCGGTGCTCTCTGTTGTTTTATTAAATTTATCCGTATTAGTTATGATATAAGTCCTGAAACAACCCCCTTTAAGTGACCTACTCTGAACAGTTCAATTTTTGTATCACTTTCCTTGTTTGTCTTTACCTACCTAGCTCCATGAAAATAACCGTACTGACAGTCTAAAAACCAGTGTTGCCTCTCTTCTCTCAATATCTCTATTTTTCTTCCAGCTGTTTGATCATGAAGCGGAAGCTGAGGTGATCCTTAGGAATACTGGCAGGTTGGGCTTCAAATTCAGCATCATAGATCCTCAAAGAGAAGATAAGGCAGATGAGGAGGAAGGAGAACAGAGGAAGGTCCTGGAAGAGGCCGAGCAGCAGCCATATGTACAGCAGCAAAATGAGAATGGACTGGAAGTCACACCTGGCCGGCCCAGAGTCGTCCCCGCCATGGTGAGTTCATCTTGGGACTATTTCAGATGTGGGAGGGTCATCGATTATGTAAAAGATATTTTTACCAGTTTGTGTGTGTGTGTGTGTGTGTGTGTGTGTGTGTGTGTTAGGGTTACATTGATGCTGGTGCGGAGCAATGTCTGCGTGTGCTCTACCTCCCGGGCATCCCTGAGGTGTTTAAGAAGCGGCTTCAGCTGCAGGTGGCTTACCTGGACCCACAGGACATCACGCTGACTGGAGAGGGAGTGTTCCCAAGAATCAGCCTGAACTTGCCACAAAACCTTTGTACGCATAGACATGCACTCATACACACAGACATGATCATATTTATATATAACATTTACAGTGCAATATAGCAGTTTGTTATGTATTATAATTTTACGTTTTAGCCAAAATCACAAACAGTATCTGCAACCGACTGACAGCTATATTGTTTATTGATTCTGTTTGCCCAAATGCAATTATAGTGTCACTGAAAAGAACTGTTCTCTGTGCACTGGAACAGAGAATTTAAAACTTAGTCAAAGTGAGTAAACAGAAAAAGTGCTTACAGTGTAATGTAATAGTTTATTGATCCCCATAAGGACATTGTGAGAATGGTGTAAACTACAAAACCAAGCTAATCTGTGTTTTGCTCTTTTGCCTTCCAGCACACTTCATTGTTGTTGTATTATAAGCATTGAGTCCTTAACTTATGGCTGATGACAGGCCTCACTAATGATCACGTCTCCGTGCTAACAAATGTACGACTCTTTATTTGTGACTCTGCTGTGATTCCCTCGCAGCGGAGGAGTGCTACAGTGACGTGGTGCAGCAGGCCCGAACAGCTGTGGAGGCAGATAGAGTCAGAATGGAGCTTACGAATGGAATTACCACCGGTGGAGGAGCAACAACAGAAGCCGACTGCACACTCACCGTCAGTGAATAAAATGAACGTCATTAATGTTATGCAATGAAAACCTTGCGTATTCCAAAATGCTGTTTTTAAGGATTAAGAAAAAAAATCTAAAATTCTGATTTGTAAGCATGTTCTGTTATAAATATTGAGTTTTTGACCTAATATTGTGGTCATGTAGGTCACTAGTAAGCATGTGTGCAGTGCAGTGAAGTACAGGAAGATGAAGTGACTCAAAGGGATGAAAACCAATTTAACATAACAGTAAATAACATATATATGTTTGTCCTTATCATGTTCATGTAAATGTAACAAGAAATTATGTATCCTGTCAACATACTGTATATAGCTTACATATATTTTGGTGAGGCAGTATTCTGCAGGGCTTTCCCTGCTTCTTATCTGTGTATTGATTTTTCAGGGCGAGGACAAGAACCATTGAATTACAATGGAAATAGCTATTTTCTGCTCATCCCCTCCATATTTACTCACAGTTGTTTGTGTTGCCCCAGCAACATCCTTGACAAAATGCATTTTCATAGCAGATAATGAAAGACTGTGTTCCCAGAAGAAATCTGCAGTACCTGTGCAAAACCTGACACTTTATCCACAAACACCCCTCCACATCAGAGACTTTCTATTTGTTGTTGTTATTATAGAAAAAAGGGGAGAGGGTGACACACCGATCAAGAAAAAGTGTCTTACAATGTGACCACTCAGAGTGATAATTCAGGACATCTGTAATTACGATTTGTATAGTAAGAGATCTATAATGGTGTCACAGATAGCTTCCCTGATATGATGAAATCTGCAAATCATTTTTTTTATAGTCAAAACAGTAAGATATCATTACATTCAATCACATCTTGTCAAATCAGCCATATTTATATAGCCCAAAATTACAGATTTACCTTAAAGTAAACAACCGAGGAGGACACGTGCAATACTGTGTAGTCATATTTTGTCTAGTCAAAACGTTGATTAAAGACATCTCAAATTTAAATCTGACTAGTAGACCTAAGACCTCAGTTAGATTAAAGTTAGTTTGTTATTAGTTATGTGGTATCTTCAATTAAAGCCCCTCTGTGTGACATTTTAGCATTTGAATTCCTCACAGTTGCTAAGATATCCTCACAAGATATCTTCTATTCATCTAGAGCTAAAATATTACTCGTTATAATCACTGCGCAGGACTGGAGTTATGACTAGTCAGAAAGTAAAAAGTGGAGCTAACTCAACAAGTGAAAATTTCAGGAATACCCTGAGGGGAGCTATGACGAGACAGATTTTGGGATACCTTCAACTGCCATTTTGACTAGTGTAAGACATTAAACCTAGTGATGTTCACATCCTTACTGCACCAGTGGTTGATGATCTGGTGCGTGGGCAATTTATCATCCTTAAAGCACTCCAGCTTTCAAGTTCATGTTCCTTATTTCAGAATTGAAATACCACTGTCTGTAATGTGAACTGACAGAAAGCTCTGCTTTACTCAACCATCATCCATCCTAATCCTTAAATCAATTATATCGGAAAATATAATTTTCTTAACCTTAAAATGAGTTTTCATTATTAATACTGTTATTGTTTTTACCAGTCAGACTGTGCTGTCTATGCTTATGTAACTCATCAATACATTTAAAGTAACTTTTGAGTGTTTATGCAGCCGTCTTCCTGTCTCCCCTCTCCTTTTCTCTCTCTTGCCTGCTGCCTCTAGTCTGAAGAGCTGCTTCACATGGAGATTGAGAGAATGCTGGTCAAAGAGAACGCTCTCGCTGTGACCAGTAGCCTGCTGGACCTCAGAGACTCGCAAGGTTCCTCCAGAAAATGGCATAAACTTAGCAAGTATGTTCAAACACAGCACGCACACACACACACACACACACACACACACACACACACACACACACACACACACACACACACACACACACACGCACACTTTGGCTGAACAGATGGTTCACTCACTGGACGGGAGTGAGAACTGTGTTGTGGAATTCAAAGAGTTTGGGTTTGTGAATAATATCTGGCTGAGTATGTTTTTGTTCTGTGGTACTTGACAGATGTCATGGCGTGTATTGGCTGTTTTCACTCATGCCATATTGTGATTCCTTGTTTAACTTCCACAAATGCATACTGCAAATTATGAAATGTAAAATGACCAAGTTGATTTTCAAGGCAAAGAACTGTGTTCCACTGAAATAAAAAGAAAATGTAAACCCAAATTGTAATAAATAATTCGGCCAGTTTCGTAACAATTGTTTAAAATCTCACTGGTCTAATCCGTGTCTTCACCTCTGCTTCTTTGGTCTCCTCCCAGGTTCGTGCTCCCAGAGTATGTTTTGGATTTTGGTTCCACTATTCCAGGCAAAGTCCTCAGTCACACCGTAAATGTCACAAACACAGGGTCGGTGCCTGTGTCCTTCCATGCCAATTGCAAGAATTTAGCTGGCACAGGTATGCAATACATCATCATCCTGTGGTGTTTTCATTTCTTCATCTGTGTTTCTTTACTGTCATGTGATATCTCAGTTACTGTTACTGCAGCACAATTATGCAACTATGCACATAGTTCAGCTATACTGTACATTAGATATAATTTACATAGTTCCAGGTTCCAGCTTTCAATGTAACATATATGACAGTGGTATTGATCTTCTCTTCTAACTCTCAGCAAGAAGCTGATTTATTTATTTATTTATTTTATTACGTTGCTAAAACCTGGATTGAGTCCTGTGTGTGAATAAGTGAATCACTGTATATCTGAAAGTGATAGGAGAGGAAAGGAAGATAATTTGATGCAATGAAATGTTGTTTATTGCCTCAAAGGGTTTGTCTTCATAAAATGAAAAATCGGTTTGAGTGTGTCGTGTTGCTTCTTCGAAGGTTTCAGTGCAGAATTTGAAAGAGTGAAAAACCTTCCCTGCGGTGAGACACAGACTTTCACAGTTAAGTTCGATCCCCAAGGAGCCAATATGGGAGACATAAGTGTCGTCATGACAATACAGGTATATATGGACACACACACATGTACATGTGCACAAATATTTGTCTTCCTTGTTGTTGAAGAGCATTGTGACCTTGTTCCTAAGAGGAGAGATCTAATGCCAATATGTGCAGCTCAGTACAAACTAGGGTTACAGTTGTTTCACTACTACTTGATCAAACTTAATTAAAAATTTTGTCAAATGCAACATTTTCATAACTTCTTCAACTCATGGAAGCATTTTTATTTCATTTTTCATTGGAGAATCTCGAGCATTATGTTGTTTTTCACAGGTCACAGGTGGTCCAGTGGTCCAGGTGCGGCTGTGTGCGGTGCTGACAGTTCCGGCTGTCACTGTTTCCACGGATACACTGGAGTTTGACAATGTGCAGTGTGGCATGTGTCAGGTAATGTATAGCATGATAACAAAGCCTCCTTGTTGTGTTGTATGATTTAATAGAAATGTACTTTTATTGCTCATTTTTATTTACTTTGTGTTATCAACATGCCAAAGGAGGAGAGTGTGAAAGTAGGTGGAAGCACAAAGCTGTATAAAACGAGGCGCACTAATGAGAGTCCAGTATGCCACCTCACTGTGGTGCCCTCTTGTGGTCAGATCAGGTTAAATCGATCATTTCCAAAGTCTCACTAAGCTGATATGCTAAGTGCTTAAACCTGGTTGTGGTTGCACATCTTTAAAGACGTCAAATCATGAAGCTAAAATGGTGCTTGCTCTAAACCTTGGGTTATATAATCTTTCCCATCAGATGAGGACAATACAGCTGTTAAATCACGAGTCTGTGCCCTGCTACTGGAGCATAGCTGAGGAGGTGAAGCCTTTCAAAAAGGTACAACAATTGTCATTGTTTATGAAAAAGCCATTATCTTTACATTCAGGAAACCAAAAGAGAAAAATACAAACTTCATTGGTGTGATATCTGTCTCTGGTCTTGGTTTCATTCAGGTAGATAAGTTCCTGCCTCTCTATGAGCGTAAAAAGGTATTGCAGGAGCGGCGACCACCTCCAGCGGTGTTTGAGATGATTCCCAGCTCTGGTGTGCTGTCGCCTGGTGAACGAGTCAATGTCCAAATAAAATTCAGTCCTGCTGAGGGGGTAAAAACTTGATCTAAGAGTTTGGCACAATGCATAGTAGAGCAGCAATGCATTACCTGGGTTACTTCTTGTATGAAATGGTTGAATGAAACAGTGGTTACAAAATAAATACAAGGACGGTGACCTATTACACATGTCTTTGCAGCATGATTACAGCAGGCAGCTAGTGATCCGTGTGGCTGACAGCACCCAGCAGGTGTTCCTTACAGCCCAGGGGCAGGGTGAGGAGCCACAACTCGATTTCTGCCCGTCTGTGCTGGAGCTGGGGCCTTGCCTGCCTGTCAGCACTGAGATTGAAGCCAAGGTCCTCGTCAGGAACCCTTGCTCTTTCCCCATTGAGTTCTACTCCCTGGAGTTGGACACACAGTATCTCGAGGAAGAAAAGGTAGCTATTAGCTAGGTATGATTGTGAAGGGATAAGAAAGAGAGAGGATACATATACGTACATGGATAGATAGATTATCAACATTTAATTTTCTTCTATCTGTTTTTTTTCTCACTTCCCCTACTTTTCCCATGGCTTCATCCCATGTAGATCCTGCGTCTGATGCAGGGTTATGATGAGAACAACAAATTACTGCTGCCTCCCAGGGTCCCCGGTGAAAGTCTTCCCCAAGAACTGCTCGATTACTACATGGAGCATTGCTCCCAGCTGAATAATGATGGTAGCAGCTTCAGGCAAACTAAAAAGCACCAAAATCACATACCAGCAGTTGTCTGCATGCTGTATTTGTGCATACCTGTTTTAATCTAATCTACATGTGTGCAGCAGACCTGAAGGCAGACTTGGATGAAAAAGAAGATGAGACAGATGAAGAAAAGAGGTCAAATGAAAGCGAGGAAGAAATGCAAACTACAAGTGTGAAACCAGCTGAACAACGTCAGTAAAACCATTTTTATTTATATTGTTTTTATTTATTTTAATTATATAATTATATGTGACAAACAAATTGAACTGAGAATAACTTTATAGTCCCCCGTCTTTTGTATATTCAGTCGTTTCAGAAATGACCAAAGAGGGCAGCGGTGAAAGACTTGGGCAGCTAGAGATGACCCCCGTCTCCAGAGCAATCGCACGCCACATGTGTATCGATCTGTCACCTGAAGGTCTGGCCGCACGCAACCGCAGAGGCATCGCTATTATTGTATATGGAGCCCCACTGACAGGTGAAGCAATAAGAAAGTTCAGTTAAGAGACTAAAAAAACATCACCATACCAATCACTATACTCAGTTAGTGTGTCCACTTTTTCCAGATAAGAGCAGCACAGCGGCTGCTCTGGCGCGTCACTACAGCGGGGCGTGCCTGAGCGTTGATGCTGTGGTTACAGATGTTCTGATAAACGGCACTTCACCTATTAGCCTGACTGCAAGGCAACTCTATGACTCTGCTGCTGCGCAGTATGCTGAGAAGATAGCTGGTAAGCACTACGTATTGTGCATTTATGTTTGTAGAGGACTGTAATTACATTATCCAGCTTTGTTTGTAACAGAGCATGATAAATCTTCTGTAGTTGGACAGGATACTGCAGAGGAGCATAGTGTTTGGTTTAAATTGATAAATGAAGGTAAAAATAAATCTTCTTCCAGAGCAAGCCACTGAAGAAACCACAGACCTGGGACCTGCAGCAGATCTTAAAGCCTCAGATCCAGCTCCAAAGTCAAATCCAGCACCCCATCACACTGTGGAAGAACTTGCAAAATCCAGCAAGGATAGCTGCAGTATAAATGACTCCAAGGAGGCTCCTCAGAAGACTGAAAGCGTTGAACATGTTGCCCTTTGCTTGGTACGTTTACTTAAGTTCTCTAGTCTTCAGGCTGTTTAACTACTGTAGTCCAGGTTTGGGTACTGAAATACATACATACTGTATAAATGGAGGGTATGAACCTATTTGATACATCTATCTTTGCAAGCAATAATCAATTCCTTTGGTGTGTTTTCGCTTCAGGGAGGAGATGTGACCTCACTCAGAAATCTCTTGCCTGAACAGCTACTCGTTGATATCCTGGCGGAAAGATTTCAGGTCAGCTGACACTCTTTTTCCCTTTAGAAAGAGAAAAGATAGCAGTCTTAGAAGTAGAAAGTAGAAAGATTATAGTCATGCTACATGCAGACATCCTAAAGGCTCACAGCTATTTGTTCTTGAACTGGCAGATATCATGTATTGTGTACAAAAGAGGCTAAGTTTTATCTAAGTTTGACTTGTGTCTTTTTGTGTTTGCTCTCTTTGTCTTGTCATTTTCATTACTGTTGGTGCTGCTGTCATGAGAACAGCTAAAAGATTGTCACCGCGGCATCGTGATTGGCAGCCTGGAGTCTGTGTACACTCAGTCAGGGGCAAGCACGCTGCAAGTTGTTCTCAAGGCACTTAATAACCGCAAACACATCTATGTAGTCAACTTGTCTGACTCCTACGCTGCCCTGAAGGCACGGGAGAGAGCACAGAGAGAAACTGAGGGTAAAAAATGCATCAGCTCACTCACAACATACACAACTTCTTACACCCAGAGGGCAGAACTCATTAAAGTGTATTCATATGGAGTGTGGAACTGTCTGCATGTGTCCTTCAGAGGCTCTAGAGAAAGAGAAAGCCGAGAAGGAGGAAAAGTGGCTGCAGGAGCTGGATGACGAACAGTATGACGCTCTGCCAGAGGAGGAAAAGGAGCGTATTGTCCACTGGCATAGAGAGAAGCTCAGACAGAAGAAACTCAGGTACTGACTGGAAGATGACATTTTCATGTTCATCATTACCATAATGAAACTCCTCTCCATTGTTAGGCGAGTTACAGTCACAGAAATGTTACTAAAGATTAAAAAGAAGAGTTCTACACCACGGAGCTTCTAGTCCTGCTGTCAGAAATCAGCAGACACAAAGATAGTAGTGCTGTAAGAAGACCCAAAACAATTAAAAATATTAGTACAGTAGCCAGTTGTGTGTCAACAGACCAGCATTGTACTGTTACTGTCATGTACAAGGAATGGGACATGAATTTACTGTAAATGCTAAAAAACATCTTTCCATGCAAATATGAGGGATGTGACAGCTCTACAACCTGAATGAATTTTCCTAACAAGTACTCAAATGTATACATACAGTGCAAAATATACCCATAATGATCAAATCTAAGAGGAAATCTCAGTAAACTTGCCAGCCATGATTATGATGTCATGGTGAACAGAATATTTTGCATTAAGGCCGTTAAAATTAAGGAAATATGATTTGTACTTCTGTACAAATCTTTATGTTAATCTTATGAGGGGGTTCTTGCTTGAGGCCCACTGTTTATTAAGTGCTGGACACTGTTTGTTGTTTTTAACCTTTTTGGAGTCTTTTGAATTTTGAATTGAATCCTTATGCAGGAAGAACACAGTTGTTGAATCAAGAATGACAGATAATAGGTCAATATCAGACTGGGCTAAATGTCTACATACGTGAATAAGATCTCTTATTTTACCATCCAGATTTTCAAGTTGTGCATGTCTGTGTATTTGTACTCGTGTGCCTGTGGTGTAAGGGAGCTTGAGAGAATAGAGAAGGAGCAGGAAGAAAAGAGGCATCAGGAAGAGATGAAGAGATTGAGAGAAGAAGAGCTGAAGAAGAAGAGCAAAAAGGCTGGAAAGAATTCTTTAGATTCTAAAGAATCGCTACGGAAGAAGAGTTTGCTGGAGGGAAAGCAGGTCAGCACTCCTACGTTCCCATTAGCACACAGAAATACACACTTAATATCCCAACCAGTGAACATGAAGTGTATTTCTTCAATGTCTTCTCCAGTCAAGTGAGGCATTGAACAGGCAGAGGATGTCTCCCTGTAACGCCTCTAAAGAGTCACTAGTGGACGCAAGAGAGCAACAAAACTCAAATGAAGGTGCACTTTGAAATGATTTTTGAACTCGTCCTTAGTAAATGTGAATCATACGACATAAATGATAGTATATGCACTGTAATCTGATTGGTTAGCTGCTGACATATAGTTCTCTTTGCTACTACAGTGCATCATGGCAGGCACTCAGAACAAAACACAGCATTACATGCAGGTTCCCCTCAACCCACAGAGAAGCTGGAGAGAGAAAAGGTACATTTACTGACAAGAGACACTACAGCGTCACTGTATCACATAATATATTATTAATAATGCTTTAGAGTACAATCTGCAATATCCAGCAGAGTACGTAATGACACATATATCAAGGTACAAGGAAACAAGATGTGAAGATAGGGAGGAAGGGGAAATTACACTTGCTATATAACTGTATTAACCTCAATTATACTGTGTTTTTATCTGTTGGTCACCGTCCTGGCTTTCAAGGGGAAGGAAGCAACATAACACCAAGTGTTCTTGGTAAAAGTTGTTTATTTTTATTCATTTTAACAAAAGGAGGTGAGGTAAATTATAAAACTAAAATATAATTTACTGATTGGTGGGTCTGGGAAGGTACCACTCTAAGTTGGCGACCGCTCATTTCACCAGCAAACATTAATGGCACACACTTGTTTATGACAGTTTGCGGAGATGGCCACACTTATGTAGCACATAATATGAGAATAGGTAGTTAAAAAATATCTGTTTGAATTATTTCAAGTACCCAGATTGTTACCCCCTAATTTCCCAACTTCACATCTTGTTCCCTTGTACCTACATGTATGTACTGCTACACATTGTATAGTTACTCCTTTGGTACAAAAAAAGACTACAAGTGGAATTATGGATATGTGGATTTATATACTGCTACATAATGTGATGATGTTCACAAACAAATGTCCCTTTGCATTTATACCTGACATGTTTGTGATCGTATGTCAGAACACAGAAACTGCAGAGATGAAGAAGCTAAGAAAAGAAAAAGAGGTGAAGAAAAGTATGAACGGCGGAGCAGAGAGGGACAATAAAGAAGCTTCAGTGAAAAAGAGCCTGTCTGGTGAAAGGGAGGTATTGACACCTATGACGTTAAATTCCACTAAACCAGATTCACATATACACAGTTTGTCAAGCATTTTTTTTTATTTTGTTTTATTTTTTTTCCAGCCAGCAGTTGTGCTGGAAAGTCATCGGACGTCTCCCCCAAATCCCCCTAAAGAGCCACTGCTGGATGCAAGAGAGCAAACCGAACATTTAAATGGAGGCGCCAGCAAACGTAAGGCGTCCCAGCATGATAATACACACAGTTTAATCTCACAACTTTAGTGTTTTCTTACATTTTCTGTCACAAGATTTAACTCCTGATGAGGTTTCCTAATTAATTAAGTCACATGTAAGTGACAGCTGTTGATTAATTAAATTAAAAATTAAACCATGTGTTATTATTGGTCCTCTTAGCTAATACAGTGCATCAGAGCAATGCAGCTGATCCTTCACAGAAGAAGACAGATGAAGCCAAGAAATTACAGGCAGAGGCTCATCAACCTGCAGACAAACTGGAGGGAGAAATGGTGAGTTTATTAAGGAGCAAAGTCTACCTTTTAGTGTCACTACTTACTCATTTCATTACACTTTCTTTTTCTAGATTCTGCATTAATGTTATGGTAGCGACATATTTGTAATCTTCTTGCTGCTTCTGCTGTCCCGCCCTCGTTCCCTAATCCAGTCCACCGTGGATGAGCTGCAGTCTCAGTTTAGTGTGTATGAGCAGAGTCAGGAACAGGTGGAGCACATCCTGCAGCACTGGGACCGAGCCCAGGGCTCGTTGCTGGTCCCGCTACCCAGTGAAGAAGGGTCAGAGGAAGTCGCGACGGAGAAACAGGCAGGTTTTCTCGTATTCTGTTTGTTTTCTTTTGTATTTAGAATTGAGTTGGAATAGCCCAACCTTTCTTCGAAACCCAAGAAATGGTTGCTACAAAATTATTTAATTATCAAACTAATTAAAATACAGATGTTTGTCATGTTGTGTTTGTTTTTTTCAGTTTTTCCAGTGCAAAGTCCAAGTGCAAAGCGCTGTCAGTAGTTGTCATGAGGAGTTTGATGAGACGTGTCTTTCTTTTTTGAGATGCACTGCTGATGCAAAAAAAAAAAAAAAAACTGCTATCCAGTCACTTGGAGGGAGGGGCTTATCACCATTGACACAAGCTATGAACGACAGCCTTCCACATTTAGACAAGACATCAGAGGGTCACTTATTGACTGTGAATTTAATTTAATTTGTGACTCACTGACACATCACATTTCCCTATGTACACATTCTTACATCGTACTTGCTAATTGTACCTGGCAACAACATTTTCAAGCGATAAAAATTAGCCAAAAATGATTACTAAAAATTGAATTGAATCCATCGTTATCCTGTGTACACAGACTCCTCCTGTTGGCAAGAGGAGCAAGAAATCCAATAGCAAGATCTTATCTCCAATGCCCAGTCTTACGGCCGGACCAGTTGAAGCAGGCAGGTCAGGAGACAAGGTGTCTCCGCAGTACGTCATCCCTCACCTTGTGCTGAATGTAACAAGTGAAGATTACCCGAGTGCCACAGAGCTGCTAAAAGGCAGCACCCTGCCTCCACTGGACGAAGTATGGCTGCCTGGTTTTTATGTTTTTGTAGTTTGCATAATTTACTGGAGTCATCCAAAAAATCTGTTTATTACTTCCTAATCTGTTTCCTTATCTCCTTTGGTCTCATTAGGTGTTAGATGATTTGGGATTGGGACCCAGTGGCTCACCCATCCCTCCACCCACCACCTTCTCTATAGTTCCTTTCCCCAAAAACAGGGAGCAGTCTAACAGTCAACTGAGCTGTGACTGTTTCACCTTCCTGGTTCCCTCGAGACTGAACGAACAGGATGAGGCGAAGAAAGATTTAGGGGAAAGTTTACAAGCATCAGTTGGAAAGGTAATGATAAGAATATCTTGTGCTAATAATTCATCTGCTACCAGTTCATGATAATGGTGTTTAACGGTGATAATGGCGTGTGCACATTAAAGGAAGAGGCAGCAGTAACACCTTCCAAAACTCGTGGCAAGAGCAACAGGGAGAGTGCAGTAACAAAGGACCAAGAAAGGAAGAGCAGAGAGAGTCAGAGGAGCAAAAAACGAACACTGTTACGCGTTTCCCCTACGTCTGACTGCAGCAAATCAACACAACAAGACCAACACCAAGGAACCTTAGAGCAGATACGCAAACAGAGGCAAGGGGAACACACACACACACACACACACATTCAAGAACTTTGAATTTTGCTTTGTTGTTCTTATTTTACTAAGTGCGTGTGTTTGTGTATGAATTCATGTGCAGCCTGACAAAATTTCGTTGGGTCATCCCAGCCAACGATGAGGTGGTTCTGAGGATCTGGTTCTACACAGACTCTCCAGGGAAGTTCGAACAAACCTTCAACTTTGAGCTACTGGGAACTCAGAGACAATACCAGCTCCTCTGCAGAGGAGTTTGCACCTACCCCTCCATCTGCAAAGACTACAGGTGAGTCAAATTTAAGACTTTAAAGATTTAAAGCTCAACTGAAATGTAATTGTATCATTCCTTTGCCACACTGTGTGTGTGTGTTTTCTTTTGTGAAACCAGAAGGAAAATAAATTATATTTGATATTTTTTAGTTTCATGATGGTGGCCTCGATTTTGTTAGTTCTTTGTGATGTAGACAGAGCGACACGTTTCAGTACAGCCTGTCAAACCTTTGCATAAAGCAGTCACACCAGCATTTCATCACAGAAAGAGCACCCGGTCACACTGAGCTTGACAGCAGCAACTACACAAGAGCCACAGACTTTGAACAACTACCCACTTTAGCTTCCTTCTTATCAAACCTACAAACATGCACACGTCTTGTCCTGGACGTCAGCTTGTAGCCGCACAAACAAACAAATATTCAGCAGGGGAAAGTGCTCTGCTTATGTCGGTTTGCAGGCTAAATAGCTAATTAGCTTCTCAGCTACAGCGCTTTAAAGAGCATGTAAACATACTGGTGTGATTCTTTTTCTTCAGTAACAACACACTATTATGTCCATTGCTGGAAGGACATGGTGTAAATCTGTTGCTACTTTTTCTTTTAATAAAACAAAACCATTTACGGTATAGTAAAGTATTAACACTATTTTTCACTGCAGAAAAGAATGACTAAGTTATCTTATGTGGTTTTCCCAGGACTCTTTTTGCCCTCAGTAAGAGGGCGCTACAAATGGAAGAAGGGATCCAGAAGACTTACCTGATCAAACCTGGATACTTTGAGTTTGGACCGTTACTCTGTGGCAAGAACAGAGACAGGTGAGAGGCAGAGTGACAGCAGTGAATGGATTAGTGTGTTTGTATCAGTCTTTGTATTTTTTAAATGCGTCTGTGTTTGTGTAGATACAAGGAAAATAAGTACCCGGAAAACACAGAGAGACTGGTGATTCATAACAACTCAGGTCTGGAGGCTGAGGTCCAGTTCCGTTTCCAGCACGATACCCAGGCCACAACATATCTGTTGGACCCCCCAGCCATGACTCTCAAACCTGACCAGAAACAGGTACCACAGCTCACACTGCTAACCAGCATAGAAATATCACATTAAGAATATTTGGTTATTTTAGTGGCATTTGCACATGTAAATATTCTTCCATCTGTCTGCTAGGAGCTGGCAGTGTGGGCCTACCCAACAAAACTGGGACAAATAAAGGACAGTGTTGTTTGCCATATCAAGGACAATCCGGAGCTCGTCATCATCGACCTGTCCTGCGGGGGCGTTCGTCCTGAGCTGAAGCTGGAAAGCAAGCATTTGCACTTTGACAGGATTTTGCTGCACAGGTACCAAAATATGGAAGAATAAATCAGGGAAGATAAATGATCTTTTCCAAAATAGCTTGACAAATGATTTTCACCAAGCACAATGAAAATAGAGAGGGAGAAGTAGCATGATAAAGTCAAAATACTGTACATCACAGCAATAACAGTGATTTTTCCTTGTCTCTGTCCTTTTCTCTGCTCCACCCACCTACCTTCTTCCATCCTCCCCTCTAGGTGGAGCACCCGTAGTGTGATGCTGCATAATAAGACAGCTCTGCCTGCATCCTGGAGATTGCAGGGTGTGGAAGAGTTGGGCGATGAGTTCAGCTTGCCACAGGATCAAGGCATCATCTCACCTAACTCCTCCTGCTCCCTCACCTTGCACTTCACGGCCAAAAAGCAACTCCACATTAAGAAGATCTTACGTCTGGAGGTAAAGTGAAAGTATAGAAGTAAACATGCTGAAATGAGCATAAAGTAGGTTATGATGTTTTTAATATGGAAATACTGTTCAAATGTTGATGTAGGCAGGGCAGTCAGACGCACTTCAGATATCAAGGATGGTTCATAAATATGTAAAAGTCTCATGGAAATGTGCAGATTTGTAGATTTGTAAGTTTATATGTGTCAAACTGGGTGTTCCACAGATGCCTTCACTTGTATGTACAGCATGTCCTGTGTGTTTTGTTTCAGGTATCTGATGTGGAGAAAATTCTAGGCATCGTACAGACTGAAAACATACATGTAAATGCTGAAGCCTATGATATAGCTCTGGAGATCTCACCAGGTATAAACAAGTAGAGCTTTCAAACATTTCATATGGCTAAGAAACATGAGATTTGAACCCGTGTGAATCGTGTTATAATAATTACAAATAATATACACTTGTTTCTGTGGCAGATGACTGTATGGACTTTGGAACCATCAAAGTCTTTGAAGAGGCCAAACTGTCTCTCAGGATGAAAAACCAAGGGAAATATGAAATAGCCTACAAGTGAGTTTCGACTTATCGTAGTATTAAAGTATCAGCCTGAGTTTCATGTAACTGTAAGTACACTTTATCTTGTTCATTGCATTCTTTTCTCTCCACAAGGTTTACATTTCAGCAGACTGAGCCAACTCAACCAAAGCCAGACTCCATTTTCACGGTTTCCCCTCAGAGCGGTACTCTAACGCCCCACTCGAAGTCCACAACAGTGCAGATCCTCTGCAAACCCAATACGGAAGTCTTAATCAGAGAGCAACCTGTTCTGTCATGCCAGGTCTGAGACACTTGTGAACTTTTGATTTGATTTTATTTAATTTGATTTGATTTTGCTTAATGGGAAAAAAAAAACTGCCAGTTTTGGTGTGCACCAACTTGTTCAATGTCCTAGTTTAACAGGACTATACACACATTGGGTGTACTGGTGGCATCCTACATAATCATTGTTTCATGTCATACCCTTCTCAATCATATTGCTGTCTGAATGTCCAAAATAATACTAATAACTAGTAACAGTAATAACTTTCTGGAATGGGGTAGTTTAAAAAGGTGCTGCTGGTTTACTGGATGCTACAGAAGATCTGTGTTTTCTCTTCTGCAGGTGATTGAACCCAGCATTGGGAATGAAGGAGAAACTATAGCCATCTTACCCGTCAAGGTTTCAGTGAAGTCCGTCTTCTCCAGGTTAAGGCTTGATTCCCACGACTACTACTCCTACTCCTACTACCATCACTTACTTACTTATTTTGTTGATAGGGTGTAGGTCTGAGAATTCACCTAAACACAAAATTGATTGTGTGGACCTTCTTTAGGTACAAGATCACACCTGCGTATGACATCAACTTCGGTCCTCTGGTCTACGGCAGCAGGAAAAACCTGAGCTTCACTATTGAGAACAATGGAGTCTTTGAGACCTGTTTTACCATCTACTGCATGATCACAGACCCCCCTTCTCCAGGGAGGGCAGGGTAGGAGACCAGAACACACACACAAACATGGACACTTTTCCACAAAACTAAGATGGAATGGACAAAGGTAAAGGAAATGTGACAGTAAGCAGCTCAGCGCAGGTCAGTGTTGTAGTAAAGACTAGACCGAGTCTGAAATAAAACCAACGCTTAAAGGGGCTGAGACCAAGCTAAGAGTCAAGGGGAGGACCAGACAGTACATACATGGGTAACTAATATGTGTCGCTAATATTTGCATGATCAAGTTTGGCATATGCTGATGTTCACTTGCTAGCTTTGCTGGAGTCACTTACACTTACCGCTCTTTAAAATACTTCCTTTCAAAGTGGCGATAAAAGTTTGACGTCGTCCCAGCTGTCTCTTTTTGGTACAGGAAGCCAAATTTGTTAGAGTACACGTGAAAGCAGCTGGGGAGGAGTGAGAGCTCGTTAACAGTACTGATTATATCGAATCACAGCAATAATTATATCAAATAAATCAGACAATGCACAGACAATTTCGTGACATTTGTGGTGGTTGTAGTATTGACCAATCTTTATATAAAGTCCTCTTGAGACTAAGTAAAAATGCGGTTGATTTCAAGACCAAGACCTTAAAAAAGTGGTCTCCTGCAACAATGACACAGGTATTCTTTGCTTGCTGATGAGACACTGTACATCCTGAACCATGTCTGCTGCTGTATGTGACAAATCCCATATTCAAGTGTAGATAAATGTAGATAAATGAAACTCCATTTTACACATTATTGTGTTACTAGTTCCTGCAGATTGAACTGGAGGGAATTTGCTGCTTTGGCGAAAAAGCCCTGTGATATGTAAGTGAAACAAATGAGAGACAGTATAGGCAGTTGCTTAATGTGATTAGTCATGATTCCTGAAAGGTACAATGTTTTGTTTGCATACATTCAACACCAAAGAGCACAGTTTATTGTCCACCAGTAACGCTGTGAAGTGTCAGAGGCATCAAGTGCTGCCTGACATGATGACAAGCCAACCGTCTGTAATGGTCCTTCTCCAGGATCCATTTGCTTAAAGATGTTTCAATTAAATTGTGGTTTATGTCCCTGTCTGCTGGTCTCAGGGGTCACGGTAAGAGGATGTCTCAAGAGAGCCTCTTCGGTGTTGTTAGCAAACTGAGAAGCAAGTCCGTCCAGAAAGACACAAGAATTACACAGGTGAGAGACGGCAACAGCGACAGTGTCTGCTGACTTGTGTAGTTTTTGTTTTGTTTACATAGCAGCATTGGTACTTATGGTATAATTCTCTCCAGAATTGTCTCACCATGGGGGTCTTCTCAGTGTCTCCCTGCACCGGAAGCCTGCAGCCAGGATCGCAACAGGTGGTCACAGTGAACTGTGCCGGTGAACAGCTGGGCAACTGGAGCCAAGATCTGCTCATTGACATCAGTGACCGTGACCCCTCAGACCAGCCTGAAGGCATACCGTACAGACTGCTGGCTGAAGTCTGCAAGCCAGGTGAGAGCTGTATGATCTGGAACTGACTTATATGATTACTACTGTATGTATCTCTGTGCCATGTTCACAGCTCATATCTTATCCTCACAAAAACAGTGATTGTGTAAACATTCAGAGATTCATTCTCATTTTCATCATTTCCCTTGACTAATACTCTGACTTTTCTTTCTTTGGCTTCCCAGGCATAACTTTAGACATGGCCTCCATCTTCGAGGAACACCATCAGTGCCACAACAGCAGTCAGCTCTCCTCCGAACAGTTTTGCAACGCTGAGGGAATTTACGTCCACGAGGAGAACAAGTTTGTTTTCAACAAAGTCCTGGTCGGTCAAACCGCTCGTGCCCGCTTCAAACTCACCAACAACAGCAAGGTGCCCTGCGTGCTCAGCCTGACCATCAAATATGCTAGTGTTAGGGTAAGACACGTAAAGGCTCTATGGGTATATACATGGATAAATGCATACAGGAGCATCACTGATTACAAACAGCAGTGAGCAGGTCAAAAATATTTTGTATTTCCTTACAGGCTCCTCGTAACATGGAAGTTTTTGATTTGCCCGTTACAACACTGAGCATTCCCAGCCAGTCTCACTCATTTGCTGTGGTCACCTTCACACCGCAGACGATGCAGCTCTACAACGCTGTGTTTGAGGCCACAATAGAGGGGACGAGCAGGTATGTAAGAGTATGACTGCGTTTGCTACTACAGTGTTCTCTTTATATGGTGGGTATAGTATCTCCACTAGCTTTGCTTTGCTGAACACAGTCCACCTTGTCTCTTCTCTGTCAGGTCCAGAACGACACCCACATTTAAGAGCAAGGAGCTGGAGTTCAACCTCACGGGTGAGGGTAATCTGCCTAGCGTGTGTGTGGTGCGTCCAGCTCTCAGGAACAGCAGAGGAAGCCCAGTGCTGCAGTTCAGACGGGTATTGGTCGGGCGCAGACATACGCTGCCCCTGGTGCTGCTAAATGATGGAAATATTCCAGCTCAGGTGAGAGGTGACATATTTCTGTCATTTCTGTTATTCTTTCAACCACCACAAACCATTTTAAACAATTTCTTTTGCTTTGTTGCTGTGTATGTTGAGTAGGTCAATATTGACATGCTGGATAAACACGGAGTGTTCACCCTCAAAGCTGTTCCTGGCAACACTTGCAGCTCCATCCACTGCACACAGCTTGAGGGCAACACTGATTCAGGTACAACTATAGAAATTTGAATTTAAGCTAGATGCAGAAATCCAAGGTGCTGTTGCAATAAGTTCAACGCCTCTCCATATTTCCTGTTCTTCTTCCACAGAACATCAATTGGTGCACCGAGCCATCCTGAGACTGGATGTTAACAAGCAGGCGGAGTTTGAGGTCAGCTTCTGCTCTGACAAGCCCCTGAGTGTCAAGGCCAAGATGTCACTCCGGGTGGAGGACAACCAGTACAGCAGTGCCACAATACCAGTGACCGTAGAAGCTTACCAGGAAATCCTCTCTCTGTCCAACATCAGCAGATCATCACAGGAAATAGATCAGGAAGATGATGAGGGAGGTAAGAGAATAAAGGAGGGCTGGAGGCTAATCGTGTGACAGAGGAAGAAGTGGAAAGCAGGCATATCGATCAGCTGTAGCAGTCATTCCCTCCATGTCTTTCATTCCCTGAAAGACATGGAGGCTTGTTTCTTATCCTGGATTTTTCTACAAGGCATATTTCTCTCTCACAGGTAATCATGAGGTGCTCAATTTTGGTGACTGCCATGTAGATTGTCCCTACCAAGAGAGTTTCACCATGACGAACCACAGCAGCAGCCAGACGGTGAGGTTTGAGTGGCCTCCTGCTGGACCCCATGTCTGCTTTTCACCACAGGTAAACCATTGAAGGAAATAATCCAGGTGTATCGGTAGAACAGGTCAAGGTTGTTGTTGCTGTTTTGTGTCTTTTTGTGGTTGTTTTTTGTCTCTTTGTGGTTGTTTTGTGTCTCTATGCCCTCTTTTCCTGTTTGCTTGGGATGATACTTGGCTGTATGTATTAAAAAAAAAAATCTGCTTTTTCTTACAGGTGGGACACCTTCATGCTGGTTGCTCTAAGGAAGTGACTGTCACCTTTCACTCAAATCGGCCAGTGACTCTGGCCAGCCAGCCAATGAAGTGCAAGGTTTGTCAGGTGGAGTTCCAGCAGCCACTAGAGCAGGTGATCGACTGGGATGATCGAAAGAGGACAGTGCAGTGGTTAAGTTCTTCCAAGCAGGGTTCAGTAACACCACAGCAGCATGTGAAGAATAAGGTAAACAAGCTGACTGTGATATGAAAGAAATGTTGAAGAGACAGTTCAGTTATTTTAGCAAATATGTACGTCTGTTTACATACAGGTGATAAAGACAGATCCTGAGCCCAGCTGCTCTGTGGTAGAGGGTTCCCAGTTGGAGTTGGAATTGCGTATCAGCGCAGTTTGTGACTATGTGAAGTTCAGCTGCAATACTGACACCATCCACTTCAAAGACACCATGCTCTATCAGAGCAGGCTCCACCAGTAAGTTGGGCTCTGGGTATATGGAGTATCTAACAATATATAAAACTATATAGCCAGCCAGTGATACTGGGTTTTTATTTTTTTCCTTCCTGAGATACGCTGTGGGCTCAAAGTGGACCTCCTGTTGCATGCAATATTTCTGACACAAACTCATTCAGTAAAGCTAATAAGATCATGTTTTTATGTTTATTGCGCGTGTGTCTGGGTGAAGACTGCAGATAGTGAATCATGGCAAGGTCAAACTGGAATTCTCCTTTGAAGTCCTCATGGATCGAAGGAACAACACTGCCAACCACGGCCAAGGAGGTATCTACAGTGTTTATGTATAATATTACTGTAATATTAATGTAGATCTTGAGGTCAACTTGTCAGCATTGGATTTGATATACATGTGTTGTCTATAACAGATGAGACCCATAACTCTCGACCGAGCAGCAGGTCAGTGCAAACTGGAACCCGTCCTGCCAGCGCTCTGGCCAGCGTGATGTCGCTTCTAATGGGGAACCCTGAGCTTCCCCCCATCAGCGTAGAGCCCAACATAGGGGCCATAGAGCCGAGTGCGACGCAGAATTTCAACATTCGTTTTTCACCTCTGGAAGTGGCCCAGTTTCAGGGCAGGCTGTTCTGCAGGTACATTCATTTTAGTTATGAAAGAACCGGGTGACAGGAACATGTCAAGATTATTCTTGTGACACACACTTGCTTTCTTTTCTCTCAGCATCCCCAACTTACAGGACGGGGATCAGGCTCCCTGTATCTCGGTGTGTGGTCGTAGCCTGTTGCCCCACTGCCACTTTGACTTGGAGGACTCAGACTCCATCAGTGGGATCCGCTGCAGCCGAGGCCCTCTGGACCCTAACACCAGGGTCATAGAGTTCAACACTGTTGGCTTCTCTGCGCCATCAACAAGGTAACAGAGAACGAGAGAAATGAGTGCTTTGTATTTCTATCAGCGTAAGCCCTAACACTTTGAATATGTGTGTGTGTTGTTTCGCAGAAGTTTTAGTGTGCAGAACCCGACCAGTAAACCCTACTCATTCAAGTGGAGGTGTGAAGACACAGGCGGCAGCCCGTTCTGCTGCCTCACGCCAAGCGGTACCATCCAGCCTGGGAAGAAAGTAGAAGTAAGGATGGACGGCACACAGTGTAGTCTCTATATTTTCATTTCATTGCACATCAGTCAATCTCAAACTCCTTCCTCATTTTACAGTTTTTGTCTCCATTTCATTAAAGTTTAAGTTTCGACCACCTCCTCATGTCCCACTTTATCACAACAGATCTAATTGCATTCCTTCCATTTAATCTACTTCCATTTTAATCTTGTCTTGTCACAATCTTCACAATTTAAACTCAACTCATCTGATTTAATCTTTTCTAGTTATTCTAATGTTCTAGTTTGTTCATAACTTTTCCCTTTCTCATCGTTACTCCCCTCACTCTTTCCCTTACTTTTGAGTACAGTTTGTCATTTTTTTAATCCTGTGGTCCGTCTTGGGGTGTGTGTGTGTGTGTGTGTGTGTGTGTTTGCAGGTGTGTTTTAAATACGTAGCTGAGCAGGTGGATGTGGTGGAGTCATTATGGAGCTTTGTGATTGAGACTCTGTCACTGTCTGTCCCCTTCCTGTGTGTGGGCACCACCAGACAACCACTCGTCTATCTTGACAGACCTCACATTGACTTTGGAGAACTGCTTGTTGGTATGTAACATATACACATGTACATAGATTCATTGGTTCATTGTACATGCATTTACACACATCTCCTTCAAGTAGCACCACATAATCAGCACAAAGCAATGCTTATTCTGAGTATTTGCTTCTGTTTCTCCTGCAATGTTGTGATAGTAGTCTGATGGAGTTTGGTGTTCAAGTACATATACAGTATATTTTATGCAATAGAGTGCCAACACAAAGTTCGCCGTCAAACTTTTTCTAATCTATTTATTTTCTCCACACACGCAGTCACAGCTAGATAATAATATGAATATGATTTACAATATTCGACCTGACCCCTTGCTGTTTGGCCCTCCAAAGAAAATATTTGCCGACCCAATGAAAGCTGAACTTTTCTCTTTTACAGTTAACATACAAACTTTCACCTCGTAAATCTCCTGCAGATAGCAAAGACAAGATAAGGCTCCTGTAAATCACAGTAAAATAAACCTTACAACATCTAACGCTGCCCACATGTGAAGACTAGAAGCAGCTACTGAGCCAGACTTGTTCTGTGCCTCCGAGCTATTTGAATCGTGTGTGGTGCTGAAATAATGACTAAATTCATCAGATGAATAACACAGAAAAATACTATAATCCACTTCCATTAAGTTGAACAAGTCTCTGTGACCATAACAGATTTCATAACTTACTGTTTAAAGAACACATTCACTCCACCAGCCTTCGCTTATGTGAAAAATTACATCTGCACTCAATTAAAATCCTAAAACAAACCTCCTACAGTATACTCCAATCTGTCAGGATGCGTTCCCCCAGTTTTAAATGGTCAAATGTAATGATATCTGCCTGAAAATCACAGGACTTATCTGTTGTGGGGAAAGAAGTCAGCAGTATGAATTTGAAAGATGTGTGAGCCTCTGTTTTAAATGGTCAGATTTAAATTGGAAAAATCTTATTGGTTTCTTTATCACACCTGATATAAAAGGTAAACAGCTCTTAAGACAGCAAACATGCTGGATAATTACTCAAATAATAATGCCAAATTTCTACTCACAGCTAGTAGGAAGGCCATCACAAGAAAATGGACCCACCCAGACAGAATGGTTAGATATAGAACAGGAAATATTCATGATGGGAAAAAAGACTTATTCTTTAGGAGTGAAAGAAAGTGTGTTCAACAGAAAATGGATTAAGGTTTAAGCATGAAGACATCAAAAATGTATAATTTTATTGGTAATAATGTAAACTGATGTGTGTGTGTGTGTGTGTGTGTGTGTGTGTGTGTGTGTTTGCACAGGTCGCAAAGTGGAACAGACGGTCAGTCTGGTGAATGGAGAGGAGGAACCCTTTCACTTCTCTGTCACACAGGCATCTCTTCTTTGTGATGACCAGCAGTCCAGCCTCATTTTGCAGCCCATGACTGGCACGGTAGCATCCAAAGAAAGGTTAATGACACAACAATGTACACAGGTTTACAAATGTCTATGAATCACTGACTTGTGATTACCTTAAAGTCATGGAGAGTATCTGTCAATTGCTGTGATCTCTTTGCTGCAGGCTGCCATTGTCTGTGTCCTTCACACCTTGCCATGAGGGCTACGTGAGCTTCAGATTGGTTCTCAGGGTGAAGAGGAAGTCAGAGCCACTTGCACTCGCAGTTAAGGCTGATTGTTTCACCATGAGAACATCTGTTCAAGTTGAGAAGCCAGGCGGAGGACTCAGAGAAATCAGCCCCAACCACCAAGACACTCTGGACTTTGGCAAGGTCAGCATGCTTTCACATCACAGACATCAGACATAAAGACTCACTTTATGTGTGAAGTTTAAACAGTCACCTTCTTGTTTGTGTCTGTAAATACGCTATTTGTAGGTGGAGATCTCAGAGCAATCCACCTTTAATTTCCTGGTGTCCAATCTGGCAAGATTCAGCCTGGAAGTGAACTTTGACCTAACGGGTCCCAGTGAGCTGCTGCAACACTTGGAAGTGAACCCACAAAATGCCACGGCTGAAGTTGGGAAGCAGCTACAATCGTCGCTCTTCTTTTGTCCCCAGAGCATTTGTAACCTCCAGGACGTCAGACTGAGTATCAAGGTGAGAAGCTTATCTTCTCTCTGTGAGTTTTAAAAGATCAACTCAGCTGGCTTCACTTAATCCCTGTTATTCTTCCCACATTCTGTTCAGCCTTCGTGAGTTGAAATGAATGTTGCAAAAGTAACAGTCTGCTCAACTGCTCTACTTCACTACATCTACTTTTCTCTTCATCTTAGAGGCATGCTAAGATTACTGCCAAACTGTGACATTATTGTAATGTAATGTAATGTTTTGTCCTCAAATTTTACTACATTGTTCATAAACATTAAAACCAGCTACATAATTTAATTTTTAAAAAAAGATTGCTCTTTTTATTTTACACCATAAAATTGTTTAATTTGTTGGAAACAATCCGTAAATATCAAATAGATCCTGGGCTTTACCTGTGATTAAATTGACTCTAATGTTTCTATTCCCACGTATTGATGATTGGTTGATCAGGTGTATTTGCCATGAATATATAGTCACCAAATAAAGGTGCAGTGCCACATTTGTACTGCACTGTGTACAGAGTAGTTCATTTAAAAAGTGACATGTTTCTTCTTTTCAGGTCAAACACGGGCCAAAATTCATTTTTGCCATTAAAGGCACAGCTGTAGCACCTAGCCTCGAATTCTCCTTTACCAAGTACAACTTTGGCAAGTGCTTCCTGTACTGTCCTGGCATAGTGCCGGCCTCTCAGACTCTAGTGATCAGCAACAAAGGCGAAAGGGAGATCAGGTACTTGCAGATCTACTGCATAAAAAAATGATTTATCCTACTCAGAACGTAAGAATTTGAGTGTTGAACACTGATTTGAGAACTTCCTGTGCTCCACTTCCGCCCTCCTCAGCGTGCAGTGCCAGTTCGAGAGCACCTCTTACCTGGAGATTGACTTCAGAACAGATATTTTGTCTCCTGGTGCTGTGATGGAGGTGCCAGTCAACTTCTATCCTCGCGAGGCATGCCGTTACCACGAAAAACTCACCTTCATCTTAAACAGCTGTGTCACGAAACAGGTGGAGATACTGGGGCAAGGCATCGAGTTAAAGGTAAGAGAGAAGAGTGTGAGTGTCAGTGGGCACTGGTTCCATCAACTCTATCCACTGATGTATTAAATCAAATGAACCTGTGCATGTATCATTCTGTCCTAGCTGGAGGTGGAGGATCTCAGGCAGAAGACAGTGAAGACAGTGAAACTAGGATCTCTGATGTTGGGTCAGAAGGTGAAGAAACAAGTGGTTCTGGTCAACCGCAGCCCTGTAGACATTTCCTTTACTCTTCTGCTCAACACAAACACACTGCTGGAACCAAGGGTAGGGAATACACACACACACACAAACACACACACACAAACTGATAAACAGTGCAGCAGCATCATCATCCTCTCTTCTCCACCTCCATGTCCTCATCCAGGATCTGTCAATCAGTCCAGCCAGTCAGCTGAGGCTAAAAGCTGGTGGTTCATGTAACGTCGAGATCCAGTTCTCACCTCGTCAGCACATACCTCCCTTCACTGCTGAGCTGCTGGCAGAGTTTGCAGGCCTGTCACACCCCCTGCTGACCATCCAAGGCTGCTGCCGGGTAAGCTCATTTTAAGAGGCTGGTGCAAACGATGCCCTGCTTCCCTTGAGTTTATCTGTAGTGCAACAGAACTACCAACCAACAGTTATATCAACTCTACAGTGTATGTTGGATAAAGTCATGTTTACCACTAGTTTCCATTGACATTACAGGGTGTGGAGGTTGAGCTGGACCAGGACCACCTATCCTTCGGTGCTGTTGTCCAGAACTGCCAGGCCAAGAAGAAGATTGTCATGATGAACACTGGAGACATTGGTTCCAGGTGAGTCTACAGATTTTTGTGTAATTGAACAAAGTTTTAGTAGACTGGTGCTATGAGAACATAAATGTTTTGTTGCACTCGTCTTTTTTAGTCTCATGGCTCATTCTGGTTTGATTTTTTCTCTGTCCACCTTGTAACCAGGTTCCAGTGGAAAACAGAGAATTTCCCCCCCGAGCTGTCCATCACACCAGCTAAAGGCTACATCGGCCCAGGCATGCAGGTTCCTTTCGAACTGACTTTTGCCCCCGTGGAGCTGAGCAATGACACAAGATATGAGAACTTGTCTTGCTGCGTGAAGGACTCCTCCTCACCTGTTACCCTCACTGTGACAGGCTCCTGTATTGTAGCCTCCACGAGCAAAGAGGTTTGATTGATGCACTTTTATTCACAATGTGAGGAGTGAATTGAAACAATCTACAGAATAGTTCCTCATTTGGGGTTTTGTATCTAATGAACAGCAGGGAAGTTATGTAACACACTTATTCTATGTACTGCATGTGCTCTGGCACTTTTAAAATTACATAGACTAGCAAAACAAGGTCCCATCTGAACAGATTTACTTAAAAACAGACACTACCAGCACGAGGAAAGCTCCACTTAAAGGAACAGTGCGTAACATTTAGGGTGATTTATTGGCATAAATGGAATATAATATACATAACTTTGTTTTTAGCGATATATAATCACCTTTTAAAATGAGTCGTTATGTTTTTGTTACCTTAGTTTTAGCCTTTTTATCTACATATAACGCAGGTCGAACAACGCCGCGTCCGCCATCTTACACTGCCATGTTTTGTTAGTAGTTTGAGAAGTTAAATGTAGACAAATGGAGGATCACACTTATTATGTAGCAGAAGAAGAACCAAGAGAGCAGGAGTCTGTGCATCAAAGAAGTGAAAATATAAAGAAACAAAACAAAATCAGGACTGAGGACGGCAGAAAACAAGGATGAACATCACTGTGGCCTTTCTCTAAGAGATATCTCTGATGTTGGATTAATGTTTTTAACATGACACCAAATCTTACACGATGTACCTTTAATAATAACATCATAACAAAGTTTCTAATACCGCTGCTGCTTTATGTTGGGTCAAACAGTTCACATTGGCTCCACATGAATCCTCACTTTGATTCATGTGCCATATATTACAAAGCAATGTAAGTAAAAGGCTTTTAGGGTTTAAAAAATAGCAAGTGAGTATTTTGGATGTCAATTTGAGGTTTCTCTGGTAGGCATTAAGCTAAAAGCTACCTTGTCAGCAGTGGAGCTTCTCATTAGTCGGGATGGCTAAAGGCCAGCAGCAGATAATTTGAGAAATTGACCGTTAAGTCGCTCTCAATTAGCTGATTATCCACTTATGAGGAAAGGGTTTAGAAAGTGTGTCATATAACGCTGGATTTGGGTGATCAACACTGCGGTTTGTTTGCTTTTGTCAGGTATCGCCTATATAATGTAACTGCCTTTGTCCTTCTGGCCTCTTGTATCCAGGTGATGAGTTTTGTTTGCCCAGTACGTGGCTCTCACACCCAGACCCTGCGCGTGTCCAACCCCACGAACCAGAACTGCACCATCAGACCTGTCATAGAAGGCGAGCAGTGGAGCGCCGCATCCTCCGTGATCCTCAAACCGCTCCAACAAGAAACATACAAGATCACCTACAGACCGCTGACCATGACTGCTGATGGAAAGAAACACCTGGTAACATTTACAGTGCATTCTTTATAACAACACAAAGCAAAATAGTGTAAGCTATGAAGTATGGCGTTAACTTGTCATATCTCTCCTTCTTATTTCTTCAGGGATCAGTCTTTTTCTCCTTCCCCGATGGGACAGGCATGCTCTACTCCCTGCAGGGAACTGCTGAGCCTCCCAAAGCAGAGGACACCATTGTGCACGAACTGCCTGCCAAGACTCACCACACACTTTTGCTACCTGTGCACAACTGGCTCTCCAAGCAGCAGCGGTAAAACATACACTGACACAAACACACTTTTTAGTTTTATTTCGTGGAAAGGAAATGTTAACCCCTTTATTACCCCCAAAATCTCTTGTTGCATTTTAAAAAGAACACCTGAACACTGAATGTGACATGTAAAAAGGAGAATGAATCCCGACAGTCACGAGTCCGTCGTGTGCTCAGGTTCCGTGTGCTGATAGAATTCCTGAAACCAGACAAGCCAGATGCTGCAGTGTCCCTCAAGGGTCTCCAGTATATTGATGTACCTGCTTTGGCCAAGGCGGACTACAAGATGTCTTTTTTTACATACAAAGAGGGGCAGTACAACTCCAAGGTTTGATCACACACACATTTCTGTGACCAGGTCTTGATATATTTCAGAGCTTTGTCTTCACATCACCCTGGAACTCTTCTCCTCAGGTGACGTTTTGTAACGTGTCCGGTGAGTACTTGTTCTACCTTGTCACCTTCGAGGCCAAGTCTCCAGGAGCCCTGTCCACCATAGAGCTGGTGACCGCTGTTCGTCAGAAGGCCTCGGCCACTGTACAGGTGGAGAACCCCTTGACCACAGCTACCTGCCTCACCACAGAGTGCAAATGCCTTGACATCAGCGCTCCACCTCAGCACACGGTGCCAGGACAGTCCAAGGTGGATACCGAATGCATCTATTCGCTAACAGCTGTGTTCCCCCAAACAGACTTTGATTAGTGATAATTAATGTGTGTGTGTGTGTCCTCTCTTTAGGGCTCTCTGAGCTTTGAGTACCAGCCCCTGCGTGTAGGTGAGTCTACAGCCCGGCTGACTCTGTGTAGCAATGACCTCGGCTACTTCCACTACGATCTGCTTCTCAGAGCTCTGCCAGCACCACCAGAGAAAACAGTCCACTTCAACACCTCTCTGGGCAGCAGCCACTCTTCTCCTGTTAAGTTCATCAACTACTCCCGCGTCAAAACCGAGTACTTATGCAAGGTATGAAGATATTAGTCTGAGCTCACAGCAACAAACTGAGCTAGCATCAGCTAACAGCAGCTACAGTTACAGTTTGCAGCAGTTTACTCTACTGTCCATCAGGAAACGAGAGTTGAAGCAGAAAACAAGAAAACATTTTCTCCAGTTTCAACAAAATAAGTGAAATAGTTGCTCGTGTGTGACTTTGTGCTGTCATGTGACCTGCTTCTTGTTATCTCTCTTCTGCAGACTGATTGCCCAGACTTCACAGTGGACAAGAGCGTCGGTGCTTCTCCGGGCTTCCAGGCGGGTTCAGAGGCCAGCGTGGAGGTTTGCTTCGAACCTTATCAGCTGGGCGAAGTCAGAGGCCGGCTGACCTTGTCCTCAACAGTCGGTGGCGAATACATCTTTCCCTTACACGGAATCTGCCTCCCTCCCAAAGCACAGGGCCCTTTCAGCATCAAGGCAGGCCGCAGCGTCACTATCCCCTTCAAGAACATCTTCCTGCAGACCACTGCTTTCTCTTTTCAGGTAGCAATCCGATGACCCCGAGGGTCAGGGAAATAACCAGATTGATGAGTGGAACAAAAGTTCAAAATGTGATAGTTCTGGAGGAGGATTAGTGTCACTGAGAGTGAATGTGATTAATAACATTCCAATACAGCCATTGTGAAGAAAGTCAGTACATTTACTTCCCTTTCTATTAAATCTGGAATAAGTAATCTAAGTCTTATTTACCTTGCTCCTAGGTGGACAATCCCTGCTTTACTGTGAAATGTGTGGACACAATCCTCTCCAAAAAGACCCAAAACATCCTGGTATCCTTCGAGCTCCCTCCAGGAGGATCTCCGGGACCGTGGTTTGGCAATTTGACCATCTCCAGCCAGCGCTCTGAGGGTCACAACAAACCTTGCTCTTGGGTCTATTACCTGAAGGGCCATCGCCCTGAGACTTGAAGATTTGTACACACATGCAATTGGCTGTGCAGACACACACACACACAACATAACATACACTAGATGCCAAAATAAATGTGCACTCCAGCCTTTATTGTGTAACTTTTATTTGCAAAATAATGAATCTGATGCCTGTTCAACGTTAACGCCATACATACAAGCCAGAATTACCCTGTGTGTATTTATGTCTCTTAAATTATTATTTGTCAAATGTGTTTTAATAAAATGAATCTGGCCCGGGCCTGTCACTGCTCACTCATTTCCACATGGAGGGGGAATGATGGCTGATGGGTTAGACTCATTATTCACTTCATATCTGTGTCTTTTGTCCATTCTTGTATCCCAGTGTGTTCCTGTTCTAATGAATTCGTTATGTCAACCAAAAAAGCCAAATCTTCCAGCCATACACTATATGACAATACTAGCAGGCCATAAATATCTGAAATCTGACCGCGGGCTGTGACTGGCCCCCGGGCCGTACTTTGGACATCCCTGATGTATGGTAAACTACAGTGCCTGTGAAACTCGAGGGCATAAATAAATACGTTACGTTAATATGTTAAATATGTTGCATCAAGTTTAAAGTGTAAGAGCTCTTCACCACGTGTTTTCCTGTATTTGTCTTGGTGTTTAATTTCTCTACAAATGTTTAATTTCTCTGTTACCTATCTCAGGTTAATTTAACATATGGTTACTGTGTTATAGGTTAATTCTAATCTATCCATCTATCTATCTACTTTCTCCGCGTGTTTTCCTGTATTTGTCTTGGTGTTTAATTTCTCTACAAATGTTTAATTTCTCTGTTACCTATCTCAGGTTAATTTAACATATGGTTACTGTGTTATAGGTTAATTCTAATCTATCCCTCTATCTACTTTCTCCGCGTGTTTTCCTGTATTTGTCTCGGTGTGTTTGTCGACATCTTGTGGACATTCTGCGCTACTACACCATCCGCCCAGTCTCATATATATATATTTCCGTCAGGCACCGTGTCGGCCCACCACCCGGCCTCACATGACGACGGCGTCTTCTGTAGTAGTTGACGAAGGACCCAGAAACGGCGGCTCGTCGTCGTCCTCACGGAGTTCACAGAGAAAATAATTTAAATCAAATCCATCAGAAATCTCAATCATCTCATCAAACACGGCGGTAAATATTTCACTCTGCTGATGTGCGGCTGGTCCGCAGTCAAACGGACATTGTATGCGTGTTGCGTGTGCGCGGCGTTGCGTGATATCAGCAGATATTAGCATACGAGGCGAAAGTGGCGCTTTTAATGAATGGACGCTCAGTCTGTTGGACTCAAGTTAATAAACGAGCTGTAAGTGTGCTAACTGAGCATTTTATACTGAATTAAACCGGCGAGGCAAATGTAACTATATGCTACCTCAGCTGTGCAACAAAGGAGCTAAGTTAGGAAACATAAATAACCCGCTAGGCGTTAAGTTCTGTGTGCTAAGCTAACGTTAGCATTAGTCGCCGGTCATTGGCATGTAAACACGAGCAGCACAAGTTCACTGTGTGTGTGTGTGTGTGTGTGTGTGTGTGTTTAATGTCTTCACTGTGAGCAGGTCGTTCGTTCGTGTCAAAGGCAGCTAATTTAACCTGCAGCGCTGAGCTGCAGAGTTTGAATGTCCCTCCAGAACAGTCGACACCGTCAAGCGCCAAACTACGTTTACGTTTAGTCATTTAGCTGACGCTTTTATCCAAAAAAGGCGACTCACGGGGAGCAATTTTGGGGGTTCAGTGTCTTGCCCGAGGGCACTTCGGCATGCAGACTGGAGGAGCCGGGGATCGAACCGCCGATCATTTGATTAGTGGACGACCCGCGCCGCCTCCTGAACCACAGACAGACAGACAGTGTTGTAGATGTTTGTCATGTCTCTTCTCTGACTAACTCTGGAGAAAGATTCAACACCTCTGATCTAGAGCTGGGCGATACGGACCAAAAGTCATATCTCGATATTTTTTAGCTGAATGGCGATACTCGATATATATCGATATTTTTTCCGTGGTTGGATAATTTCATACGTCTATTATTCATGGTCCGCCGGTAAATCACACTCCCAGCACTCACACTACAAATCCCACAATGCACTGCAACAGCTGACACACAGGTCAAGACCTGTGCACCACCTCTAACCCCGCTGCTTCGGTTGTTTATTGACACACTAATCAGTGGTCCAGTGTTGACAACTTAGCGACTTTGTCGCTATATTTAACGACTTTTCAGACCCTCTAGCGATTTGTTTTTTCCCAAAAAGCGACTAGCAACAAATCTAGCGACTTTTTCTGGAGTTATTGGAGACTATGACGTGACGACGTCAGTGAGCAGTGGGAGACCTGGACAGACGGAGAGGAGAAATAAGAGCGAACTGGCGGCTCAAGGGAAGAAATGTAGTCATTTTAACGCAAAATAAACTATATCGATCTAAACGATATGGTCTCGTGCTATATCGCGTTTGAAAATATATCGATATAGATTAAAATATCAATATATCGCCCAGCCCTACTCTGATCTCAGCACGACTTTACCGCCTCAATAATTCACATTATAGAGCACGTTAAAGTAGTAAAGGGAAACCTCGTCTTTGTTTTTCACTTCAGTTAACATAATCCCCACTAACTGCTCCTCTGTGTTTAGTTCCTGGTGGTTCAGATGGACCCAGCGGAGTTCTGATCTGCTCCGAAAACTACATCACATACAAGAATTTATTAATGTCATCCAGTGCTATTATTTCAAATGGAAGACTGTCTTGATGTCAGGGTTCAGTATCTTGCCCAGGGGCACCTCGACATGCAGACTAGAGGAGCCGGGGATCGAACCACCGATCATCTGATTAGTGGACGACCCGCTCTACCTCCTGAACCACAGACAGACAGACAGACAGACAGACAGACAGGTCGTGTTCACACTGAATAACACTATTATTACTGTCCATACATGAACTCTCTTCTCCTCTGCAGTTTTGAGCAGGGCCCGGTGCTCCATTTGCAGCCCCTGAAAGGACTTTGTAGGGGGGAAGGAACAGAGAGGAGGGAGCCATGTTTCTGTACAACATCACCCTGCAGCGTGCCACGGGCATCACTCACGCCATCCATGGGAACTTCTCAGGTGAGCTTGCGTTTCCTTGTTTCCTTGTTTCCTTGTCTTTCCATTTTTTCCCAATTGTTCAAGGAATCTTTATTATTCCCGAGGGACAACAGAATCTGCGGCCAGACGGCAACAACATGAAGCAGCCGTTCAGGGGGTGACTTGGGTCGGCCAGGACTGACTGTGCCCTCCTAAAGGGTCCTAGTCACGTATAAAGTATTTAAATCAGTGAGAGGGTTGTGGGCAATTTTGCCACACACTGTAACTATGTACTGCAGCCTGTTTCTTGTTTTTAAGAGAGAAGGACCCAGACCAGCTCACAAAGGAAAGAATGGTTTCAGTAAAACATCCTCATAAAAGTTTTGCTGACATTGTGGTCGACCTTCCCTCTCTGTTAAGAGCTGAAGTGCAAGGTGCAGCTGTGACTCAGGTGTCTCTTACAGTTGGTGCTATAATACCTGGGGTACAGTTGAATAGTCAAAAAAGTTAACTAAGTCCTTTCCTAACCACTTTTTTTTGACCTTAATGTAAACGGTCATGAGGTCAAGGAAAGACGGGAAGAAGAATTCATAAGGAGTGAGCAGAAGATGTCCGCAGTGTTCAGAGAATCCGACTGCAGTAGAATATGTTGTTATGCGATGGTGGATGACAACCCGGTGAAAATAAGACTTATCAACATCAGAACTAAAATAATAATATATTGTCCACCTGTCGCAGTGTCACAGTGAGTCGCTCACACTCCTATCCACTCATATATATGAACATATTAGTAAGTTCTGGCAAAAGATGGATGATTAATAATCAAGCGTAACTTGCATGATGATCTCCAGTGACGCTGGGCGTTCAGGTCTTTCTGTTCGTTTGCTTGATTGCCGTATATTTTAATGAGTTTTCATCATGTTGTCTTTTCTTTGACCACTGTCACTGGAGAGAATTTAACCTCTCTGAATGTAGCACCACCAAGAAAATGATCGTTCTGTTCACGCAGCTCCGATAATTCTTAGATGAAATGGCGATGATCTTATTATTAGACTAATTACAACAATGGAAGAGCTCCTGTCTAAGACATGCATTGTATTTGAACCATAATTAAACATTAGAAAAAGGCGGTCGATGGTGTGTCACAAGCTGAAGCCTGAAAAGAGATGTTTGTGTTTCTTTAGGAACCAAGATGCAGGAGATCGTCGTTTCCAGGGGAAAGATCTTGGAATTATTGCGTCCAGATGCCAACACAGGAAAGATGCACACGCTGCTCACGGTGGAGGTGTTTGGCATCGTCAGGTCCTTGATGGCCTTCAGGCTCACTGGAGGAACCAAAGGTACGTAGCTAAGGGCGAACGCATCGCTGTTACTCTCAAGCCATGTGCAGCTTCTTTTTTTTTTTTGTTGTTTTTGTATTCATACGTGTTCCCGTGTGTTTATAGACTACATTGTTGTCGGAAGTGACAGCGGTCGGATTGTCATCCTGGAATATCATCCATCCAAAAACATGTTTGAGAAGATCCACCAGGAGACGTTTGGAAAGAGCGGCTGCCGGCGCATCGTCCCCGGACAGTTCCTGGCCGTCGATCCAAAAGGCAGAGCCGTTATGATCGGTACGAAATAAAATGATGTCGAAGCAACCTCCAGATCACAGAGCAATGGACAGCAATGTATATTAAAATGACACAACCATAAGTTGAATGAAATGAAGTATTCTGGATTTTCTTTGTCGTTCCCTCGTTTAGGAGCGATCGAGAAGCAGAAGCTGGTTTACATTCTGAACAGAGACGCAGCCGCCAGACTGACCATCTCCTCGCCACTGGAAGCCCATAAAGCCAACACGCTGGTCTACCACGTGGTGGGAGTCGACGTTGGCTTCGAAAATCCCATGTTCGCCTGCCTCGAAATGGACTATGAGGTAAACTCATGAAAGCTCAAAGTTTAAGATAACTCCCGCTGGCTTGTGTTGTAGATGTGATGAGTTTGTCATGTCTCTTCTCTGACTATCACTGGAGAAAGATTTAACACCTCTGATCTCAGCATACAAGTTTAATGTCTGAACCATAAGCATCTTTTATCCTTTTTGTTGTTTAATAGGGATTTCCTTTATTTGAACGTGATTAATATTCAAACTGTAACGATGTGTTAAATTCAAAATGTCCTGTTTGACAGCACAGCCTGTAGTTTGTCTTGTTATCCAGCAGAGGGAGTTCCACTATCAGCATGACCAGTTGACCTATTAGTAACCAAACTGGTCATTTTATGTATAGGTCTGTAATGAACACCAGTGAACAAACATTCACGACACCAAAGCTCTGAGAAGAAGTGTGTGGAAGTGTTTTGTGATTTTTGGAAAAACAGCCCTTATTCTTAAATTAGTGTCAGTGGACTCATTTTGAAAACGTCTGACTCGTATGTCGATATTTGCTCTTTCCAGGAAGCCGACAACGACCCCACGGGAGAAGCCGCGGCCAACACGCAGCAGACACTCACCTTTTACGAGCTGGACCTCGGCTTGAATCACGTGGTCCGCAAATACAGCGAGGCTCTGGAAGAGCACGGAAATTTCCTCATCACCGGTAAGCATTCGGGCACGTGCGGTCGCACACATCGGGGATGAAAGAATAGTTGTAAAAATTTGGGAGACCAAGAAGAGGCCGGGTTTGTCAGAGTACACTAGCTCTAAAATCTGCGACTTGTTACTTTCCAGAGTAGCCTTCATACAGACAGTGTTGTAGATGTGATGAGTTTGTCATGTCTCTTCTCTGACTAACTCTGGAGAAAGATTCAACACCTCTGATCTCAGCACGACTTTACCGCCTCAATAATTCACATTATAGAGCACGTTAAAGTAGTAAAGGGAAACCTCGTCTTTGTTTTTCACTTCAGTTAACATAATCCCCACTAACTGCTCCTCTGTGTTTAGTTCCTGGTGGTTCAGATGGACCCAGCGGAGTTCTGATCTGCTCCGAAAACTACATCACATACAAGAATTTTGGAGACCAGCCTGACATCCGCTGTCCCATCCCACGACGCAGGGTGAGTCCTTACTGCTTATATCTGTTACACACGTCCTGAATATCTTTTACTACAGCGTCCCACAATGTGACCGTGACCTCGAATGTA
Organism: Sciaenops ocellatus; assembly: GCA_033000465.1. Taxonomy (NCBI): domain Eukaryota; kingdom Metazoa; phylum Chordata; class Actinopteri; family Sciaenidae; genus Sciaenops; species Sciaenops ocellatus. The sequence continues at coordinate 5,781,038 of CP136871.1, read as the reverse complement.
ACTTTTTTTTTTTTTTTAGTATTGATGTCATCCAGCTATTATTTCAAATAGAAGACTGTCTCGTTTATTTGGAAGCATTGTCACAAGTCATTACACCCACTGCATGCCCGGGTTAGGGGTTTTTATTCTGTTTGTCTGTCCCGTCTCACAGAACGACCTGGACGACCCGGAGCGCGGCATGATATTTGTCTGCTCAGCCACCCACAAGACCAAGTCCATGTTCTTCTTCCTGGCCCAGACCGAGCAGGGAGACATCTTCAAGGTTACTCTGGAAACGGACGAAGAAATGGTGAGCAGAGAAGAAGAAAAAATAAAAGATCGAATGAATCGTACAGTGTCTCGCCAAGTGCGTTTCCACTGGATGCTGCCAACTTGTAACACCCGCCTCTAATGAGAAGCAGAGAAAAGCAATAACGCCAATCGCTTACGAGCAGTCGATGATTGATTTTTCTGTGGATTGATTTGCCAGCTGTGTGTCTGAGCGCATAAATGTGTGTGTTGTTTCTCAGGTCACAGAAATCAGGCTGAAATACTTTGATACGATCCCCGTGGCAACAGCCATGTGTGTCCTGAAGACTGGCTTCTTGTTTGTGTCTTCAGAGTTTGGAAACCAGTAAGTCATTTGTTTTTTATTACCTCTTTCAGCCTGCCTGGACTTTGAAACCTTCAGACTTTTGTAAACTTGATCTTTTTTTTGTTTGTTTTATTTCTTTATTCCTCAAAGCTCGTGCTCACGTTGTTCTACCTTTTTGTTTCGTCTAGCTACCTTTACCAAATCGCCCACTTAGGTGACGATGACGAGGAGCCTGAGTTCTCCTCCGCGATGCCCCTGGAGGAAGGAGACACCTTCTTCTTCCAACCCCGGCCCCTCAAGAACCTCGTCCTGGTGGACGAACAGGAGAACTTATCACCCATCATGTCCTGTCAGGTCAGTGTGTGTTTATGTGTGTGTGCACTTCCTAAATACCAGTGAACTGTATCGATGTCGTAAAAAGTTGCATTGCTCATACTCTGCCTGGTTTTCAACAGATTGCCGATTTGGCCAACGAGGATACACCACAGCTGTACGTCGCCTGTGGACGAGGACCCCGGTCTACTCTGAGGGTCCTTAGACATGGATTGGAGGTACACACCGCTGGCTGAAAAGTGATGAGTTTGTTCATGTCTCTTCTCTGAATAAAAGCTGAAGAGTCTTTAAATCACTCTGATTTCAGTTCAAACACATCGTGAATCCAGTCTTTCTATAACACACGCAATCAGTTACACCAAGTCTGCGATTTGGGGGGAGGGGGCCGAAGGCGAACGCGGGGTTGCATGCGACCGCCCCAGCCACGGAAAAAGAAAGAGGAGCTCATCTTTTTTGATTGATGGCAAAGCAACCCTCAGACAGGCTCTTATAAACATGACAGCAAACCATCACTGACTGTTTGCACTCTCTCTACAGCTTGTTACAACAAAAAGTCAGATAACACGATTAAATGGTGCTATGGACAGACACGTGTATGATAATCTGGAGTCAGCTCGCCGCTTAAATTGAGTGTCGTAGGATGTAAATGTAGACCAGGAATATCTTGTGTGGCGTATTTAGTCCTGAGTTGTGTCCCACAAAAACTCTTCAGCGACTTAATGATATATCATCAGCGTTTCCCCGCCTGTGGGCCCTCAGTGTGATGGAGACTCCTTCCAGTACAACATAATCTTTGTCAGCAGCCCAGTAATAAAACTGAAATTTAGGTAGAGACAGTCTGCTGTGTCGTAACCCGCCTTTGCCTCCTTCTCTCCTTCCTTCCTCATCTGTCTCTTATTAGGTGTCAGAGATGGCTGTGTCCGAGCTGCCCGGTAACCCCAACGCTGTGTGGACGGTACGCAGACACGTGGAAGGTAACGAGGTTTGCTCCTTCATCCGACCTCTCATAAACCAAATGTACACAGACAGGTGCCAATAGAAACGGGAATTTATGTTCAGGTTTCTTTAGGTGCCGTGTCTATAAACCTTTCGACAGCTAGCTTTAGTTGTTGTTTAGTCTGCGTCTACCAGGCAGAGGATTGATAACCACTCGAGGTCGACCTCGATGTTTACAAGTGTCTTTGCTGCTATTGCACCAGGCCGCCTGATGTTTTCCTTCTATATGGTGAAGGAGTCAAAAAAACCCAAACCACCGGGTGCAACAACGGGCTCACCGTTCTCCTATCCATCTATATATCTATATCTATATAGATATATAGTTATATAGATATAGATAGATTGATTGATTGATTGATTGATTCATATTATAAACAGTAAAGACAGGTTATTGTTAATTGTTGGCATGGTGTGTGTGCGTGTGTGTTGCTGGAAAGGGCGCGTGGCACAGCGTGGGGACTTACAAAGTCATTGAGATGGTAATTGTAGAGTTAAGATGTTGCAAACTAGTTGTAAAGTTACACTAATCGTACTCGAGACTCATTTAAGATGCCAAACTTACTGCAAGCTGCTGTTCTGTCCTCTGGTGTCACGCCAAAACAGATCTCTCCCTTCTAGGGAGCGTTACGACGGTGATAACCTTTTTTTTTTTTTTCCTTCATCGCAGTACAGCAGCTGCTCACGCCCTGAAAATCACGATAACATGCCTGTAACGTCTTTTTTACCAAAACTTACATTTTTTTGTTTGCATAAATTAGAAAACATATTCTTTTAATTAAGCTTTGAAAATGAAGAAGTGTTTTTTTTATGTTTGGTATGAACCGTGAATTCAGTGAACACGGCGTCCATCAAGATGTGGCCACATGTCGGCCGCGTTGGTTTACAACATTTGGTCGTATCATCTTTGTCTTTTTAAACTGAAAGGGCATTCAGTGCCAAGCCAGCTCTCCTCTGTGGGGGAAAAACTTTCAGGCGATTTGATCCACACACGCTCTTCAGAGTGAAGGAAATGAGTGTGTTGTTTCAGCCTTGGACTTTGTTTTTTTTTTTTTTTGGTGGCTCAAAATGAGGCAAAGGTGAAACCCAACCGTGACCTGCTGAATATCTGTATTTATTTATTAAATTGAAGAATAGGGTTAAACGTGTGTAAGGTCTAAAGCAGATGCAAAGCACGTGTTAATTATCTAGAACCGGGTCCTGCTGTGTTACTGCTTTTATTCCCACCCAACCCAACATGTCTGTCCACGCAGCGCTCTCTGCTCACCCAGATCATTTCACCTCATCGTCTTTGTTTTTCTAATCAGAACTCTTTTTTTTTTTCTCTCATCTTGTTGTCACCAGATGAATTCGACGCCTACATCATTGTGTCTTTCGTGAACGCCACTCTGGTCCTCTCCATCGGGGAGACTGTAGAGGAAGTGACAGATTCTGGATTTCTGGGAACAACGCCTACTCTCTCCTGCTCACTGCTCGGCGAAGACGCACTCGTACAGGTGAGCGTTCGTACTTCCAAATCCTTCCAAATCGTTACCTCGCTGGAATGAGTAAGTATTCAATTCTTTCCGTACAGGTGTACCCAGACGGTATCCGCCACATCCGAGCAGACAAGCGTGTGAATGAGTGGAAGACTCCTGGCAAGAAAACCATCGTCCGCTGCGCTGTGAACCAGAGGCAGGTCGTTATCGCACTCACCGGAGGGGAGCTGGTCTACTTCGAGATGGACCCGGTGAGAGAGTAGATGGGTTTTTTTTTTTAGTGTTTTAATTTTGCCTTTTTAAGATCAGATTTTAGTTTGTAATGTGTTCAGCGTTTCATGTCATACACTACTTCGACTTCGGATGGAAGTAGTCACAGATCTCTGAATGATTTTAGGGTGTAACTACTCCAGGAGACCTCATAGTTCATTCTTATTTTGAAGCATTGAATTTTCTATCAGCAGAATATCGTTGACACTGTCATATCACATTAATTACCTACATAATCTCTATCTCTTGTTCTCTAGTCCGGCCAGCTGAACGAGTACACAGAGCGGAAGGAGATGTCTGCAGACGTGGTGTGTATGAGCCTGGCTAACGTCCCGCCTGGTGAGCAGCGCTCGCGGTTCCTGGCCGTGGGACTGGTTGACAACACCGTCCGAATCATCTCTCTGGACCCTTCGGTACGAACACAAACACTAGTTTGTAATGTGATAACGTAACATCTGGATTGAAGCCATATTTGCTTACTATATTTTTTCAATGGTTGACATGAATCGCCTCTAGCCACAACACAAATGTTTGGCCTCTCCACAGGTCGGTAACAAATAATATATCCATCTTTGTTAAAATAACAGTCACACCCTGCCTGATGGGGAAAGCAGCCTTTACTCATTTTAGGTTCACACTTTAACCCTCTGGGGTCCTATCAATTGCTTTTGTGATCGTGGGCGATCGCTCGGACCCCAGAGAGTTAAGCAAACCAATCTGATGTACCAGGGCAGCACGAGCTTTCTACTCACAGACGTGAGTCAAAATGAGAGTGAGAAATGATTTGGGGACGCTGCTTTAAAGGAAGAGGAGCTCTGTTATCTAAATATTTGTGTATACACTTTAGTGAAACTGTCTTTAACCTTCTTTATAGTGAAATGGTCTTAACCCTCTGAATCCTTTCGTGTACAGGACTGCCTGCAGCCGCTGAGCATGCAGGCCCTCCCCGCCCAGCCCGAGAGTCTGTGTATCGTCGAGATGGGAGGGGTCGAGAAACAGGACGAACTCGGAGAAAAGGGAACCATTGGCTTCCTCTACCTCAACATCGGGCTTCAGGTATTCTTTCTCGGACGCCAGAACAATCCCAGAAATTAGACGGATTAGAATTAGAAATATTACGTCTTTATTTCATTTATTTATGTACAATATGTCAGTATTCTAAGTACTGCAGAATAGTTCTAAGAATCTACAGCAACTTGACCTAAATTTAGTTTTCTAGTACTCTTCTTCGAGTAATGTGTGTGTGTGTATTTTGATCCTCTTCCTCAGAACGGTGTGCTGCTGAGGACGGTGCTGGACCCGGTTACCGGTGACCTGTCAGATACCAGAACACGATACCTGGGCTCACGGCCCGTCAAACTCTTCAGAGTCAGGATGCAGGGACAGGAAGCTGTACGTGACTCAAACATTTACATAAAGCTTGTATGAATTTGTCGTTTTAAAGTCCAAATAATAACGAGATGAATCATAAATAATTTGCGTCTCCTCTCCCTGACAGGTGCTGGCAATGTCCAGTCGATCCTGGCTCAGCTACTCGTACCAGTCTCGCTTCCATTTGACCCCCCTGTCATACGAGACCCTGGAGTACGCCTCTGGCTTTGCCTCCGAGCAATGCCCTGAAGGCATAGTTGCCATTTCCACTAACACACTGAGGTATGGACACACAGCAGCAGTTTGACATGTCAGCGGCCTCATTAGTCATGTTAATGAGAAAATCCTGGGGAGTTCTGGAAGTCTGGAGCATGTAGTTCAGCCACTTAACTGCATGTCTGCTGTTTCTTAAGAAAATGTGCATGATTGTCAGGGTTACGTTGTAATTACGCTCCTCGGTAACCAATAAATCTGCCTGAAAGCGACTGAATGTTTAAGTTTGATCAAGAAATAAGTGATAAGTGCTCGTCTGTAGATTTGGACACCACAAGAATTTTGTATTCTCTGCTGTAAATTTTCTAGATATCGCTCACAGTCGAGACTTAAGAAGCAGGTTGAAGTCGAGCGGTTGCTTTCAGTCTCTTTGCGATATGACGTAAATAAAAGATGAATTAAAAATAAACTTGTGGTATGTAATGAATGCATCACGTTGCATAATCTAGTGTTTTATTTTGTGGTCCGACAATCAAAAGAAATCCCAGGCTGGCCTGTAATTGAGTGTCTGTGGCAGGAACAGACAGAAGAGCTCAGTGGAGATCTGCTCTGCTGTTTGACTCGAGTTAAAAATGATTTGTAACCTCGTGTCTTCTTTTCTCTTCTCACTATCTGTCTGGCAGAATCTTGGCTTTGGAGAAATTAGGAGCTGTCTTCAACCAGGTGGCCTTCCCTCTGCAGTACACTCCCAGGAAATTTGTAATCCACCCAGAGACCAACAACCTCATTCTGATCGAGACCGACCACAACGCGTACACCGAGGCGACCAAAGCTCAGAGAAAGCAGCAGATGGCCGAGGTATGAAGTGCAACGTCAATGAGATGACGGCGTAATGATCCCATTGGCTGACATGTAGAGAGATAGGGGATGACACGCAGCGAAGTACAACAGGTCATATCTGGGTCTGCTCAGCTTTATTGATCTCCTGTCCAAAAAACACACACCAGAAGACGACACAAAGGCAGGATGGAGACACAACTTTGGGGTCAGGTCATGGTGTAATTAAAGGGGTTTTGATCTACGCAGAGCATTTAGAGTGCAGAGACCACCCGGGCCGAGCAACAAGAACGTCTTTTTGACATCCCAGTAATTTGAAGTCTAGGCTTGATTGTAACTTTGTGTTTCTGTCATGGAGATGGATTGTGCTCAGTCTAGGGGAAGATGCTGCTGTTTCCTTTTTTTTGGGTTTTTTGTTTCGTTTTACAGATGCAGTGACGCATCAGGTTAGATTTATTTGGATTGTTTATAATTTTTAGATTTATGTCGGTAGATTTATGAAGTCGAGAGTTTGGACAGATCGGGCTAATTTAGCAATGGTTAATCTCAATGAGATTACCAGATTAAATCAAGGTTATGTACATATGAATAGATGGCATTTTATTGCTGTAGCTACAGGAGTCAGAAATGTCTCCATAGCGCACAAGGGCTGCATTTGTTGTCATTTTTGCTTAAAAAAATACTGGACTAATTAACCAACTATTAAAATATTTAAAGCTAATTTCCACCAGGAATTCTGTGGCAGGTCTAGTCCATGTTTCAAACCCCACCGGAAGCTTCCCAGTCAGTAATGCGGTCCTATTTTTGACCCCAGCAGCCCACGTCAGCAGCTCGAGCTGGCCGGAAGTCAGACACACAAACGGCATAGAGAATTTTCAAAATAAAACACCATTTACATATTTAGATGCACATAAATCAAGAAAAAAATGACCAAGTCTGAGCAAGCTAACAAAGTGTGGTGGGGTTTGAAGCCACAGTGGGGTCAGGGTTTGGTTTTAGTTGACTAATTGTTTCATCTCTAGTTCATCCAGTCCATTAAACAGGAGATGCCAAAACAATAAAATGGTGTGAATGAGGTGGAATCAGGTGAAATGTCAGGTATAGCCTTGTGCCAAAAAACAATTAAACAGAGCCTCCATGAAGACATGAAAGTGCACACGCTGTGGTGAGCTTTGGCTCATTTTGTCCCACTGAATGCATTGTAACAGAGAAAAGATGACTCATGTTCATGAAAAGGCTGCGGTATCCCCTCAGCTGACCTTCTTTGTCCTCTGTTGCCATTGCAGGAGATGGTGGAAGCTGCCGGCGAGGATGAAAGGGAGCTGGCTGCTGAGATGGCTGCCGCCTTCCTCAACGAGAATCTCCCCGAAGCCATTTTCGGCGCCCCTAAAGCCGGAGCGGGACAGTGGGCCTCGCTGGTGCGCCTCGTCAACCCCATACAGGGTTCAACACTGGACCAGGTGCAGCTGGAGCAGAACGAAGCTGCGTTCAGGTGAGCAGGTTCATCCAACGGTTTGGGATCAGAGAAATCTCTGCACATTAGAGGCGAGGTTGAAAACTATCGATGATCGATGATCGATCGATGATTGTGTGAAGGATATTACTACATGGAAACACTTCAGAAATCCGCTGTCTGAACACGGCGTCTACAAAACTGTTCCATACAAGAGAGAGCAATGTGTCAAGAACATCCAGAAACACTCCAGACTTCTCAGGGCCAAAAAATTCAGTTTATTACCTCATCAGATGACATCCACAAGACTTGAACGTGTTTTTAAAAAGTTGAGTAATATCACTCTGAAGAAATCCACGTTGTTTTATCCGGCACTGATAGAGCGGCCGACGAGTGAACGAGTGGGGGCGTTTGTTTGCGGCTTGTTGTAGTGACTTTGAAGTGTTAAGAAATGATTCGTAAACAGGAAGGAAGGGAACTGAAGAGCGTAGTAGAACAGGCCGGGATTGGAAAAGGGTCACCGTTAACTAAAAGTATTTGAAAACTGTTCAAATACTCCGTGCTGGAGAAGAGGTCTCACATGACATTGTGTCATAGCGCTAGCAGTGGTGTGCAGCTGTGGCCCGGGTAAATGAGGTAATACCGTCCAGAGCCTGACCCTGGACTGTTTCCTGTTTATTATGCCTTTCACGCTGATTGACAGTCGGCCTCCAAAACTCCCAGCATCTCATAAATTCTGGCCAGGCGGTTTCTGAAGCAACTGCATGAAACTGACAGCTGCTATAGCGCAATTCTACGGGTTTTTAAGATTTCCCTTTTTATGTTATGCAATGATTGATTGCAGAATTCAGAATAAAGAACTAGTTTTTCCTCATTTTTAAGAAAGAAGTTGTTTAAGAGTGTTGGAATATCATCTTCGGGATAAATATCAAACTCTTCAATCTCTTAATAGTTTGTATTTGAAACTTTACTTCAACCATTAGAGCATATATTTCATATAGCATATATTTATAGATAAATCGTCAGCGGTGTATACTTCTAAGCAAACTCCAAACTGGCTGAAATACTGATTTTCAGTATTGTCTCTGCACGGTTAGTAGGCAAGCAACCAGCTCAAACATCCGTGTCTCACATCGCTTTCCTTCTTTTTGCGTGTTTGATATTTTTCAGCGTCGCAGTGTGTCGCTTCCCCAACACAGGAGACGAATGGTACGTCCTGGTGGGCGTCGCCAGAGACATGATTCTCAACCCCAGATCAGTGGGCGGCGGCTTCATCTACACCTATCGGCTCGTCGGCGGAGGGGAGAAGTTGGAGTTTGTGCACAAGGTGGGTTCGTATATATAGATCGCTTAACTTCTTCTGCTGCGTTTTTGGTTTTTAATTTATTTTGAAGTGCCTGGAGTTGACGTATAGCAGCCAACAAAAAGAGAACATACATTTATTGACTGCAGGTAGCATGAGAAAAGAAAAGCTGCTCTTCGTAGGCTTGAACCGCTGCCGCCTTTCTTGCTAATAGGTGGTGCAGTGGTGACAGACACTTCTATATATGCTTTTCTTTTTTCCAATTTGAGATCACACCATTCACCACATGCCATTTCATTTGGGACAGAGGGTGTTGAATGTCTGTGAAAGCAGCAGATCACGGTTTGAGATTGATGCTAAGATTAGGAGTGAGGGAGGGAAGAGAGAAAGAGGGAGGGAAGGTGGGGAGGGGTCTTCAAAGTGCACAAGGCAGGACAGCCTCCAGTAAGTTTTAATGACACCAAACACAGATGCTACTGCTCCTGGCGCCAAGCACCGCTCCCCGGGCAATTCCCCAAGAAATCCGAGCAGGGTGGAGGCCATCAGGGTGAATCAGCCCACATGCACATGTTACCTGATGTGGATTAACAGGGGAAGTGAGTCATGAGTGTTGTATTGCACAGCAGTGTCAGCCATTTTTTTTTCACGCTGGGAGGAATTTCCCAACCACTTAACCAGATCAGATATTTTCGATGAGTCTATCTGGTCAAAACAAAACTTGACCTGATACATAGACTTGGTAAGCCAACTGTCATGGTAACACAAAGGTTCATATAGTTTTGTATGCACGCTATAAACATCAACATTGCCAATAGACCCTGTGATGACTTGCAGTCTGGATATATTCAACAATACGCCTGATGAGACGAGCACTGATGTGGAGTATGATAATGTAGCCTGATTGTCCCATTCAGGAAAAGAAAGCCCCCGATGTGACTGATGAGGTTTACTGCAGTTGTTGTCATGCCCAGTGTGTGTTATTGTTATTACTGCACGTGTTTAATTAAAATTAAATATGCTTGAGCTGAGATGTAAAAGTAAACCCAGCAAAGCAGCTTTGGGGGTTTTGATCCCTCGAGAGCCGAAAAATGTTCCCAGAGTCAAATTTCCACTGAGGTGCATGTTTTGTAAAGAGGTGGGTGGCGGTAGAAGACGCACTGCAGAACTTTTCTACGAAAGCAGGTCATCTAAAATCAAGACAAGCTCAACATTGGTGATGCAATGATTGCAGCATAAGCCCAACAAAGGATGCGAAGGACGGGCGTCCGTTCGAAACATCTCAAACTTCAGGCTTTAAAAAAAACCTCTTCAAAGACGACCCGGAACATTTGCATTGACCAAACAAGATCAAGAATTTATTGTCGAGGACTGGAAGAATGTCGTCTTCACAGTTTAAGTCCAGACATAAGAAGTCAATGCAGCGGTCCATAAATCATCCGGGATTTGTAGGGAGTTGTAAAGCATGAGTTACACTGCGACTGACGCGTTTCACAGACATACCGTCCTCTCCGGCTTAAAGTTGCGTGGCAGGATTTGGCAGAACAATTAACCGAACAAGGCGCATCAAAGTAACGACTGGCCCATAGAAAAACCGAGTGAACGGGCTTCTCTGCTCATCCGTATTGAACACTTGCAGGAAAAGGTGGAACGTCACAAGATGCTCTTTGTGAAGGTCCAAGTTTTTGACTTGTGACCCGAGACTACTGTAATCTTGTTTAAAAAATAGAATTTAGCAAAATGCTTTCAAATGTTTGTAATGTCTTTTTGATAGGTTTATCTTGAAGGTATTAATCCTATTGCCAAAAATGTTTTTTTTATTCTGACGTATATAAAAAAGATTATCTCTCACGACTTAAGAACTTCTGAGCAAGTCCAATTTTCACCTGTAGTTTTTGATTTTTATCCCTTAAAGAAAAAGACACACTGGGAAATAATCTGATTGTAAGATTTAAGTCGATCAGCATGGTTTCCTGTCACAAGATTTGATAAAGTGATTATCTTTTGTGGGTGCAACGAGAAGGACATTATTATTTTTATAAGAATGCCATGTTTTATCTGTTAGTCAGCTCCGACATGATGGACAGGACGTACGCACAATGCCAACAAGTTGACAGAAAAACAAACAATTAGTATTTAAAACCAACTGCGACAAAGAGCCTTCTTGAAACACAGTTCAGGGAGAAACCTGAGCTTACATCTAAAGCCGTGTTAGTGAGACACTGGACCCTTCAACCTCTTATTAAATAAAAGCTGCCTGAAATAATCTGCTTTTTTTTTTTGATTGGCAGACCCCCGTAGAGGACGTCCCTCTGGCCATCGCGCCGTTCCAGGGACGAGTCCTGGTGGGAGTCGGGAAACTGCTGAGGATCTACGACCTGGGCAAGAAGAAGCTGCTTCGCAAGTGTGAGAACAAGGTAAGCCGAGGGTCTAAATACAAACACATCAGTGGAACTAATGTAGCTCCGCTGCATGGTTTGAGGGACGTTCGTCCTCTTTAACAGCTCCCATTTCATGAATGCTTCTCTCTGTCTACTTTCCACCTCCTTCTAAATAAGCAGCTCTTCACAAATATCTGTCCGTCAGTCAGAAGAGATCTGCTCGAAGGGAAGCATCGGGGTCAAGAAGTCAACTTTCAAGTGACGTGCAGATAATTGATTGGTCAGGGGAAAAATCCATATCTTACTTCATGATGAGTTTAGTCTCAGCCTGTCTGATGCGTTGACGCTGCAGCTGCCACGGAGACAGACGTGATGTTATTCACGCCTGTAATACCATGTGAACAAAAGTTATGCAATGTAAGACGAGAGTAGCCCAATAATAATAATAATAATAATAATAATAATAATAATAATAATAGAACATCAAGTCCAGGTGGGTAAATTTACATGTTCTGGACTTTTCTTAAACTCAGAATTACATGAAGCTGGTAAGAACCCTCTGCTGACCCAGATCATAGTACTGCCACAGTGATATCTGCTGTGTGGTTGTAATATAAATGGAACCCTTGAGGGGGAAAACATTGAGGAAGGCTGGTTAAGGGTAATTATGGTCAAATAAGGCTTTTAAATCGCAAAGCTACCTGCAAGTCCTCTTTAATGACTTAATGTGATAAGCTAAACTCGGGTACAGCTAAATGTGATTTACAGGATTAAAGTTGATCTTTACCTTTTTTAGAAAATAAATAAACAATTAATCCACTGTCTGCGGGCAACCTCAGTTTAATTGCGGTCGAATCTGGAACGGCGCTGGTTTTTCCTTCCTGTAAAGACAAAGATGTTTTTGTCTGCCGGTGCAGGACATCAGAGGTCGAAATGAGTTGAATTGTTTAATTCGGTAATAAGACTACACCTCTTCCTTTGTAGATTAGATATAATTATGAAGAACGTCAACTTGAAATGAATCACAGGAAAAAGGTGCACGGTCCTTTAAGGACAGAAGTGGTGATCCCTCTGCCAAAGACAGATGCATGAGCGGCATAACTTGAGTTTAAGAATGAATAGGTATGTCGCTGCCGAAATACACACTTTTTTGCTTTTTTATTTTGACAGTTGTGTGTTAATGCAGATTAACAGCAGGCGCTGAAGATGTGTTGTTAAAGAAGCCAATGCAGTAAAAAGGCCATCTTGCTGTACAGCCCTTTTTCTGCACAACTGTCTGCACTTCAGCATTGGCTTCATTTCTCAGCACCGGAGGTTGCCGCTTGGTTGCAACAGTTCTTTTTTTTTTTAACCTGTTTGGTTCCTCCCTTCTTGGTTATGTCCTTAGAAAATACAAAGTTTTAACAACTTAATCTATTGTTAATAAATGCATAATGAACAGGAACAATGAAATCTGCTGCTACGTCACATCAAATGAAAAATCGCTTCTCCACAGTACGCACGTGTTAAAGTGTAGCTAACCGAGTGGCCGTTATCGCTCTCCTCTGTAGCACGTTCCCAACCTGGTGACCGGCATCCACACCATTGGCCAGCGTGTGATCGTGTCTGACGTCCAGGAGAGCCTGTTCTGGGTCCGTTACCGACGCAATGAGAACCAGCTCATCATCTTCGCCGACGACACGTATCCGCGCTGGGTGACCACGGCCTGCCTGCTCGACTACGACACCATGGCCTCCGCCGACAAGTTCGGCAACATCAGCATCGTAAGTGGACGAAGAGTGTTGGGCTGACAAATGAGAATATACAGTATATGATGATTCACTAAGGCTGTTGAGCTTAAAGAAATGCATGTATTAATTTCCTGTTTGACATTTTCAGGTGCGTCTGCCCCCCAACACCAGCGACGATGTGGACGAAGACCCCACAGGAAACAAAGCTTTATGGGACAGAGGCCTGCTTAACGGAGCATCACAGAAAGTAAACCATCTTTCTTTTTTCCATTAAATTTCTCTTCATTTTGTTCCTTTTCGGACGTTATCTCTTCAAAAAACCTGTCATCAAATGCAAGATCTGTTTTTTAATTCACTGCTCGTGCCAGCAGGTGTTTCAGAGGTCTTCAACTGAATATAAGCCAGATATATAACAGAACAAGTCAGGTTTTTGTCCTGGTACAAACCGTGGGCGGTCCTTAAAGGGTGGCTCGATGACACGCTGAGGCCACCCTGAGCATACCCCTGCACCCCTAGCAGAGAGACAGAGATTAATTCATCTCTCTCAGAGTGTTTCAAAGTTAGTCATGTCATTTTCTGAACTCATCTGACACGTTTCAGTCGCTTCAAAATGGCCGCTTGACTGCTCCCACGAGTGGGCGTGGCTTCAGCGGACACGCCCCCACAGTCCTGGAGCTGAGAATTCATTTTTACCTGAGTTTGACATCTAATTTCATAAACTTGTCAATATTTTTAATCATTCAAATTTGGCTGGGTGGTTAATAACACTTTCTTCTTTGGTCTGACAAACTCAGAACACACGTTTCTTCTTACTTTACACAGACTTTAATGTTAAACATTCACACACTCTGGAACAAACACTCAATGATTGATGATGATTCCTGCTGCGGCTAAACTGTCAGTCCTGTGCAGGACTTTGGATTCACTAATCTGCCTCCTCCTCCTCCTCCCGCACAGCCACTACATATACATACACACACACAAACAAACTGCATAACACCGTCAGCCACAAGTTTAACCTACTCACACACACACACACACACACACACACACACACACACGCTTGCACAGATTGGAGAAACACACACAGAATCATCCCACATTTAAGTTCTGGTCAAAAACTGTTTAGGTAGCAGATGGACTGGGGAAAGTCCCTCCAGTTTCGACGTTATGAGTTGGTCCCCGTTGTCTTTGTGACAGCGTCTGTCAGCTATTTCTGCCTCGGCGCGACATTGATTGAGAATTTTTGGGAGTTTGGAAACGTCTGTTTTTAGACGCGGGTGTGGATGCCCGGATCCAAAATGTATGCGAGTGTGTTTGTTCACATCGGGCTGGATGAACCCAATTATCCATACATGGATTGGCTAAAGGCCGTCTTACATTAAATTAAAGGCATTCCGCCTTGAATTTGATTAATGTATCTCAAAAGATCAAGGTCGGGCGGGGGGGGACACGCAGCTGTCTGTCGAGCGAAATGAAAGGGTCGACTGTCTTTAACAAATGTCATGTCACGGCGCGAGAGGATGATTTCTGTCATGTTGTTTCTAACTGTCTCTCTCGTTTTGATTCAGCTCAACAAAGTTGCATTGACATCACAAAATTCACACATTAGTTCCGGTTAAAAACATTGTTACAGAGGAATGTAGTAAAATGAAAAGTTATACAGCTGAGGTCAAAAGTTAACGTAAACAGTGATAACACACATGGGAATATGTCATACTGCAGCGTGTTCTCATACGTTTATTGCAGATTTTCTAAAAGATACGCAGTAATCAGCCTTTTACCACTTTCACAAAGAAGACAAAGCACGACTCCGCCGACAGCACAGTGTCGAATTCCTCGTCGTCTCCCCTGCAGACACGACCCCGAACTATTTTTAAGTCGTCTTCCGGTCACATGCCTGCTTAGGTGCGAGCGTTTGGCCAGCCAATCGGAGTTCTCCCCTTCCCCGAGGCAACATTAAGCCTGCGCCGACTTCCTCTCCTCGAGTCCTCAACACTCGAGAAACAAAAACATCTTGTGAGGCTCACGTTGAAAACCGCTGCCGGCCAGATGCGATGCGTTACGTGGGGGAAAAAAAGTTTGTGCCTCGTTTGTTCTCAACGAGTGACTAAGGAGAGATGAGACGTGAGCTCTCTGATGGAGATACGCCACACCGCTGCACGTTTTATGAGAGCCTACAGGTTTGACACTGATGGCTCTTATGTATATATTTTATATGCAGAGCAACTGAAAACACAGATCATCTTATTTCTGTGCTCTGTGGTTTATATTGAACTTCTCGAAGGCTCATTTGTTCTCCTCAGGAGACATCCAGACATATTTCCCATCGCAGAGGAGCGGTGTTCTGTTATTTTAACTCGGCCTCTGCTTATTTTGGGTCTCGTGTCATGTTGTCCAGACGAATCGCGAGGTTTTTATTGCTCCCCCGTATATAAGGCACATCCTGATTATCACCATCCAGGCTGATTTCCTTTTAAAGCACACGATTGACAGCGTGCGTCTTCTTTCTGACCTTCGGCTCAGTCGTGTACTTTAATATGAGCACGGGTGATCCCGGCTTTAATCAGCGACGTCTCTGATGTGTTACTCTATGACCTGCTTTCTCGTGTTAGCGTGAGCTTCCTGTCAGAATAAGCGTGGACGGATCAAAGTTACCGGCTGCAATCAGTCATAGTCACTGACAGGAAGTCAAGAGGCCGCTGGAAAATAGATCATTCTAGACTTTCTCTAACACCGAGTTAGTATTCAGTTCAGAGTTAGCATCAATTGTGTTTACATTCTCCTGTCACATAAATGGTAACGTCACGTGAGCCTGAGAATTGATAAAACACGATGAGGTGTGCGGCTATATTTTTATAGCTACATTTGGAAGATGTTTAACAATGTGGGTCACACGGAGGTAGTGAAGCGACTACAGGACTGAAGATAGTGATCTGTTTGTTCGAGTCTCAGGCTGAAGCGACCACGAATGTCACTCAGACGGGCAGATGGAAGACCAAACAATGACACACGTCTTTCAATTCTTTCTTTGCCTCTCCAGGCCGAGGTGGTGGTGAACTACCACGTGGGAGAGACGGTGTTATCTCTCCAGAAAACCACTCTGATCCCCGGAGGTTCGGAGTCCCTGGTCTACACCACTCTGTCCGGAGGCATCGGCATACTGGTCCCATTCACCTCGCACGAGGTATAAACACTGTCAACAATCAATTTGATTGCACAAAATTTGTTTTCTCACCCCCCTTTTTGTCTGATTGTAATTTTTATATTTCTTGTCTGTCTGTTTTCCGTCCAGGATCACGACTTTTTCCAGCATTTAGAGATGCATATGCGCTCCGAGTTCCCTCCACTGTGCGGCAGAGACCATCTCAGCTTCAGATCGTACTACTTCCCAGTCAAGGTTGGTGTCCGTTGGTGTTTTTACACGTTTGTTCTCCTCCGATGTGCAGCTCAGTAATATGTCCCGAGTCTTTTGTCATTTATTTATGTTTGCCTCTTGCTTTTCTCTCCAGAATGTGATCGACGGAGATCTGTGCGAGCAGTTTAACAGCATGGACCCTCACAAGCAGAAGAGCGTGGCAGAGGAGCTGGACAGAACGCCGCCCGAGGTCTCCAAGAAACTGGAGGACATTCGCACTCGCTACGCCTTCTAAACCGTACACACCTTCACACACACGGCGGGAGGTGGACACTCGTTAGGATCATGACGCGCACAAATCCTGCTGTGCCACATTACGGAAAGGACAGAGATTGACAGACGCGTGTGGATTGTTAAATGGCTGGCTGTGGACAAACACCTTCTCACACGGAAACCACAAAACATCGCTCGCTTGTAATTCCCGTACACTGTTCAATTATGACGCTGCATTACATTTTAACATGCGTAAACATTCGCCTACGCGGCAGTGTCAACTGTAACCCTGTCACCACCACCGTGTTGCATATTTACTGCGTCAGTTCTTGAGAATTCTGTCAGCTCTTCACACCTCATCTGCTGCTGAATCAGCAGAAACCACACACACACACTCACACACTCACACACAGCCACACAAAGACACATAACGTGGAAACATGACAGCAGTGGTCTGACTCTGCTCGATTGTGTTCCCACAGTTGTACACGTAAAAGCCGTGTGAACAGAATTCACACGCACCCCGTCGGGTAAAGAGCGACCGCACTGTCGTCTGTGAGCGAGCGAATACGTTTTATTTAAAATCTTTTTTTATCTCACGCCGCACGGACACGAGGTCTAGAGGTCGATGCGCCGTCTGGACGGAGATCTTTGAAACATGAGAATATTTTAGCATCTGTTATTTAGCAAGAAGGTGTCTTTCACTTAGTTTGTCCTCTTTGATGTCAGCAACATGTTTTTGTATGATTTTTTTTTTTTGTTTTTTTTTAAATGTGTATGGATTTAGAACGATATTCTGATGCATATACCATCATGAAGATGGTATGATTAAATATTTCTCAGCCCCCGGTGCCCGCCTGTCTGTTTTGATAACACGTCGGCCCCCCTGGCTCATTAAAAGCATATTGCTTACTTGCAAACTGGGAAGCAAACAGAAGCAGACCTGGAACCCGCTCTAAGCCTCAGGCCACGGGTTCAAGAAGCGTTGCCACACTGCGGCATTAGACGACAGTTGAACTCAGACTAAATAAGTGGGTGGAAGAATACTGAAGGTTTGCACTGGGTGTTGTTCTTCTCAGTCCTGTAAATTCCCAACCTCAGCCACAAGCACAGACATAGCATTCCTCAGTAGTCACTGAATTGTCGGGGTTTGTGGGCTCGGGGGGGGCAGTGGTCTGTTTTTGTAAATAAAGTTGTTTTTTTGTGTGTGTGCTTTATAATACCGTGTGTTTGTGTGTCATTTCCTGTCACTGTGTGTGCGGAGAACCATCACCCTGCCAAACGAGTCATTTGTCTCAATCATTAACACGTTACAGGGGCCAGTGTCACCGTTCAGGACGGGAACAATATTTACTTGTTTGTCAAGTTCAGGCGCTTTTAGTTTGATTAAGGCGTCACAGACGGAACAAGTCGTGTTATTGTGCGTGTGTGTGTGAGTACGAGCTCGACAGTTTAAATGTGATGAACTGGACAGATTGGAAAAATGTACTTAGAACGATGTCCAGTTGAAACATTTTAATGAGTTAATGCAACACTTAAAAAAGGGTTTCAAGTACTGTTCATTAGTTTTAAAGGTTCTGCTTTACATACAGATTTAAGAGAAGCTAATCATCTAACTTTTGCACCACCTCAGAAAAATATTTGGTAATGATGGATGTTAAAATACAGCAGCGACGGCTGACCCTGTACAGCTGTGGACAGTTTACACAGGATGATAAGATTATTGTTCACTTGTGGAATCTGGATTTTAAAAAAGTGTTTTTGAACCGTTCATTTCAGCTTTTTTTAATATCTTGCCGTCACATTTCAGCTCGTTGCTCATCATGAATGTATGCATTGGCAACACATGACTACACAGCATGATGTTTTTAAATCAATTATTTGACTTTAACAAAATATGATTTTCTTCCATTTATCTTTACAGAGAGATTGCGTACCTCCAGTCACACACATACCGTAGTTTGAGAACCAGTGATCTAACTCATAGCAAGCAAGGGTAGTGAGCGTTTTTTTCACATTTGTTGACCAAAGGCCAGACTGTTATCAATTGCCGAATAGGCTCAATAAAGCTGAGAAAAATGGAATAATACAATAATCTTAAAAAACACAAAAGTCACAAAAGGATTATTCAATAATTGTGATCTTAAACCTGTAACAATACATACAATACGTTGGAGGAACATGCGTGTAAATGTCGACTTCTGATTTAACGTGGTCTGAAGGAACTGCAGTCTAACTCTGACATTTATTATCACTCATTCAATATTTATATCTTCTCGTTCAACAGCAGTAATAGTCTGAAATCCATCAGATGGTTTCCTCTCACCCGTTGACACTGAGTGAAGTGATGATGATCTTCACAGGTCAGTTTAATCTCCTGCGTGTTTAACACACTGCTGCGCCTGTATGACATGTTTAATGATTGATGGAGGCTTCTCCTTCAGATGGTCCAAGACATGTTTCTTACAAAAATAAAGAATAGAAGAATAAAGAATTCTCAGACTGTTGGCATGTTAGATGCCCACAGCTGGACACAATATAGTCCCACATGGATTAACGGCCTGACAGCTTCCATGTGAAGTGTCTTTTTTATATGCGAAGGCCTCGCTGAAGCCAAGTTTCCCCGGTGACAGCGGCATGTTTAACTTGCAAAACGACAAGAGGATAATGATTCGCCGCGCAGTAGAATAACAAACACTCAGCTACAACAGAGCCCTCACATCTGGTCCAGTGCTTCTGCACGTCGGTTTCGCCGCTGTGGGAGAAAAGCAAAGAACTCGGCCAGACTAAACTTCCCCAGTCAGAACAATGGCATCGTAGAGTTTTATAGAACTGTAACCACATGGGCAGCTTTTTTAAAAAAAGGACAACAAACCGGTGCCCTGTGGTGAATTTTATCCAGAGGACATGTGCTCGTAATTTAAAAGGAGGGAAACATCTGGATGTATGAAAGTGCCCGTTCAGAAAAATTACTGCTTTCACATGTTAACTTCATCACTTAATTTCAAAATGACTTTATGTCGGAGGGGGTGATATTATTTAAAATGTTAGCATGTGACGTGGGGATGTACAGTAAGTAGATAATAAATCTTGGTTTTGTCATTTTTTAAAAATAAAATCAGACGAATGTTTTCACTGCGCTTCAGGCTTCCAGCTGTCCTCCATTCAAAACAGCCATCTCCTCTTAACTTTATCTGTGTTTGAGTTGAGATTACTCAATGAATTTAATTTCATCCAACTTCAATTTTCATTCAACTTTAAATTAAGCGATAGTTGAATCTGTTTCAGTCCACAGTTGCTGGCATGTATTGTCTGCTTACTGATCAATTATTGTATATATGTGATAAGCCAGATCTGCACACAGAAACTGCTGCATATGCAGCGTACTGTGCTTTAAGTGTTTTAGGTATACTCTCCTGTCATCTTCAATTAATTTCATCGTCATCTCTTTTTAAAGTTAGTCTTCGATTGTAAAACATCCTGCCTCACTCTAACTCCTATAACCTTTGTTTACATGAGTAAAAAATTGAATTTTCTATCCTTAGCTTACACGAGGTCACGTGTGGGCCTTGAGGTCCTCGGCAGTAGTAGCTGTTTGGCTTTGCTTGAGAACAGGTGCCAGCCTATCTTAACGTTGTGGTGACCAGGGTCGAAGAGACTTGATGTTGTCTTCCTCTAGATGTAATAGATAGCTTGCTGTTGACGTTCCATTAAGTTAACCAGACAACAGTGGCTCCAGACTAGAATGTACTGACAATAACACCTCCATGGGTAAAGACATTCTCTTTGGCTAATTCTGGGCGTATAGTATTTGTGGTGTTATCTTGGGGTTTAAAGTCTGACCACCAGCATGAGTTTGGCAGAATGTGAGACCGACTCAGACACTTCTGATGTACTTTGAGAGTGTCTCTAATTCTCCTTGGTCAAGCGTCAATAAATATTACAGCATAAGACATCAGAGGCTCCTGAACACTTTCTTCCCTCCTGTCCTCACCATTGACCTTTGACTTCAGCAATTTCTCCACAACAGTAACTACAAAAGTTACATTGAATTTTCTCTGCATTGTTGGATGTTTTCTTGTTGAATAAACTAAAAAAAACGAGTTGGATTGAACACGTACACTAGTTATGTTGAATTTTCCCTACATGTATGTTTTTTAATAGGTATATTTAGCTGGCTTATTAATTTGACCGTCATTATAAGTACCTCTTGTCACTGTTCGAAAGGTTCAGATATAAGTTGAATACACTAACCCCCCTAAATTCCACCAGGCACAGTGTGGCCACAGTGCTATCTTGGTCAGTTTTCCAAGCGGCGAGCCTCAGATTTGGCCATTTTTCATGAGTAAGTAGACTACATAGTTAAACTGTTTCCCTTTTGGCAATTTTACAAGTCTGCACAGGGTGTTTTATTTTGAAACCAGATGACATGGCTGGAGCAAAGCGAAGAGCCACTTCTGGGGGCGCTTCTGAAATAAGATTCCTGGTTCAGTCACTGTTGTTCAGCACCACCAGCCACAGCACAGCCAGAACCCTTCACAGCCATGCCCAGTGCTTTTACTGCTGCAGCCTTAGATGGTCTGCTATGACCGTTAGCTAATGGCGGATATTAGTAGCTATTTTAGATACTGCTGAGCAACTGACATTCCTTCATGACTCCTCTCTAATTGTGCTACATCATAGCATTCATCATCGGCACATATGGTGTCCTTGTGGCGACAGTACAGCTGCTTTTCTGTAAAACACGTGATGTAGGTTCACTTTATGATTCAGAGATACATCCGATGATGCACTGGGACACATCACCAGTGATGTTTCCTGAAGTGTTCGGTGTGTTTCGGTTCTTTCAACATCCTGTACCCTCAATCAGGCCTCGCCCTGCCATCTTGGCAGCCCCCATGGCTTTCCCCAGTAATGCCATAGTAGATCTTGCACAGTGAGTGAGCCAGCAAAGCCTCTACACAACACATGGAAGGCATCAGTCCGCCAGCTCCTGGTACATGGTTGCTTCCATTCATTTCATTAGCCTCTTCCATTTGATCCTACCACGGAACTGCCACTTCTATGAGGAGCACTTGTTTTGTTGAGGCTTATGTAAGCACCACATCTGGCCTCAATGATGTAGTTATGACATTGTCCAGGATCATGAGCTGCTTTCTTGAGTCAGCATGCAGCTCCCAGTCCAATGCAGTGATGAGTGGACTGGCTGCTGATCTTAACTATGACTGAGGATCTCTCCAGCCCTGATGAAAGGTTCTTCTGGACATGGACATTGCAGATGGCCTCTGTTATTGCCTCAAAATGAGACCCTTTAACAGCAAAAAACTGTCTGTGCCAACTGTCAGTGATAAGGGTGTTGTGTGTGAAGGCACGTCAGCACACCCATTTGGCCTGCGTCTGGATGACATTCAGGGGTCATGATACTTGAATGATAGTTGCTCATTAATCACACTGCATTCCTCTGCCACCTCTACATAACTCTTTTTACAGATGCTCAAAGCAACGATGCTTCACCGTGGCTTTAAAGTTGAGAAAGCACCTTCAGTACTTCCTGTCCACTTTTCTCCTGCAGCGGTGGTTGGAGCAAAATCTTGGTCCTACTTTGGTCTTTGTTTGAGTTGCAATGCATGTCGCAGCTCCTAAATTGCATAATGATGAAAACATTCATTATAATCTTTTGGAATTCAGCTTGTTTGTGCTTTGCGTGGAGCCATTGTTTAAGGACGGTTGTTTCTGTAAATTTAGATCGTTCTTACACTTGGTGGTTTGTGAATGCAAACAAGGGGGATGGTGCTGCGTGTCTGTTTAGTTCACGCAGTCCCATATTTGGCAAGGACAAAACTAGAGGATTAAATTCTCCTTTATGGGTTGAGAAAAATCTAATTTTTGGGCTAAAAAACTATTAATTATCTACAAACTCATGTTCAACATCAAACTTAAAAAATGTGTCCAAATGATGAAGTGACGACTAAAATGGAGCAAACGTCTATTAAAAAACATCTCGATTACCATTCATCAGATCATTCATCAATCAGACTTGAAGCGTTTGTTTTTCCCCGACAAAACCCCCGTGGTTCCAAAGAGTTTTGCATGTGAGATATCCCACAGAGACTCCCTGCTGTGTCTGGACCTGTTCTTGCCCAGGATGTGACTTCAGGACATGACCCTTGACCATAAATTTACCCTCACCCTAACCTTTACGATTAGAGTTATCCGCTTCATCCTCATCTACGAGAATGTCTCCCTTGTGTGCTTTCCCACACAGTTCTGTGCTTTAGGCTGGACACATGATGAATCAATGGACAGGACGGGAGCACAAAATGTATTTGACCATTCTCCAATTCCCCCTGAATTCATCACACGCTGTCACTTCACTTCGCTTGCTTTCAAGGTTTAATTTCTATATCAGCAGTTACAAATGACAGCCCTGTCAACAAGCCTCAACATGCATGAAACGGTGGCACTTCACATTTTAAGTTCTGCCGTGTTCAGCAGTTAAAAAGCATCTAAAGGGCCACACGTGCCGGCTTTAAACTGCTCTGTTTCAGGGGGAATTAATATTTATGTCCGCATATGAAAGAAAACTAGACTTATGCAAATAAGGAGACATGATTACATAATGATTTAAGCACCTGTGACCTGATACATGATGGAATTTCACTGATGCCTCAGGGAGGAAGGTGACGTGTCTGTAATATGCTTGTTTTGTTCTGTATTTTGTGGGCTTTCTGGTGGAGTGGAACAATGAGTAGCAGAATGGCATGAAGGATCTATCTCCAGTAGAAGAAACTGTGTTTTTTGATTAAATAAAATCAATTAAAACACATTTCAGTGAGAATGCATCTAAAAACTGTCAGATGGACATGAACCTTCTTTTACTTAAATGCTCTTTTACCCCTGAACTGAACACCACCCACAACAGTCCTGACAGCACGTGGTTGTTAACTGGCTGATATATGGCATGACTAAATTCCATATAAAATTCATTTGTGGCAAATATTTCCCATGTGCGTTGCCATGCCCTGGGGGAATTTGCCACGGATTACAACTGAAATGGAAGTAAATGGGAAGAGTAGGGATTTCTGACACACTTTCACCGACTTCCAAGGTTCATTAAGGGGAAAAAATGTGAAGAGGTCAACACTTGTACTGTAAAGAACAACATAATAGTTAGACCTACATGTTTTAACTTGTGGATAACCCTGTTAAAGGCCACAGGTGGAGTTGTGAGTTGTTCTTCATGCTCCAAGTGTTGCTGGACTTAAATGGGTCCATAAAGAAGGCACAGCTTCAGGCTGTATGTGGTGTAGCTGCAGTATGACACAACGTGGAAAATGTTTACACTTGAGATTTCTTTTGCTTAATGTTCGGGGCACCGCAGTAGAGTCTGCTCCAGCTCGGTGTGGCAAGTGTAGATCCGTATCTCAACCTATTCAACAATGTCGGTTTTGTTAAGCATCAACATGTCATGCCAGTGGTTAAAGCTTTAAAAAAAAAAGTGGATCATATGTAATTTGGAGAAGGAAACTCTGCAAGATGTCCAGCCATGTTTTGACATTTTATCCATGCACTGTTGTAAAACCACACTTTATTTTCCCCATAGCGAGTTTTTATATTATTCAGGTTGTCTGGGCGTGGCTGGAAAATCAAATGTAAATTTATGTCCAGCGCTATGTTATGTAGACATATCCAGTTAAATCTGTCTTTACAATAATATGTTGTTGTATACTGGAGTTAAGGGCCCCTTAAGTTTCTGTGTCAATGTTGTCAACAAGTTTATGTCTCAAAGAGTGTTTTTACATTACTGTGTGTGGTGAAGTTATCTACATGTTGATTGTTTCTGACATTATGGCCCATCTGCGGTCGCCTTACACATCGTGTAGAGGGACGACTGGCACCTAAATGATCTGTATCTTGTCTTTAGTATCAAAAACTCGCCCCAAAAACAAACGTAAAATTTACACTGCATCTCTTTGGTGCTCGCACAGTCAGTGGTTTAAGTTTATTGCAAAATTAAAATGTATTTTAATTGACAGTAATATACTTTAGTAAGGAGATTAATTACGTGGCAAGCAAAGAAAAAGAAGTTAAAGAAGAATACCAAATGACTATCATTAAACGTGATAATGCTCATTGATTATAATGTAAAAGTAAAACAGATTCAGACTCTGATTAGACTTTATCTGCCTAAATTCAGTGTGGTGCTTTAGCTTTTTAAGCTAGAGCTAGATCACATTACTATGTGACTTAAGGGGAGTTCCTAATTTGAAACAATGTAGAGTATTTTTCTGTACGTATTACGAAACAAAGAACATCTTTTACAGTGATTAAATTATTCACGAGGCTGTTATGATGATGAAAAGACATGTTGCAGTTACATGTAACAGGTGAGAAAAGCAGTTAGTCATTTGAGCTTTGGACATCCCGGGGGAGGGTGGGAGGGTAGTAATAGTTTCCATCTTTCTATCAGGATTTTATTTCATGTTCAGAAACACTTGCAGTCTGTCAATGGATGGCTCACTGGTGCTCTTCACTTTTAAAGGAGCTTGTTTACATTCCGTCCGTGAACTTTTCCAGATGGTCTACATATGAAATCGTGCCACATTACACCTGCCAACGGAATACAACAAGAAACAACACGCCTGCTGTATGTTCACAGGGGTATTCATATTCCTTTTGGTCTTCTGACAGGGTCGATCACACACTCAAGGCATTTCAGGTAAAGGGCAGCTCTGTAGGAGGTTCTCCAGTGTTAGAAAAGCCTCATAGGGCATCAAAGGAAGGATGATTTGACCAACAGTGAGGACAATATTAGCAAGGCAGTCCATTATGACTTTTTAAGCCCACTAAAGGCTTCAACAGATAACATGAGACGGATAAACATATGGAGCCCACAGATATTCAATGTAAAGCACATATATAAATAAGTAATTACACGGAAAAATGCCATTGTTGTTTATGTGTTTTACTCAATTTGTTTCAGTTTATTTATTTTTATTTCATTTATAACACTGAACAGTTCAAGCAACTTTTCAAACGATTTACCTGCACAGACATTTTGATATAGTTTTGCTCAAGTTGCGGCGCACTCCCATCATCTTGATCGTTTGGTGTAAGATGGTTGTAAAACTCAGTCGGAGCTGTCTTAAGTCTGTCTTTATCTCATCTCAAACAGTGTTGACATGCAATAGGTGCGAGCTCTCTCGCACCATCATGGCTTCACAGTAGTAAACATGTGTAGCGCTGTATTGCCAGTTGCCTGCTAACTCCGGGGAGTCTCGGTTCTCTTGGACTGTAGAAAATGAGGAGAAATTTTGTGAACTTGTGGAGTAAGATTGCCTCTTTGACGTGAAAAAAAGGTGGACAGAAAAGTTGCTGCTGCCCTTGAAATGCACAAACAAGAACAGCTGTTTCTCTTCTTACCACCAGGTGCAGGATGGGAAATCATCTCAAAATGAATCTTGTAAATAGCATAAGAATAAGAAAAAAACGTGGTTCAAAAGGAATTGATGTCAGGTGGATCTGAGACTAGAAAATTCATGGCAAAGTGAACCATTATCTGAAATGGTCCTGTGATGGGCTGGTAAACTGTCCAAGATGTTGCCTTAGCTTATGTCCTGTCCATGCTAGGAAGGGCCCCAACTTCCATATAAAGACAAAACATGCTTTAAAATGGATCGCCATACAAGAAACTAAACATGTCCTTATTCAACCTTTCTGCTAAATGTGTTATTGTTCTTTGTGGAAGGATTTCTCATGTTGAAATTCAAACACAGGACATACATACCGTGCACCATGGTCAACTGAGCCACCAGGGCTCTCACCTTGTACCTTTTTAATAAACTCTAGAGTTGGGTAGAGTTTCTCCTCACTAAACTAAACATCCACTGAATAAACAGCAGATCCAGAAAACCAAAAGTCCCACAGCAGAAAGACAACCTACCCGAACTGGAACTATGTCCTGTAGGGATTTATTGAATTGCAATTATGATATCTGTAAGTCAGAGAATCAACTCATAAGACAGTCGCTGTCACAGGTTCTCGATCATCATTTTATTTCATTAGACTTATTTACAGTGCAGGCCAGTTCCAGGTTAAGAAAAAACACATCAATTCAGTTTTTGGGAACTTTCCGTCATTAAATCATGTTCACGTGTTCACAGAGACCTTGCAGCTGTGCGCTCTGTGAACTATGGATCCAACACAGAGCGATTGAATTTAAATCTTCCATAGGGCACAATCATATTCTGTATATATTTTGAATGAATCGCCAGAAAAAACAAACTGAAAAACAGCTGACAGCACATCTGGGACAGGACCTAAAATGTTCTCTCTTCCACATCAGAGAAAATAAGTCGTCAAATTTAACTTTATATAAATCTGCAGTGCCAGTCAGATCAAAGATGGATAATTCTAGGTTGCTGTATTTTGCCTTTATGCCTTTATGTTCAGCATGCGCTCACAGAGATCTTGCACCTATTTAAATAAAATCCCAACAGCTTTGAACTTACATAGCAGCACCATCATATTCTACATCAACTCCATATTTTGATTGCTCCACCAAAGTGTTGAAGTAGAAAAACAAATAGATTCAACCAGATTTTTTTTTAAATCCTCTTTCTTGTTGCCCACCGTGCCACTATCAGTATGATGAATGACTTTGTTTCAATGCATGACCTAAAATGTTTTCTTTTCCTCCCATGTGACACATCCCACACAGCATGTGGAAGAGGGTCTCTTACACATCAGTGCCTGGCAGAATAATAGTGATAAATCTCACCTCAGTTCAAATATAAACAGATCTGTGGGATATATATAGGCAGATATAGCCAGTGATACAGAAAAAAACACTGAAAGCAACCCTGTGTGAAACGTTTCCACGCTTAAACGACAGGAAAATTATTAGATTTTGTGTCATGCAGGTTGTGAAATTGAATTTAAGCTCAAGGGTTTAAATCTAGACCAAGTTTTCTACCTAAACAGACCTTTTTCAGTATGACAGTGAATGTTATTGTAGCCTGAACTCTCTCAGTATCAGTCTGTGTATCTTCTCTCTCTCCCTGTCTGCCATGAGCTATGCAACTCATGTTCGTCCTCTTGGGACAGATTCTTCCACAGCTGACTGCAAAGTTGAGACCTCCAGAAATCAGACCTTAACACCAGTCTTGTGGTGCGGTGGTGTTTATAATCATTTGCATGCTCGTAAGGGGAAGCAAATTTGAAAAGAAGTTCAGTCATTAATGACTGAAATAACATCACATCTGTTTCCAGAGACTCTGCAAAGCTGCTAAGTGACAACATGAGGATAATTTTAGCTTTTTGTATTGATTGTGATCAATGATTTTTGGTTAATATCGAAATAACACAAGGTCCATTTAATTTCCTTCTGCTTATCTGGGGTTGAGTTGTGGTGGCAGCAGGTTTAGGTGTTAGTGACGTCCTTCTCCCTGTGAACGCATTGTAGCCCCTCCTGGGAGATCCCGAGGCGTTCCCAGGCCAAATGTGTATTCAGTCTGTCAGGCGGGTTCTGGGTCTGCCCCATGGGTGGAAGTGGAACCAAACCCTAACCCGACATAGAGCAGTGTGAATGCTCGTCTTTCCTTTGAATTGATGTCCTTGTCTGTTGATACACCAAGGTAACTTTTGTGTGCTTTTGTTTCATATGAACTGTAATCAGGGCGTCATTGTCAAACAGAGCTTGCTCTTAATGACTCTCCCTGTTCAAATAAAGGTTATCAATCAATCATTAAAACTGAAAGTTAGCACTTAGCCAAAACAAAACAGTTGAAAACTACCCGATATTCTGTGAAAATACATCCAGAGGCAGTTTTTTATTCCTTTGTTGCTTGTTTGGATTTCCCCAAAGAAAATAACCAGATTTCCCGTGTAGACGGTTTAGAAATACAAGTTCGACAGACACATTAGCAAATGTCAGATGGCAATGACCTACCACGAAGTAACAGGGTCCGGGGTTCACCCAGTCAAATTGCTGCCATTTATCTCACAAGACTTAAATCTACAGTTCGGATTCATATAGATTACATTACTGACAACAATTCTCCAAAGCATCCCATAATGGATGTCTTGTGTATTATAGCCATGAAAATCAATATTTAGGCCCCGAAACACCTGAAACCCAATCCATCACAAGAGTTCCAGTGCGATAAGTTTGTTTTCGCACTGGACAAAAATATACATGATTTAGAGTAAATGTTCGAAAACAGCTAAGGGAAACAAAAAACTCTCTCTTAAGATCAAGAATTGAAAATGTATTTGAAGTACAAATACGTGATGTTTCAGTGATGGCACAGTTTCACACACCTCCTAGTAAGTAAAGTTGTTACATCTGCTTGTAGCTGCAATCTGTCAGTCATGGTTGGAATATAGATTGATCGGTAAACCGAGAGCTTTGCATTCTGGCACAGCTCCCTCTTCACCACAACAATGCAATGCAACAACGATGACAATGACCAATCAATTTTGCTGTCACTCATGAACATGATACATCCGAAGATACTTAAATCCGGAGGGAGCAATTCACCATTTTCTGGCAGAGAACCATGGCCTCGGACTTGGAGGTGCTGACCCTCATCCTGGTTGCTACACACTTGGCTGCAACCCCACCGAGTATTCCCGGAGGGTAAAGAGCTGGTCCACTGTTCCACGGCACCTGCAGAGCCTCCATTCCAACACCCTAGAATATACTGCTCAATAAACTGAGAAGTGTGATGCCCCGATAACTGGAGCACACCCTTTGGTCCACCACCTCAGTCTGGCAGTACACAGGTACTGATCGCCACCTGTACTCGACACTTAAGACAACCAAGACAGTCTGACAAGGTCCAGAACCTTCAGGATCTCGGGGTGAATCTCGTCCACACCCAGCGCTTTGTGCAGAGGAACTTCTTGACTACTTCTGCAACCTTTGCCAGAGATATGGAAAATGGATATCTGCCTCCACAGAGGACATGTTGGTTGCGTCAGGATCTCCTAAAAATGATCTTTCCCCCGCTTGACAATACCTAGAATGTGATATAAGTAGAAGTTTTACAATGCTGCACGTTTCCTTATCTTGAGAAAATAAAGATCTCTGTGTAGGTCTAAGTCATGTATCCACTATAAGAGGTCTGTTTAATTTTACATTAACTGAATATAAATCACTTGCCTGCATGGCATCATGTGGTTTACTATAATTGTTGTGTGGTTTGTTGTATTCCAGCACCACGCAGCAGTACTTTGATAAAGTATCCCACTTTATGTATTCATTCACACCTCATTTACTTAGCTGCCCTGTTTCTCTTGGCTCCCTTACAGATTGCGCCTAGCATCAATGTTAATCTAGCTCTGAATGAACAGCTGGCCTGGTCTGGCTGCTGTAATCTAAATGGTCCATAAAACAGACACATGACTAATTCGAGCACGAGTCAGTGCTTTAAATCTTTCCATCTTTCCTTCGTTATAAAGTTTTTATTGAAGGAAAAAAGCTCCTGAGAAGTCATGACTGTGTATAACTGTATAAATAGGTCCACTTTAGAGCCAGTGTTGGCTTGGCTATTCTTGGCTACTGTAAAAACATGGTGGTTCAACATGGTGGACGGTAAAGTCTAGATGGTAATCCTACATTTCCAAAAATCTTGCAAGGTTTTTTATGCATTGTTTCTGCGCGTGGGAGAAGCTTGTTTTTTAGGGTTTTCTGTCAGTAAGCCGCTGTCGGTGTCCCGTGTGAAACCAAAATTCGAGGCTGACTTATTATTTTAACCCAAACCATGATCTCTCCCTAAACCTGACCAAGTAGTTTTGTTGCGTAAACCAAGCTGAGATTGAAAACTGAAAATAATGATTAAAAAACTCTTTTTTATTAAATTTTAGCTTCACATTAGAAACAAACCCCATTCTCCTGGATGAAAGCCCTGTATTTGAGACCATTCATCCACCACAAACTCCTCCCAACATGGACTTTTTTCACCCTTTATATTACATTTCCTAAAGGCTTTGTCAAACTTACCAGTTTTTCCCCCAACAATTTGTCACTAAGTGACAAATTTAGTCTTGGTTTTCCCCTTGTATGACTGGATATGTGCATCAAACAAAAATACTTGGAAGCAGCTCCCGGTATATATTGCAGAGTCAAGTGCTAGTCAATGTGCTGAATCTGCTATACACACTGGCCCTTTAAATGTCTCAAAATAGCGAAAAGCAGCCCTCACAATTTCTTGTGCCAGTGTGACACGTTGCTTATTTTAGTTGTTTTGTCCAAAGCCGAAGATATTCAGCACACAATAAAAACAGAAAAGAAAATAATGCCTCACTTTTAAGAAGCTGGAGCCAGAAAATGTTTTGATTGCTTCAAAAATGACAGATAAATGATCAATCACTTATTGAAACTGTTGTCAATTCATTCTCAGTCAGTAGACTAATCGACTTGACTTGATTGTTTTAGCGGTTTCTTAGAAACAGCGAAGGACGTCTGAGACCAAATCAGGTGCTTCCCATTCATTTTAATAGGGGCTGTGGGTTTAGGCTGCAGCGGCTGGGGTCAAAGCAGATGACTGAAATTCTGTCAGACTGTTTGTTTTTCCTGTACGGATCAGAAGATGATGTCTGTCTGCAGTCTAACATCTGAAGGATTGTTCATCTGTCATCATGTATGTGCATGTGTAGACATAGAAAACAAGACGTTGCGGCTTAATGAGTACAGTTGGCATGACGTGCTGACAGCTGTATTGCATGCCCTGTCTTCGCAATGAAGCTGTGGCGTTCACACATCCTCCAGCTGATTCCTGAATGTAGTAGCTATTACAACCATGAGGGGCACATCTTCTCTCTATGTTAGCACGTCCCAGCACCTCAAACGTTAGCCCCTGCGCTAAGCCAAACAAGTTCTTTCCCTGAAAGCACAACTACCAAACTGTTACTGCACAGTTTTTACTGTAACACCTGGCCATGGCCATGCCTCAGTGTTTTTTTTCCTTCGGGGTTTGCGTGGACGTGGTCTCCCTTCATCACTCTGCACACCTGCCCATCATTAGCAGTCAGTACACCTGGCTGCTATCAAGTAATCAGCCCTGCCTATAAGAGCTCTGGACAAACTGCCAGTCCACGCTGGATCATAGTTCTACTTACGGTTTGGTTTAGTTTCAATTTGTTTTCCTGCCTGTCCGTGGAAACTTACACCTACTTCGCCTGTGTCAGGATTACCTGTCTGCCTGCCCGTCTCACGATTCACCAAGCCCGTCAACCAAAACTCCTGCAGAAGGGATAAACTCCTGCCAAAGGAGGCCTGCATGTTTGAGTAACGTGAGGTGTGGATTGAACAGTGTGATGAGATATGGTGGCTGATAGATGTGTGGTGGTGGTTTCTTTAGCTCTGAGAGATCAGCTGGTGGAAGGATGATGATTTCCGAGGCAGTAGCCTATCTCTGACTCTTTGTTTCTTTTTTTTTTTCAATGGTATCATCTGATAGCACAGCTAAATATAGACTGGAAAGAGAGGACGACATGCAGCAAAGGGCTGTGGGTTGGAATCCTGCGATAAGGACTCATCGTCATAATCATGGGATGTGCACTCTAAAAGGTGAGTTACCAGGGAACGTAGAGTCTCTAATTCTGTAAGTTTATACTTGTTGCAAATGGTTAAGCAACGGTACAATAATGAAGCACTAACAGGACACGGAGCAGCAAAGAATGGTGGGGAGAAGTAGGGCTGCAAAGTACTTTGGTATGTGTGAGGTACCTGTCATCAGAGACAGATGATCGGATTCATCTTTCTGTGCATTAAATCCTATACGGCTTTCAGTGTGCTGCAATGTCCAGAATGCAGCGAGTCTGTAACTTTCTTAGTCTTACCATACTAAGTGAAAGAAGACTAAATGAACCACTGCAAAGGAGGAATCCAAACGACAAACTCAGATCTGAGAGCAGTTAACACCGGTGTAAACCAAATAAACACAAAGTTAACAGTCCGGGCTCACAGATAACAAAAAGATTAAGAGTGAGCTCTGCCTACAATGTGTGAAACCCTGCTAAAACCCTGCTGAGACAGCCACAGTGAGAGGGCTGAGAGGTAGATACGAGGTAGATGGAAATACGGATTTGAGACTTCTTTGTTACTCGTTGGTTGCAAATGTTTTATTAGGAATTAAATGCATTAAACTAAACCTCAACTTGTAACTGCACAGCACACTTCTAATTGATGAGGTGGGTCAAAAAAACAAAAACGTGACAAGCAGTTTTGCTTTCAGAGAGTAAAAACATTGCTGGAGTTAAAATCTCTGACCCATGAATTTGCACCACTGAACACCTTTGAACTTAGTGGTGTGGCACTAAGGCTGTAATGTCTCCTCCCCAAAAAGAGAAACAAACATCTTAATATCAGTGATAGAGAGCAGAAAAGCAAGCACTTAATAACTCTTTTCTTTACATCTGAACAATCAGTCAAAACTGAGAATTAAAATGTTTTTAGTCAACAAACTTTGCGGTTGATGAAATATGTTCTGTTATAATCAAAAAAAAAAACATCTGGAGGTAATGTGTACAGCCTCCCAAAGATGACAATAATTCAAACTTTTCAAAAGTCGGAGCAAGTCTGAACGGCGAGTGACCTGACCCATGGTCTCTCACAAATGTTTTCTTTCTGCAGAGCAATAACTGTTTAAGTGAATAACACGAGCTGCAGGGGCCCAAAGTGAAATCCATTTTCATCATTACAGTTTCCCAGTGCAGCCACACATGTGAGTTTTCAGTCTGTCATTTGAAAAAAAGGGTCATTGCTGAGATGAAAAGCTGCAGGCGGGATCAGAGGCAGCCTTTATTGTTGGACAAATCTTTTTTTTGACAGATGGCTGCACAGAACTCAATCATTCCAATGTTTTGGACCTGCTTAATGTTTTGCGCATGGATCTGTGTGCTCATGGTCACGAGCACATGTACCACTGGTAGACAAATTAGGTGATGTGTTGGTACTTGGATTCCTTGAAATATGCTCTGCATGGGGATCGGCTAATAAAATTTATTTTTAACTTCATTCCGGAGGGGGCAAGTTACCTAAAATGGCTGCAAAAGAATCAGTTTTTTTTTCTTTTTTTTTTTTTTTTTTTTTAAATAATCCAATGCACTTCAGCAGTAACCACTTAGCAGGTAATTAGTGTCCTAAAACAGATCACCCTTTGAGAACAGAACGCCGCAGCATTTTGTTCACTTCTTTTGGTCGAAGGAATGAAAAGGTTGACCACCAGTATTTGCTGATCTGCAGGGACATGTGGTCACAACTTTTTTTTTTTTTTTTTTTTTTTTTTTTCAAAACCAAAGTCTAAAAATCAAACTTGTTGATGCATGTAATGTTTTTCTGCAGTCATTTTTTTCCCAGAAATGCAAGCTGTGTGCATGCACTTTGAATAGATACGCGTGTTATTTTCTGCGTCAAGTTGAAGTAGAAATGACCAAGATCGAATATTATGACACAGGAAAAATGAACTAAATCACAAGATTAATATACACAAATTAATATTTGTTGGGGATGGAGAAAATGCTGTCATCTACACCACCACAAAACCTAGTGACAGAGAAGCCTGGGACTCTGTCGGCACAGCTTGACTCAAGAAGAGCCTGGCTTCTGGGGGTCCACTTTTATGTGGTGGACATTCTTTTCATTTTCTTTCAATCATTATTGGACACTGAGGAGACCAGATTTCCCCCAGCTGCTGAAGGGCTTTGCCAAAAGCGACTCTCCAGGGGAACACTCCATTTGACTTGATTACACTTATTACTTCCTCACAACCAAACTGTGACTCAGGAACTGATTGGAGAATCCTGCAGCTGTATCAGGATTACTTGTCCTGTAACATTTGACATTTCTTCTAATAATGAGACCTTTTCAGATTTTGGTGTCCTGTAGGAGTCTATCTGCTGTGCATTGGAAAATCACTGTTTCTTATGATTTTCTGAATATGCAGCACTTCAACAGAAACTCACACTGTGCTCAGATCTTGTGGTTTACAACAGCAGAGTCCTATCTTTTGTAATCATTGGGCTACTGGTGTGTGTGTGTGTGTGTGTGTGTGTGTGTGTGTGTGTGTGTGTGTGTGTGTGTGTGTGTGTGTGTGTGTGTGTGTGTGTGTGTGTGTGTGTGTGTGTGTATAAAGATGTTCCCCAAAGATCCCAGAGGACTGTGTGAGCATGCATACTGTAAGTCAAAATACCATAAGGAATAAAGTGAAACATTACATACAGAATTAATACAGACACTGTGGTTCAGCATAAAAACAATCTGTGCTTGGATGACTGATTCTTCTCTAGTCTAGCTCCTGTAGATGCTGAAAAACATTTGTCAGACATCGCCATAATGGCTGCTCCTATATGGAAAACCGATGTGAGGCCCTCAAATTTTTTTTATTTATTATGTGTCCAATACTTTGTTACTTCACAAAGTACTTGCAAAACAAAAGATCATTTCCACTTTGAGTTAAAGGTAAAGGAGGGTCAGTCATTTTTGAGGAAGTGGTAGATGATCTCTGAGGGAGGGGGTCGAGTTCGAGGTTCGGGTTAGACAACGAAAACACAGTTTAGGGTTAAAAAAAAACAACAGGAGTCATCCTCTGGTATATTTTATGATTATTTTGATGTAAATGACTTTCACCTTTCTTTACTGTACCAAATCAAACAGTGTTGTGTCAGTTCAATGGCTTCATAAAGTTCAGGTGTAAAAATTATGTTACCAACCAGCTTGCAATAAAATTTCTTTTCTCCTCAGTTATTACTGCCATCGTTGGTTTAAATTTATGGGCTTTCACACAGACACAGAAGAAGTCAAGAAGTGCACAAGAGCAGGAGAGTGAAATAAAGAGAACCCCGTAATAAACCAGACATCCATGAATGATTGTCGGAAAAAAAAAAAAAGGCAACTGACCTGGGTGAGAACAGAGGCGAGATGGAAACACAAGAAGGTGGGTGAGAAAAGTGAAAGGGGAGTGGAGCAAAGTGGACAGAACAGATAAAATATGATGAATTAGAAAAAAGAAGAGGGAGGTATATGAGTTAAGATGTCTCACATACTGTATGACAGCACCTAAACCGGCTGCTGCATTTGTGTTTTCAACCTTTATGGACAGCAGCTGTTGCAGAGCTGTGAGACCTCTTCACGGGCCGCCTTTATATTCATGAATTCTGAGCTTTACTGCTGGTTTCCGTCCAAGTCGTCTCTGCTCACGCTCCCTCACAGCCTCGCCGTGCTTCTGGCTGCCTGAGCCACACCTGACTGGCAGTTGATGTGCAACAGATTTTGACAAAAATTACATCCAGAAAGTCCAGACGGTCATTAAAAGACTATTCTGAGGGAAATCTTCCGCAGGTTTCTGTAATTGGGGATTATGCACATGACTAATTCTCCGCAGATGCCTCACCCGACTCTTCTGCCGACCTCCAAAGGTCACAGGATGTCTGTCAGGACTATGTGGTCGATCCGTATGGGCATCACCAGAGACACTGCCTTTTCTCACCACACATGAAGTGAAATGAATCACACTGATGTCACGGCGTGGTTGTGGTGAACATTAACTGTAACATACTTAATGGGGACACTGAAATATTCCAGAAAAACAGGAGTGATTCACTTCCTGCTGAGGAATGTTGTCATTTCAACTAATTCATAAATCAAGCATCATATTTTCCACATTACAAATGTTCACATTAAAAATGAAAAGTTGACATGTGGGCGACAGAACATTGACATATTAACCGCTTTATGAAGTTATTGTAACTTGTTAAACAATGACTTATTTAGATATCCTGCAGAAAGGTAGCAACACTGTCGCTGTTGTTTATGTTAGTCTCCGGTGAGAGATCTGCACACCTGGAACAGCAGAAAATGTTAGATAACTGTTTAAAGTCAGTAATTGGAGATCCATTCCTGAGAAAACATGATTCGAGTGCTTAATTAAATTAGAAATCTATTTACTTTTTAAATTTTAAAGGGGGAAAACCCCCCAAAACCAGACTGAGTTAGGCCGACTAAGGTCCATAGTAGACAGGCCACAGATCCATGAGGTTCAGGCAGGGGGGAGAGGGGAGAGGCCTCACACAGCACCAGCTTTAATTTAGTTTAGTTCATTCCTTCTTCTGTTCATTTATAAAGGCAGCATTTGATAAAACAGTTTTATCTGTACATAGTACAGACAGATATCGCTGCCAAGAAAATCAGGCAGGTAAGCCAGCCCGACTCTGGTCTCGCAGCTTATCTGGCTCAGAGTCAGCATGGCTGCAGGGCGAGCAGAAGAGAGCTCAGATGTCCTCTTCCAGCTCCTCTGTGGGATCTCAGCTGGGAGGTGTAGCCTTTCCAGTGCGCCCCGGCTCCAGCCTCCTGCTGGGCCATGTTTCTCTTTTGTCACCTCGTCCCAGATAATGAGGCCTGTCGTCCTGCAGAGGAGCTTTGTTTTCACTTCACTGTGCCAATGAATATGAAATAACAATAAAAGCAGAGTACGAAATAATAGACAGGCAGAATCCTAACAGTGGCTATGAGTTTGCTTGGATTCATGGAGAGTGTAAAACTATACAGCAAAGACTCTTAATAAACAGGAGGGCTACATAAACTTAAACTGTGAGCAAAAACATTAAACAGTCAGTGAGGTGGAGGCACAGTAGATTGAGACACAACAATGGCCGGTTCCATCTTGACCTCTACAGTTAAGTCACTGTATACCCTAAAACATCTACTCTTCCCACAAAATATCTGTTTGTAGCAGTTAAAGAAGGGTTCGACTTGTTATGGTTCTGTTTAGGCACTTGGAGCACTTGGTTACTGCTGGGGAAAGGCCGTGGTTGTGGTTAAATATCGAAGACACGACATATTAACTTTATTTACATTTCGACAAATGTGCAGTCCTTCCCCAACCTCAACCAAAGTGTTTGTTACCTAAACCTAACCGCGCATGCAAACTTCAGTCTCAAAAGTCCTGCGCTTTGTACGCCCACACTGACCTCCACCCTATGACTTGCAGTGCATAAATGCATTATATTTTCCCATTGACTGAACATGTCAGTATAAAAAATCCATGAATGAAGTAGAAAGACAGAAAAAAGTATTAAACATCGTAAGAAAAAGCTCAAAACCAGCTGATTCTACTAACTGACTTTAATACTAATATCTGTTCTTAATTTCATGAATAGCTGCATTGGAAATATGTGTAATGAAAATAGAAGTTGCCATGTTGAATAATTACTTTCATCACATTTATCTTTTTAACAAAATAAAATGCCCAAATGGTTTAAAACAGACCACAGAGGACGGTACAAACAAATGACCCTGGCATCCCAAATATGTTCCATCTCCACTTTGAAGTTACCACACCTTTTCAGTCGCCATAAACTTCATTTTACACCTAAAAGTTAATGGGGTTCAAGTCACTTTTTACAGCTTGTTTTATGGTGCCAAGCCACCTTGTATAACCTGAGTGAATGCGCAAACACATTTAGTCCAGAGATTCACCCCAACACAGAGCTTTGATCCTCAGTGCAGGACACAAGTCAAACATTATTCTTATTAAGAGTAGCTCTTTAGCAACAGGAATCAGCGTTTCCTCATTAAAGTTAAGTGATCTCCTATAAAACTTAATGGACAGCCGTAAGAGAGGGAAATCAAAATCTGGGTGGTCTGCTTCTGTTTTATGAAAATAAAAGGGAGACAAAAAAAATCCATTTGTGTTTCACATTTCAAGTTCACAAACAGCTTTTTGTTGATCTCTGCAGTAATGGCTGACAGTGCTTAGTAACTGATATAACACAGCATATGAGTCTTAGATTTAAAAACTGAATATAATAAGTTAATGGAAACATTTATTTGGTAAATTGCCACCAGATTTTGCAGATTTTTGCTCTTCTTCTAATAACATGTCCTGTTAGCAGTCCAAAGAGAATTCAGTTTAAGACATGAGGAACATTTACCTCTCAGCCATCACTGGTGCTCTGTCTCAAAAGAAAATTCCTGCTATATTTAGTCTCCTCATTGGATTTTCCTCTTAGCTTTTAAGGGTCTCTGTTGCAGTGATTCAATAAGTCTCTTTCATTTAGTGGTTTCCATCCATGTGCGGTGGAACTCAACTAAATGATCAAAAGGAGTTGTGGTCAAAGCAAATTTGTACGTTTGTGCTTAAATTTAACATAACTTAGCGTGATAATCATCTCCATTACAAATGTGGTTGGCATGTATTATTCAATGTTTGCACAGAAGTAAGCATTTAATATTTTGGTGCAAATCCTTCAGTCAGTATTACATGAGGGAATAAATTGGCATATTTTGAAAGGTAGGCTGGTATGGCTGGAAGTTCTCTTGTTACTGAAAAATAGGAGTCGTCTGTCTGTACTATAAGAAGCGATAGACTCATTTATTTGGATGTAATGCAAGAAAATAGATCCTGATCATTTCTTTTCATTTCAAAGTTGCCTCTATGCAACAATATTTAATCTTCTCATGAATGAAGCGCTCAGGTCATAAGCAATAAATTACAATCTTGTTAGTTTTAATGCACTCAAGCTACAAGCTTTTTGACTTTGTGACATGCAAAAGCTGCACAGTCTAAATTTAACAATATTTACCTCGGTGTGTTTGGTAAGACTAAGATTAATCAATTATTCCCTCTTATAACGGTAAATATTTTTAAAATAATATTTTAAAAGGCTCCAATATTATTTCCAAGTGCTTGCCTCAATAAATAAATATCACATATTTAAAGCGTCATATATTATAGATTAAACTTTCAACAACTTAAACAGATTTTATTTTTGGGCATAAAAAGACTTCATTATTCAACTAACACAGAGGAAAAAACCCCAAATAATTAATGAGAAATTCAAATTAAAAACTGCTCCCACAGACTATATCTACCAGTATATGTGATAAAAATCCAAAAGAAGTCATGTAAAAGACCTTTTCAATGAACAAGTCTTTAGTCTTACGACTTTGTAGCCTCTCATCAGTCCATAATGTTTACAACTTCAAGCAGACTTTTTATGTGCATTTTATAGAGCGTAAAACTGGTGGGTAAGCCACATAAAACTATTGTAGGGACACCCAGAAATTATCTAAATTATATATCTCTATGACCTTTTCAGTCCAACGGGATACAGCAGTCTGTTGCTTTTGGCTGGTGGTCCAGGAGTAAACTGGCGATTTACATTGCTTTCAGTCCAATATCTATTAATGTCTACAACAGAATAAACACCAACAACTCTCTTTTATGTACTAAAAACATGCACACACCACTGTCACAGCATTTTAGAAAATGATCAGAAAGTTGTCTCAAACCCAAACAGCTATTGGTGTTAATGGGTCTATAAAAGATATACAACCAAACTGACTTATTTGGTTTATTAGTTTATGACTTGGAGCCTGCAGGGTGATTTCCTCTTAGTTTATGAGAGACGGTGTGAGAAGAAACAGTCTTCAGAACTGAGACAGTTCTTAGTATAAGTATAACTCAGTTTTCACCATTTTACGGATCTCCAAATAACATGACATAATCCTGAGGTCACCAATTTAGACCAATCCCTGGCCACCCCATGAGATTCTCTCCATGAAAGTTAGTTGTAATGAGCATAGCCTTGGTGTTGCCCCACACCCAGTGAGAATGTGCTTGACTTACTCCTTTGAATGCAGACACTGCTATCTGTCCAGTCAAACAAGGACCAAATGGTGCAGAGCCATCTGTTATGATGCTGTATTTCTGTAGCATCCCCCTAAGGGACCCCAAGGAACATGGTCATTCCTCAGAGTCCACGTTTCTCCTGCTCAACCTGAGGATCGACGCTAGCTGGAGCATCCTCTCTTGCTCTCCTGACATAAGGTTTCCTGAGAGGTTGAGCATCTTGATCCTTTAATAATTGGTGCACGCCCTACAAGACAAAACAAGAAACCTCATGTCCACCTGCCAGTCCACAGGCTATATCTCCAACCTCTATGCGAAGATGGGTCTTGCCTCTTGCACCTCACCTCTGCAGTTTTTGGTCTACTTTCTTCGAAGAGATGGGCAAGGATTCCTCCAGGACGTCTGTCTCAGCTTCAGGAGTTCCTGGAAGTCTTCTTTCCTTCTACTGCCAACTCCATCCCCAACCAAGGTCGGCTGGGCAAAGACCTTCCTCACATCCTGGCAAAACTTTTTGGAGGCCACATGGATGTCCTTCATATCTTTTACGAATTCCTCCCTCAACTCAGTTTTTAAGCCTGCAACAGTGGAAGCTGGAGTTTTTTTGTGGCCTGATACCTGTTACATGAGCCACGAGTTCTCCAAGGACAACTTCCTCCACCACCGATGTCTGCCAGCAACCTTTTGAATGGCGCAGTCATCAGGCCATCATCTCCAAGCATCTGCCTGAATAATGGAGGCAAATGGATTAAAAGATGGATTGAGCATGGCCCACTGGGCTTCCGTGTTGCCAACCTGTCCAGGCTGGATGCAGGATAAATGCAAAGTGGATGATGGATATGAGTCCCAGCCTTATCATCCCGGTTTAAGGTCTGATACAACATACCTCCTGGTGAGGTTATACTAAAATTTGTTTAAGTTTAACCCCAGGTTTAATATTTTTGGCATGAGAGATTGTTTTTAAAGGCTTGATAAAATTTCTTGTTTAATTTCTATGAATTTATCAATGCACACTCCACGAACTAAAGAGCAATTTATTTCTGACAACAAAAAACTGGTTCAAATGGTAAAATAAGATGTGTTAACTTTCCTGTCCTCCTTATTCTCTGTTTCTTCTTCCTCCTTCTAACCCTAAATCTTAATGTGATTCTCTGAGTTGTGCTTATCACAATTTGATAAATGTATTAGTGCTGAACCAATACCATGGACTTCCATTACTATTAAGTTAGGCAGTTTTTTTTATAGTATTTACTATAAATGGAAATAATACAGGCTTTGTAATTAGTTAATATAATTATGTTATTATGTGTATTAGTAGTTTGTGGTATTTTTTTAAGTGCACAGTGCTTTATAATCTAAAAGCTGCAGACTGATTAATCTAATCTACTGTGCTCTTTGTACATCAATAAATCAGGGTCACTGTCACTGTGACAGGAAGGCCAACAGGGATATTCAGAGAGTCCATGAGCCACTTGGCTGTTGTCAGGGATTGATTATATGTACCTATGTACCTGTTAATATGATGCAAATTCAACGTTGATTCATCCATTCTGGCTTGTTGGCATTACTGTGACCACATCGGCCAGTGAGATGACGCAGGTGACATTTTCTGATACTAAAAGAGTAAATGAGGTGGAAGCATTCATATATACGCAAAGGTGACAGAGCCTTTGCAATCAGGTCTCCGATACGATGGAACGACATGCCTGAGGAGACCAGGGCTGCAAACTCTGTCTCGTCTTTTAAATCACTTAATTTGAAAGTGCCTTTAGCTGAATCTATTTATTTGTAATGACACGTATTCTACTCTCTTTGTGTAGATTATTATTATTACAGACGCAACAAAGGGCAACATACGAGCCATATCAATATACCAGAAGTTACACATGCCTGGACTGAATAAAAGAAACCTGTGAGATGAGGATGAGGTGAAGCATCCTTCACGCATTAGCTGAGTCCATAAAAATATCATAACACTGTTCAAATAAACCATGTATGAATCACTTGAGTAGACTGCCTGAAATAATGTAATTTAATCTAATTAATAAAAAATAATCAAATAAATAAAATAAATCCAGAATAGCTGTAGCGTTCTTAGACAAGGCAAGGCAAAGAGAGCGCTTTAAATCTATTTTATCATCAGCACTTTTTCATATTTTATTGTATTGTATTTATGACCATCGGGGCATCAAAGAGGACACTATTACAGCACAGCGCAGTCCTCTCTTGAAGCAGGCTGAGCAGGGCAGACTGCACGCTATTTGAAGTATTTAAAAACAGAACGTACTTTCCCACAGGGCCCAAAAATTATCACAACACACGACCCGGTGTTCCCCAAGCAACAAAGCTGACCCGGGCCAGTGATATGCGGCCAGACTGAGTCGTTCGTTTGCCATTCCCGTGTTAGACAACAATAATTTA
This sequence comes from Sciaenops ocellatus, assembly GCA_033000465.1. NCBI lineage: Eukaryota > Metazoa > Chordata > Actinopteri > Sciaenidae > Sciaenops > Sciaenops ocellatus. The sequence goes on along the minus strand of CP136871.1, from coordinate 5,738,420 downwards.
TCACTACATTTGTATAAAATTTATGATGGCAGATAGATTATCTGGGCTAACTTTCAGTGGCAGAGCAAATCCAGTACATGTTTTTATATTTTAAAGTGTGTTCTCACATCAACTACCGTTTTATGCTTTTGGTTTAAAAGATCAGTCACATGCTTTGGCCTTGAGATATGCCAACAGTCTCTCTTTTGTCTTCATGTTGAAATTGGAGTTCAAAGAAAACACACCAGCATTATTTCTTCCTTGCCCTTAATTTATGTAAGGGCTGTTGATGATGGATAGTGTACAACAGAGTACACTGTCAAATATTATACAGCAAAAAACAACAACAATCTAAAAATTCTAAAATAAAGCAGAAGTTAATGCCAAGAGGATATGATATGATATCTCTCCTTAAATGTCAAAGCTCAGTTCGGTTTGACAGCTGAAAAATGCATTGACATGCGTGAAGAACACACTGTAAAAAATGTCTGTAGATTTTACGGTGGAAAACCGCCAAACCATGACAGTAAAAGACCGTAAAATATGCCATGAAATATTTCAAAATCTTTATTTATACTGCATTTTAAGGGAATTTGTACAGAATAAGGAAGTGTTTTATATTAGAGACTGCTAATTATACAGTAAAAAAACTGTAATTTTTAATTGCATATTTTATGGCCTTTCATTGTCATGGTTTGGCAGTTTTTCACCTCTACAGACTATTCTATTCTACTAATCTACAGACATTATAAAATATGAAATAAAATGCCAACATTGAATGTGAAATCAACAGTACTAACATTCTTTTAGAAGAAGTTATAGCGTAACTGCAACCACAGCTGCCAGTTTTTTATTTATTTATTTTATTTATTTATTTTTACAGTGAATGGAAGATTCTATGAAATCTGACACTGATTTTGAATTTCTGCATTTTTTTAAAGTGTTGGAAGCCCGATAGGTCTGTTGGGATTAGACGCATACTGTGCGTCCTCACTGACCCTGAAGCTGCCAGAAGGGAAGTGATGCACAGTGATCCAACAGTTAAGAAATGTCAAACAAAACCAGACTGGAAACCAGACTCTTCTTTGAGCCATCATAAATAATGGGTCAACAAAGTGACCTCGTTAAAACTTTTAAAACTTGAATTTACGATGATTGTATTTAAGGGTGGACTGTGAAGAGGAAGATGATTTGAAAACAAGTGTTGATGTGACATCTTGCCATATGCGGTAAATGATGATTTAGAGATGAAACGCAGCTGTTTCAACATGTTGCACTGCAACTTGGAGTTATGCAAAAAAAAAAAAAAAAAAAAAAAAAAAAAAAAAATCAGCGAACAACCAGTCATGTTACACCAAGAACAGCTGGAAGTTTTGACAGTGTTATGCTGATGAGACAATATTTGTCTTAACTGTTAACTGAATTTGAGCTGGAGAACATTGTTTATATGTTTATTTTTTCTGGTGATCAAGTTGCTTTCCCTTCTCTGTTGTCTTAGTGTTGTATAGTGTTTCTTTCTTCTGGATTCTGGGTCTAAACATAGAGGGTACATATTGTACTCTACAGATTATGAGGTCCTCTAAGGCAACTTTGTGTAATATATTCAGTATGGAGTATAGAACATGACTTAACTTGTGAAAGAAATTGTGTAATGTCATCTGTGAGTCTGGAGGGCCTTTGTAAAGACAAAATAACTCCAGTGACATGAATCTGGTATCTTTGCTTGGGGTTGGAGATTTTACAAACTGAGGTTGTGGAGTTTGAAAGACATGGGCGTCTACCACACAGAAAGACTCTTACATGCACTGCTATTGGATTACATAATGGGAAATGTTGGATCAAAATTTTGGAGTTTTGATCCATGTCAAATTGTGGAAAAAGTCAGAAGTCTTGGTCCCTGCAGCTTTGATTTTGGCCATTAGTTTCTTTTCCATTCTTCCTTTTTCCCCAGCTGTATGCAATTACAATACAAAATTTCTGTTATGTCATTCTCAGTCCCCCGTTTTTAAAAGAAATATGCTTACTTTATCAGTATTGGCAGAGTCACTAAAAAGTTCTTGTTCATACCTCAGTGCGGGGACAGACCAAGGCACCACATGTGAGACACCAGGCCTAGCTATCCAGGTAAGAGCTATTATTTATTTATTTATTTAGTCTTTTGCCCAGAGTTGTATGCACATCACTATAATCGCACAGCTATTAAAATGTACGGAGACAGACCACTGTACTTTGTTTAGCCTAGCATTTGTTATATTTACTAAATCTAAAACTCGCACACATGTGCAGGTGCTCTCTCTCGTCAGTCTGTGTAAAACACATCAACAGACAAAATTCTTTTACTCTGCAGGGTCAAAGATATTCTATGTGATCAAAAGTATTGATTGAATGTTTCCCATTCTGTATTACAAAAGAGCCACCAGACTCAGATCAATCCATAGTCTGACCCATGATGCTATTGAGTTTAAGCTTAAATCTCTAACTGCTTAAAGAAACAAAAATGAGACAAAATGTTGGCAAGAGTTCCCAGCCTGGCTCAAAAAAATCCCTCCTCACAATCAAGTAGCTAAAAAAAGCACTAACCTCCACTTCCCGGTGCTCTGAGCTGACAGTCTGGGCAGCCAGACAAACTAACAGCAGCTACAGTTGGTAGCAGTCACTGTCCATCTGAAAACTTGAGAGTTGATCAGAAAGAAAGCAGAAAACATTTTTTCCATTAAAATATGATCCAGTTTGACCAAAATCCGTGAAATAGTTAATGGCGTGTGACTTGGTGTTGTAAAGTGTTACGTACATCTCATGGGTGATCGTACCCAGAGAACAAAGTTACGTAGTGTGAGAACAGCACAGTTCACCAAGTGGGACTGACAGAGACACCATTCACCTGATTACAAGTCAGTTTAACATCAAAATGATTTAAAATCTGTTAGAGAAAAGTAGAAAAGTGACACATCGGGGCATTAAATGTCAGCAGTGTCCGAACAACTCATTGAGTGTTAACGTGCTATATATTAGAATTTGTTTTGTTAACCAAGCTTCAGTTGGCCCACGTGTAACCGTGAGCAATGGAATGGAAAAGCTGGACACAATAACAAATTCAAGCACAACCACATAGTCCTCTACTGTGGCCCACTAAGCATTTCTACCCGGGCTGAATCACTTCTGTTGGCAGGGAGGAGAACGTTTCTAAGGTTTTACCAACATTCTGCTTTTTATGTTTGAATTTTTTTGTTTTTAAAAAAGCACAAATAGACATGTCTGTCATAAAAATGTAAAAAAACAAACAAACAAAAGTCTAACAATAAAAGCTGAGCTGGCCACTTTAGGTTTTCTCATCTGGAGTGATGAAAATATTTGAACCAAACCAGTTCATCACCTCAGTGTTCTGGTCTGTTAGCTAATCTCTGGAATGGCTTGATTAATGTCTGGCCTCGTGTTGTTTGTACTGAAGTCTGCATAACAGTGTCTGCCAGATGATGTAAATATTAACACGGCTCACCCTCGTCCTCACGGCTTTGGGTCACAGTTTTATTCTGAGTTAATAACGGTTCTGCAGATTTTACGGTGAAAAACTGCCAAACCATGACAGCGAAAGACCGTGAAATATGGCGTGTATGATTGTGTTTTTCTGTATACAGTAAAAAAATATTTTAGAACCTTTATTTATACACCACATTAAGGAAATTTATACAGAATAAAGCAGTATTTTATATTCAAGGCTATTAATTATACAGTAAAATACCGTAATATTTCATGGCATATTTTACGGTCTTTTACTGTCATGATTTGGTTGTTTTTCACCATAAAATCTACAGACATTTTAAAATATGGAATAAAACGCCAACCTATACCTATATATATATATATATATATATATATATATATATATATATATATATATATATATATATATATATATATATATAGGTATATTGCAATGTGGCGGGTGACTTGACCTTAAACCTACAGACAGTTGAATTAAAGTCAAGCAACAATAATCTAAATTCCAATAAAACATTTGATTTAAAGGTTTTGCTGTCAATTTTCTGGGTGTGTGGAGGTGAAAGGTTAGGCTCTGTAATCTCAGTATTTCTAAAATCTTTGCTACAGCTCTGGCTAGCCTTTTTGTCTACTCATAAATCGATCAACGGTGCGGCCCCTCCCTGTAAGGCTGTTCTTCTTTCCTGAAGATTTGATACAAAGTGTTGTGGAGAAATTGCTGAAAGTCAGTGGCACCGGGTCAGGAGGGAAGGAAGCGTTCAGGAGCCTCTGATGTCTTATGCTGTAATATTTATTGAAGCTTGATCAAGGAGAATCAGAGACATTTTCACATACGATCGGGTATGCATAAGAGTCGGTCGCTATTCTGCCCAACTCATGCTGGTGGTCAGACTTTAAACCCTTACAGATGACGCCACAAATACTATACACCCAAAAATAGTCAAAGGGAATGTATTTACCCATGTTAGTGTTACCTTCGGCACATTCTAGTCTGGAGACGCTGTTGTCTGTTCATGCTAACGGAACGTCAACAGTTAGCTATCTATTATGTCTAGGTGGCCAACACTGAGAGTCTTCGACCCTGGTCACCAGGCAACTCTGAGATAGGCTGGCACCTGCACTCCAAACAACAGCCTTACATGCGAAAGAGAGTGTCTTCTCTGATCTGGCTTAATGCCGTCACCGTCTATGACCCCAAGGCCCATGCATGGCCCTGTGTACCCAAAGGATAGAAAATTCCATAACACAAAGGTTACAAAAAAAGGCACAACGTTTGGTAAAACTTTGATATTTTCTACACCTGAATTCAGAGCTAGACTGGCAGAAGTGCATTTTATCTTTGTCTAATCCTTAGAAACCGACTTCAAAATGAACAATCAGTTGCTTTATATATTTTGCTCTTGTTTTATTGTATACTTTTGTTTGTTTTTATGGGTATAACATTTGACTTTATACAAGACTTATAAAAGATGAATAGATGAAAGAATGATAAATGTATGTGGCAACCCAAAGGTTTTGCTTATTCATAAATATAGCATCTATGAATCATTTGTAAATGTGTTAATCATTGATAAATCCATTTGTTACAATCAATAACCCCCTGTATGACAGATGACTTATTAGAAAGTGGCTCCATTTGACCTGTGACTCTTTGGAGCACCCACAAAATCTTACTTTGCTCAACAATTTAAATGATTATAGATTTATTTGCAGCTCTTATGTTCCTGCTCTTTTCTTGACCAGCTCCTTTCCCTTTTTAAAAAAAACTGACATCTGGCTAAAAAACAATAAGAATACAATAATAATCAAAGGCGACCTCATATGACTAAATGGAAATATTACAAACAAACAAATAAACACGAAGAACTGAGCCCATGTTGCTGCTCTCCTGTGGGCTTTCCCGTCTGAGCTCAGCAGCCAGTCTGAAGCAACGCATGCGGTTGTGGTGGAGGTTTGGCTCTGAGTGTTTTGGTGTGATCTGGCTCTGGTCTATAATAATGCAATAATATCTCTTCATCGGGCACGCTGTGAGTCAACTGTCGCATGGTGTGCCTTTTAATACAGATTGTGTAGTGTATTGATGGTGATTGGTTCCACCTAAAGTTGGATAGACGTAACCTGGATGAAGTAGAGGGAACATGTCCGCATTTTTTGAAGGATCTAAACATCATTAATGTGAACTCAGGACATAACTCTGGTTGACCCCAAGAAGAGGTCTGTCAACGGCCTAATTTTGACAGATGAAGGTGAGTTTCCTGTGCGCAAAGGCTAACGGAGGGACACAGAGTCTTTCAAAGGCAGGAGCTGCATGCGTTATAACGCAAATTAAATCATGAGTTGATTCGAAAACAATTAGATTTTATGATTGAATCTGAACATGAATGAGCTTTTTCACGGTTCCGCTCTGATAAATTCAGCCACTGTGTCACAGGATTACGCACGGAAGTGGAAAAACACCACGTTTGGTTTGATTTAATCTCGAGATCTTATTTTGCCGGTGAGATGTCAAAAAAAAGCTCCAGAGGGCGTTGGGCTGTCTGTCCTCAGCCATCCTCTGCCCCCTGTCTGAAGCTTTTATAGCTTTTATTTACAGTTCAACACAGGTGGATTATCACTTTGCTTTGACTATAAACGTGTGGAATTCTTTGGGGGACACTCCTACTGAGCCCTCATGAAGTTTATTTAACAGGACAAGTGAAATATTCTTATGTTAGTCTGCCTCTTTGATCCCCATCCATCTGATCAGTCAACAAGAGAAGCCTAGAATATCGATTCAGGCGCGTCTGGCCCGCAGACGCTGTCTTGCTCGCCTTCGTGCGCATCTATCACATTCCCAGTTTGATGGTGAGCAGTATTTGTCTTCCTCGGGGGGGAGGTCAGGCCATAAACGTGAGTACTGACGAAAATTGCGGGCGAACAGCAGGGGTCCAGGTATCATCTGTTACCTGTTAGGGGAGGAGAGCCAGCCACGACCGCACCGCTTCTTAACTCCAACGTCAATGCAAACGGGACGCGGCAGCCATACATCCGGTTAGAAGTCAGCTTTCAAAGTAAAATAAGAATTTGATGGGCTCTTAAGGTGATGCAACACGGCAAGAAATAAAAGCGCAGGCGTCAGAGGGACTTTTCTGTGTAAATCCAATGACTGATCAGCTGAAACATGTGTGCACGCGTGTGTGTGAGAGAGAGAGGGCGGGAGGGAGGGAGAACTAACTGCAAGGCACGCACGAAGACTTCTCGCTGCGCACTCTTTTATTTTGGAAACGCCTGTATTTGTGTGCGTGTCTGTGACTTGAAGTTGACTGGAAGGACCTGAAGGCCAGCCTGTTGCGCACTTGGCGGCACACACGGACGGCGCGCACCACAGCTGCGTGGATGGAGCCAGTAATGGACTTCCCTTAATGATTTTTATGGTCCTTTTATGATTGGATTCCCATCGGGTCTAATTTAACAAGGGCTCATTACTACGTGCCACTTCTGTGCGGATACTGCCTTTTACGCATCCCGGGGAGCAGGGACAAAAGGGAACCTCGAGGTGCGTGTGTAAATTTGTGCGTGTCTGAGTGTTTGCGTTCTTGGATGTAGATTGTCAGACTGCAATCTTGGACACACAGATGTGATCTGGTGTGTGTGTGTGTGTGTGTTTCTGCATTTGTCCGTGCGTGCAACTGGTAGCCTTGTCCTGCAATACTTTCACTTTCGTCAGGTGCGAGTTATTTATTACCCAAGCGCATATTCAGGCAAGCGGCAATATGGGGTCGCTGATGAGGTTTGCAAGACTCTGTGGCTCAGCCTGCAATCGACATCATGAAGATCTGCTGCAGCTGTCAGATCATGAAGGTGTCCGTCAAAACTAAATGTGGCTGTTTTTTTTGTTTTGTTTTATTTAAAGCACACTGCGTATTTCTCATTGAGACCTGGTTGGTTGTAGATGCACCAGCAACACCTAAAGCGAAGGTTGCATTGTTCCCATGCCCGTGGAGAAGACAGGACATGTGGGAGAACAGTTGTTGCTGAAACTCTAAAGGTTGAGAGACTTTTACCTTGGAGCGTTTTCTTTCTTTGACTAAGCCTATAATGCAAGTAACCTTGAACTGTCAGACGCCATTGTTGACAGTAACAATCTTATTTGGTTCAGTTTTCTGAATGTGTCACGCACACTTTAATATTTTAAGTTGCATGTTAACCTACAGGTCAGACATGGGGCTGAACTTAAATGTTTCTTCTGTTGTCGTCTTGGCTCTCTCACACCACCACTGTGCATGTTTAATGTATTTTTTATTTATTTACTAGTCTTACTCCTGAAGTAATTTCAAAATTGTTGCACATTGTACATCGATTCTTTCCTGAACTTACAGTCTCCTTAATGCCTTTAAACAATATGTTGGCTACGGCCCTTGATACTGTTGCATGTCTTAAAAAACAACAAAAACAATACAATTAAAAAGAGGAACATGCCATGGGATAATTATGAAGCCACTAAATTGAAGAGGGGGTTTTGGGTCATTGAGCACAGATGGTGAAGTTACATGTGCAGGAGGAGATTTTATCTGGAAAATTAAGAATGTATGATGAAGCAATTCAGACTGCCAGACAGTTTTTATGTTTCTGTAACTGGATAAAGTATTACATAAGCAACCCCAGAGTGCTTTTTAACACCATGTTAGGACTTCTAAATGTGATGAATATGATGAATTTACTATGGTTTTCAGACCAATCGTAGGACTGAGACAGCCCTAGTAAAAGTCATCAGTGCCATCAGTATACATTTAGATGCCAGTAAACCTTCAGTGTTGGTACTACTCGATCAATGAGGAGTCACGTTGGACTATTTTTAACTCATTTCTGGAGTTCTTTGGAGAGGTTGTCATCAATTCCAACAAACCTCCAAAATAAGCTGTGGGGTTTCTCAAGGATCGATTTTAGGGCCACTTCTTTTTAATCTATCTGCTGTAGTTGGCGGTTCGATTCCTGCTCTCACTGCTGAAAGATTGATTGCCACGGCCGAGGTGCCCTTGAGCAACATCTGCTATGCTTAATTGTACCCACTGCTCCAGTGAATACGGCATCTGTCTCTGAGTGTGTGACCATGTGCATGTGTGTGTTTCAAACTGTGTTTCAACTGTGCTAAACTGGATGGGTTAAATGCAGAGGAGTAATTTCACGTGTTCAATGTGATTAATAAAGTTTCAACTTAACTTCAGCTTAAAGTATGTTACCCCTCTTTGATATCATTAGAAGACTTGGCATCTCTTTCCATAGTTACGCTGTTGACACACAACTGTATGTGGCTGTGTCTCCTGATGACACACACACAACACTTTTTACAGCTCAGCTCGGGTGAATCAGAAATTGTAGTCATAGGTTCTAGAATCGCAAAATTAAATTCCCTTGGACTTACCCCAAACCAATAAGCAAGAAACCTCGATGTGGTCTTTGACTCAGATCTGAGCTTAAAGGCTCAAATTGGGTTTGTCACCAAATCAGCTTTCAAAATTTTGCTAAAGTGCAACAATTTCTCTCTCTCTGAGTCAGACAGAGAGACTAACGCATGCTTTTACGGCATGTCGAGCAGACTGGGCTGGTGCTCCAGTCTACTCCCCAAAAGAAAGTTACAGCTGATTTAGAACCTGAGCCAGAGTGCTGACAAGGACCAGAAGGAGAGAACGCAGTACACCTGTTTAAGGTTCATGGTTACCTGTCAGTTTCCTTTTACTCGTTTTTAAAGCACTTTATGGTCTTGCACCGCCTCATACAGTATGTCTCACATGATTACAGTATATGAACCAGTACGGTCCCTCGGCATGAGCTTGTTAAGTGCAGGACTAAAACCTTCAGCCTGGCTTTTGAGAGAACAGTTTATTAAACTTTTATTCTATTTTATCTTACCCATTCTTTTATTATTATTAACATTAATATTAATTATATTAATTAGTAATATCTTTCGTTCCTCTTATTGGCATGCATTCTATCTTATTATCGGCTTGTCAGTCACCCCTGAGGCACGAAAGGCTGCTGTGCAAATAAAGCCTGATTGACTGATCGAAGGTGAGACCCTCTCCCAGCGGGGATTTTGCTTTTTCACTGCGACAGTTCAGCTAGACTGTATAAACATCAGCATCAGACAGTTTCAACACTACAGAGCAAAACACAGGAGTGAGGGAGTTCAGGTTACATAATTAAGAAGTAGTCCAGCTATTGGTTCAACTTACTGAGGCAAGACTGTTAAACGCAGCATGAAACAAGTGAAATGTAAATAGATCTACTGAAAATAACAAAAGAACATGAGGGAGCAACACAATGTGTGACGTACTTATAACTTTCCTCCCAGAAAAAGCAATAATAATTGTTTCTGACAGCCACTTGTAGTTTCCCAACTTACTCAATTCAGTTTTTTACCCATTTAAGGGGGCATTCTTTGGCCAGGACGTGTAAATGCTGCAGGTATTTCTGTTTTATCTGATCATGACGCAACATTCAGTGGACTGTGACCAATACTCATTCAGCCCGCTGCAAAATTAGACATCCTGTCTATATACTCCCATCTGACTGTTGGTATATAGGCCTTCTGCCACCTACAGCTAATGAAGCCTCAGGCCATTGTGATATACGGGATATGATGATGTTTTGGTGAGCTCAAAATGCTGGAATTATAGGGTCAATGTAGGATCAAAAAATCCAAAGATAGAACAGAAAGAGAACAGAGGAGGGCAAGAGAATAGAAGAGGAAAGCTGTGGTGAGTCAGCCCCAAGCAATGTGTGTGTGTGTGTGTGTGTGTGTGTGTGTGTGTGTGTGTGTGTGGTGTCCTAGGCTTCTATCTTTATGAGGACCAGTCTGAGGTTTGGATCTCCAGTGATGATGACTCTCTTTTTGTGTTCACCCAGTTATCACGGGTTGAAGGTAAGGACTATATGGTTTTAGGGGGTAAGACTTAGGATGAGGTGTATACATTTAACACCGAGGGACGAGGTCAAGGTTAGAGTGAACCGATATCGAAGGAATGTAGACTGTTGGAAGGTCTTACAAGCAAAGGAATACTAAATAAACAAACAAGTAAATCAGATATAGGCAGGAATCTCTATTTATATAATCTAATATGTAATATATGTATGTATAAATTCTGCAGACCTAAATTCCAAGTATATACTTAGAAATGTAACCTAAATCACAGACCCTGTAATTTTCCAAGTGCACTCTGAGGGCAGCTTAGAGATGCGGCTTTTATGCATCATTGCCTGTGTGAGTGACAGAGGTTCAGTGTGAGAGCTAACGTGTTGTAACATTCAGGTTTTGTGTCCGGTCAAGCGAGCATCTTGTGTCCCGCGTTCTGTTATTTGGAGTTCTCCGCTCACGGTCAAGCCTGCACATGAGCTCATCGGTTTCAAGGGTGCTGATATGATTAACCAATGTGCTAACAACAACATTATGCAAACACAGACTGGAGATGTGTGACATGCAGTGTATAGAGCTATGTGATCTGGTGACACCTAGAGTAGGGGTGATGATGTTGGACGATGTTAAAGTGGATAATGTATATTGTTTGTGGCTGCAACTTAATGCTAGATGAGTGTTAATGAGTCGAGTGAAATATAAAATTCCCTACCACACCCTGCTGTCCCAAAACAGAGAGTGTTTTCTGTCCTTTTATTATCTGTTAAAGTTGTTACTGCAGTCATGAAGGTTCAGAGGGGAAACCTGAGCCACTACAAAAAAACTGCCTGACAACCTGCACTGCAAAAAACTGTTGTTACGGTAAAAAAACTGGCAGGTTGCCAGAATTTTACTGTATAACCTTTTTAAATATTATGGTGAAAGGATGTTAGTACTGTTGATTTGTGTGTGAAAAACTGCTAAACGTAACAGTAAAAGACTGTAAAATATGCCATTAAATATTACAGTGTTTTACTGTATTAACAGTCTCTGATATAAAATACTTTATTCTGTATAAATTCCTTTAAAATGCTGTATAAATAAATACAGTAAAACACAGTCATACTTCATGGCATATTTTACGCTCTTTTACTGTCATAGTTTGGCAGTTTTTCACCATAATATCAGCAGAAATTTTTTACAGTGTAAAATGAACAGTTATCAACTCAGAATAAAACCGTGAGCCAAAGCCGTGTTAATATTCACATCATCTGGCAGATGCTGTTGTCCAGACTTCAGTACAAACAACATGAGGTGCCAGACATTAATCTCGATTTTCATTGTAAAATCTACAGACATTTTTTTTACAGTGTGCTTCTAAACCTGCAATCACCCTCTCTTGTTAATCTGTTGTTAATCTGCCTGCACTCTAACTGGAATGAAATGAAAAGCTGTATTTAAATGAATGTTTCCTCTGCTGTGTCGTGAGGTGATCACCCTTTCTTTTTTTTCTTTTGGTGCCCAACTAGATGCAGCATGCTGTAATTACAACCTACACCCTGTTCTGTCCATGTTTTTTTGCAGGCTGTGAAACCAGGAGTTGGGTTCAGTCGTCTGTTGATCTCTGTGGCAACAGGTTGGCTGCTCACCACAAAGACTTCACCGCTGGTGGCACATTGAGTCATCCAGGAAGTCATTGAGTTTAGTCAGCTGGTTCGCTCACTCAGGTGTGACGTGTAGCTCACATGAAAGAGAGAGAGAGAGAGATGACGGGAGAAGGAGTTAAAGAGAGAAATCGTGGAATAAAAGAGTGAGGGAGGGAAGCAGAGGAGGAAAGAATGACTCGTAATTGAGATTGTTTATTGTCTGCATAAATAGAGACATATAAATGTGACGTAAATGCGGAGACATGTTGAAATGATGAACATTACTGACACATGGTCAGTTTGTTGTACTGAAGTGTAACGTAAATGTTCTGTCCCACAATAGGCAGGTTTTGTTTAAACGCGTATGACAAATCAGTGATGTTCAGTGATTATGCAGCTTTACTTTACTGTTTTCCACCAAAAAACATCAGAAGCATTCCAAAGCTTTGCAGGGGTTTACTTGCATTTAAAACAGTTTATTGACGAGGTGCAGAAAGCAGGCGGTGGGTGTGCTGCTCAAAAGTGTCTGAATCTAATGGGGAATGCCTGTGGTTTGCCTAAGATGTTTCTAATCTTCTGCCCGACGGGGTAAGACAAATATTGGAAACACCTTTAAATATAATGCACTCCAGTACAACAACACCACAAACCACAGACTCCGAAAGGATCACAGGCTGGACTTCACACCTCTCTGACAGTGTGAAATTTTTCAGCTTGCCTTTTATGTTCGTCTTTCTGATCTTCTCTCTGCTACTTGCTGTGAAGTTGCACCAAGCTCCAGAGTTTCATCTAAAATAACCTCATAGTCCGTTCGTCATGACGGTGTAAGTAAGTGTCCCAAGTGTGAGAAAAACATATTGTCTACATTAGGGACCCATCTGACACCGCAATGGTGCCCAAAAATAGGTCAAAGTTGGAGATGTGTCAGTGCAGCAGGACTCCTCAACTGCAAATAGACCTTTTCCTTTAGAACCAGCATTTCTGTGGGTCCTTTGTATGATTATGATGCTTTCCACATGGTTCAACTGGGTTAGTCCTGCGACGTCAGTTATAGGTTGGGTCATAGGTGAGGCACAGAGTTCCTTCTGGTCCAAAAAAGGTTAATAAGAAGGTTAAATCTGGGGCAACTGGACTTGGTTGTCGAGTCCAGTTGCCCAAGATTAAACCCTCTTTGAAGAAAGATGACCTGGATGACTGAGAACTTGCACAGACTTCTTCTGGTCCAAGTAAATTTGCTGCCAAAATTGATCACTCAGTTCTCTCAACAGAACTGCAACATAGATTTGCTTAGAAATGTTTTGTTCCAAACTCTGAACTGCCTTTTTTTAGTTTTCAAATGTGAAATTTCATCTTTATACCCAAAAAATCAGCTGTATTGCTCTCTGGATATTGTATAAGTTTTGGCCACTGCATCAGTTTTTATTAGTTGTCATAACCTTCTATAAAGGAGGTATGTATTTATGTTCAGCAGTTACCCGAATCTCACACATCTGGTTACCACCAACAGTTTTTTGATCTACTTCAGGCTTCTGGGAATTCCACAGTTTGAGGCTCTCTGGCATCAGTGCTTAGGATTCTCCAGAAGTTTGGGGATTGTGCTGTAGAGTTATTTCAGTGCAACTTTGCCCAAAGATGGCGTTCCCACCGAAAAACTGTGACATCACAGTCACCCTACACCCACTTCCAAACAACACATTTCCAGTCAGTTACATAAACAATGAGCACCCTCTGTGGAAAAGAGGCTGAGAGTTAGGTGTTTGTCCAATACTTTTTTTTTTTCTGATAACACAACTGTTTTGTTTCGCTTTTGCCTCTTGTGGAAACTTCACTGGACGCAAGAGACAACACATCCTCTGTGTTTACCCAAAGCGATAAAATTCCAGCAGACCCACATCCGAATACATCTGCTGTATGATGTTTGTCCGATAGCCTCTGTGGAAGTGTGGCCACATAAATATACTGACAAACTGAAGTAAACTCTGCAGTCTGCAATGCTAATGCTGCAGTTTGAGTTTGGTACGTACAGGAAATGACAGTTGGCACACGGCGCAGGACCCTTCAGCTTTGTCGTCACACTAACAGTAGAACAAAGAAAACACTAGTGCAGTATCATAGTAGAAAGCTCACAATAACTTTGAGAATGAGATGTGTGCTGTGTGTCTCATCATCCCAGCCTCGCTGTTCTCGTGTTGATTTGTAGCATCCCACAGACTCCAGTTCTACATCAACAGATTAAAGAGGATGAACATGCATTTTTTTTTTTCTAGTCCAAGAAAACAAACTCTCACTGTCTGCCGGCCAGACCACACCAGTCTTCACCCAGACTAAATTAAACAGAGAAAAGCAAACATGATAAGTGTGCAGATCATTACTGGCAAATGTTTCATCGTGAGATTGATTTCATAAACCCTCTAGAACAACACATAAAAATTTGCACCAGACTACTATGCTGTTGTCTGAACTTCTCGACGTTTAAAAAGTAGAATGATTTCCATCAGTACATTTCATGCAGTATAGTGAGAGTTTACAGATTAAAAAGGGTCACTTTCATGGGATTGCTGCTGTAGTTTATTGGCTTTAGTGTTTAGGATATAGCTTTTGGATATTGTATCAAAGGAGTGCATCCCTATTAGCACATATATCTTGTAGAATATTGGTGTTATGTGGTGATACAGACCTTACATATGCAGTAGAGCTGTTATCAGCAACTGTGCGTCCATGTACACCAGGATGAAATTTTAAAGTTTGCCCAAAGTGAAAAATCTATTTTCTTTGATTATATTACTTGAACTATCGCTATATTTCTGGGTGACATTTGAAACCCCCTACCTTTTTTTTTTTACATTAAAGGCTCTGTTTACAGAATAGATTTAGAGAAGATGTGGTAGAAATTGAATATAATATGTATAAAGGGGGGCAACAGTAGATCAGTCCGTAGGGACTTGGCTTGGGAACCGGAGGATGGCTGATTCATGTGGACCAAAGTATGGAGGGTGGACTGATAGCTGGAGAGGCACCAGTTCACCTCCTGGGCATTGCTGAGGCGCCCTTAAGCAACCCCTAACTGCTCCCAGGGCGTTCACTCCACCATCCCTATACATTTGCGTGTCTTTGAGCTCTTTGTGTGTGTGTGTGTGTGTGTGTGTGTGTGTGTTATTTCGTTGTTATGTATGTAAAACTTGAGTGAAAATAGAATCTCCCCTCGAGGGATCAATAAGGTATTATCACCTTTTATGTTTTTGTTACCTTAGAATGAGCTTTAGATCTGCAGACACCACGGGTCCTCTTTCACAGAGCCCACCATGTTTGTATAGACTAACCAAATACTGATTCTAGATAAGGCCTCTCCGGTTTTTCACACATTTTGTGGCCACTGTAGTTTCACCTTCATGCCAGTAAGGAGAGGGTAAAGTGAGGGGATTGTAATAAGCAAGTACACTGCTAGATGCCACCAAATCTGACAAATTTTTTAACCGATCCTTGGAAACATACATTTTAAGTCACATGCACTAAGTATCCGTGACAATGCTGTTTCAATGACAGAATTACTGCTGACAAAGAGTGATGCATAAGGAAATATGGGATTACTGTGTGGCTGAAATTTCAGGAATGACAGGCCAATGAATGACCGACTGACTGAATGAAGTTGAAATACGTTACTGATACTGTATACAGCATGTTACAGTGTGTGTTTGTGTGTGTGTGTGTGTGTGTGTAGATGTGTTCCTTCAGATGTGCTGTGCCTCACAGGTAATCTCTTCCAGATGCTGTGAGATCTCGCATTTAAAACCACACCCCTCAGCGTCCTGCATCCTTGCTCTCCTCGAGATTCACGTAGACACGATGCACCTCAGAATCACAGATTCCTCTCCTACTTTCCTCCAACCTGTTCATCATTTTGATATGCTATATGTTATGACAGTATAAGACTCCAACATCTGGATCACATATGTAAGCAATGGTGTCAGTGGAGTGGTAGCAAAATGTATATGTATGGATTTCATCCATCCCAATAAAAAAGAAGAAACATTTTTTCACACCATCTCTAATCAACAATTTAAAATATTTATCGGCAGACATGGAATACAATATAAATTAGTGTGTTTCCATCAGTGTATAATCATCTGAAAATAAGAATTGTTGTGTTTTTGTTGTCTTAAGATGAGCCCTTTATATCTACAGTGAGAGCGGGTCCTCTTCCACGGAGTCCGCCTTGTTGAACCTCCATTTTTCTACAGTTGCCCAAAACAGACAAACCAAACATTGATCTAGATATGACCTTTTGCTTTTAATGTGAATTTGGCAACCAGAGTTTTTCTTTCATGCTTGGAAGAAGAGGGTGAGGCGTGGGAGAGTATTTATTTGGTTGAAATCTGCAACCTTACCACTAGATGCTGCTAAATTCTACACACCGGACCTTTAAGTTTAACTAGTACAAATTAGTTTTAATCAAATCAAATGCTATGTGATAAAAGATATGCAGTGGTCACTCTAGGCTCATAAGCAAATTTTGCAATACAATGACATAGATACAATTCATCCTCTTGGGACCGTAATTGTCTATAACACATTTTGTAACAATAAATTCGATAGTGATATTTTAATAACTAGAAATGTCAACCTGCTGGTGGTGCTGGAGGAAAGGTCAGGGGATTATCAAAGTTATTAGGATTCTTCATTTGGGTGGGCATGGACGTGTGTACAAACCTTCATGGCAATCCAGCTAATATTAAAACACTAGAATACGATGGTAAACATGGTCGTACATGCCAAACATTTAGTATTCCAGCATATTAGCATTTAGCTCAAAGCACAGCTGTGTGCGAGGTTACAGCCTCACAGAGCCACCTTAGCTACAGACTCTTACACATTACATAGAAACTCAAGCACCATTAGGTAGTCTTAATGTATTATGCCAGGAAAGAGTTCCAGTAGTTAGTTTCTTTTTTCTCTGGTGCTCTTTTCTTCAGAGATGACATGGATCCTGTTCATCGTTTCCCAATACGGGAAGTGAAGAGTGAAGTGAAATGCCATCCATACTTCTGCATACAGTAACAGAAATTTCCAGCGTTTTGTGCAAACTTTTCTGCAGGTCTGATTGCAACAAAATATCTGGGAACATTTTCGCTTTTTTAAGGCCTCAGTCTGTCTGTCCATCTGTTCATCAACTGCCAGTTTTTTTCCCCTCCATATGTTTGATTGTTTGCCTATTTTCCTTCCTGGCTTCCTAACTGTTTTTTTGTCTCTTGTTTCCAGACTGTCAACAGCAGAGAGCAACAGAAGACGCACAGGAGCCGTAAAAACAAGGATCTGCTGCTGCTGCTGCTGACATGTTTCAAACATGCTCAGCAAGGCGATGAGGACCTGAAGCCTGCCGACAACAACCCATGTGTGTCCCACTGAACACGCGCTAAAGAGTTGCAGGCACTAGTGTTGTTGTAGTGTGTGTCTGTGTGTGTGTGTGTGTGTGTGTGTCTGGCTGCCCCTTTGTGTGTATGTTCACACACTGTGCTGACTTCAGACTTCAGCCCAAGAGTATGGTCCAACTGTCCACCTCAGTCTGCCTGCTGGGAGGCCTTTTGGGTAAGAGACATCTACACATGCGTGTGTTTGCATATGTGACCCTTGTTGCTCTAAATGGTGCTGAGATGGTGGCTTACCGTGTGGCAATGTGGAATCCAGTACGAGAAAGGTCAATGCTAATCCTGTGGCAAGCACTGTGAGCTGCACTTACTACAGCAATTATCTGGAAAATCACATTTTGTTGACTGTTTTTCTGGACTGTTTGGTTTTGATTACATTCCTCAGCTGGTAAACATCCAGATGCAGAAAAGAAAGTGCTTAAAGGAAAATTACAGCAACCACTAGTGTTGTTTTAAGGCATACTAGAGTACTAGAGTCTTGCCCCCACCAGGGTAGCGAGAAACACTGGAGTCATGATTGATGACCAACTAACCATCT
Source organism: Sciaenops ocellatus (assembly GCA_033000465.1). Classification (NCBI taxonomy): domain Eukaryota; kingdom Metazoa; phylum Chordata; class Actinopteri; family Sciaenidae; genus Sciaenops; species Sciaenops ocellatus. Next base: position 5,720,465 of record CP136871.1, on the reverse strand, counting down.
CTAATCATGTCGCCTCAGTTGCCCTGTTGTGCCGCTTTGCACTTCACAACATCAGAAAAACTAGGCCTGATAGAGCCTGAAGTCCTGTCATGACTCGATTACTGTACCGCCCTCCTGACGGGCCTCCCAGCCTGCACAGTGAAACGCTTTCAGATGATCCAGAACAGTGCTCACCAAGCTCCACTGGCTACCTGTAGCATCTTGCATTAAACTCAAATTTTTAATTCTTGTTTACAAAGTAGCCTTCGTTTCTGCACCCATCTACCTGTCCCTATACAGCCATATGTTTCCTCCTCCAATGAACCACGCCTGGCTCTGCCACCCTTACGTTCATGGCAATCCAGACTCTTCTCGTCTGTTGTTCTCCGTTGGTCGAACGTCCTACCAGTTCCTACCAGATCAGGGGCGTCCCTCTCTACCTTCAAAAACCTCCTGAAGACCTCCAGCTCTTCAGAGAGGACCTCCTCTCCAGCTATTATACTTTTATCTGTAGATTATTAGTCCTCTCTTAGCCCTTGTATCGCAGATCCTGGTAGAGGTTGGTCTAACCATGATTGATGCTAACGCTTAACACACCCTGCATTCCTCCTAACGACAACCCATTCCCAACTGCACAGCGGGTGTGCCGTGCATCTTCAGCCATGAAAATACCAAATAGTCTATGCTCTGCAGGGTTGGCGCCTTAATTTCCAACCGCTTTCCATCTTTCTTTGACCCGTAGAAACAGGGGTTGTTTATCTTTGTGAGAAAAATTTGTTTTGTAGCAGTTAACATGAATGAGTGTGATTCAGGCTGTAAAGACGTTAGTCACGGCATTTCGTTTAGATTCACTTTGTCATCTGGATGCTGACATATAAACGCCGTTTCTACATGAGCCGTTCTTCAGGTGGATCTTTAGTTCGCTGCTGCACACAGAAACACGTGTGGGAATAATATTTTGTACACGTGCACAGTACAACATTGACATCCTTGTGTCTTTTTTTTCTAACATTGCTTGGAAACCTTTGCACACAGAGAAGCGACACAGACACAGTGTTTTCTTTTATCTCTTTAGCAACATTAAGCTGTCATCCTAGTTTTTACAATGTTTCCTGCAGGCTAGCAGCTTAAGGAGAGCATTAAATAGCCTAACATACAATTTGTGATGGCTTGAGAATAAATACTGCTGAGACAACTCAGGAGATTAACAATTACAACGGATGACCTCAGGCTAACCTCACTTGACACAGGCTCTTTTGCTCGAACATTTAAGTGACAACCTTTGCCCCAGGATTACAGAGTGTGGACAGGTCTACTGAGGGACTTTGTTCTTAAGTGGATGTCAAAAAAACACTTCAAAAGTAACAATTACGTACTTCTGGAGAATCAAATTACCATCATTCCATCTACCAACTAGTTAATGTTGATAACTAGTTAATGTTGATAATTTGCGGCTTACATTGCTTAAAATAATGCTCACACACACATTGGGTGAGCTACCTTACAAGGCAGAAAATGTAACAAGCCAGTAAATGAATACATAATATGATATCTTGTAAGAATGTTCACAGTCTGACAGTTGTTGGTAATTTTAACTCAACAAATACCCAGCTAGCTGACACCAACATCTGGTGTCTAATCTTTATATTTGTATAATAAGAAACGTGTTTGCGTGTGCGGATGCTATTTCAGCAAACGATACAGATAGTTCAGTTGTCTGCTTACAGTTGAAAGCCATCATCTTGTGTCATCAGTCACATACTTGTCTGGCTCTCAGATGTCGGATATGTGCTGATCAGTTGTACCGTAGACTTTTGTGAAAGCTGCTGAAAGTTGTACAAAGCTGCATTGACATGACGACAACTTTGGTTTATTCTCCACGACACGAGGCTAACATATAAGGGTGAAATAGCACATTAGTATGTATTGTAAGTGTGTATGCGTGGATATAGAAGGATATGAATGCAGTCCTCAGGTACTAAAAGATTTACTGAGAAGAATTTAACTATGAACAAATCCCTGCTATATCATACTGTTGCCAGCATTTCCAAAGAAAAACTCATTAACTACACTCAGATCTTTTCAGAAACATTCCCCGCTGGGTCTTTCTTCAGAATACTGACCTTTTTAGCCATTTAGCACCCAAGTTTGCTAACTTTTAGTTTTAATGTCCAACACCTGCAGCCAAGGGCTATATCTGAAGCTTTCTTCACTCTTGACAGCCGAGTGATTGATATGCAGTCTCTGCTAATCCTCTGGCTTTAAAAGCATGCAGACATGCGTAGTGAGAGTGGAAAAAAAAAAAGTGGCCAGGGATTAACTAGGAGTGAAGTCAGGAATACCAAATCATCAAGGTGAAGGTTGACAGCATGACATGACATTCCCATTCAACCATGTGTTTTTAGCTACACTATAACTGACCTACATTTTAGTGATGTATTTGCAACTATATTTTAAATTTATGATAATTTTCAGTTGAAAAATATACAGAGTACAGAGTAGAGAGACCTACTGTACTTCGGACAGGTAAATGACACAATCAGTCTTGAACCTGTAATAAATATTTCCAAATTCTGCAGAATCTAAAGGATCAAAGCATTACAGCTAGTGGGGGAAAAAAGAGGAACAATGTAATTCAATCTCTTTAGCAATGATTGATTTCAAATTTCAAGACAACAGTCAGTCTACTACAAACACAGATGGACATCTGGTATATATTTCCTTCAGATTTCCCTGTGGTTATATCGGAAAACGGTTATGTTCAAAGCATATAGCATATTCCCTTTTGTAAAACCGTTGAAGCATATAAAATATATGCAAAAATAAATTATGACGTGACTTAAAATGTGACAGATTATCTGTTGCAAAGAGATGTTATACCTTATCAAAATAAGAGGTAACTTTCTGGATGTTCAGACAACTTTTTAAACTTGCATGAATGACTGGCTACTCTTGTTTAAACCTGTGTGTGAAAATCTATTAAATGATTCCAGTTTTTCAGATATTAAGCTCCTCTGGGGGAAGTTTGGTGTTCTGTAGAGGCAATGAAGACAGATTGCAGCAGAGAGAAACAGATCACTGACAGCTTGTGATACTGTACAGGCACTAATGTCATCAGGGTTGTGAAGAGTTTGGGTCGGTGTAACCTGGCATTACTCAGGAATGCTTTGTGGTGGTACTTTACAGTGTGGACTGTCAGGGGAAGGCAAGCAAAGCAAATGCAAATGTCCATCCCTCGATAAAATATGTTTTCAATTTTGGTTTGTGTCCCATTTGCATTTAATGCACAGGAACACTGAATTGTTTGATTTTATGTTTGGCACTTTGCAAAAGAAATGTTTAGATTGTGTTCAGGGATTCACAACATACACAATATAAAGATTTTGGCCTTCTTAATATCATTATTAAAGTGTGACAAAGATTAAATATGTAGTGCAGTTGAGCTATGATTCAAAGATTACAGTAAATGGAATAGTAAACTGTAGTGGAAATTGAATTATTAACTATAAATAAAACCACAAAAACATTGTATGTTCCTGCTGTGGTGTCCACATTAGCCTATAATAATTAAAATGACCAACAATAATCAATGTTTTGGTGCTGTCTTTAGAAGAATAAGATCCTGGTTTCAATCCAGACCAGATCCAGCCCGGGGTCTTTCGGGTTTATTCTTCTTGTGTGGTCACAAAGCTTTCCTCCCACAGTCAGCCAAAGACATGCAGGTCAGTTGAACTGGAAACTGGAGTCTTCCCTTTATGCGAACATGAGTACGATGTGTTTGTCTTACTTTGTGTGTTATCCCCATGTTTTACTGGCGACCTGTCCACTGCGTCTCACTGCCGCCTTGTTAATGTGCGCTGTGATAGGACGCAGCTGTGCAGTAGCCCCGAACAAGATGAGCGGTGGTAGAAAATGGACTGATAAATATCATTGTCAACGGGATTGGTGAGGTTGTTTCAGAACAGATCATGTCACCCATAGATTTGGATTCTTTTATGTTTATACCAAAGTTTCAAATGTTGCATATTGAGTCGTATTTTAATTTTAATCTTTAGAGTTCAGTCATAAACTCTGCACTTCAATGTCACATAACTGAATGTATTTCCATTCACTTCACTCTAAATACTTTCATGTCATGGCAGAAAAAATGACTTAATCGATCGTGGCGCTGGGGTCTGGAAGTTGAGATAAGCACAAGCGCAAGAGTCTTGGAGAGTGCATTTATGGACACACTACAGCCTCCCCTCACTCCCAGCAGCCTCATTAGTGTTACACACTGCAGAGGTTCCAACGAGGTCATTAGTCTCTCTTTGTCAGCATAATTTCACTGCAGACGGGGCAGAACCACATATGTGGGAAAGTATTGTTTTTTTGAGGAGGAATGTTGAGCAGGTAACTTGTACATTTTTATCCCCCTATGATTTAAATACTAAAGAGAAAGAGAAGTTATAGATGGGAGTTTCCTGCTGTGTATGTACGTGTATGTATAGGGATGTTAAGTTGGAGGTCGATTTGTTTAGTTTTAAATTAGTTTTGTTTGTTTGTGGGCATGTAGGAAATGCAGAAGGATGGAAGACCAAACTCTGTTTAAGGGGATTTTTCTTCAAGAATGGTGGCAGCTGGACTTGGTAGTAGATCCGTGAAGAACTTTCACAGTCTTTTATGTGCACATCAGAGGAATTTACTCTCAGCTCCTGAAAAGCTTAAACAATCAGACCTCAGCTTGTTGTACTGTGATGATCATAAAGACAAAAAACACTGAGTCCAACCCAAGATTTCTATACATGGCCATATATATATATATATATATATATATATATATATATATATATATACACTGTACTTCCATCGACCCAGTGACACAACAATCATTGGTTCCAACACCTCAGTGTGTCACTCTCTTGCTGTTGGATTGTCCACCATTTGTGCAGCATGTGGTCATCTCCCAAAGACATGCAGGTTGGATGTTCTATTTGGCAGTTTTCTGTGGATGTCATGTCAGTGCATGACACTGTTCATGACCTTCTAAGTATCTACAGGTCACTGGCCCAGATCGAAAAGCTGTTAGTTGTTAGGAGTGGAAGAAAAATAATTCCCATAAGAATCGTAATTCTCATCTTCCATGATTCTGAATCGATTCACTGGATCATCATTTATCGTCTTACCTTGATGGAACAAAAGAGCTGCAACTCAACTGTGAGAAAACAGTGCAGCACCTGGCGGTGTACACTGCACAAAGTGTTCACGGTATGTTTACTTTCGTTTCGGTTACAAACCCACCTTCAACTGGAGTTGAATCAACTTGCTTTCGATACAGGTCTGTACAACATGTTTTGAGTTGTGGTAGGTGTTCAGGGTGAGGGGGTCTACTGGGACAGTTCCCCAGAAGTCCCTTGTTTGGATAGGTTGGTAGAGACATTGATGTTTCTCTTTATAGAAGCATAAAAGCAGAATACCAGCTTACTGTCCACTTTTTGAAACAAGAATCATTTCTGAAGGATTCTGAAATTGGAATTAAATTGATCCCCAAAAAATAAATAGATCTCCAATCCCACTAAATGTCTACCTCAATGCCTCACACTCTGATGATGGTAGCACACAAGGAATCTTGCTTTATGGTAGCAACTTTGAATGATGAGAGCGTTATCTTCATTCCGGTCCAGCAAACCTTTGCTGACAGTGAATGATTTGAGCTAACAAAGAGTGCTTTTCTTTGCTTAGCATCAAAACTCTGAAGCCCTGCTCAATATGATTTCCTCCTGTGCAGCCTGGATGACGAAATGCTCAGCTATAATTGTTTCTGTCACACAATAGTCCTTGCAGTACTGCCAGCCAGTATAGAAATGAAAGTGTGATGAATGATGCTTCTTGGGACTATATAGTGTTTCTTATCTTGAAAGGACTTCCAGGGTTTCTATTTGAACTAGGTATGAGTGATGATGTCATGTGGTGTATGTAACGATTCATCATCATTCCTTATTGTTTTGCCCAACCCTGATCTGGATTTTGTATCTGGAGTTTGTAAAGTTGCTTTTAGTTGACTTGTGGCCTCTCAGGATTCACCCAGTGAGTCATGAAATACTGGAAAGTTGGCTTGATCAAACAGACCTTGAGCTACAGCCTGTTGGATTGTGGTCAGTGGGCATAGGTGCCATGTAGCACAGTACAAAATGTGGTCTGTGTTTCCACTGATGACTTCATCTGCTGCCACAGCCAACACAGCTGCACACAAATCCAACTTAGGATTGGTCAGCTCAGGCTGGTGGGCTAGATCAAAAAGATACCCTTATTTACAGAGGTAATTGCTGGAGCTTTTGGGCCTCCCAGTTAGCTTGGTGTGTTTGCCCCTGGAATGTGCAGCCTTTACCACCGACTGCTGACATCCAGCCATCAACATGGGCCTCAGGCATAGGTGAGTCCCACTTGTGTTCAGAGGAAAACACCCAATGTATTGTTCTCTCTTGGGTACTGACAGTGGCTAATATCCCTTAAGGGTCAAACAAGCAATTTAATATAGGGAACACACTTTGCCTACTGAATGGCTTTGGTTTCAGGCACCTGCAGGTGTTTGATGGAGTGTATCATCCAGAGTTCTACCAAATTGCCTAAAATGAAGTATCTCGATGGCATGCCATGAACTTTTGTGCAGATATCCATGATGATGAAAATAATTTACTCTAAAGTGCCTCTGTGAGGTTGTTATTTTTGGTTTGTGTTTGTGTACAGATTTAACTCTCCTGGATGACTGAGAACCTTCAAAGACTTTTGACAAAAAGTCTTTTCTGCAACCCGATGCCAACATCTGGCAAGGCACTGCATACATACATACTCTGTATACAGCACACATTCTTGGTAGATTACGTTGTAAGGTGAATGGCTTATATTTCTACTAATTATATTGTGATTGTCACAACTAAATATATAAAAGTTGCAGCTGAGATTTCATGGTCCCATTGGTACCTTTACATTACTGCATTGGGCCCTTGTCTTGTTCTGTGATAGCTGACAGTCCTCTCGATATGTTAAATGCATCCATGTGTTGTGGTGTCAAAACTACATATGGTACATTGCTCACAGTTACAGATGATTACAATTATTACAGTTCATTGAAGCTATTTACTGTAGCAGTGCACTGGTTAATGTTGTACGATGTTACACTAAGAAAAACCTGTTTGGCCAATAAAGCTCCCATGGTTCTGAGTTTGTGTCGCAATCAGATCCAACAGACTGAAACACACTATGAAAAGCTTTCACTCAGTTACAACAACAAAAAATGAAAATAATCTGAGGTTATGCAGTTGGAATGAATACTTTGGGGCTCAGGTATTTCCATGTGGACAAACAAGTGCTAACATGCAGGTTAAGATACAGAAAATATTTTATTGAGCTTTCAAACCATCCCTGGATCTCTTACCTGAATCGTGAGCTAATTCTTTGGCAGGCAGCATGATGGACTGTACAAGTTCATATATGAAAACAGTTCAGTTTAACTAAACTCAAACTGTGCTAAATCAAAAGCTTAGGGATAACTCCCAATATACTGCTAATGTTTTAAACAACTGACACATCATTAGTTATCCAAAGTCACCAAAATTAATACAGCTAAAAGAAGCAGAGGCTGCATATTCGAAACTACAAAACTGTTATTCCATGTGTTACTTTAGCATGCTTCATCTCACAGTGATGAGTGTATTGTTCCATCAGGTTTTTTTTCTACACTCTTTACTCACAAAGACTTCCTTCCAGATGTTGCAACAGCAACTCTTTTACCTGTGAGAAAAGAGACTTTGTTTTCAAAGTGGCAGCAAAGTTGGCCTGTTAATAATAATAATAATGGCTTGGATTTATATAGCGCTTTTCAAGGCACCCAAAGCACTTTACAGAAACCATTATTCATCCATACACATTCTCACCGGCGGTGGTAAACTACATTTTGTAGCCACAGCTGCCCTGGGGCAGACTGACAGAAGCGTGGCTGCCCGTCCGACCACCACCAAACATTCATACACATTCACACGGGGCAAGGTGGGTAAGGTGTCTTGCCCAAGGACACTACGACAGCGACCGGGACAGAGCGGGATTCGAACCGCCAACCCTCTGATCATTGGACGACACACACACACACACACACACACACACACACACACACACACACACACACACACACACACACACACACACACACACACACACACACACACACACACACACACACACACACACACACACACACAGAGAGAGAGAGAGAGAGAGAGGACATATGGTTCTTTTTATAAAAACTGGAGTCCTGTGGTCACTGGTAATCGTTAGTTTAGACAGTGAAGGAGTTAAAGGACTATTTATTTATTTTTGTGTGCGAAAATCTGCCACATCTGTAGCTGGTGGAAGCTTCTGCTTTGTTTTAAATTAGCTTGAATGAGCTGTTGTTTTTTCTGAACGTGAAAAAGTAGATCTCAGATAAATCTGTCTTACAGAGTTTGTGTATACAGTAGGTTGGATGGGGTGGTAATTACAGTACAATTATACCTCGGGGCAAGTCCCTCTACTTTATCTCTACTTGAGTTTTCATCTTGTGTTGGTGCAATAGTTGCAAAATGTAAGTTCATAGAAGAAGTGTATTTTCTGTTGTGGGATTTTCTGAGGATAACAAACTGCAGGTGCGACATGTAATTTGAGAAGTCAGTGCTGAAGATCTAAAAACTCTTTGTCAAATGCAATTGATGGGATAGTTTGAGTATTTTGACGTGGGGTTGTTTGAGGTACTTATCCATATTCAGTGTGTTACCTACAATAGACGAAGCGAACATGGATCCCTGCACAGAAGTAGATTTATGCAACGCTGTGGACGGGATCAGCAGAAAAAAAAAGCCACATAAAACATCAATCAATCAAGACAGACTTCAAGGGGACAGAGAGAGAGGGGGGATGACATGCAGCATCGGACTGAGGCTGGAATCAAACCCGAGTTGCTGCAGTAAGGACTTAAGCCTTGATACACGGGGTGCACGGTGCACCAGGTGAGCTATTGAAGCGCCCCACAGTTTCTGTATTCTACATGCATGAAGCCAACTTCTCTGTGCACTGTATTGACCTAAGTCAGGTCTTTGAGTTATGGTGGTAGAGTCTTTGAGTATGTGTGGCACAGCTGGAAGTACGGTACGGTAAAGAGGTGAAAATATATACGCTATATATAAATATTGCGTACACTTAAACAGATGTTGACCCTGTGCACAGCAATGCATAGCTCTGCTGCTAGAAAAAGGTGTATTTGTGCCTAAATAGTTGCTAGGTGGCAAGAAAAGAGCACGATGAATATGCCGTGGAAAAAGACTTGGAGGTTAGTTGCATATATACCCTTCAGCCTGTGTTTGTTACTGGTCAGGGATGACTGTATCCATTTGACAAAAACGTATTCCCACAGCACCAAGTGGACTTTTCTTTGAAGGTGTGATCATTTTTCTCCGTCTCATGGGAAATTCTTTAGCATGTTGCTGGCAAAGAACCTGGGTCACATTTCAGCTGTAAAGTGTAAATGTCTCACGACGTGCTGAGTGCCTCTTTCTGTGAGCATTATATCTGTCTGTGAGTGAGAGAACAGGAAACTTATGAGAAGAAGTAGTTTCAGTGTGTTCAGCATAATTTACTATTGCCATTACTTTTACCTGCACCGTATCATATTTTTGCAGTATTCATTTCATACTTTCCATACTGTTCATATATAAGTTAGCACATTCATAGTGTACATAATCCCAATTGTAATAATAAAGTGAATTTAAAAATGTCAAATGTGCGACAATATTGCACCATCATGGAACTAGAAAATGACACATCATTATTTCATTTTGATTCCTTGATAATCATGAAAACCTGTGAAGTGTACATACTGTACAGTAGCTTGCTATTGAAGCAGTCATCCTGTTCCTCGTGGAAAAGTAAGATTTATCAAAGAAATTCCCACAATGTTTTGTTCTCCAAGATTAAGATTCAATTTTGGTAAAAATAAGAACTAAGGCATTTTAACCATTAAGAGTTCCCAAGGTGAGAACCCTAAACCGTAGAGAAGAGGAATTTATGCTTAAGCAACAAGAAGTGAATGCAGGAGAAATGTTCCCAGAATGCTGAAAAACTGTGACACAGTTTAGTTTACACATCAATGATATATTAATATTATTACAACTGTACCTTTATTCATCATACAACAGCCCTACACAACAAGACAACATTCAGTCATTTGGTTTTTGATGATTTGGCCATCATTGAGCATCTATGACCTGTTGTTCAGTCCATCAGTGATCAAGTATAGTATATGACAGGCAAGCACATGAAAAAAATGCTGAGCAAAGCAAAAATTTGCGGCGCCGATTCTAAATTTCGTTTTGTTTCTTTGTGTAATATTTGCAGATCAGTAAAACAGGCCACAGGACACGCTTTTTTTCCCTCTCACACAGGTGTAGTCCAGATACTGACAGCAACAAGATGAATGCTTCACAGAGGTCAGGGGGTAATCAGATAAGTTGAAGTGAATGGTGGGGGCAACCAAAGACAGCTTACTGACTTGACAGTTCATGATTAGCACGAATAAGAAGAAAGTCGGGCCAAAAGTCCTGAAATACGTGACTTTTTGTCTGCTAGATTGACTGATTATGTCAAGCAGCTGTCAAGATGATTGTTTGTTTGGTTGATTTATGTGCTAAAGTCAATAACACTGGATGTATGACACCTGTGTGTGTGTTTTACTGGGACATTTTAAAAGAAGGTGGAGGTCCATAAAAGTGGGTTTTTACAAGAAACACGAGAACAGTAACAGCAATTTGTTCAAATGCATAAAACATTTGACATTTTCCTGACAAGTGACCTTTTGTCATTGTGCAAATAATGTCTATAAAAATGAGGGCAGTGGCTGCTTGTTCAGACAAGCTATGTTAACATTCAGTTGCGAAGGCAGAAGTATCTCGATGTGAGAGCGAGTGTTTTTAAGGTTTTTATTACACTGTTGGACTGCCAGGCTTCTTAGAAATCCAGGGAGACCTATTCAGCCAGGCTAGCTCGAGAGGAATGGCAGTGTTGGTTGGTTGGTCTGCCACTTTGGTTCAGTTTGAAATATCTCAACAACTGAAACAGTGTTCTCTGTGCAACTTCCAGCAGTATGCAACCAAATCAAGGGCTTCTCAATTTCCGGACGGCAAACTTCCTTTTAATTGTGCAAACAGAGTAATGTTTCGACATATGCCTCTGATGAGTGGGTCAGTCAACTGCCAAAATGATGAATCGCTTGCTTGATTGCGTGGTTGATTGAGAAACACTGGACTTCTACAACTGTAGCAACAGTTTAAGTTTTATAGTTTTGAATTAAGACCATTTGGTTGGAAGTAGCCCCAGAAAAAGTGTCAAAATGTCAACATGTTTCATCAGGTAATGTCTGTTTGTAGTGACCATTAGCTTGAATTATGAGCACATATTGGAAAGAAAACAATGCCTGACATCCATTCAACATGTTTTGAGCTATGCTAGCTTTGTGGCTGTAGGGAACAAGATGTACCCTAATGGTGATCCCCAGACTTTTGACTGATCTTGACCAACATGAGGTGGATGTTTGTGGTTTTAAGTGAAAAGTCTTGACTGCTTTGTTTGTTTGTCAGGAAATTTGTTTGCCTCTGGATGAATTATACTTTTTTTATCTAATGCCATCATTAGGTCAGTTTTCAGCATTGATGTAGACTCTTATGGATGTGAGGAAAAGTGTGTATTATTACCTTATCAAATAGCCCATTCACATATGTTTTATGCGCTTGGCCTGAGGCTTGCCTTCAGAGTCTCTGACTACTTAGGTCTTATTTTTCAAAGTTTAATGTGGTCGTTCATCAGGTCATTTCAAGAGCTGTGCAGAGAATGGTGAGTTTGAGGTGCATGGAAATATCTGCAGTAAGAATTCAGCCTTCATATGTGGCACACACTCCATCCTGTAAGCTACCAGGGTGCCGTAATGTATCCTAACAACGTTTTGATGTATGGTCAATCTGAATGACCTCCGCCGGGTCAAACAATTTGTCAAAGTAGCTCTACTTCAACTCCAAGTGATCATACATTAGGGTGACCATATTTTGAGTTCCAAAAAAGAGGACACTCGGCCTGGCCTCGAGACACAAATTCAGACAGGCTTCTCAGAGGTTACTGAACAAAGTACTGTAGTATTCTGTGCAAAGCGCCAGCCAATTTAAGTACACGCTTAATGGTCCCATGAAAAACAGTGAAAACAGGACATTTTTATGAATTTATTAAAAAAAAAAACCAGGACAGGACGTAAAAAGTGGACACGTTCGGGCAAAAGAGGACGTTTGGTCACCCTATCATACATCAAACAGATGCACTGCTAACACCCTGTACACAGAAACACACATCATTACACACATATTGCTCATACATGCAGAGAGCAATGACTGTCAGACCATAGACAGAGTTTTGTGACAGTACAACATTTAACACTGTAAAAAATGAAATCTCATGCTCTGCCACTCCTGTTTCCGTAGGCCTGTTTCTGCTCGTGCCTGTTCAGATGGCCCCGACGCCAGCCAGCATGTGCACACCCTTGAAGACGCTCAACGACAGCCTTAGCCACAGGCGACGTTACATGGTGAGAGAATGATGACATGTTGTGAAGCGTGTCTGAGTTAATGTAGAAGCATTTGTTACAGTTGCTTTGCGGGTGGGAGGTCAGTGGTGCAAACTTCTGGACCAGCTGGGAGGAAAGCAGTGGAAGTAAATGAGCAGTGTAAAACTTCCCCTTAAAGACAGACAAATCAGGACCATCCAGCATGCACAGTATCGTGGATGTTGTGTGATTGTCATGAGATGATATTTTTATTTAATTCGATTGGTCTTAATACTTTAAGACAGATCTTATTTGTAGAGTTGGTAAGAGAAGACAAAAATCTGTTTTTGATATAATGTTACATGGAAGAAATGATAAATGTTTCACTGCAACAGTATTTTATGTGTCTTATAAATCCACGTGGAACTGTATGACACGAACAACAAAAACAACTCGTACTAATCCAACTTTGATATAACTGATGATGATGATTGGCCCAGATGGGGACTTTATGATTAATAGATCATGAAATATTTATGGCTGCTTTCTGTGTTAGAGAACACAGCTGATAAAAGTTGTCTAAAGATATTAGTTTCACATAAACAAGCGTTACAACTGTATGATTTATGAATTAGATATGCTAAATATTTCTCTTTCTTTCTGTATTACAGAAGCACAACTTCCCCATCAACTACACCATCAGGGTTCATCATAACGAAGTCTTTAAACTGTCAAACATCAGCAGAATGGTAAAAGTCGTGATTCTGTCTCTTGATTTATTGACGCCTTTCCTTTTCCTGGACATGGTGGAGGAGAATCCTCAGATGATGCTTGGCATATGCCTTTTATAAGTCAAATATCTCACTACAGAGACCAATACAACTCTAACTACAGTGTATCAAATGTGATAATATCAAAATAAATTTCAAACTTTATGATTCTTCTTCATTTCACAGTTCCACATAATCTGATAATCCTATTAATTACATTTCTCTTCTTTCCTTAACATATTAGAGGTTACAGGTGGAGGGGTTGGATGACCTGGTTCTCCAGAGGTTGTGGTTCCAGGTCAACCAAGGCGTGTTAAAAAAGGTAGGGGGAGAAATAAAGTCTGAGGAAAGTTGCACTTTGTTGGATCTTGTCCAGAAATAATGATTTTATTTCCTTTTGTTTATTCTAAGTAACCACTGACTACCAGGGTCCTTGTCCTTAAACAATCCTTGGCTACAGTTTGACAGCATCTGTGCACACTGTCAACCAATCAGAGCAGTCATCAGCCATTCAAAAATAGAGCTTCTTCACCTAACAATGTTTGAGTCGTTGTCTGTCACGCAAATCACGTGCTGTCTTTTGCTGGCTGTAAAACAGTTATTTAAGTTGATTTAGGATCATAAAAAGCTGACAGCCGAAGAGTTACTGTCATGAAGGCGTTCAGTGTGGCTTGCAGTGGTGCCAGTGAGGTTAGTTTACCCATGTACAAGTTGAGCACTATATTCATAAATTGTTATTTATTGTTGAGTATAGGGATGACAGTAAATCTGGATAAATCTTTGCTCGATTAAAAACTCCTAAATGAGCAAGCTACAATATTTTAAACTTCCATACATTCTTACTTGAGCAGCTCACTTACACGTTTCCTACTTTTCATTTTAATTCAATTTCAATTTTATTTATATAGCACCATATCATAACAAAAGTTATCTCATGACACTTGTCATACAGAGCAGGTCTAGACCGTACTCTTTATAATATTATTTACAGAGACCAACAGTTCCATCATGAGCAAGCACTTGGCGACGGTGGCGAGGAAAAACTTCCTTTTAACAGGCAGAAACCTCGGGCAGACCCAAGCTCATTGGTAGACGGTCATCCACCGCGACCGGTTGATTTTAGGCGACTGACAAGACTAAACTTCTGTCAATAAATCAGTAAAGATGGTCAATGCTGGCTAAAGAATGGCCAGTTTTTAAGGAGCTTAAAGTAGTGCCACACCACCCACACCTGCACCTACAATTTGCCCTTAGGTAAAAGCTTAAGTAGCATGTAACGCTCACCTGACAGACAGGTTGAATTAGTGGGTGAGAGCCCTGCAGCTCTCTGTCCTCTCTGGTGAAATAAAACCTCACAGCCCCGGGGCCGGAGCTCGTGTAATCCTTATAATTAAGTAGTCACTGATTGCAAATAGCCGCCAATTGAGTGCAGTTATAAGTGTGTTAGGTGTTGATGTCTTTTAGCTACTCTTGTCATGTTCGATTCTCTTTCTCACACCCACGCTTGCAGTCTTGATCACTTACAGTGAGTGTGGTTTAACACAAACAAGTGTGCATCACTTACAAAAACTGGAAACACTCTTAAACCACACTTGATGCACATGAAATCTAATACCGAGCGGTACTCAGAGATAAGTGAGCCTGCATCACATCCTAATCAACAAAAAAGTTGATATCTTCTGACTCGTTACATTGCTCGAAAGCAAAAAAGTGCAATCACTTTAGTTAATTTATTGTCCTCATTTCTTTGTTCTGCATCTGAAAATTCCTGAGCGTGAGCATCGTCTATTTTAGCCTACTGTGTAATTTGAAGACAATGCTTTTCGCCTACTGGGCTCGCAACCTGAGAAGGTGATCATTCATTCATGCTGTAGATTTGACATAAGGCTGTTCCTCTTTGTCCCGTGTGAGTAGATCTAACCCCACCTGAGGGGAAACAACCTCAACGAGACTCGAGGTTGGCCGCAGCTGGAATACCTCAACTGGCTTTGGCCGGCATTTATTTTGCAACAAATCAAACATGCCCCTCAGGTGTGTCACATCACTGCTTAATTACAAGCTGCCCCCCCCAACACTGCCCACTCCCTACCTCTATCTGTGGCCAGTTCTGAGGCACATATTTCCTCCCACATGCCCTAATCTACAAAAATAAAAGACTGCTTTGAAATTCCTTCACATGCTGCAACTTAACAGGCACATGTCAACAATAACAGACAAGTAGACACTGGAGAAAACCAGTCTTTCTTATGCTTACAACACCACTTACTAGTGGTACCAAATTGTACCAAAAGTAGTCTGAATGGAGAAACTTCACGTTTAAAGGCAACTAAACCAAACACAAATTGAAATTTCAGATCATCCGGGTCATGCCAGAGAGACACCCGTCACGCCCGTACACGGCTGAGTTGGAGAGGCGCTTCAGGGATGCAGAGGGAGTCTTTGTACAGTCGCATCCTGCTGAGGTAAGCTAGAGTTCACGTATCCGTACCACGGCTCTATTAAATTCCTTCTTCAAATGAAGCAATTCAGCATGTAAGTGAATTTCCCTCAGGAGAGAGTCAGAGGATATTTGACAGGAGACGGATGTCACATTATTCCTATTTATTAATATTGGGAATGAATGGCCTTATCACTAGAAAATCAAGTGCAGCTTTTATTTTTGATCCAGCAAGAGTTCAGCGAAGGCGAATATAGTTCAATTATTGATCATTCAGAGACGTGCGTATGAGGGATATTTTACAGGGTTATGAGAAATTAGGTGTTCCACTAAATTTAGATTTTCTCTAATGATGACTCATTTCTGCTGGTATTTTATCAGATACTCAGTTTGAATATGCGTCCTTTTCAACCTCTGTGTTTGAGGTCAGGAGCGGACTTTTGGACATTAACTTAAGTACAGTTGTCCTATCAGTCATCACTGCCCTGTGGCTTTAAAGCAGACAGACAGTGAGTCTAAAGTCAGCAGACAGAAGGTCTGGACAAGATGAAATTACTTAATTGTGATTCATATCTTTTTTTATTTTTTAGTCTTTCTTGTGATTTAAATGCATCCTCCCTCATCATTTATAGGAAAAGGTTGCACTTACTCACCATAGTGTCACAGTATTGACAATTAAGGTAAATGTGTGACTAAAAAAGGGAACTGAAAGTGAACCTAGGGAAGAGCAACCAGATATCTCCTCATATTGTTAAATTGAGGTCCTGCTTGTCGGGTGTGAGGATCCACAGTCTAAAGGAGTCACATGTTAAGCATGGATACTTTGAAATATGATGGATTCAAAGCATCTGTTGGCTTTCTCCATATGTAAATGGTTAAAAGATGTATGAAAAAGTGACTGATGGGCGATCAATCTTCCCTTTTCCGTTGCTGGGGCAAGTTACTGTCCTTATTTTTTCTCCTCCATCAGGACATGATGATGGCCTTACATAACCATCATAAATATCACATTTCGAAACGCTTGCGTTGAATGTTTCTGTTTTCATGCTGTTGATTTATTCCTGATAACACATTGGGCATTTTTTAAAAAATGGAAAGCACCTCATGAATCCATATCCATTTACCCACATACCATCTCTCACTCATGTGTGTCCAGGTGTTCCAGCAGGAGCTTCCAGAGAGTATTCAGGACACTTGGGATCATTTAACAGAAGAGCCTGACAGAGTGCCAGAGTCCAGATGGCGATATGTTTCTCCGAAATCTCTTCTGGACAACTTCTGCCACACCATGCACTGTCTCTTCAGCAAATGCTTTGTGAGCACGGAGGAGCAGCAGGACTGTGAGTATGAAAAAGGAAACATGTAAAAATAAAAAACTCCACTGCAGACTGTGAATAAAATTTTAAAAACATGTTAGATTTTCTAATGTGAATGTACAGAGACTGTCACGCATCCGACTGCACAGGCGGGACATTCCAGTTTGAAGTTTAGCAATACAAACGTGTTCTAGTGGATGTGCACTTTTTCATGGTTGATACTGTATGCGTGAACATGTGTGGCAATGTATACTCCTACCTTGGTAACCTCATGGGTCTTACACTGGGAGTCCTTCTGTACCCGCACCCCCGTAAAGCCTCCTGCATATATGTTATACTGTTCTGTTTCCTGGCTGTGACAATAAAATCTTCTTGAGTTGATTCAGTGTTCTTTTCTTTAAAATCATGACAGTTGAAGCAAACCCCATAAAGCCACATTCACCTTCGTCAATCAGGAACAGAACAGAGCTCAGTTTGAAGCGAGGACGGATGGTAATTTGTCGTTGCTCAGCCCTACTGTGGAGGATGTTGTGCAAGTGTCCTCTGTTGCTTATAGTCAAAGCATTGCCAAAAAAGTCTAGGTCGTGCCTTCGCCACACTGTTTAGACCAAGTTTTTATGGCTCCAGAAGTGATATTATTCTGCACTATTATTATATTATTTTACTATTATTTTTCGCTCACTGAAAAAGTCCTTATCACTGAGGTTTTAAAATTCCTACCTGTCAAAAACATTGCCAAA
The DNA here is from genome assembly GCA_033000465.1 of Sciaenops ocellatus. Lineage (NCBI taxonomy): Eukaryota > Metazoa > Chordata > Actinopteri > Sciaenidae > Sciaenops > Sciaenops ocellatus. Next base: position 5,702,634 of record CP136871.1, on the reverse strand, counting down.
CACACACAGACACACACATTTTTTTCATAACAGCAAGAGCAATAGAAAATACTATTTTTTATTACTAGCACGAAAGCATTGTAAAACTGTAAACATTGTAAAACTCACTGGAATGGCGCTGAGTGGAAATCATAAAATTACTGAAATGCAGTTAACAGACTGCACTTTTTCATTCATGCAGTAGCTTGAAAGGAGACCTGGTCATACAATTGTGCACTGGAGGACAACAGGGAACAACTTAACAGATAATTTATCTTCAACAAGCGCTGTTTTCAGTCTAGTGACACAGTTTGAAGCCTCTTTCATACAGTACGCAGCACATCTGTTGCATCTGTAGTTCATTTTGTGTTTGTGTAGACTTGAAAAGAGGTGTGTAACTGAAATTGCCCCGCTCCATGAGTGACCTGTATCTGATCTGACTAAGCCTTTACGCGTCCCTGTCTATGTTTAATAACTAAGGCGACAGAACAAGGGACGTGTTCCTCTGCTGAAAGAGGAATCAATTTCATAAAAACATCTTTTATGCATTAACATATTCAACTCTTCCAAAGTATTCGATATTCATATATTCAGAGCACAGCTTTGCTGACACGGGAAGGTCTAACTCCAAAGATCTGGCCCCCATTCCCCCCGAACATGTCTAAATCTTACTTCAGTGTCATGGACACGGAATGTTTATTATAAGGATAACAGAACATTTAAGTCATGTAGGCACCCTGGTCATACACAAGATGATATTCCCTCAATGTCAGGATGTGACCACACTTAGCGTTTCCTGTTAGTGAGGCCCTAACATGTGGAGATTGAACACATGTGACTGCATTCATCAAGAACAGTGCTACACTGTTACGTGTCCCATGAGGACGTTAATTAAACCTGCTAGACCCCTGAAGGAAGGTTTTTAAAGCAACGCTGTGTTGAATTTTTTCAATTTTGCATCCGCAGTTTTAGTGTGTAACACCAATGTTGTGAATATGGACAGCTGTACGCGTGTATTTATTATGATTATATTATTTATGATCAAAAACTAACAAGTTGACTTTGCAAACACAGCCAGACATCAAGCAAGTGCAACAACACAAGACATTGCCCACTTGCCCAGCTTCTGTTCTAGCACAACACGGGCTCCGCTCCCCCGATCTGCATTTCCTCATATCCCCGACCTGAAAACCTCCTCTTCTTCCCAGAGGTCCAAAAAGATTTCAAACGGCAGCATGCATCACGATAGCATAATCTGTTAGCATCATGCTGAAGTAGCACAAACTGTCATCACTACAGCAGCCCACACATAACACATTTCAGTGGCATATGGCAAAGTGATGAGCAGCAAGACATTATCAGCCCCTTTTTCTCAGCTGAGTGAGTAGACAGCTGGCCATACACTTACAAACCAAACACTGCAAAGCTGTTGCTTCTCCAGCATTGAAATATTAAAATATCAGCAGTTCTGTATTTTATCTATGCGATCTGTGTTGATTCACACCTAAGAAGCAGTAAATGCAACCGTGCCAGTGTTATAAAATTCTCCAAAGTACATATTAGCCTGCACTTCATCATTGTCAAGTTAAAAGTCCTTTAATACAGGAAATCCTCATGACGTGCTGTACTTACAGTAACATGTGTTTTCCATCCATTTGTATGAGGCGGCTGACACAGGTTAATCTGTATTCGTGACTTTCACGGACACTTTATTCTCGCTCCACAGTGCTAAACCTGCTAAACCTGCTAAACCTCATTACATACAGTTCATAAACCCATGATGTCCATAAGTACCATATTATGTTACTTTTCAATCTTTTTTTTTTTGGAAAACTTGTTCGGTCCATAGCATAAATACAGTTTCAATCACATTGAATATGATTCCTGGTCAGGACCCTCTACAAAGTCCCATGGGATAACTGAATCGAGAAATTGTTAAATTTGGGAAATACTTCTACTCTTCTTGGCACCACTCTCATGTCTCTCCGTTAAACACAAAGCAACAGCCAACAGCTGAGCTAGCAACAGCTTTCCTAGCTCTGTCCAAAGGCGACAAAATCCACCAACCAGCACCTGTAAAGTTCACTAACGTGCTGTGTAGCAGTGTAACCTTCGGCACTTTGAACTGCACTGCTGAACTTTTTGCATGGGTTAAACAAGCTTAGTATATCATGTTAATTAGTGGCGATTTAGTTGTGTTGGTGTGTGGGTTAGGACAGAGTCAGGCCAGCTGTTTCCCAGTCTTTAGTGCACAGACATGAGCGGTATCATCTTCTCTTTAAACTCTCTGAAGGAAAGCAAATAAAAGCATTTTCCAGAATGTTCCATCCAAAACAGTTCTCTTAAATACTTTGCTGCATCCTGCAGAAAAATGTAGCCTACACTGTAAAAAAATGTCTGTAGATTTTACAGTGAAAAGACTGTAAAATATGCCATGAAGCATGACTGTGTTTTCCTGTATACAGTAAAACAGAACCTTTATTAATATGCCATTTTAAGGGAATTTATACAGAATAAAGTAGTATTTTATATTCAAGACTGTTTATTATATATTAAAACACTAATATTTAATGGCATATTTTATTTGCATTTATTATGGTAAAATTCTGGCACTCACAGCTGCCATTTTTTTTTTACCGTAAAAACATTCTTTTCTTTCATTTGGCCAAAAATATACTTGGCTCGTTAAAGTTGCAAAAATTGTTTTTGTGATAGAATAGATGCCTCACTGTTCCTATCACACACAGGAAGCATTTGTATGGTTTGGAAATGATCCAGAAACTATTAGTTTAACATGCTGCTACAGTGGCCCAGGTCTCCATGCTTTAGTCACACTCTGATACATTCCACCGTTATAGTTACAGCTGCAACTACTTTGTATGCAACTCCTCATAATGGTCAAGTACTTATCACTGACTGATTTGAATTCCTACCTGTCAAACGCATTGCAGAACACAAACACACACTAGTCAACAACATGTCAGGCACCTTTTTTTCAGTCATGCACTAGGAAAGGAGATATAGATGCATCATCTAGTGCACTATTCTACCAGTGAAGTGAAGTTGAGCAGCTCTGGTCCCAAGGCTCATTCTATATACGATATATCTATATGGAGAGAGACGGGGAAATGTTCCACATTCATAATCTGACAGTATGCGGTAGGAGACACTAGTTCAGTGAAAAATGAAAGTGCAAATGTTTAATGAAAGTTTCTCTTCTGTTTTATGTTTCAGACTGTAGTGTTTCTTATTGGAGGAAAGGCAGGAAGAAAGACTTACAGCCTGAAAGCTGAGAAGAAGACAGCGGGGTGAAGTTGTCCCTGTTGATACTGATAAGGGATTGGTATCATGATCTCCCTTGAGCTGTAGGGAGAGGGGTAAAAAAAAAAAAAAAAGACAATTTGTAGGTACAGTAACAGTATTCATGGTGATTTTAGGAGCATATGGATTTTGTACTAAAAAAATCTAAAGCTCATTTGGGAGTAAAAGCTCCAACTCCTCAGATTTTCCAATTCTCTGTCATTCAGGAAAAGCGTGAAATATTTTGTCTCTTCACAGCATCTCACGTTTGATGCTTGGGTTTCAACTTTTGGAAAAGATTTGTTCATGTTCACATTCATGGACTAAATTAATGTATGTTCAGTATATAAGATAAAGAGGGTATGGCACGAGCTGCTTTTCCCTCGTCAACGAAAGGTTAACTTTTCACTTGGAGCGAGGACATCACTGTGGCTTTGCCAAATCTCTTGTCCAAAAAGTCCTGTGATGTGCTCCAGTGAACCTTTCATGGTTCATTCCAGAGATCAACAAGATGTAGTAAAAGAGACTACACATCGGATTGTTATTATATTGACAAACTTCAGCTGACTTTGTACCATAGCCAGACCTCTCTTCCATCAACGCTTCTTTCAAACATCAATGAGCTAGAACGAGACGAGCTGCACAACTACTGTTGTCTCTCTTCAGTTGTTGTATGCATCTTCTACCCACAGCCTGTGTTCACAGTGTTTATTTTAACTGTGCTACAGGCCCATATTGCATATTCAAATGCTGCCAAAACAAGCTTGTTTATCATGCACAAAGAATGAGTGTTGAACCTGGACAAACAACGACATACAATTATCACCCTCCGTCCAAGATATGCATTTTTATATATACTGTAGGTCTGTTTTTGTTTTTTTATCTGGCAAATGTTGAATATTTTGCCTGTGCAAAGCCTCAACACTTACCCCATTCCACAAAATAACTCATAACTGTCATTATTAATTTTTTTTTGGCATGGGGTAAGTGTGCAGGCGTTACCTTTTTTCATTGATGCTATTCTCTGATACCCTTGCACCTCAGTGGTGTGTGTAAAATTACTCTCCTCAAGATTTAAAGCATGTCAAATATGAAGTAACATCACAGTCAGAATTTGTCTGTACTTTATAATCAGGCCATTGTATGCAAGATAATAGGTTCATCTGTACAGCTGTAAAAGTGAAACCGTAAACTCAACTCCATCTTGTAGCAGACATTACAGGTCTCTCGTCCAGACATTAGTTTTATTCCGACAAATTCTGACTAAACTTTTACTTCATTTTTGTGTTCATTTTTTTGACAGCTTTATTGTTTTTCTTCCCCACTTGTGCAATTCCTCTCAATGCTATCTTGTTGCTGTTAAATGTGTTAACTTGTCAGATTTTGAGAACAAACAGCTATAATATAGAGATCATATTTTAGTTTAGGCACTATGGTTGTGAGGCTCAACATGAAACAACAAATGCAAATCTGTGAAAAACATCGAAACGAAGGCACATCAATATTATTTGTAATCATTCGTAAATCATATGCAATGCATGTACAGGATTGACAGGCACGTATCAGCAAACAGGCACGTTCCTAACAAAACCCAACTGAAACCACGGTCAGATGAAACGTTCAATGAAAAAAATGGAAATGAAATGAAAAATAATGGTGTTACTATTTGTGTCAGCTCTTATATGTAGAGTTCAGTTTAATACAATACAATAATACAATGGATCAAGTACTGCTGTGGACATATATGTTCCATTTACAAACATATGCTGAAATAAGTACTTTAGACATACTATTCATCTAAAAACAAGTCCAGCAACTAGCTCCCTAGTTAACACGACATCAGTCAAAACTGCTTGGATCCACAATTATGGCTTTTCCAGACATGGCTAAACATAAGTCTACAGTAGTGTAAGAAGTGGTCCACAGTAACAGATGTTTCATTACTAAATTTGTGAGGCCCCGGATGTAAAGACCATGACCTACAGCTGCCAGTGCAGAGAGTGAGCATGTTTGTGTGTACTGATTGTGTGCTGTCAATTGTTAGTTACCCATGATTGTTGTCAAGATGGCCACTGAGAGCTGCAATATATCCTCCGAAGGCCATCTGTGACAGTCAGGAATGGGATGCATCTGTATTCCCTCAAATTTGCTTGTCTGAAACTGTCCATTTCATTAGGTTTAGTTACGCAGGTCATCAACTGAACATATGGTTCAGTTTTACCTGCCTCACTTGATTATCAATGACGAAGTAAAGTTAGGGTTAGGTGTTGATAAGCTCAAAATTATAGAATAAAGACATGTATATAGACCTTCTGTAGGCCTTCTAAGGTCTTTTGACTGACTTGTGAAGCACTAAGAAATACTTGTAAGGTCCAGTAATGAAGATGCACTTCCTTAAATTAAGCACATTCCATCAGATTGAACCTATTGGTGGATGGCTCAATGTCAAAAGTCCTTGACCAATAGATATAAAGTCTATGCTGAAAAATGATTAAAGTTAGGCTATTAGGATTTATTTAGCTGATGTTTTTATGATATATGATATAACATGATATAACCCAAAGATTGCAGGAATCATACAAGTGAATTAACAAGAAATAGAGTATTCATAGGCCGAAATGAAATGTCAATGTGGAGCTTGTTTCACTACTGTAGAGCCGAGAAAGCAAAAACAGGATTTTGTTGCACGATAACGCTGGCCTCTTCATAGTGAATGGGCTAGGGTGTGTGGTCTGAGCATGTCCTGGATGCAGGGTGGGTCTGAGGCATTCACTGCACGGTAACCAAGTAGCAGTGTCTTGAATCGGATATGAGCAACCTGTGGTAGCCAGTGCAGGTTGTGGAGGAGCAATGTAGTGTGGAAGAACTTGGTGGAGTTGGTCACATGCAGGCAGACCAGCCAGGAATAAGTTTCAGTAGTCTAGGCATGAGATGACAAGAGCTCAGTCAAGCAGAGTAATGCCTTTTTGAAAAGTAAATATACTCATTCGAATTCTGGCAGTCTTGTCTATTTTACTCCCGGAAGTCAGGATGCACTCACACTTAATAATAATTGTAATTATAATGAAATTCATGCATTAATTTCTTCACTCAGTTTTTCTAAGAGCCATGTTTTTGGATGTGAGTTGCAGTTGTGGCAACTTTTATATGGATGCACGCAGTTCATTGCCTGCAAATCTTGACTTGCTGGTTTAGTCAGTTTATAGTATAACATTCATTTAACCCATCATTACTTCCATCACATGCAGTTGTTTCAAGAGTTAGTGCCAACAACATTAAATTAGATTAGATTAGATTCGATTCGATTGAACTTTATTGTCATTGAACAAAGTAACAGGTACTTAGACAACGAAATGCAGTTAGCATCTAACCAGAAGTGCAGAGTATGTACATTTGAGTAAATTCATTAAAAAATAAAACAAAAACAAATAAAAGTTTGCATTACATTCAAATGTATTTATTTACACAACACATTCTGAATAAGAAATGTGATGTTTCACTTTTATTTTAGTCTCCACAGAAAGTTTACTCTCAAGACTGCACAGCGTATCTATTTGTGAAAGCTTACTGTATTTATGAAAGTTTCAGTTCGTGCAGTCAAGTCCTAATTTTATGCGTTGTATGTTTAAGCCTCTCAAGCCTATTTGTGTCAGGGGGCGGCGATGATTATTTTATATACACAGCAATGAATGAAAGGAACTAATTTATAGCTTTCACATGTTTTTAATGGGCTAAACCTGGTTCTCATATGCAAAAGAAGTCCTATAATGATGTAACAGATGAATGATGATTTTTGGTGTATTGCTATACAACTGTAAATGCAGTAAGTGTATTTTTTATTATACTTTATCAATCATATGTAACTGTATGGTTGTTTTTTTTGTAACCATAAGAGCATTTTAAGGTGTATTCAAAGATCCCTTATTGTGAATATAAAGTGATATTTCCCACACCTGACTGGCAACAACAGAGAGATGATAACTGCAAACATGTGGATGGTTGTTGTCTGTGGTCATTAGGAACAGATTTTTTATACACAAGATATTGAATTTATTTATTTTTTGGAAATGTATAATTCTACGTGACAATACTTTTATGAAAGAAATAAAAATTAAATTGTTATTTTTATCAACTAACCTTGTGTCCAGAGTCCAGTCATTAATAAAAAAGTCTTTAAATAAGCTGCCTGTTATTTCAATGTTGTCTTGCATAATAAAATGCAGGTATTTCAACATTGTGTTGATCTTATTATTTCTCCTGTAAGTCCTCTATTGTTATATTTTGGCAAATTGCTTTTTTTCTGAATGTAGTTTGCATAAAGGTTATAGGAAAACATTAATTAATACAAGTATAAAAGTATGATGCAAATGATTGTGTGCTCTTTAATGCTGAATTAACTCTGGAAGCTACGATAAAGAGTATATGGTACCTGTAACCAAGACAAAAATGTGCTTGTGTTCACTTCTCCCAATAACGTGTCCAATAATGGGTAGACTGTGATTACTATAAACTAGTAGGTTATTCTACGTAAGCTGAGAGAGCTCCCACACACAGAAAACATATGCAAATAGATTTGAACCAAACCATAACAGCTTCAGAAAAAGTTCAAAGTTAAAGTAATGTGTGTTGACCTGCTAATCTGCCAGTAATACAAGGTTCCAACTATTAAACTGGCTGTAGTGGACCTCCATATTAGGTAAAGGTTGCAATACAAAAAAAAAAAAATAAAATACAAAAAAAAAATACTCCATTAGTTAAGTAAAAACATGTGAAATGCACTTTTATTATGTAGATAAAGTACTCATGGCCCATCAGATTATATTACTGAAGCTCATTTAACTATTTTATATAGTGTGGGGCAGTATATAAATACATTTTAACCTGCAGTAATGCATCATGTTTTTTAAACTGACCCTGTATTTTGTAAGTACTTTATTGATGCCTAAAGGGAAATTCTTTTGTTGCAGTAGCATTACAAGTAACAAAACAGAACAGGTACACACTATTTACAGGCATGAGGTAAAAAAAAAAAAAAAATGGTGACAACAATATAAATAGAATAAACTCTAAGGAGGAAGAACATTTGGTTCTACCTATAAAAAATATACACAAGAAAAATATACATATGGACTCATGTGCAATAACTTGTGCAAATGTGCATTGTGAAACTTAATTCAGTTATGAAATGAACTGTTACAGAATGAGTCTCCACTCTCTGCACAGAGGGGAGTCATTATACAGAGTAACAGTGGAGCTGCAAGAGTCTCCGACTGAAACTGCTCTGTTGTTTTATCAGGACGGGTCACTAAAACGTACGTGAGCAGAAAAAAACAACTGCAAACCTTACTTCGCGGTTTTTAATGTTATGCAATGACGTACAGTTTTTGTCCCTCTGTGTTTACCGTAGCTTCTCCAGCGCAAACAGGAAGTGGAATACGAACGAGCGGGGATAAATATGGCATTTTAAGTGTGAGAATTAGTGTAAAAACACCACAAAACCAAACACATTTGTATTTGAGATGCAGTATGTTTTAAACACGTAGTTTCTTGTCGCTCACAAGAGGCTAATTACGCGTTCGGGGCGTAAATTAAACTTTTATTTTGAAAGCGCACACCGGAAGTCTCACTTGCCCGTTTGACGGTAGGAAAAGTGCGTATTTGTTTTGCAGGTTTGTGTCATTATAAAACTGTGACCTGGCTATTTGAAACGCCGAACGATGACCTCGGACGGTGGGATCCAGATACCGAGCCGTCTGCCGCTGCTGCTGACCCACGAAGGGGTGCTCCTCCCGGGCTCCACCGTCAGGTTCAGCGTAGACTCGCCGCGGAACATGCACTTGGTCAGCCAGCGGCTGTTGAGGGGGACTTCGCTGAAAAGCACAATCATAGGAGTGATCCCCAACACCAGAGACCCCGAGCACGACACCGACGACCTCCCCACGTTGCACAAGTAATACACATTTTGTCATGTAGTTAGGATAGAGAGAGTTATTTCCACATTTTGACACGGTGGTGGTGTTTTTATGGAGCCCTTACAGCCGGCTGCACAGGGACCCTCAACCTGGGGGTCAGGACCCCTCCAAGGAGTCACTAAACAAACCAAAGGGATCGTAAAATAAGAGGATAAGAGGGACTATAAACATTGTTCTGCTACAGAGAAGTACTTTTACTTTTTCCTGTGAAATCTGAATATTTTGACCTTTTCAGCCCTCCAAAATTGTCACAAACCTAGATTTTAGACATATATGGACAACTATTTGATATAAATGTGTCCCAGTGTACCTCATATGGACAGATGAATAGATTTAGTTTAATGCATATGTAGCTGTATGTGTATTAATGATCACAACCCAACCCCCTCCTCTTATTTTAGGCCTTCTGCAAACCCGGACCCATCTGTGGGAGAGACCCTAACCAACAATAAGTTCCTATTAAATCTAATTTAAGCAGGTTAGGTCTTGTCATAGCCTATCATGGCAAAGTATATAATCCGCCTCCCCCTTTATTATGCCTGTAAAAGGACAGGCAGCGATGCATCTTGCAGTGTTCGATTTGTTTCTAGAAAAGTCTACAGCGGCCCTGAAGTCAAAAACAATCATCCAAGCACAGAATGGTGGACTTTAACCTTTCACCAGCAGTCTGCTGGCCCGTCTGGTTACTAAGTAGCAATTGTTTGTTGCTCTATCAGCACACACAGTTGCTGTGAAAAATTAGTTTTCATCAGTGATAGAGATCGGTGAGGCTAAAGGTTAAAGATGTTATCTAAATTACAGTAAGTGGTTAAGACATTGCATGTGTGTAATTGCCCTAGGGCACTGGTCCTCAAACTGGTACGAATCCCACTGGTGGTAGGCGACCTCCTGTGTGGTTGTACTTGGAGCAATTGCTGAAATACATTAATTTAAAAACATATAATACTATTTAAATACTTTGCAGGACTTTCATGCAGGTAGGGCACGGCTCGCATACATCTGTGATTAGTTATGAGCTAAAATATGACGTTGACTTTGTAAGTGGAGGTGAAATGAACGCTGCAATCGTGGCTCCGAACAGGAAATATTAGAAAGGGAAGTGCAGATCAGGAGTAACACTTAAACACCAAATCAGCTCTGGTTCTGTTTAGGATTCAGCAACAGTCAACAATCTGTAAAACAGTTGTTTTTACAGTAAAAAACTGTCAGCTGTGGTTGGCAGAATTTTACGGTATAACCATTTCTAATATTACGGTAAAAGGATGTTAGTACTGTTGATTTCACGTTTAACTTTGGCATTTTATTCCATGTTTTAAAATTTCTGTAGATTTTATGATGAAAAACTGCCAAACCATGACAGTAAAAGACTGTAAAATATGCCATTAAATATTACAGTCTTTTACTGCATAATTAACAGTCTCTAATATAAAATACTACTTTATTCTATATAAATTCCCTTATAAGGGCTTATAAATAAAGGTTCTCAAATATGACTGTGTTTTACTGTATACAGGAAAACACAGTCATATTTAATGGCATATTTTACGGTCTTTTACTGTCATCGTTTGGCATTTTTTCGCCCTAAAATCTACAGACATTTTTCAAAGTGTAGAATAAACCTGCCTTCTGTGTGAACTGTCCGTTGCTGAACAGGGTCGACGACTGTCTTGAGAAGTTTGAGACACACTGCCCTAGGGTAAAGCACTCGACCTGCACCGACGCCCCCTCACTGCTCCTAAATAACTATATCAAATGGATTAAAGGCTCCTGGATGCAGAGGAAAAGCAAGAAAATAAACTGACATCCCTCACATTGTTGTGGTAGACCGCATTAATTTGTCATGGATGTGAGAAAGGGGAAAAAGAGGGATTAAATGATGGAATTAAAATAAATGGAATCAGCTTTTCCCCTTAATTTAGTACATGTGTCTTTGATTTAGAGCCGCAGCAACTTCAGAGGGCAAATCAACCAGCATCCACACAACTGCACGCATCTTCTCTGTGGTGGCTGCCACTTAACACATAATCCAAGAATTTATGTCCTCGCCACTGCAAGCACACAATCAGAAACATATTTTATGTGTGCATGGATGCTGATTGTTAGCTATGTTATGGAATTTTCTGTCCTTAAGTTACACTGGGTCACGTGTGGGCCTTGAGGTCCTCGGCAGTATTAGCTGTTTGGCTTTGATTGGGAACAGTAGGTGCCAGTCTATCTCAACACTGTGGTGGCCGGGGTCGAAGAGACCTATTGCTGCCTTCCTAGACATAAAAGAAAGCTTGCCGTTGACGTTCCAATCTGTGAACAGTGTCTTCAGACTAGAATATGCTGACAATAACACCTCCATGAGTAAAAAACATTCTCTTTGACTAATTCTGGGCGTATAGTATTTGTGGTGTTATCTGTAGGGGTTTAAAGTCTGACCACTGTTATGGAATTTTCTATCCTTAGGTTACACAAGGTCACGTGTGGGCCTTGAGGTCCTCGGCAGTATTAGCTGTTTGGCTTTGATTGGGAACAGTAGGTGCCAGTCTATCTCAACACTGTGGCGGCCAGGGTCGAAGAGACCTATTGCTGCCTTCTTAATAGACATAATAGATAGCTGGCTGTTGACGTTCCAATCTGCGTAAACAGACCTCTGTGTCTCCAGACTAGAATATGTTGACAATAACACCTCCATGGGTAAAGACATTCTCTTTGGCTAATTCTGGGCGTATAGTATTTGTGGTGTTATCTGTAGGGGTTTAAAGTCTGACCACCAGCATGAGTTTGGCAGAATGTGAGACCGACTCAGGCACTTCTGATGTACTTTGAGAGTGTCTCTAATTCTCCTCAGGCCAAGCGTCAATAAATATTACAGCATAAGACATCAGAGGCTCCTGAACACTTTCTTCCCTCCTGTCCTCACCATTGACCTTTGACTTCAGCAATTTCTCCACAACAAGCTACAAGTTTGTATTTGTCACAGTGTTGCTCTCATGTTTGTCTTATTAATGCAAAATTAATAAAAGCTCCTTGCTGATTCTGAATACAAGTTTGGCTCACAAGACGAAGCAAAAGCAACTCAAAGTGCTTTACACAGGCAAAAAACAAGAATATGTTGGATGAAATTCGCCTATTGCAGAAAGCAGCCTTCTGAGACCTTCTCACATAGCAATATATGTGCACAATCCACACAGAAGAGGCCAGTTTTCAATCCAGCTAACACTAATCAGTGAATCTTTCTCCTCTAAAATTGGTGTCCGTCGCAAAAATCCCACAAAATTCAGGCTCTAAAAGAGTTGGCAGTTTTGTTTTTCGGGATAATTAGTGTGAACTTCAAAAAACAGCACTCATGGGGTGTCGATTAGCTCAGTTGGTAGTGCATCCGCCCCATGTACGAAGGCTCAGCAGTGGCCCAGGGTTTGAATCCGACCTGTGGCCCTTTACTGCATGTCATTCCCCATCTCTCTCTCCACACATTCCTGTCATTGTTCAGCTTTCTCTGTCAAAAAAAAAAAAAAAAAAAGCTTGAAAAGGCCAAAAAAATATATTTAAAAAAAACAACAAAAAAAACAGCACTCATAACGAGATTGTCAAAATCTGTTAAGATAACAGAAAGAGGTTCAGTAAAGGTGTCAACAACATTTTTAGAGGACCTTGGCGGTCTGTAGATTGTTAACAGCAGCAATCTGTGGTGTGCCTTTCAACACAGTGCTGGCTGTTTTCGAGGAGACGGTGTCACCACATGATAAGTGTTTGTGTTGAAAGAAGTCTTTAAATAGTAAATCTTCACAGGAAGTACTGTAGGAAACTCTCTCATGTGGCTCTGATGTCCTGTCTCTTTTAAAGTCTCTTCAGGCGAGGGGGTTGAGGTGGCTCGTCTTCAAGGTGTCTGGGTTGTTGTGATTCCTCTTGATCTCTTGACTTCTTGACCTTAGCAGAGGGATCAGGGCAGATGGGTGGCGCAGGAAGTAAAATAGGTTAGAGGTGAACAGTTTTTATCCTGACTTGTTGAGGCAAACGCCAACTGCCCTAAAAAAGGTATGCGTGGTCCCAGAAAAAGTTACATTTGTCAATAAAGTGCTGGGAATGAAGGGTGTTTAATCTTATTTTAGTATCTCTGATTGCTGTTTCAGAATGTAGACAGCAGGTTTATTCTACACTGTACAAAATGTCTGTAGATTTTATTTTATGGCGAAAAACTGCCAATCCATGACAGTAAAAGACTGTAAAATATGAAGTATGAACAGTTATATTTCAGAACCTTTATTTACACACCGTTTTAAGGGATTTTATACAGAATAAAGTAGTATTTTATGTAAGAGCCTGTTAATTATACATTTTACGGTCTTTTACTGTCACGGTTTGGCAGTTTTTCACTGTAAAATCTACAGACATTTTAAAAATATGGAGTAAAACGTCAACCTTAAACGTGAAATCAACAGTACTAACATCCTTTTACCGTAATATTAGGAAAGTTTATACTATATTTTTTACGGTAAAATTCTGGCAAACACATCTGACAGTTTTTTACTGTAAAAACTGTTTTCGTGTCACGGATGTATGCGAGCTGTGCTCTACCAACATGAAAGTGACTACATATCAGGCTGACGTTGAAACAAAATGAAGTGAAGTACCACCACAAGGAAGTCGCGTACCACCAGTTACTCCTACCACAGTTTGAGAACCAGTGTCCTAGAGAGAAAACAGATACCTAAAATCAGAGTCTGAGGCCCAGTCGTTAGCTGTCTCTGCACACCCGCTGTTTGAGGATGAGAGGTTATCCAGTTCATCTGATGGAGATCTACGGTCCTGCAGAGTACAAATCTGTTCTCAAGTTGTACTCTTTGTTTTTGGGGAGGTTCGTTTCCCACAGCTGTGCGCTACCCATCACAGGGGTCGATGAGGCGCTCTGCCTGGATGTGCCATCCAGCCAGGAACGTCAAAAAAATCACAGGATGCTTGATGCTGCCTATCACTCGTCCTCCCATTTCCCAGAGAACAGATTTATTCGTAGGCTCTGTGCCGAGGGAGTCCCAGAGATGACTAAAACTTGCAGATTTATCTCAGAAATCCTGTTGGTGTTAGCGATGTGCTAAACATTTTCCAACAGGCCACCGTCATGCCAACAACCAGCAGTTGTCGACATATTCGTGCAGGTGTGCGTTCTTTGTCTTATATAAATTGAAGCCACAGATATTCCGATTCTGTTGTCTTTAACTTTTAGTAGAAAAATCAAAGATACCACTGTAAGAAAGCAGGAAGCAGAATGTAAAATAGCAAATCCTCCTCGCTCTGACACTTACAATTTAAGACACTCAGCTATTGGAAACTATCAGAGCTGTCACCCTCAAAGATTATCATTAAATCGTGGAGACCTCACACATAACAAGTGTTTTGACCACTCTTGTCTTTGACTCATTGAGTCCCCGGCGCTGCATATTTTGACAAAGTGTCAACACTACATAACATTTTAACGAGCCCCAAATGGCTGCAGTTCTGTCGGCCTGGTTAGTCTTTTTCATGCTCTTAAGAGATGTAGGAAAACGAGCTGGATCAAGCGGCAAAAACAGGAATAAAAAATCAGCATGTGAATCACGGGGGACAAAATGAAAACTCCAGCCAGACCACAAAAATGGAGCAACTACTCAGTTTCAATCATCCTAACAGCCACATACTGTTGTTATACTGCACACTGCAGCAGTTCTGACTGGACCAAACGTGTGAAGAGTGACTCTTAGATTTAATATGGGATAATGCAGCCATGAAGCGCATGACAGGCCAGATTGGCTCCACTGAGTTGTCTGTCATCACCCACTTCTTCTGTCTCACTCTCGCTTTCTGTCTCTGTCTCTGTAGAATTGGTACAGCGGGGATAGCGGTGCAGGTGGTGGGCAGTAACTGGCCGAAGCCCCACTACACCCTCCTAATCACCGGGTTGTGCCGCTTTAGCGTGTCAAGTCTGCTTAAGGAGCGACCATTCGTCCTCGCAGAGGTAAAACATGTGGTGCTACTCACCAAAATGCACCGCCTCTATCCGTTTATCCACGTAAAAACATACATGCTTGATCCTTTCATCAAAACATTGCCTCATAGTGTTCCCTGCAGTCAAAAACTCCACTGGGTTCCTTTTTAATCTTCTAATATTGTTATTTCCAGTGGAACATTGTTTAAAGGTGCATTCCTGAATGGGGTGCATCATTATACTACTACATCTTTTTTTTATAGCCAATAAAGGACCAAAAACACCTGCCACTCAGTATTTAAAACACAATACGCCTACGCGTGAGTGACCGCAGTACGTGCCACTCTAATTGCAAAATATATATATATATATATATATATATATAATTGCAGGTGGAGCAGCTGGATAAACTGGATCAGTACACAACCTCGGCGACAGAAGGTGCTACAGCAGGAGACGGAGAGCTGGGGGAGCTGACCCAGAAGTTCTACCAGGCTGCCGTACAGGTGTGTGTACACACCTTCTGCAAGAGTACTTGGTTAAGTTAAAGGATTTGGCTTAATTGGTGGTAAGAATTAAAACACAGAATGACAGGGAAAGAAGGCGATAGTTAAGTTTCCAGTAAAATAAAGAAGTTACAACGATTTCTAAGATCCACGTAGTTCATTCAAAGATCCTAGATTTAAAAGAAAACAGAAAGTTTTGTCCTCCAGAAAAAACTTGGAGCTTAAAATTTGACATTACTGCAGAAATGTGATAAATCTGGGTTTATTCTACAACCCCATTAAAACCCCTTATTCAACATAAAATGTCGAAAAACTGAAACATTTTTATTGTTTTTGGAAAATTATTCGCCTATTTCGAATTTGACGCCAGCAACATGTTTAAAAAAAAAAAGTTTGGACGGCGGCAACAAAAGACTGGAAACGTGGTGAAACACTAAAAGAAAACAGCTGGTGGAACAACTAACAATGAATGAGGTTAACTGGCAACAGGTGAGTAAGATGACGATGCCGGCAATTTGTCCAACAACTTAGGAACGATGTTGCTCAGTGTAAAATTGCAAAAGATCTGTGGGTTTTGTTGTCTACAGTTCATAATAGCATAAACAGAATCACAAGAACACAAGCAACAAGGACGAAAAACAATATTTGATGTGATCTTCAAGCACACAGACGACACGGCAACAAAAACACAGACACGATTCTGTCGTGAAAATCACGGAAAAACACCAAAACCCATCTACAGGATCAGTTTTCTATGTGATATTTGTATATATGACATATGTATACATGTGTATACAACTGTGCAGTAATACCAGGTTTCCTCCAGGATGAATAAT
Source organism: Sciaenops ocellatus (assembly GCA_033000465.1). NCBI lineage: Eukaryota > Metazoa > Chordata > Actinopteri > Sciaenidae > Sciaenops > Sciaenops ocellatus. The sequence continues at coordinate 5,686,094 of CP136871.1, read as the reverse complement.
ATTGTCTTACTGTGGCTACACCTGCAGTGCTGCAGTTGGAAAACCCATAAGACAAAGTAATTGCAGTTATCAAAGGGGAATCAGAAGGCTTCTGTCTTCGCATTCACAATTTATGCCCAAGCTGGTTTCACTCTCGCTGGGTGCATTGATGGAACACTCCGAGTGAACTCTGGAATTTCAAAATTTATCAAAAATAAGAACAGGCAACATTCATCTTTTTTATTATAGCAATAAGCTGTGATGGATTGGATAGCAGTTAAAGCGTGCTTGTAAATCTAACATGCCTGACTGCGTGTGTGTGTTTGTAGTTGTTAGGTATGTTGGACACGTCCGTACCAGTGGTGGCTAAGTTCAGGCGTCTGTTGGACAGTCTGCCCAGGGAAACTCTACCTGATGTGGTGGCCTCCATGATCCGCACCTCAAACAAGGAGAAACTACAGGTGACGTACTGTTTTATTATTATTTACCTTAAAAAATGTGACATTTGTTTCATGATTTTACATCTTCTTTGTTTGCATCTGTGTTTGTCCACGTGTGCCGTGAAGGTCCTGGACGCGGTGAGCTTGGAGGAGCGATTCAAGAAGGCTCTGCCCATGTTGACCAGACAGATAGAGGGGCTAAAACTGCTGCAGAAAACCAGGAAAATCAGTCCTGACAGCGAGAAGAGGGTAACAAACATTTCGCCTCTCTCCTTTTCTGTTCAAAAATGTCTGTATTTCTATGCCCGTTCACCTCCCCCGTCTCTCGTCTGTTCAGGTGCTGTCGGTGCGTAAAGGTGGAGTGTTCCCCGGCCGGCAGTTCAATCTGGAAGGCGAAGACGAAGATGAGGACGAGGACGACACTGCGGCCTTGGAGAAGAAGATCCACAGGGCCAACATGCCCGAAACTGCACTCAGAGTTTGCCTGAAAGAGCTCAAGAGGTGAATTTTACACCTTCATCTTACTCCGCTGTTTGTGTTCACTCTGTCCTAATTATCCCTGAAATGTATTCAGTCACACAGAAAGCAGAAAGTTCATGTTACTCACTTGAGTTTTCTCGAGGGGGGATCATTTGTGTAAATCCACTTTTGAATTCCATAACTAACTAACTCCGAGCTCTCCTTCCGCTGGTAAACGGCTGTGACGCTGTGATGTGATGGTTTTTCTTCCTTGAGAAGCTCCAGCTGTGCCACCGGGTCTTTCCTCAGGAACTCCATGGCAAGCAGCACCTGTCTCTCAGAACACAGCAGCCCCGTCACTCGACAAATGCAAGAAAACTAAATAGAAATATTATTTTTAAGCAGACAAACACAAGCTATGTTCATAAAGCCTTTACCCTCTGCTAAATATCCTTGTCCTGCATTAGAGAAGTAGACAGCTAAAACAGAGCTCAGAGAACAATGAACAAGTGTCAGGGAGAAGAAAACCCTGATTTGTCAAAAAAGAAGACCTTTTTCTCTCAGAATTCTGACTTTTTTCTAAAGAAATTATTTTATTTTTTTTATTTTTTTTAGTCTTTAAAAGTCAAAAAAAGATAAACTCAAATAAACTTTTCACGTGGCCCTAATCTTTTTCGGTATATTTAAGTATGTATGTATAAAATAATAAAAATTCATAACATAGATACGGAATTGTATAAAAAGTTCCTAAAAATGTCAGGAAAAGTGAGGGGTTGTGCTGTAATCAATGATGGAAAAGGGGTCCCTTAAGGAAAAGTGTTGGAAATCACTGAAATAGATGATAAAGCAGAGCATGCTTTAGGGCATTTTAAAAGTGTTTGGCGTATATTCATGATATATTCTTTGATCCCTTTAAATAATTTCTCTGATCTGCTTTTATCTTGAATATTTGGCCTCATGTCTTCTCTGTTTAATGCATAATTTCACTGGTGAGTCCACAGTCAGACATTTCATCTCATTCATCTGTATTTAGATTGAAGAAAATGCCTCAGTCCATGCCCGAGTACGCCCTGACCAGAAACTACTTGGATCTGATGGTCGAGTTACCGTGGAGCAAAAGCACCAAAGGTGAATGAAGCTAAAGGTGTCCGGTCCGCACACATAAATGTCAGAAACTCGCATACGGTATGAGATCTCTGATACTTCTAATGCCTGGCCAAGTCGTCCAAGTGTAAAAAGATGCGTGATAGCTTTGGCGTCGTGTTTTTTATCCTCCTGCCTCATGTTTAAGCAACGAGCTCTCTGTTGTCTTTAGACTGACTTAAATAATTAACATCAACTCTTCTACTAAGCAAATGAAGTGAAAGAAGTTTTCACATGTGGGGAATTTTTCTTCGTGTTTGTAATACATAACAGTAAAAACAGTAAAGGAGAAAAAAAAAAGCAGCCGGAGAACCAAATATTTTACTGAGCAGCTGGTTGAGAGCAAAAGCTAAAAAGAAGAGTAAGCATTAGACTTCCATTCAACAGGTTATGAGGTGGTTAATAGTATTAAATAAACATATTAGCAGTTTAAATTAAACTGAAGGTCCCTGCACTGTCTGGGGGGGAAAATATGACACCAAACTTCCTTTAAGAAATCTGACATTTGAACGATTCTCGACTGCAAAAATCCCTCTAGAAACACGAGATAAAGGACGTCATATGTCGACAGTCTGCTTGTCAATTCGGCATCAATAGTATCCATAAAGATAAATTGTGTCTTCAATATAAACTTTACATTTTCAACAACTCAAGAACTCACTAGCAGCCTCCTTTGTTTAGCTGTGCTGTTTCAGCGGGAGACGACTGTCGGAACGAGGCAGAGCGTTACAAAAAAATGAAGATTTTTCACTGAAATAGGAGCTTGTTGACACGTCGAATTAAACACAGACTCGAAACGATGTCCGTTTGCCGCCTATCATGTGTGCGTGTTGGTATTTTAGGAGCTTTTCCGGCTGTTATTGACATAACAACCTGGTTTCCTGTCTGGTTACGAGACAAAGACGAAGCAGCAAAATCACAGCTGTTCTGATATTCAGTACAACGTTGCTCCCTCTCGCGTGATATAGCTTCAGTATCAGTCACGTCCAGATGTGAACCTGGACTCATTTCCATCATATTGTACGATACAGAGATATGTGTTCATGATGGCCAGCCGCAGTATCAGGATATCACTGCCAACAGATTTCACAGATTTACATAATAACATTAGACATGTGGTCTTCGCAACTGCTTCACTTTGTCTGCGTTGCTGACCGCAGACTCTAAAACAACTGAGCTCAGCTCAGCGGGTTTGTCCAGTTTCAGGGTGAGAGGTCACAGTATGTGCTGCAAGAAGCTTCATCGAAAAAATTGCTCAACTTTTTCAAAAACAATTTTCATGTAAACTTGTTTTCTTCTGCCCCCGTCTTCCTCCTCTCCTTCTCGAATTACTCCCGGCTCACTGTCTTCACCTTTTCTTTCTCGGATCCATCCATCCATCCATCCCACGTCCACATTCACACACACACACACACACACACACACTCTTCAGACTGCCTGGACATCCGAGCGGCTCGCACGCTATTGGACAACGATCACTATGCCTTGGACAAGCTGAAGAGACGCGTGCTGGAGTACCTGGCTGTTAGACAGCTGAAGACTTCGCTGAAGGTGCTTCCCTCTGTCCGTTAAACATGTAAAAACAAAATGTTGTGTGTCGCATGAACCAAAAATTTGTAACGTGTCAGTTTCATGTTGCTGTGTCTTTCAGGGCCCCATCCTCTGCTTTGTGGGGCCCCCCGGCGTGGGTAAGACCAGCGTGGGACGCTCCATAGCCCGGACTCTGGGCAGAGAGTTTCACCGCATCGCTTTGGGTGGCGTGTGTGACCAGTCCGACATCAGAGGACACAGGTATGCCAGATGTTTTATGACTGCAACATAGACGGTTAATTTTCACGATATGGTACCGGACCACACAGGTCGAGGCGAGGCAAACACAGTTCCACATACATGTGCATATACCGGGATGTCTGAAAAGTATGGAAGTTATTTATATATAGGTGATTCATTCATATGAAAATGTAATATTTCCTGGCAAACGTAAGAATGAGTATATAATGTTTAGATAGTGGAGCGTATGTTGGCTCTGTGGGTGCGTATTTGAGCACAGCGCTCTCTGCTGCTGACTGGAACAGATGCCCACATGCGTTTGGATAACGTTCTAAACACACACATAAATTACACACACTTCTGAAAACTTTTTTTTTTCTTTTAATTCAGTCCATTTGTACTTTCCAAAGCTCGGGAAAAATCTGGTCAACATCTCTTCACGGCGTGGCTGGAAGTCCACGTGTGTGTAATTTAAAAGAGTGATTATTAAAGCGCAGATGTGCACGTTGAGGTCCTGTAAGATGAAAGAACAGCAGAGCTTCTTCCCCGAGGTGAAGACATTCATAAGATCTGACAACACGTCGGTGATGTGACCTCCACATTCACACCAGAGATATTGCAGTTTTCGTTTTTTTTTTTTATTAGTTCCTCGTTTCAACTCCCATTTTTGGGGGAGGGAGTTTGTTTTTATTAGTTTTAGTGTTTATTTTTTTATTAGAAAATAGAGATATTTGTCAGTGGCCAGTGGTTCAGAATAAATATTACAATACAAATACGACACTTTGTCATGTAGACATCCCAGTCTCAAAAAACATTCTGCACCAAAGCCTCCCTTGTTTTGACAAATCTGACCAAACTGCCAAATATATAACTGAAGAAACGTCTTTTAAATTTCTATTTTTTAAAAGTTTTTATTTGATTTTTTATAGCTAAAATGTTTTTTCAGACCCAGTTTCAGTTTTTAATAACAACAGTAACAGTAACCTTGATTCAGACATGACATGAGCTCTGACTCATGACAATACTACGACAAATGTAAAAGAACAAAAACAACTTATAAATATTTTTTCTTCACTTTTATTAATGCAATAATTATTACATTTGTATTTAAAATCTCGAATTATTCCATTAGATTCAGTATTTGTATTTTCCATTGAGCACTGTCAGTTAGCACCATACACAGTAGAAAACATGGGTGTAGGTTTTTGAGTAGCCGTTGTGAAGCTCAGAGTTTGGTGGCTTTGCCATCATGGTAGTCCTGCCTGCTAATCCAGAGTTGGGCAAAGACACGGAGCGTGGATGGAGCTGAAGGGGGCTGAATGAAGTGCGGTTGCTGGAACAAGCAGCCTGTGATGGCTCCTACCTGTCAATCAAAGCAGCCATGCTCTGAACTATGCATAACTTTAAGCCTTAATATAATTTGAACAGGTGAGTTGCATAAAAATTCACCCTCAGTGCAGTTGTCATGAACGGGGAAATTGGCTATAGAGACCAGGCTGTAAACATGTTTATTTCTGCTGGACATTTTAACATGGGGACTTATGGAGACTGACTCGGAACAGCTCTGTGACAGGCACAGACCGTTACCAGGACTCCTCCGGCAGCCCCCAGAAGGTCCTCGGCTTATGTCACCATCCCAGATAGACATTAGCTTTTTTTAGCTGCAGAGGGAGGTCATAGGTAATGCGATTTTCAGCGTTAATGAATTGAATGAGCTGTAACTCGATAACCGTAATTATGGACAAAATACATCAGTAGGACTGAAAGAGGACTACTTGATGTATGATATGACAGAAACACCGCAAAGTTTATTGCAATGCAAACAACAAAATCATAATGAACTACAGAACTTACACAGAATCCTTTGTAACCTGAGTCAATAAAAAAATCATTAGAGTTTGTCAGCTTCCTCTCAGCTCAGCTTTGATTAGTCTGTTAACAGCCTCCTTTGGGAAGGAGTCTGAACTCTATCGAAACACACACACACACACAGACGCTCTGTTGTATCTCCACTGGTGTTGGTTCAGTCGACAAGCACTCTTTGTGAGTGTGTGCGGAGGGGGGTGAGCGGGGCAGCAGAGTTCATCTCAGGTTGCAGAGCTGATCCTGGTATTTTAAAAGAAGATTAAGCAGAGTTGGGACACCGTCTCTCAGCCAGATGAGAAACATGTGTCCAGCATACCAACAGCAGGAGGGCAAGAGATAAAGAAGAAGGGTTGTTTTTTTTTTAAGGGTTGATTTTACAATTTCTTCAAAAATTGTCTAAAAGGTAGATTTTATTTACATTTTGCAGTTTTGTATTTGTTTTTGTTTCCTTTCTTTGAACCACTGAACCTTCACATTTCATGCTTTCAGTTCACTTGATTTCATTAGGTTAGTCATGGAGAACATTTCTGTTGTCTTAATTTGTTCAAGTTTTCAGTCGTTGTTGGCTGGTAATGCAACCCATACTTAAAAAAAAGGGTGAACATGCAATAATAACACATGATATGACAAAAAATGAATGTTCACCTTGAGGTTTACACAGTATTTCTGCACTTTTCTGACTTTTTCACATCCAAATTTCAGTGGAAGTGTTCACACAGTTGGTCAGTAGTTCAAATCCTTTCCCGTTTCTCCAGGCGTACGTATGTAGGGAGCATGCCCGGCCGCATCATCAACGGTTTGAAGACGGTCAGCGTCAATAATCCCGTGTTCCTCCTGGACGAGGTGGACAAACTGGGGAAGAGCCTGCAAGGAGACCCTGCAGCTGCACTGCTAGAGGTCAGCTCTGTCACTCGGATTACCTGTGTAGTAGTATCGAGTGTCTTTACCAAACAAAACCTCTCAACCTGACCTGCCAGCTAACCTCAACCTTTGCTGAAGCTGCTAATGGGCATTTGTTGTGCTTCCTGACCAATTTAACTTCTGTTTGTTTGTTTTTTTTTTACAAATGCTCTTCTGTTTGTTTGGAAAATTCATTAAATACCCAAAAAAATATGTCCAAATGTTCCCCTTAGGTCCTGGACCCAGAGCAGAACCACAGCTTCACAGACCATTACCTCAACGTGGCCTTCGACCTCTCCCAAGTGCTCTTTATCGCCACTGCAAACACCACCGCGACCATCCCCCCCGCCCTGCTGGACAGGATGGAGGTGCTGCAGATACCAGGTGGGGTCACACTCCACAAGGTCCACAGCGTTCGAAGACATAACCAGTGTATCTTTATGACTTAATTTACGACAGTGTAGTCAGAGAACGGATAAAAAGCACTGATGATACATGCAATAACAATCATTTGTTATTTATTCAGATTAAATACTTCATGTTCTTTGCACGTACTGTGATTTTTATCTGTATCCAAACCTCAAAGCTCAGATTTTATGATATATGCCTTGTTTTATTACACTTCACACACTGAAACACACACTCTCAGTATCTATCTGACCTTAGGAAATAAGCACAATCAAGTGATCAGTGTTGGTTTGAGCTGGAGTGTGAAAAGCTCACTTAAATTCACTTCTTCATCTCCACTCTATCTCTATGAGATATTTACTAGACACTAAGAACTGTCTGTGAGTTTGACAATTCATAGGAGTGCAGTGCTAAATCTGCAGAGCGCTCTTTTAATGTAGTAAGTAGGATTTACTACTTTTAAGGATTATTTATCTGTGTGTGTGTGTGTGTGTGTGTGTGTGTTTCAGGCTACACACAGGAGGAGAGGGTGGAGATAGCTCACCGTCACCTGATCCCAAATCAACTGGAGCAGCATGGATTAACACCTCAGCAGCTGCATATACCCCAGGACACCACGCAGAATATAATCAGCAGGTCGGCACAAACACAAGCATAAAAAAAAAACACACACACACACACACACACACACAAAAACTAACGAAACATATGAGTTGAGATAGTATTTAGGGTGTAAATTAGCCATGGCCAAAAATATTGGCATATTTCTGTCACATAATGCTACTCCCAAAAAAATGTTTATTTCTTTTGTTTGCATTGAAACAACACAAGATATTTTACAGAAAACTCCAAAAATAGACCGGACAAAATTATTGGCACCTTCAAGTTAATACAACTTTGGAAAAATAACTGAAAGCAGTCGCTTCCTGTAACCATCAGTGAGTTTCTTACACCTCTGTCATGGAATTTTGGACCACTCTTCTTTTTCACTGTCCTGCTGTAAGACCCCTGACCTCTGATGGAGACCCAGCTTTCTGACACTGCGCCCCAGAATTCTTTGGTAGACTTTAGATTTAATAATGCTGTGCACGCAGTCAAGACGTCCAGTGCCTGAAGCAGCCCCAAAACATCAGAGATTGCAACAGTTTCTGGGAGAACTAGTGCATTATGTGACAGAAATGGAGGGGTGCCAATATTTTTGGCCATGACTGTATATGTATGAATATTGACAAAAAACAGTGCAAACAAAGCAAAATTTGTTTTACACTTCAGATTCTTTTGCTTTCTTGGCGTTCTCTCAGTCAGCTTCACGAGGTCGTCACCTGGAATGGTTTTCCAAAACTCTTGAAGAAGTTCCCATATATGTTGAGTGCTTGTTGGCTGCTTTTCCTTCACTCTGCGGTCCAGCTCTTCCCAAACCGCCTCGATTGGGTTCAGGCCGAGTGATTGTGGATTGCCAGGTCATCCGATGCAGCGCTCCATTAAATGGTCAAATAGCCCTTGTGTAGCCCGGAGGCGTGTTTTGGATCATTATCGTGTTGGAGTACAAATGATTTTTAAGTGCAGACCAGATGGGATTGCATGTTGATGCAGACTGCTGTAGTAGCCAAGCTGGCCTTGAATTTTGAATACATTTCCAACAGTGCAACCAACAAAGCACCTCCACACTATCACATCTCCTCCTGGGGAACCTGGGAACCACACATGTAGACGCCATCCATTGACCCTATAACATACCAGTTCCCAACCACATAAAAATAGGAAAATTAAAAAAAAAAACTCCTAAAATCTACAAAATAAAGCCTGCAGACGTATCATTGGACATGCAAACACTCTTTTATTAAGAGAACTTTGCAGTTCCTTTATGATAAATCTGTTACCCAAAATATTTCAGAAACTGTAATCTGTATCTGTCTTTGTAGTTGAAATATTATGTTGGCATAGAGCATGATAGCAGTGTGCGGTGTGTGTATATATATATATATATATATATATATATACATGTACTTCTATAGATTATTACCCTGCACCTGCAAATACTTTATGGATGGCCGTGTGCCTCGTGATGAGCGCTTCAAAGTATGTTCAACTATGAATCAGAATGTACAAGACATATTATGTTTCTTAACTCAAGCCAGACAATCAAGGGTGGTCTTTATGCCGTGTGCTGTCAGAGCCACTTCGACTTTGGTTTTTAGACTTTTAGGGAAGTCTCCTACGTGAGACCACGGGTGGAAGTATCACCTACTATGCCACCTCTCCCTGGGATTTAGCGTGAGCCTTTGGTTGAGGTTTATTCGACACGGGCCGCATTCTTCTTTGTGTATTTGAAATGGTACGCTAAATGTGGATGGGTGGTAGTTTACAGCATGCACAGGGTTCTTCTGCTGCAGTAAACACATGCTGCTGAGCTCATATACTGGACTGATACGATGACAGGAAGAAGGAGTGAATTAAAGTCAACTAAATCCCTCAGATTGATCTGGACGTTGTGGCACGTTCACTGAAAAGCTAGAACGACAGATCCAGTGTGTTGTGGCGGTACTGATTTGCCAGATTTCAGCTGATTGGAAAGAAGACAACTAGTTCCCAAAATTTCAAATATTAGGTAATGTGTGGTCGCACTGATGCAGACTCAGTGATGGAGGTCTTCATAACCCACTTCCACTTGAGGCTAGTTGGTTTCGAATGACACTTAATGTGGCGACCCCTCCATGCGATCATGCAAATGGCGTGAGAGTAGGTTAAGGGGGGGACGCAGGGGCCGGATTGGAATTAGGCCAATATGTGTTGAAATGAGGTCTGCAGTAAGTCGAGGAAGAATTCGAATACCTGGGGGCAGTGTGAAATTAAACCACCTCCCTTAAGCCCCAGAGAAACGGCATCATCACAGCCTGAATGATTGATTGGCCAAGAGGGGAATGCACTGCTCCCAATTATTATTACCCAGTCACCCCCAACACTCTGCGCAACAGGTCATATGAATAAACCTTCAATCAACTCAGAAGACATTCAGCGTTTACCGAAATGGGAAAAGAGAAATGACAACAAGTACCAGAAGAAGAATGGGGACTGGTCAGCCAGCTGGCAGCTCACGTCTGAGGCTAACAGGGAATTCCACTTGTGGTCGCCACGGGGTATCATTAAGTTGTTGAGTGGTTAAGTGGCTATTTGTTTTGAATGTTGACCAGTATTTCTCTGGCATGATTAGAGAGAACATCTTTCGACCAGATAAATGAGTTCTTTGCTGCTTAATTTTATTTTTCAAGCTGCAGCTCGTGATTTGGTTTTCACTGTAAATCAGTTTATTTAAGGAGCAAAGAAGCTGAAACCAGTCCAGTTATCTCCTTATTAACTACTTGTTTCAACACTTGTGTGATTTTAATGTCAGTATTTAATGGTACAATGTACACAGCAGTCTGATCAAACTGTTTGTGATGTTTAAAAAGAAGTCAATAATCATGGATCTGCTGATGCAGATGGGAAGCAGTATGCTGCGTGCAGACCTGCAGAGCCTCTGGACAACACCCTGTGCTCCGGTCTGGTTACTATAGAAACAGCCAACAGCACACAGCTTGCATCCTTTGAGGGATAGTCCTGATTTTTTATTTATTTTTTTTTTACTTGGCTAGATCTCTTTTAATAAAACAAACAAAAACAGGAGAGGCTTGGGCGGTTTGGGGTTTAAAAAAAGTGAAGAGGATTCAGGAGGAAGTAGGTCGGTTAACAAAAGTGTCAGACTGGTCCTCACATACAGGATGAGATGTCATTGTCAGGAGATAAATCCATCCATTTTCCAATTTTCCTTCAAGTCTTTGTTGATTTATTTATTCAGGATGCAGCACTAATGCAGTTTCTCATGCTGCTCTCCGAACAATTGTTGACATTTTGTATTCTCATCACATCTCTTTCACACACTGATCATAAATAAACACCCTACAGTGTCAGCGAAACCTCATCCGTATTCATCTGTTGTGCGTTCGTTCTCTCAGGTACACCCGTGAGGCGGGCGTGCGCTCCCTCGAGAGGAAGATCGGCGCGATCTGCCGCGCTGTGGCTGTGAGGGTTGCTGAAGGTCACAGAGTCACCAAGACGGAGGCTGTGACCTCTGAGAGCTCAGCACAGCAGGGAGGTAAGAGTCTCGGATGCAACAACGCAAGACATAGCAGCCAGCTAATATTACTTACTGGTCCAACAGCTCGGCGTCTGTCTTTCAGCCTTTTATTTCACCAAGCTCTTGCCCAGGTTTGCTCTTGCAAGCATCTTGTTGCTCGGTCACTCTGTATTTCTGTTCTTTGCTTCATTTGTTGTCCTCGTCAGTCTCTTTACCTCTGCCATGCTCTGTCTCTAGTGAGCCTGGTTACGTCTAGCTCCCTTTCTGGTATACATTTTGGCATTGGTCCCCATCTGCACATGGCACTTGGGCCGTAAAACCTCTTCCTGGTGGTTCAAAATTCCTCTTCCTAGCTTCCTATGTTGGCATCACCTTCATTCTTTTTGTCTCTGCTGAGCCCGGTTACATTGCTGGCTTGCCCAGCTCCAGTTCTGGCACGACACCAGCTCTGCTCTCTGTGTACCCGCTAACCGGGGGCTTGAAAACCTCCCCTTCCTTCCCGGCGGTCCAAAACTCCTGTGGTACAAACACTAACACTCTCCCCGGTGCTCTGAGCTCACAGTCCGGGCAACCCCGGCTAACAAACTGAGCTACCAGCAGCTACGGCTGGCAGCAATTTACTTAACTGTCCATCAGGAAACTTGAGGCGGAGCAGCTGCAGGACATCAGAGGGAAAACCAGAAAACATTTTCTCCATAAAATACAATCCAGTTTCACCAAAATGTGTGACACCATTCATGTAATTACATTCATTCAGTCATTTTTACAAGTCTGCGCCTCACTTTGAGAACAATCAGTCAGTACCAATAAGTGTAAACAGCTATGTGTGAGTGTGTTGCATGGCCACACTGTAACAGCAGTTCCCCACAAGGTGGCGCTGGTTAGTTTTAAAGGGAAGCAACACCACAGAGTAATAAAACCTCAGAAAATATTCAGCAGCTTGAATATTTATAAGTGAAACTGTTCCTTCATAGACAGACTGTTTGACATGTAGACCGCTTAATACGTGTGATAAGCAGTAATATATTTCACAATTTTTCTTGTCAGCTGCACTGGTCTAAGTACAACATGATGTCTTCCAGTAGCTGTGTAATGAGCTGTTTAATGTGCGGCCATCTGGTCTTTATTAAGAAATAAACCCTGTCAAGTCCTCTGACAGCATGTTTGCTGGAGACCGGCTCCGTGTACGTTATCTCTCATTCATTCTGCTAATGACATTAGAAGGTTACAGCTCACAGTTTTGACTGCAGGATTCCCAGAAGATAAAGATGTGTCTGAGCAGCCAGGTTATGTTGTTACTGTAAAGCTTTAAATCAGCAGAGATGTAGAGCGGCGTTAGCGTGAAGCGAGGTCTGGATTCAGGAAAGAGAGGGAAAGAGCGGAGACGGGGATGAACAGATAAAACACAGACAGGACATCAGTGGTTATTTTGTGCTCTGCCCTCTGTGTTGCCAGGTAACTGATGTCACCGACACACAGAGCACAAACATCAGTGTGTGTGTGTGTGTGTGTGTGTGTGTGTGTGCAAATGATGTGTGTTCTGTGCACATGTACTTTGCATTTTTCCAAAGGGGGGTGGTGTGTGTTTGATGTCTCTGCTCACTGTTTGTACTTTGACTGTGTGTGTGTGTGTGTTTGGTTTTCTGGGCGTCTTTGCATAATGTCTTTGTGTGTGTATGTGTGTGTGTGTCACAGCTGATTTTCCAGTCTTGGTTGCAGCTCCTCTCTCCACCTCTCTCTAAAGCCTCACTGTTTCTCTGTACAGTACGTTGTATGGCGTGTGGATGATCCCAGCATGCAGTGCGTTTACATAAACTTTATGTATTTATTCCTTAAACTCTGCAGACAGATAATTCAAAAAATATACATAAGAAACATTTTCCTTTCACTGATTTTGGTGAAACTCGATAATATTTTATGAAGAAAATGTCCTTATTTCTGAGTGACAGTTAACGCTTGTTGTTTGAAGCTATTTACTGCAGCTTTAATGTCCACGTCTGACTCAATCTGTAGCATAAATTACTAGAGCTACAACGATTAGTCGATTGTCAGAAATATAATCGCCAAAAGTAATGTAGTTCTGCATGCAAAAATGGCACAAGATGTTGTTTAAATCATATTAAAGTTAATATCTTTTGGGTTTCAGACAGAAAACGACATTTAAATCATTATTATGTAACTTTTCTCTCATAAACTAACGTCTGTTAAATCCTGTTGATGTTACACTGACTCACTGTAATCAGGTGAATGTTGTCTCTGTCATTCGTACGTCTGTTCTCACACTATGTAACTTTGGGCTCCGGGTCGGGAGAAGTATGTAACGCTTTACGGCACTAAGTCACACAGCACCAACTATTTCACTGATTTTGGTGAAACTGGATCATATTTTATGGAGAAAATGTTTTCTGGTTTTCCCTCTGATGTCCTCCGGCTGCTCCGCCTCAACTCTCTGTGATTTACAGAGTTTCCTGATGGACAGTGAAGTAAACTGCTGACAGCTGTAGCTGCTGTTAGCTAATGTTAGCTCTGTTAGCTGGGGCTGCCCGGACTGTGAGCTCAGAGCACCTGGTAGAGTGTTATTGTTTGTACCACAGGAGTTTTGGACCACCGGAAAGAAGAAGAGGTGATAGGGAGCCAGAGCTGGTGTCATGCCAGAACCGGAGCTGGCACAAGCAGGCTCAGTGGCCTCTATGGATATTATGACAGAGGTGAAAAGAACGAAGGTGAGGCTGACAGAGGAAGCTAAGAGTAACAGAGCAAGAAGCCGCCAGACGAGTAAATCTGGGACTGACTTTTAGTCGCTGGCGAGAGCTTGGTGGAATAAAACGGCGTGCTGTTGGCACTGCTGTTGTTATGCTGCCGTAATGAGTTATCTGTACGACTCATTTCATTTCCCGTGCGCTCAGACAAGGCAGCGCCTCCGGAGATGCCCATAGTGATCGACCACATCGCCCTGAAAGACATCCTGGGCCCTCCGCTGTTTGAAATGGAGGTGAGTGGCATCTGCAGAGAATCATCCAGTTTTTATGATCTGCAAACATGTCTGACAGCTGCTGCTCGTAAAGTCTGAATGGGTTGAAAACATAAACGCAGCATCGACTTGAGGTGTCATCATACAGCATAATGTGAAACATTGTGTGTCCATATCCTTCATCCCTCTTTCCTTTGTTCTCCTCCCCCTCTTCCTCTCTCACCATCAGTGCCTTTTCATCACGCTCCCCTCTCCCTCCCTCCTTCGCCATGAGGTCATGTTGACCTTGTGTTTCACAATCATTCCCGAAGTTATGAAGATTACAAACCCGCCTTGAAGTCTTTTTTTTTATTATTATTCCGCCAAAATGCAGCTTTACAGATGTTGTGTGTGTGTGTGTGTGTGTGTGTTGGAAGGTGTCTGAGCGGCTCACCCTGCCAGGTGTGGCTCTCGGCCTGGCCTGGACCCCCCTCGGCGGGGAGATAATGTTCGTGGAGGCCAGTCGGATGGAGGGAGACGGTCAGCTCACCCTGACCGGTCAGCTGGGAGACGTTATGAAAGAATCCGCCCATCTGGCTATCAGCTGGCTCAGGACGAACGCTAAAACCTACCAGCTCACCAACAGTGAGTTCACACAGAGTGCACATGCATGCATGTGTGGAAACAATCGAGCATTTACATGCAGCGTTTACATGTTTGAACAGTGGTCGGAGGTCCAGATCCGCTAGAAGGGACGGACATCCACCTCCACTTCCCGGCCGGAGCTGTCACCAAGGATGGGCCCTCTGCAGGTGTTACCATAGTAACCTGCCTAGCCTCGCTGTTTAGTGGCCGCTTGGTCAGATCAGACGTTGCCATGACGGGAGAGATCACACTAAGGGGGCTGGTGCTGCCGGTGAGTTATTGCTTTGAACGCACGACAAAGTGTAGATCTGTTCGCGGTTTTAAAAGACACGATTGGTCCGTTCCTCTCCAGGTGGGCGGGATCAAGGACAAGGTCCTGGCAGCCCACAGGGCAGGAGTGAAGCGCGTCATCCTCCCCAAACGCAACGAGAAGGACCTCGAGGAGCTTCCGGCGAACGTCAGAGCCGACCTGGACTTCATCACCGCCGTGAACCTGGACGAGGTGCTGAACACCGCCTTCGACGGAGGTTTTCCGGGGACGGCCAGCACCCACACACACCCTCAGCTCACCAGCAAACTGTAACACACTGATGAACATAGATGCATATTCAGCTGCAGGAAGTACCCATCTGTGATCCTGAATCATATTAATGATCTCTAACCCTGTTTTAAAGTTCATAAGGCCAACAACGACTATTCCCATCACTACTCAGTGTTATCATGTTTACGCTTTTTGGGATTCTGCCCTAGTTTTTCTAGTCTGGCTGCTTGTTTTCTTGGATATTTACATCATATTAATACGAGCTAATGCTACAGCCAAGTCAGGTGGATGCAAGCCTGTTAATGTGGTTGGTGAGCACTTATTGATCGGGTTTGATTGACAAAGTTTGTGATGGTTTGTGAACGTGACGATGGAGGATGACGGTCTGGATAGCCGCGGCCTGTTTGAACGATTGTGTTTAATCACGTTTGAATCCAGTGTAGCCTGACTCCAGCTGTTTTGTGGTGATTGCACATTTGATCATACAGTATGCATCAGATTCTATACTGATGACCTGCCTGTGCGAGGTGTGGGAACAGTTAATCTGGCCAAATATTCTAATTATGACAGAATCTTAATCCAAACTGTCATTTTCTGGCAAAACTAATCATACCCATTTAATGTCTGGAATCCAGTGCATCCGTGGGCCAAGCCTACATTATATGGAGAGTAAATATAACTGTGCACATCAATAAATAGTGCTGCTAGTTATATAAAGTGTCAAAACTGATATGCATATTAATATATTATTTAATTTCCAGTTTCTTGTGACAAAAAGCAACATTTTTGCTCTTTAGGGATCATATTGAATCATCTCATCATCATATTCCCTATTTTCTCCCCACACGACACGTCCCCAGACTTATTTCCAACACACACGCACTTAAAGACAATGTTGAATGAAATGATGAAGGATTAACATCATGATCAACATTAGCCTCAGCCGGTCTAGTTGAAAAGGCCGGCACACTGACTTGTACTAATTTCAACACAGGCGTCAGGCAGAAGTATTATTACTGTGAAAGAGGAGGGAGTGTAGAAAACTGTAGCACAGATGCACATCTCTAATGCATACTTAACCAAGATGCACTTGTGTCTGATTAAATAACTGTAAAAAAAAAATGAGAGTTGAATTAAAGACGCTTGAAATCAGAAAAATCTCCATTTCAGATGTTTTTTTGTCGTTCGCTATGAGAAAGAAAAAATATTTCAAACCTGTGCCACACGTGATTTTTTTTTTCTCTTCTCTTCTCTCCTCTGTAGAGGCGTAACGTGACACGCCAGAGTGCGTTTAGACAGCCATGAAAAGATGAATGAACCCAGAAATGAAGCAGAACATTTTGTACAGATACAGACACATTAAAAAAAAAAGAGGTATGTGATTGAAAAACAACAATTTTGCATACAGCAAACATCAGCAGAGATGTGAAGGATTAATATTAGAAAAAAAACAAAAGGTAATCATGTGCACCTAAGAGGTTCCTGGAAAAAATATCAACCTGCAATACCTGGTTTTGCCCACCTGGGGGCAGCAGTAAAAAGCCATAAACACAACACTGATATCATTTGTGTTTCTGACCACCTTAAATCCATTATTTGAGCTCTTTATTTGGTCTCCACCAACTCCTGAGAAAAACATCTGTCTCTTTAGCTGCAAAATGCTCCACTACGTTCTCCGGCCTTTGGCTGTCTGTTATCCGGGGTTGGAAGTTTACAGGAATGTTTGAACCTAAGAGGTAAAGTTCAAGTTTGCAGGTGAGAAACTCTTAGGCTGTTCAACACCTTTACCTTTAAAGTGTACAAAGGCAGAGCCTGAACAGACGTACTTGAGCTGAAGCCTACCTTCATCTGATTTATGATAACGCCAGTCAAACTGATAAATAGAAACAAGAATCTGCCACCAGTAACTGAGTAGCTGACTCACACACTGCATGTATTATTCAACTCCATTCTAGTGCAATTATACAATACTTTTATTTGTTTTTGAGTCCCTGGGAGCTTCATTAGTCAGAGCCTGCACTTTTCTCACCGAGGACGACCTTAATGATCCGCGTGCAGGGGCGGATAAAACAACAAGAGCACTTGATGATATAATGGAGTCGAGCAAAAAAACACTCTGCAATAAATATTACTATTTATCTGTCAGATGAGGGTTTGTTCATGTCAGACTGTCAGATCATTTGTCCATCGTCTTTCTGTCAGTTCAACGCACACAGAGAGAAAGATTATCTCCACAACTGTCGGCCAGATTGTCATGAAATAATCCATCACTGCCCACTTCAAAGATTTCTGAATACACTTTGTTCATGATGGAAAACTGACCAGATTGATACATACTAATACTGACATACTGTAATGTTTTTTCTCTTAGTATACAATAAATCATCATACATGACCGGTGATAATGATGGGAAGAAGGGAGGAAGAAGAGTTAACAAAAACGACAATAGCAATAAGGAATCATTTGTTCCAACCTTCCCGTCACTATCACAGGTCATGTATGATGATTTCTTGTATACTAAGAGCAAAAACATTACAATATGTCAGTATTAGTTTGTATTTCCTGCAGCAAAACCAACACAATCCTGCACCAAAGTTTCCTTTTATACATAAGAAATATCAACTTTTCTTATTTTCATTTTCCATTCATGCTCCCCCGAGGATGAGCCTTTCTTTGGTGCCACCTTCTTGCCAACTTTGCACACAGGATATCATAACCCAACAAGCCTCGTCATGTGTTGAGCATCTTATGAATGAATTTCGGTGCAGTGATGATTTCAGCCTCTAGGGGCTGCTGTGTCGTCTTAAAAGAAGTACAGTGAATCTGCACTCTGTTGCAGCCGGCTCGTCACTCTATACTTAACCACAACATATATTACCTGCACCTCTGGGCTTTAATTCATCGTATCCCTCCCTCTTTCACAACATTAAAAAAGCACCAAAAAAAAAAGCACTTAAGCCGGAGTATTACAGTGTTCACGTGTGGCTCTTTTATGATGCCCCGTGTAACATGTATGAACACTGTATGTGTGTCACAGCAAGTTCACTGCAGCCACGCCCAGCCTCAGTTAAACCCCCAGTATTAGGACTCCCTCCGGATTCAACGACCTCCCACAAGCAACAACACACATCCTCTCTTTAACATACAACATCATTTCCCAGAAGCCCTTGAGATGTGCTTTTAGCACGCTGGCAACATGCCCACTTCACATGGTTTGCCATGTACCACACACACACACACACACACAGAGCTCATACTGTATGCTCTTAAATAAGCTAATTTTAGGTGTGGTCCCCGCAGACATTGAACCCTAACCCTGTGACCACATGATCGCAGGAGCTGTAATAAAGATTGAACCAACATGTCTGGATTTGTCTTAAAATGATGAACTAGTCTTTTTTTCAGACAGCAAATCTACCTACAAGTAATTTTTGTACACTCCCTTACCTCCCTGTGAAACCTTTGATAGACAGAAGCCATTAGCATCTCTGCTTACACATCTTCCTCTGTGACTTTAAGCATAAAGCGTTGTGTTCCTGTAGCGGCATAAAACTATTCCCGTGTTCCACGCTGCCTGTCTGATCTACCTATCTGACCTCGCAGGCTGCCCTACATCCACAGACCTACTTAACAATGATAAACTTGGGAGGCTGACAGATGCATCGAGGACAGGGGGTGCATTTAAAAAACCTCCAGCTTCACTGCTTTGACCAGAACTCACATCCTTCAGTAGGTGTGATTATATATCAAGAATTAATTCAACATCAAGCAGCGTTAATTTAGTTTGAACTTCTTGCGACGAGGTGTTCACGTGAACGATGAAAAAGCGCACGCGGTTCATGATGAATGGACTTGAAATATGAATTAGCAGTGTCAACATATTCAGCCAAAGATTCGCTGAGACTGGACGTTTTCCCCTGATGCAGTAATAAAAGATGCACAGATTCACACCTGGGGGCCGCTCAGCACACTCACACCCTGTAGTGAGTGTTCATCGTGTTTAGGTAAACTTCTGACTGGGTTTTTGAACCAGCGAGTTCCCGTTCACAAATCATTTCTAGAGAAAACTTTTTGAAGTTTAAAAGCTCCTTAAAGTTTTTTTTATTGATGCATCACTTCAGACAAAATGTTTGTCTTGGTTTACTGCTTTTCATCGTGCCCTTGGACGTACACGCTGTCGATCTTTTCGGTAGAGAAAACTGCTGTTCAGTGACTAATTTTGTACATTTGCGTACACTCATAAGAACACAGATGCTAGCAATTTCTTCAGGCACTCTTACAAATCGATTGCAGCTTCAGTCATGTGAAACATGACAAACTTCCTTAAAAAAAAAAAAAAAGCACCTGGCAGAACAATCTTACCTCAAGGTCAATTTAGTACCACCTGCTTTGGGCTTTGATCCCATCACACGGTCTTCAGCTGCAATCTGCGTTTGCCCGGCGATCATCGAAATGTAGATCAACTTTGAAACCTCACTTAAAGGTCCAGTGTGTGAGATTTACGGGGCCCTTCAACATATGGATGAAATGGGAATATAATCACCTGAAAAATAATTCACATTCAATAATTGTTGTGTTGTAGTTACCTTAGAAGGAGCCTCTTCCACGGAGACCACCATGTCGAACTGGTGCCGCTAAATCCTACACACCGGTCCTTTAAGGTCAACACGGGCAAGAAGTTCAAGTGCTTCGATATATAACTTCAAACATCTACAATTCCATGACAACTTCATCTGCTGACAAAGATCATGAGATTCGATCAAAAGCCAGGAAATAGACTTTGAGGAGAGACCGTTTTGTATATATAAAACGTGCAGACTTAAGCAACCAGAGCTCTCAATGAATGAGGTCCAGTGTGTAGAATTTAGTGGCACCTAGCGGTAAAGCTGCAGATTGCAACCTAATGAATACGTCTCACCCTCTCCTTCCAAGCATGTAGGAAAAACTCTTTCGATTCAGCGTTTCTCATCAAAAACAAACACGTTTATGTGAATTCTCTTCCTCAGACATTCTTCAATCATTTACATACAGTAGATAATTCATACCGGCCTCCTTTCACTGGCTTTCAAAAAGTGCACTGGTATATTTTGCCTTCACTCAAATAAATACGGCACAATGCGAGTCGTGTTGCTCGTGTGAAGCTGCAGGATACAAACAAAACACTGTTTCAGAACGCTACTAGCACCCCACAGGGCACCAACAGTCATGGCATCCCCTGCATTTCTGTCACATAATGCACTGCTTCTCCCAAAAAATTCAATTCTTTCTTCACAAATTTTGTTTGTATTGGAACGAGACAAAAAAACAAAACAAACCCAGATCTATATTTTACACAAAACTCCAAAGATGGACCAGACAAAATTATTTGCATCCTCGACACCCTTCGCTTCCTGTAACCATCAGGGAGTTTCTTACACCTCTGTAGCGGTCTCTACTGTCAGACATGGTGGAGGTTCTCTGATGTTTTGGGGCTGCTTTGCTGCTTCAGGCACTGGACGTCTTGACTATGTGCACGGCGTTATGAAATCTAAAGGCTACCAAAGAATTCTGGGGCGCAATGTCAGAAAGCTGGGTCTCTGTCAGAGGTCATGGGTCTTACAGCAGGACAATGAACCAAAGCAGTGGAGAGTTCTGAAGTGTCCAGCAATGAGTCCAGATCTAAATCCCATAGAGCGCCTGTGGAGAGATCAAACCCATCAAATCTGAAAGACCTGGGGCAGTTGACAAAAGAGTGGTCCAAAACTCCACTACAGAGGTGTAAGAAACTCACTGATGGTTACAGGAAGCGACTGATTTCAGTTATTTTTGCTACCAAATACTAAGTTTTGTGTAAAATATCTTAGATTTGGCTTTTTTTGTGTCGTTTCAATGCAAAATAATAACAAACATGAAAATACCAAAGTATTTGCATAATGTGACAGAAATGCAGGCCATGACTGTACCTCCAAGTAGTCAGTCAAATAAATTGGCACTAATCAGTAAAAAAAAAAAAAATAAACAGCCATAATCAGGATGTGAAGCCTACAATAAAAAGAAAAGAAGAAAAAAAGGCACCAGGTATGAAAAAGATAGATTTATTTAATGACAAATTAAACAGAAAAAAGGGAGTTGAGGGAGAGCAGCAACATTACTGAGACTCCACACGAAGAGAAAAGGGAGAGATGATTGGCTTGACCCCCCTCCCTCCTCAAAAGACACAAAAAAAGAAAAGAAAAAAGACTTACCACACAAACAAGAGGACGGAGAGACAAATAGATGAGGAAAAAAAACAAAAGAACAATCCAACTCGGAAGAAAAAGAAAAAAAAAAATCTTCAGAAGAACGACACAACTTGCTTTTTAAACTACAAACACTGAAGTTTAGCCACGTGTTTTGCAACTGCCTTTTAATCTGTTTTTAAAAGTCATTACAAAAAATGATAATTATGATAATCTCCATTTAATAATAACAATTAGCAACATTGTAACGGTAGAAACTGTCCCTCATTCCTGGTTGGGTGATCAGTCAATCAGTGGTTGAGGCCGACACTGGCAGACGACAGAGTGAGAGGTGGAGGCAGAGTAGAAATGAAACAGAAGAGCGAGGAAGAGGAAGAGAAGGGAGAAAGTGAGCAGGCTTTTTTGCCACATGTCCGTCTCACTCACACACACACACACACATACACACACACACATATCAGGAGTTCTTCTCTCCTCTCATACAAAAAAAGAAAACTAAAATAATTAAAAAGACTCGAGAAATGAACCTCAAAAGAAAACTGACTCGACTGAAATGCAAATTTTTTTTTCTCCTCGTTCTGATCCTCACACACTCAATTCATCCACCTGTAATGCAAAGTACAGGCGTGTGTGTGTTTGTGTGTGTGTGTGTGTGTGTGTGAGAGAGTATGAGAGAGAGAGAGACAGAGAGAGAGAGAGAGAGAGAGAGAGAGAGAGAGAGAGAGAGAGAGAGAGAGAGAAAGAGAGAGAGCACTGTCGAGTCCACTCCATGAAAACAAACATGTCTGATGAAGCTGAGGGCCTTCTTAAATCCATACAGTATGAGAGCAGAAGAGTCTGTTCTAATAACTATCAACAACGACAGTCAACTATTTAAAGAGCGTCCGATGCACAATCTTTAGCCTAGGGTGGCCCCGCTGTGGTGGACCGGAGGGAAACCAGATGAGCCTCGTGTGGATCCGATTAGTTTCTTTTACTGCAGTCCTGGACATATTTCTTGGGGCGTCTTTTGGGTGCTACGGCCAGTCGGTTCCGGTCCAAGCCAGCCATCGATAGCCACGTCAGTCACGTGTGAAGATATATACCCAGAAAACAAACTGCGGTAAGGAACTTCGCGGGCTCCGGGGGGTTCCAGTTTGAGCTAGCGAATACATGAAGACGCCCACCGCGGTGAAACCGGAAGTCGTAGCCCTACAAGTGTTGGTACACGTGAACCGTTCAATCCAAAACAGCAGGGAACAGAAGGGAAGTAAGGTAAGGGGATGTCGAAGGTAGCTAGCTGGCTACCCAGCACTGACCAGAAGTCCATGTTGAAATATAGCTTGAGCCTTTCCTCAGTGTGTAGCTGTCGGGGTGGAGAGCCTCCGGCGTCTTTGGAGTGAAGGTCGGAGGGCTGTAGTGTCTGAAATGTCTGAGGATGACTGAGGGGAAGAGAAGAGGAAGAAGAAGAGAGAGACACTAAAAGAAGAGAGTGGTGGGAAAAACAAAAAATCACTTGAAGAGACGAGTTTGACAAGCGAGTTTGACTGAACAGCTTTTCAGTTTGTGTCCGTGTTTATGACCGAGAGACGGCGGGACCGCGTGTGCGTGCACGCGTCTCGCATATATGTTTACGTGTGTGTGTGTTTAGAAGTCTATAACCATCACTACACAGTTATGTCCTTGTGTTTATGCATTCCTCCACTCATCCATTCATCCATTCATCCATCCATCCATTCATCCATCCATCCATCCATCCATCCATCCATCCATCCATCCCACCCCCTGGGGCCTCCGCGGCTGCCCGATCAGACAGTCCAGTTCCACGTCTCAAGGGGTGAGGCAGAGAGGGGGGGGAGAGAGAGAGGGGCCGCTGTGAGGTCACAACTGATTTGACCCCTCCCCCCTTAAAAGACGCCCCCGCCCTGACAATCTGTAACTTTTTGACCCTCTTCTTCTCGGAAAAGTTCTTAGCACATGGAGATGGTGACGTTGATGCCCAGGTTGCCGTTCTCGGCGAACAGCTGTGCGATGGACGTGTCGAACACCAGGCAGTCGCTGTTCATGATGGCCGTGGCGATGCCCTCGTGGATGGAGCGCGGCGTGGCCTCCCAGGTCAGGCGGCGTCGGTGGCCGTTGAGCTCCAGCCGGTAGGCGAAGTTCTCCGCCTGCTTGCGCGTTCCGATGAGCTGCACGATGGCGAAGAACTGCTGGTGGCCGTCGTACTTCTCCTGCTTCTCCAGAACCAGCATGAAGTGGAAGCCGAAGCACGACTGCATCATTACCCAGTCCACCGCGCCCGGGAGGTTGATGTCCGTGGCCAGGAACACAATGTCCTCCCCCTGGACGGAAACAAGGTTTTACAGGTTTAGTCATCATTTCTTCAGGATACAACAGAATTGTTAGAATCAAAACAAGAATCTACTTGGAGAAACCCAACAATTGAGAACATCTGACAAGATTTTTCTTGCAAAAACAGAGCCTTAAAAAAGGGGCATTTTGGTGATTCTGGGTCCGTGTCTGACCTGCAGTGTGGTGATGGACTTGTGCTGGTGCATCAGGTGAGGCATGACAGCGTCCAGGGAGCCCTGCCACTTGCAGGAGGCGCCAGGACAGGGGCAGGAGTACGGCCGGAACTCGCACAGCTCTTCGTGCTCCGTCTTGTCGGTGTGAGGCAGGGTGACTTCGCAGCCCGATGAGGCGTACTTGCAGGGGAAGAGGACTGAGTTGGCCACCTTCTCCATGGCCAGGTTCCTGATGGAGCCCAGGGGGCCTCGGCAGGTGGGGCAGCAGGTGAGCTTGGGCCGGCAGTTGGAGCATACCTGGTGAGGTACAGATGACACGAGTTAGCGTTTCTTCGATTTAAGTTACCTCCTGGGTCAAGATGAGTCAGGTTGATAGCTTCATGGTGCTCTTCAAATCTGCAAGTCATGCCAAAGGGAAGTGCCATTATGTAACTTTTCTGCCATGTACACGATCCTGAACTAGTCGGACACCTTTAACTATTTCACTGATTTTGGTGAAACGAGATCATATTTTATTGAGAATGTTTCCTGGTTCCTGGTGGCATGGGGGGAATGCTGACGAGAAGCGGAGTCAGTGTCGTGCCAGAACAGGAGCTGGGAAAGCAGGCAATGTGTCTGGACTCAGCAGCCTCTATGGACATAGTTACAGAGGCAAAAAGACAGGAAGGGACTTTGATGGACGAAGCCACGAAGTTAAAAGGAGAGATCGAGTAACCGAGCAAGAGGCCGCCGGACCAGAGTAAATCTGGGATTGACTTTTAGTCGCCGCTTTGTGAAATAAGTCTGAAAGACAGACGCTGAGCTGGGCTGCTATGTCTCGTGTTGTCGTACTTGTTTGTTGTTTGGCTGTTAGAAAAGCTGTCGACTGTAGTTTTGGCACTAAATCACAAAAACACCAGTTTCTACATAATGTTGCTTTAAGGACGACTTGATTATGTTGAGGACCTGGTTTGTGTGGACTGCTTCCCCTACTCATGAGCAAAACTACTGAGCACTACTACTGATTAATATACCTGTATTTAAGCTCCATCTTGGAACACTATCAGACTAAATGTTTGACATATATCCTTTGAACCTTTGAATCATTTGAGTATAACCATGATTAGATCAATAATTGCAATTCATTATCAATATATTTTTGTTGTTTTTTTAACTCCAATACTACTTACAGCTGTTATCTAGATGTACGACTGAACCCCAGACCTTATTAAAATGTTACTTTGCACAATTTATATTGTTCTATTTATACACACTGGTAGCTGGAGCACCTGCATGAAACAGCATCACAGCCACCCAAACCATGGTAACACTTATTTTACAAAATAGGAAACTGTGCTAGTAAATCAGCAGTGAAACTAGCCCGGTAATAAAACTATGCTTCCGCATAGGGGAACCCGGGCACAGTGATTACTTGCTGCATTTAACTTTATGCAGTATGTGTACAACAGAATATACCATTTACGACAATCGGCTCTGCTTACTTTCCAGGCTGGACAGTACATACCAGGTGTCCGGACTGGCACTGCAGGATGGGGGGTAGGACATAGTCGAAGCAGACAGGGCACTCGAACAGGCTGGCCAGGTCACTGTTGGAGGCGGTGGTGCCTGACAGGGTGGGCACGCGCTGGGAGGGGGGACACTTGGAGGTTCCTGTGGGCAGCGCGGTGGCAGTCTGGCGACTCATTTCTGATAAAGGCAGAGAGGGAGCCATGGTGAGTTAGCTTGGTGGATGAATGTACATTTCTGTCATCGTGTTAGAGCTATTCAAAACTATTGTTGAGAAAAGTTCTCCAGCTCTTACTCCTGGTGTTTTGTCACACTCAAAGCAGTCCCAAAATCTACAAAAATACCAGGCAGATATCATCATCTTCATCATCATCATCATCGTGAGGTATCACCATTTCAAATTTACCCCACAGTGAACAAGTCCGGCCCTGCATGGAAATATAATCGCTCTCCACCTCGTGTGCTTCCTCCAGTTGCACTTGTGATTACGTGACGACATGCAGGTACGATAAGCAAATCTATTCACATCTTTTCAGGGACGCCCGCCGTGCTTTGCAGCTCCTACACGCAATCTGCTCTGTGTGAGGCCATACACTGCATGTTAGCCGTAAATAACACACGTTTCAGAATAAATTATCAAATGTGACGGCAGGATTACATTCCAGTATGTGTAAAGATGTAAAACGAATTATCATACAACACCAAACAAACTTTACTGCCTCACAGAAGCGTGCGGTTACCGCTCGTTTCAGATATGACTGGGCGGATATTTTATTTTGGACAGGAAAGCAAGGAGAAAGAGAGAGAGGAGGACACGCAGCAAATGAACAGAGGCTGGAGTTGAACCTTGGTTTGCTGCGGCAAGGATTCAGGATTTCGTACACAGGACGTACACTCTGCCAGTTGACATACCGGAGCGCTCAACCGGACAAATTGCTCAAGATTTAGAAGCTGGGTTCATGAAATAAACAAAGCCAGAACACAACAGGTAGAGTATCAGAGTTAAGTCCATGAATCCACCTGGACAGTCTCAGTTTCAGACATTTCAGGCTGACTGTGGAGGGTTTGCCCGATCCGAGTGTCCGATTGGCGGCCGCAGCATGCTCAAAACTGACGACACCTACTCAGATGAATGGTCAAAGTTGTGTTTTCGCTGCAGTACCAGATCCCGTCCGAATGTGGCCTTATAGCAGGGAAGCTTTGGGAAGTTTGCTAGTCATCCTACAACACTTCCTGACTTGTACGACTGCTGTAGGCTACGTAATATCTGTAACCACGGTGCTTCTGCTGCCTTTGACAGTTTCATTTGGACTCTTTACGGGGGTGGAGGGGGGTTGTACCATCTTCCTGCGGCACTATAAGAGGAATGAGCCGACGAGAACACGTCTGCATCCTCTCTGTCGCAGCCTGTCAGTGCTCCGCGGTCTCAGTCTACGACATGTCTATTATTGTCCCGGCAACAAGTCAGAGCTGCACAGACTCTCTTAGTCACACGCATAAAAAAAGAAACCACCAGACAGTAAAGTGAAGTGAACTCAGATGTGGGTGTGTGTGTGTGTGTGTGTGTGTGTGTGTGTGTGTGTGTGTGTGTGTGTGTGTGTGTGTGTGTGTGTGTGTGGAGCTGCTGTTTCCTATCGTGCTGTGCAGTTGCTTTGGTAACAGGTTTGCGGTTAGGTATGGGATGGCCTGTGGAGCAGAAAAAAAAGGGAGAGGGCAGAGGAGAGGGGAGTAAAAAAATGATGGGCAGGAGAATAGGTATGTGTTGAGGAAAAAAGGGAGGCAGGAGGAGAGCTGCTGGAGACGAGGAGGAGAATGAGACAGCAAAGTTTAGAATGAAGCAGGTCAAACGCGTCAGAGGTGGACAAAGAGCTGAGGACTTAATTGGAACGTGGAAAAATGAGGATGAGGACAATGGAGGAGGAGACGAGAGGGATGAAAAATGTGCAAATAAGCAAAGAGTGGACGCCACGGTGTGAGAGACCAAAGGACAGGAGGGTAAAGAGGATGTTTCTCACGTCTGCGTGGTTACAGGGTTCGGCTGGGATGACTGTTCACTCCTGTGTAACCCACCTATACTCTGCTACCTGGTGTAGTTCATCCTTTTTATAGCCCCGACCCACAGACAGAAGCAGCGCAGGGGGGGGAGAGACCAACAATAGAAAAGAAGCGAACGTGCAGAGGATAGAATGTGTGGGAGGTGAAGGCGAGGAGAGAATCAGGTGGCAATATGTAGACAGACAGTACAACAGCTGGGAAATTAACACCCACCGAGGGAACGCTGCCAAGGCTTTAGTCGCGGCTGCTCCATTTGCATAAGCTAGCAGCCAATTTAAAGATAGAAAAATAAAGCTGGAACATCAGAGGTGGCTTCATGAAATTTTGTTTGCGTGTGTACCAGGATCTTTGTGGTTCAAGTCTCTCTCATTTGGATATTGCTACCCGTCTTTTTACGTCCTATTTTGACGAGGACTCTGCGACAACGGCTGCTTCTATGATCAGCAATCCACCTTTCTTAGAAAGAACTTGACTTTTGACCACCCTGAAGGTTTTGTGTTAACTCGATAACCATTAAAAGAAAGGTACAGCGTGTAAGATTTCAGACTGCAACTCAACCATCACTTTCTTAACACTCCCATTCCAAGTGTCTAGGAGAAGCTACGGTGTCCTTCAGGTGCCAAAAGAGGTCGTCGTCACAACCATACGAGTAGCCTGTTGAGGCTATTGTGGTTCCTTTAGATACATATTTGGAAATTGTATATGTCATAGCAATTGTCAGGTACTTGTTCTGCATTGTATTTGTGTACTTGTTGACGTAAAAGTAAGGAGCTAATCTGTTGCTTCTTTATGTTTTCTCTACTTTGACGGCAAACATTGCCGCTCCCTCGGCTTTCCTTGGGCTAAATGATAAGTGCGATTCTACGTTTGCTTACATTTAACTCCTGAAACTACTAACAAAGCACATTACAGTTAGCCAGGACCAGTAGACACCTTATTTTTCTGCTACACGCTCTGTAGAGCCCTTGTACAGCTTTAGGCTACTGGAACAAAGATGGCGGCACAAGATGGCGGACTCCGTGTAAGAGGACCAGCTCCATGTGTAGATATAAAAGGCTAATTTTTAAGGTAACAATTCATTTTTGAGGGGATTATGTATTACTGAAAACATGTTATATTCCATTTATGCAAATATATCACTCTAAAAGTTACACACTGAGCCCTTAACACCAAATGTGACGCTTTAATCGACGTCATCACTACTCACTCAAGCTTCCCTTTTACGTTTAGCATTGTAGCTGGCAGCGCTGCCAGTGCATCTGTCGGGTTAAAGCTCCTCATGCACGCACATGCCGACTGCAGAAGCAAAAAAAACCCGGACCTAACGAGGGATAGTATTAGCTAGCTGTAACTGTGCCTGTCGGCTTGTAAACACATCTGCTGTGGTGGAGATAATGCCTTAGCGGGCTATTAATAGAACTTCTTTGCCGGCTAACATGCTAGCAGCAGCAGCAGCAGCACTGAGAGCAGAGGGACCAAAATTAGCTGAGGACATTCAGCTAGGCCAAGGCCACGGTCACAGTCAGCTAGCATGCAAGACTGAAATAACCAACGCAGTGCAGCTTCAGACTGTCACAAAGCTCGGTAAATGCAGCGTGAAGACAATGAAATGATCAGAATAGGTAGGAAAGAGTTGTTTTGCTGTAGATGGGTGGCTTTATGAGATATGAGAGGTTGTTAGATTCTTACTTCTTGGCATGCCAGTGCACTGAGTGCACCTCCAAGTCTAAAGGATAAAGGAAAAATGCAGTAGACTTGAGTGGAGCCTCAGAAGTGAATTCTTTTGTTGCTACAGTCGGCTCTCTCCAACATGTTGTCTCAACAAATTCAGATTGAGTATTTCTAAATTCATGGTACTCATATAAAATAGGTTTAGCAGAGTTTTTTGGGATGTACCCAAATTGGAAACTTCTTTTTACTTAAATAACTTTAAACTCTAAAAAAAAGTTCTTGTCTTTGCGACTGACAGGCTCAGATAGTTATTATAAATGTCCGTCAACATTACCATGTACCTTTCACTTGATCCTGTCTGTGAAATCTCCTCTGTGGGCATACAATCAAAGCACCACAGCACTCCAGAGCTTTGCAGCAGCAGCTGCCTGTTGCTCATCTCTCACTCTCCTTGTTAACTCCTCGGTTTGACGGAGCTCTTCATCTGTACAGTGCAGGCTCAAGTGAATACAGACGGCCATCCACGCTGTCGGAATTGGTTCGACGTTCAGCAGTGGTTTTGAAAACGTCTTAAATAACACTGATCTCCAACACAATAAACTCTTCCTGACTGGCAATTCTTCACTCACATTTCCGCGGTTTACTTCCTGCAGCAAGTCCTCACCTCTACGGAGATTTCAGAACAAGACTCAGATCAAGTAAAAATGTACAGTAAGTCTTAAAATTCTAGCAATCTCAGCCAGTCAGCAGCAAAAAAAGAAGGTATGTAATTGTCCGCAAGGATTGTGTTACATCACTCTCATTCAATTCAAAAGCTGTCATCCCTGTTAGTCATTTGGAACATGGGGAAATACAATACTTAAGTTACACCTTAATGAATACAACTGACCCAAAACGTGCACTTAAATGATTAGTCTATGTCCATGTGCAGGCATGTGTTAAAAACAATAAAATAAATCTATAAATCTATCTAATCTATTTATATAATCTATAAATCTACACTATATTTGGAAAAATATAAAAAAATTAGCCTCAGTGAGGACACATTTGTGTGGTTTGGGTCTGTGCTGATTGGTCCCACTGCAGTACCATCTTAAAATGTATGTGACCAAGTGTCAAATGGAAGTCAGAGAGTAATTTCCATGTGTAAACATGCCAATCTAGATGGACTGGTTTCTTTTGCTCTGATCGGAGTCATTTAATATCGAACATCTGCCAATACAGAGTGCTGATCCGTCTATTCTCCTAGGTAATACAGGTGTACAGTGCATAGCTCAATATTAAAGTTATTAAAAATAAATCCAATGTATATGCTTGATAATAAAATAGCTCTGCAAAGAAAAACAAAGCTGCATCCAAGCTGCTGGATGTTCCTCAGTGTTTTTTTGTTTGGTTATTTTTTTTTTTACAAAAATCCCTCTCTGTAATCTTTTTGGGCTTGTCGGCGTCTCGAGGGAATTTCTCGCTCTTCTTTTCCCGTGGGCGAGCTCGGCACGGTGGACTGCGCCGCTTTGTGTGGAAGCTTCACGAGTAAAAAAACAGTCTGATGACAGATGATGTGAAAGAAAAGATTCAACGCAGCCGATACCAGATCAGGTAGTAATCTTTTTTTCCTGACTGCAGCTCGGTCGGCAGAATTACTGGACAGATAAACAAACTTTACTTTGAGAGAGATCAACACTGGAACTCAAACCCAGCATGAGCAGATTGAGTGTTTTGATTCAACTCCGAGGGTGTTATCTGTTATAATATAACTACTGATTTGAGAAGAGTCACTGCCTCTTTGAAAATGCCAGCTCAGCTGCGATTCATGTGATTAAAAAAAAAACTCCTGGACACCCCAAAAAGCACCAACAGTAGAACAGCTTACACAAGAAGCTTACAAGAACTTACACTCCATGAAGGACTTGCTGAATTGTTTTCATGGTGGCTTAAATGTTACTTGTGATACAGCTCTTGCCTGGCTAGCACCAGCTACAATAGCTAGTTGCCAGCACATAAGGCTTCAACAAGTAGCAGCAAGCCCGGCTAAAGAGAGCCAGTGGGGGGATAAACACGGTGTCACATGAGTTTTAGTCAGGGGTGAGAAGTGACACTGCCTTGATAAAGTATGAACAAGCAAGGCCCGGCACCTTTTTGTTGTTAGCAGGTGGCTTGAACAGTGTGTATTCACAGTTTACAGCAGAGAACCAGCGGCTCATTGAGGATGATACTTCCCCAGGAGAGCATCTATACCAAATTTATACATCCAACCGAATGAATGTACAACAAAAAGGTGTGTGAGAGAGAGAACGAAGCGAACCATGACCTCAGAGAGGCTGAGGAGACAGAAAGGGTGAGCCAGCAAAACAAGTAGAGAGAGAGAGAGAGAGAGAGCGAGCAATGAGCACATACTGCTGTGTGAAGCAGGTGGAGGAGGGAGGGAAGGGTGGAGGAGGAGGATGATGACAGAAGGAAGAGCCGACACAAACAATGATTGGGCACGCGGTCGGCGCTCAGAAGGAGCGACGTAGTGGCAAAGGAGGGAGGGGGTGGAAAACAGAGTCCTGTATGTACGTGTTATGACAGCAGACGGAGACATCATGTCGCACAGCGCTTTTTGGAGGTGGATTTACTACGAGGAGAGCAGAACACACACACACGGTGAAAATACTGTCATCAAACACAACTGGAGAGGGAGAGGAAGGAGTGTAAAAACGCTCACCTTCGTCCATAAGATTTCCAAATAAGGCTTTCGTCTTCTCTTGAAATGTGGGGACCTCTGAAAGAGAAGACAAAAAACACACAGAAGGTAAACAAACTTTCAGATTCCGAGGAGACGATGGCTGGGAATCAAACCAACTTATCAGGACACGATGAAGCAACACAGTTAAATGTATGCGGCACATCAGTCAGTTCACGAATGAAGCACATTTAATGTTTATGGTAGCCATCTCTGCTGTGTCAACAGCCTATAAGAGACCAGAAGAGCTCATTCAAGGCATTTAAGCCACTTACTGTGCTGCTAATGCAACTTAGTCTCGACTAGACTTCTGAAAAAAATCATCGATCGCTGCCGTGTTGGCTCCACGCTGTTTTCCCAGCACTGTTGATTCATATTTTATAAAGCAGATGAAGCTCCACCCGAGAGTTTAAGTCTGCAGCTCGGGATCAGAATACGCTGATGCAAAAAAAAATAATAAAAAATCATTTTCTAGAAGTGACTGCCAGCTGGCTGAACTCTGATCACCAAACACAGTTTGATAAGCTTAGCGCTCACTTCGTATGAAGTCATCATCATGGACATTGTTCATTCAGCTCTAGATAGCGCTCACACATGCACGTGCGTTCACTTTACAGCTGCAAACACTCAGTCTGTTGTACACTGTATATCTATTATCATACTGCAGCTTTAAACAGGTGTTTATTTACATTTTTATGGGTATATAATGCAGAAAAATGTCACGTCTGGCTCCACTTACAAGTTATAATGCTTCAGCACAACTTCAGAATCTAGTCTGAGTAATAAGGGCACACGTCGTCCACGGTACGTGATCATTGTTACAAGTTTTGGACATGAAAGCTAATTAATCCAACACACATCGACGTGTGTACACCGTCAACAGACGGAGCCCACGGGTTTCCTCTTTCCACTTGCGACACTGTTTTAAAGCACAACACTGCAGACAACCCCAGCCGTGTGTTTTCTAAACAGCGTGTACCTGCACAGCTCGGGCCGACAGAAAAGTTAATATTGTGTTTGTTTAAGAAGCTGTGGCTCGGTTATTAAGATTCGAGCTTTAGATTAAACAACCGCCGAGCTGATGTGCACACAAACAGTCACGGGTCACGTGATCGAGGCGGTGATGTCAGCGAGGTGGCGCCCATGTAAACATTACACTCCTGTTTAGTATGCTCAGAGTCAGCAGCTTCATACAAAGACATTAAACGACAACTTTAGCAGGTTTTCTCTCTGCATGGCGGACAAACTGCTCGTCAACACACACCAAGAGACGCCGCACCGGGAGGTCGCTTCCCTCGAGTTCTGCTATTGTTTCATCTGTTGTCAACACTGTGTGGTTCAAGCACAAGTAGGGTGTGTGTTTCATGGAGAAACATCTTTGCTCGAGCCGCATCTATAATGAAACTAATATAAAACAGAATGGCCAACTGTGCACCATGTGAGCGTGAAGTCAAATAAATCCAGTTTGAGACTGAATATTCGAGAAAGGAGGACTCAACAGCCATTCATTTGAATACTTTTATATAGTATATAGGAAAATATAGAAATATTCACAGATGTAATAAAGGAGTTTTACTCGTGTGAGGGAAATTTAAGGCTGTGTTTCATATTAGATTTCCTCTGACAGCATCAGAAAGCAACACCTCGGCTTCGTACTGCTGTATTTCAAAATAATCTTGAATCTACTTCTAAGCACTGAATTGTGGGTAAACATTAGGTTAACAGGTATCGTATCGTCTCCTCGTCTGTCACATCATTCCTGTTTCCTGTGCAGTCTGTGTCAAACAGAGAACACAACTTCAGCTTAAGACGAGATCTGCCTCAGACTCTGACTGACTTTTCCAAAACACTGGAAGTCTGTCTTACATGAATAACTCTCTATTGACACAGAGTTTGCCTGGTGTTATAACTTCTCCTGTTTATATGAATGTATTTAAAAGTACATGAAGTTAAGAGACTTCTGCAGTCAAGTGGATATCTTCTCTCAGAGAAACACACAGCAACTTGCTTCCGTGTTTGATGGATGTCCTGATGAACTTTTTTCTGCTAAATGTGGATTTTTTTTCCCCACCATCACTCGCACAGTCAAAGTGCATTAGGGATCTTCTTTATGGCCTCTATGAACGGGAAGAACGATTACAGCGAGCGCCACATAAACATCACATAATTGGAGAATTAGATTACAGAGCGCATGTGAACGTAGCTACCGTTGGGCTAATGGATCAGCGCGCATTAAAGCGTCCGTCCATCCGGGAGGGAAAGTGAGATCAATTCGGGCGCATCCGCATTTCTGCTGATTAAAATGCTTACATATATCCCATTTTCAGCACATCTACAGTGTGTGTTGGATTTATTTCAACGTGCAAAGTCCATCACAGACCCCCGTGGAGCAGAGTTTGATTTACCTAAACAAAACACTTCCTTGAAGGAATGTAGGCATTTAAGTCCCCCGAGTTATTCTGCAGCAAGCGCCAACTTGCCTGAGACAAAACATAAACATTTATATCCACATGCTCCAAAAACCGCCACATACAGATGCCTTCAGCGGACGAGGAGAGCGCCGAATACGACTGACGACTGTGCGCAAGCCAAGAAATGTGAGAGTCAAACAGGAAAGAAGGAAGTGCATCAAACAATTGGGGACGTTAGGGGATAAGAGGACATGGAAGAAGACACAAGACAGAGACGGGAGAAGCACGAGTGTAGGGGGAGGCAGAAACAAACATGCCATTCTTTGTTCTCAACTCATGGCCCACTCTTTTCTCAGTCACACACGCACACAGTGTACAGTGTTCACAATGCACACAGGCACGCTTGCTTAGAAAGCGTCTTCTGTATTCACCCACACACACGAGCTATTCAACATACAGTACTTTTGCTAGCTGAGCTCCCTGCACACACACACACACACAGTATTAATTTATCAACCTGACACGGGCAGCAGAGCTGCAGCCGGCCCGAGCACAGGAATTTACAACGTTTTACAAACACTCCAGCTGCAGCTTCGAGAGCTCTTGCGTGTAACGCGTGAAGCCGATGAGGAGAAAAGTTGCTTTTTAAAAAAAAAAAAAAAAAAAAGTTCATTCACCTTTAGTCCTGTGCACGTTCCTCGCGGCTACACATGAGAAGAGTCTGAACAAGGAGTTCCAGGGCGGAGCTTGCAACGGTAGGCAAGCCGGCTTCGATTTCACTTGGACCAGAGACATAGGGGTAGAGCGTTCACGCAGCCCCTCCGCTCCATGTTCCTCTGGCGTTTTCCATGGAAACCACACACTGTTGCCGCTGCACTAAACACACCGCAAAACACAGGAACACACTTTTTCCCTCCTGGTCCCCCATTTAGCCGGCATGAGCTCATGAGGGGTCCAGGGACGGACTTAAAGGAACAGGTTACTGTGTGCTTACGCTGCAGCACAAGCAGCCAAACTCAGACTTAGTCAACAGTCTGTCAGCGTGTGGTCAATCTGCCACTCCCTGGCTGCTCCCAGTCAGCCACTGGGGACTAAAAGCAACACGAGACAGCTTAGCAAAGTCACTGTAGATCACCTCCAACGAGGGCTAATTATCCTTTTGCAAGTTCCACCTTTGTTTTTCCCGGTGCCAGAGCTTCAGGGACGGTTTTTGGGCACTGTGCCACTGCATAGGTACGGTCCAACCTCCTTTGAATTGCAGGTCTGTAGCACAAAAAGCGCAATTCCCACGGCGAAAACAGACGACTGGTTTCTAAGAAAAACAAATCTTGTGTGCTTGCTGGAGGGATAATCCTTCGCCGATTGGAAAACAAAGCCCGGCTCTCTCTCTCTCTCTCTCTTGGTTTCCCGGTGGAAGTGGAGGTCGGCTGTAGCTAACGAGAGAGAGAGGGAGGGGAAAAAAAAGGGAAAGTCCCAAACAAAGTCTCTCTCTCTCTTTCTGTGACTGCTCCCTCTAAGCCATGTTCTTTCTGTCCCTTGGCGTGTGCGGTAGGTGGTCACTGCTGCTGCTGGGTGTGTTTGTGCACAAGAAGGAGAGAAGCTAAAGCCGGCATCCAATGTCAGTCCGAACAGAGCATGCTCACTCACACCCTTCCCCTTTTCTCTCTTGGCAGCTCCCTAACCAAAACACCTAACCCCTTCTTGTCCACACACACACCATTAGTCTTTTCACACACACTCTGACTTGATTGTTGCTAATTTTATTTGCCCCCTGCTACACTTCATCTATCACGTCACTATCTCTCTCTCCCCCAACATTTTCCTGCGTGCTCGCTCTGCCTCGAGGCTCCAGCCTGCATATTTTGCCTTCTTTTTCCTCGATGGACATTCTCTCCCTCCCTCCCTCCCTCCCTTCCTCCCTGCGTCCCTCTTTCTCCCACTTGTGTTTCTTTCTCTCTCTCTCTCTGCCCCCTCCCTCCACCCAGCTCTGTGGTTGTGCAAGTCTCAAATTTCAGCCTTGTCTGGCTGCAGGCTGTACCAGCAGCTGCCCTCATTGACACCATACCTCACTTTCTCGCTGCTGCCGCCTCCTCCTCCTCTTCTTCTTCTTTTTCATTCTTGCGACTTCCCCTCACACCGCAATAGGTGTACACATCACACTCGGTAACATCACACCGCTAAATTTGAGAAATTTGTTAACCTAAACCTCTTGGGGGAGTTTGGTTAAAGTCACCACTGAGTTCAGAGTTCTTGCCAAATTACAGATTTGTCCAAAGAGCCGCAGATTTGCAGATGAAAACAACGTGACGCAGTTCTTAAAAATCAGAGGACTGCAACCCTCAAATGTTAACGTGTTGCTGTCTACAATCAAGTCTAGCTATGTAAAGACAGACTCACTACTGCATACACCCTGGCTCCCTCTCCCTTTTACACACACACACACACACACACACACACACACACACACACACAAAACTGAGCCAGCCAGGAAAAGAAGCCCAAGTGAAACCAAAATATGACTGCAAGCCAGAATGTGTCTGTCAGCAGGAGGGAAAGTGATAGCTTAGCTTAGTGCAACACAGGGAAAAAAGAGAGAAAGACGTTGGCCCAGTTCACATGAAGCACTTAAAAATAAAAAATAAAACATTTTGGGTCGATCAACAGTGAAATAAAAACAAAAGAATGACTTTAAATAGGCTGACACCGCCGCTCTGCTCTCAGACTAACTTTGTGTTACTCTGCGGACAACCTGCACAAACTTTTGTCATCACAGCTGCTCACTTTGCCGACCACAGCAGCGGTTTCTTAGAAGATCCACACGTACGGAAAGACCCTCCTGTGTAGCATCAAGTTGGGCTTGAAAGGTGTTCTCATTCATCCTCACAGAGCTGCAAAAAACAGCAATGAGTCGACGTCTGTCCCGCTGACGAGAACTAAATCTCTGATTTGCTCTAACCCTCTTGTTTGTTTGTTTCCCTGCACAGCTCCATGCTTCTCTTTATCATTTCCCTCCGTCTCCTCTCTTTACTCAGGTTCATCTAGATGCCTGGATCAGGATCATCGTCCTCCAGGAGGCTTAAGCTTCTCTTTTTCCTCTCCTCACTTTGCATCTGTGTACACTGCTGGGCAGTAACGCATTAGCAGTAATGCTAGTGCTATCAGTAACAAGAGGCGTAACAAATTCCTAACAAGATTTCAGCCCCTCTAAAGTAACCTTACTTTTGTTGTCACCTCTTACAAGTGACAAGCTAGCTGGAAATATATACATATAATACATTGTTGTTAAGTGTAAACTGTGTGCAGGTAGTGGTGAGACTACTGAGATTCTTTCTGCTGCAAAGACCGTGACCTCAAACTTCCTGAAACACCTGCTATGACAGTAGCACACCCACCGACACAAAGCTTGCAGAAATAACAGCCCACCAAAGACGTAGGCTGCGGCTGCGGGGGATGGCTCTAGACCTACAATGACTAAACGTGGGGGACCAAACTGTCTTCTTCAAAGTCTGTAGTTGCTCAATGTCCTCCTGGATTCACACTCTTGGGCGTTTTTGCTGATCTATTCCATGTCCTGTCCTCTTCCAGGTCTTCACGGCGGCGAGGAGGTCGTATGGCTCAGGTCCTACCGATGTTCAGTCACAAGACTGTGCATCCAGACATCAAAATATGTATATAATGTGACTTTGTTGGGTTGTTTTGCACACTTTGGCCATTTCAAATTCTGATTTAGGGCCATACAAATCAAATTTGACTCAACTAAGCAACCCATTCGTAAAAAAAAAAAACCCACATTTAAGACACTAAGTGGAAAATTGTTGGTAGTTTCGCATGAAAAATGACTTTCGATTCATCAATCAATGGACTAATCATTTCGGCCCTGTATCACCATCTGGAACAGACACTCACGATGTCTGAACCAGCAGCGTGAAAGCACCTTCAGATCTGTTTCAGCTTTAAAAAAAAAAAAGAGAGAAGACGTGAGGCGCACTGCTGTACCCCTCTGCTGTGTTCCCTTCACCACCGTTACACTACATCTGTTCACATTATCACCAGACAATATGAACATAATGCAGTGAGAAATTGAGCGGCACAAAAATATGGGCACAAAGAAAACCCACTGTGACACACACACTAACACACAATGTGAGCTATAAAACAGCACTAGTGACACTAGCCAATGCCAAAAGTGTGTTATTAAAGGGGCAGGGCTGCAGATACAACAATGAGCCATCTGGAACAGGCAGCAGTTCGCCACCAGAGACCCAAACACTTCATCACCTACAGCCAGGGGTTTACAAAGGGGAAGAGAGAGCAGAGGGAGGGAGGCAGGGGGGAGAGAGGCAGATTATTTAGATCTCACGCACGCTTTAGCGATGCAAATGTCTGAAATTTATCATGTCGGTGACGCATCGTTGAACTGAAGTTAAAAAGGAGTGAGAGAAACAAAAAGACTGGCGAGTTGGAGACGTGAAAAGCGCGCCGTGGTGGGTAGGTTGTAAAACACGCCAGAACAGAATGGAGCACAAGCCCAAGTCCGTATGAAACGACTCCTGCTGTCAATCCCAGTCACGGCCCGGCTCGTAGGAACCTGATGCGAGTCGCCGAAGCGAGGCCAAAATAAAAGCCAGAAATATCACTCAATTGCAATGTGCAATTTAACAATGTTTTCAAAGATCTAATAATCATGCTCCGTGAGATTTCACTAGACTGTAAATATAGAAGAATGCATGAAAAGGTGTTTTACTGTTTTATGCATATAAAGTCATGGTCATCCCTAATGCACATTTTATCCCCCAAAAAATAGAAATACTTTGGTATTTTCATGTTTATTTCTTTTGTTTGCATTGGGACAACACAAAAAAAGATATTGTGTGTATTATGTGTTCTTTTCTTTGAAGGCAGCAGACCAAAAAAGTCAGATTGGAGTTTGCCAAAAACTTACCTGAGGAAACCAAAAATCCTTCTGGGAGAAGGTCCTGTGACAGGTGAGACTAAAATAGAGCGTTTTGGTTAAAGCACATCATTGTTCTGTTTTCAGAAAATGAAATGAGGCCTTCAAAGAAAAGAACACGGTCCCTACAGTCAAACATGGTGGATGTTAACTGATGTTTTGGGTTTAATCTAAAAGGCTACCAAAGAATTCTGGGGCCCAGTGTCAGAAAGCTGGGTCTCTGTCCTGCTGTAAAACCCATGACCTCTGACAATGACCCAAAGAATACTTCAAAAAGCACCAAAAAATGTTTTTTGGAGGGTGTCCAGCAATGAGTCCAGATCTAAATCCCATAGAGCGCCCGTGGAGAGATCTCAAAACAGCATTTGGGAGAAGGAACCCATCAAATCTGAAAGATCTGGAGCAGTAGGCAAAAGAAGAGTGGTCCAAAACTCCACTACAGAGGTGTAAGAAACTCACTGATGGTTACAGGAAGCGACTGATTTGTTATTTTTTCCAAAGGGTGTGCTACCAAATATTTAGGTGAGGGTGCCAATAATTACACACTTATAATATCTTAGATTTGGCTGTTTTTGTGTCATTCCAATGCAAACAAAAGAAATAAACATGAAAATACCAAAGTATTTGTAATTACAACATCTTTGTGTGTATTTTTGGTCATGACTGTATATAGGCATCACTGCAAGGAGAAGGTAAATCAACAAAGTAAATCAACGTTGCTGTTCCTGAAGAGAAAAGAGGTTAGACGGCTGCGTAATGCAGCGAGCGAGCCAATGGAAGTTCTGAATGTACTAGTTGGGAGCCAATTCACTTTTAATGAGGAGGTACTCCCATCTGGCTCAGAGCTAGATAAGGTAACAGAGGAAGCACTCTTAAAACAAACTGAGCGCCGGGCTCCACGTTTTTTTTCTGGATTCGGGTTCAGGTGCACTTCTCGCTCAGATGGTTTCGGTTCTTGCGGATAGTTCGTAAAGTACCCGATGGGAACGGGTCCGTTTAAAGGATCAGCTATAGATCAGTCCTTCTTTAAGAGGAGCAGATGCAGACCGGAGGCTTGGTGAACTAGATAAATGACAATTCCCTCACTGGCTGTACTCATGTTGCACACACACACACTCCTGGCACACGGAGCTGTGTTTTATGACATTTTTAGCTTAGAAAGTAAAGCTGGAATATTACAGGAACTCCTTGTAGAAGCCAGTCCTGGCCTCAAATTTAATCAGTGAAACAAAAACAACAACAACGTTTCCTTTACGGGGTAATGTTGTAACTTTCTTCTTACTTTGGCAATCACCCCTTTTCCACAGCAGGAAAAAAACAACTGAGTAACAGTGCAGCTTAGCAGCTTGTTACCATGGAGAAGCCACACAAAGCTGGGATATCAGGGCAGAGACTAAATAAAACCACACACACAAAACCTCACATCTTATGTTTTAACATGCAGACATAGATGTGCATCATGCGTACACACACACACACACACAAAGAGAGCGGTAAAGCAAGCAGGGACTCCCTTTGGCATTAGTAACAGATCTAGAATTACCTCAGTGTTACAGAGCC
This sequence comes from Sciaenops ocellatus, assembly GCA_033000465.1. NCBI lineage: Eukaryota > Metazoa > Chordata > Actinopteri > Sciaenidae > Sciaenops > Sciaenops ocellatus. Next base: position 5,645,280 of record CP136871.1, on the reverse strand, counting down.
AATGAGTCTCACACACACACACACACACACACACAGACACAGACACACACACACACACACAGACACACACACGCACGCACACACGCACACACGTCGTGCATCAGGCCGGCAGGAACAGCTGTCATTCTTGTGATGAAGAGCTGAGCTCTATTCACTGGACATGTGCTGCTGATGTTGTGCCAGGACCATAAAAAAAAGCAAAAGTCATCAACACGCAAACACACACTCACACACTCACACACACATCAGCTAACCCACCTCTTGATAGATTAAATATTGCCTGAGAGCACCAACAGCGTTCGTGTAGTGGGAGGAGTTATTTCGGGCATCCCTGCTTCTGGAAGTAAAAGTCCCGTTCATTTTCCCACAGATGTATCGTTAACGTGACTCACGGTTGGAAATCTGAAGAACTGGTTTGTATGATTACAGAGTCGAAGGTACGAGCTTGTGTACATAAAAACGTCGAGGTATGTGTTAACAGCTGCTCTGAAAGGTGCTTTCTGACAAGAAACATGCAATCGCGCAGCTTAAAATGATGTGAAGTTCGCCACTAAGGACAAGCTGGAGATAACTGTGTCAAGGAAACATAATGTACACCTTAAAAAAAGGTCCAGTGTGTGCCATTTAAGAAGGCTCCATTCACAGAACATGACAGAAATGGAATATATCATGCATAACTATGTTTTCATGAGTGTATAATCGCCTGAAAATTGTTATGTTTTTGTTTGCTTAGAATGAGCCATGTGAGCCCAGAATGGACAAACTAGACTGCCTCTAGGTAGAGTAGTAGCAGTGCAGAGAGGGCTGGTGATGTGAGAGGGTTGCAATCAGTAACTACACTTCTAGTTGCCACTAAAATGCTCATCCACTTCAGAGTGAATTCTGTAATTATTGTGCCATATTTTGTTCTGAATGCTGAATTGAATTCGGTATTGCCGCCAAAATCCATTCCGCGGGCCGCTGGAGAGCTGCACGCGGCCGTTCTAGTCAAGGTTTCAAACCACCGGTTCTGCCGCTGTCCGGTTCAGATTTTCAAAATAAAAAACTCCCTGTGCAAACTGCCAGTCGTAAAAACAGACAAACAAATTTAACTACGTAGCATATTTACACATTTTGAAGCACCTGAACCAAAAAAAACGACCAAATCTGAGCACGTAAACAAAGTCTGCTGACTCCAGCGGGGTTTAAGGTCGCGTGGACGACAGACCGAAACAGCTTTGCAGCTGTGACGTGACAGAGACGTGCCCGGTGTGGCTCTTCTTATTAATAATATTTAGACTACAATGTCCATGGGCAGATCACGCTGAAATGAAAAGTTGCAATAATTTCAACTGGGGGGTCATAACATGAAACTATAGAGTTGTTATATGACCCAAGAGAGTCTTGTGTTTCTGTGTTAAGTGATATCACGGATAAACTGAATGAGGACGAACGCTTAAGGGTCGTTATGTTGACACTTGTCAAACTTCTGTGACATCTTGTGACAACCTTTATTGTAAGAAGGCTTAAGACCTGTCCAGGAATGTCACATTAGACGCGACAAACTCTCGTGTTATGCCACGTGACACCAGACACATGCAAGCAAGACAGCAGCAGAAGACAGACAGCTCAAGCACGCAACATTTATTTCAAATTTGAGACGAATGAACCAAGCGTTTTGTATAATGATGACGATGTCATGTTGAGGTCGATTACACAAATTCGCAGCAAATTTCCAGGACTGTGTGTGTGTGTGCATCCCATGTCTGCTGTGTTTTCCAGGAAAGAGAGTAATCAGACAGAATACAGTCTGACAAAAGCTAAGCCACACAGCATACCGTTGACCTCTACACAAACAAAAATGGCGGCTCAACATGACTCCATGGAAGAGGACGCACTGTCCTGCTAATAAATACTCCTAAATCTTACACACTGGACCTTTAAAAGTAAAAAAAATGATTAAAATTTAACTGCTTTGAGCAAATTAGTGGGGGGAAGAATCTCCATCGAGCCAGTCCAGCCTATGTTCAAAAAGTTTAAGGGAAGAAATGAGCTGTTCAAACCTTTGGCCTGTCTCGGTGCTCAGAAACAGAAAGCTTTTTTACTGTCACTACAAAACAGACACTTGTTTTGCCTGTGTCACAGTCTTATGAAGAAGTAGTCACCCCGTAAAAAACCTCCTACACCAGGTTAGCACTCATTACTAGAGCCATTCGTCACGTGACCAGCTTGAGTTTCCTCTCTACGGCGGACATATATATTACGGCACAAAAGGTAAACAAGTAAACATGTGCTGCTGTTACCTGTCACTACACACACGCACACGTGGTTACATAATCCTCACAGCACATGTTAGGTGGTAGAGGGAAACTTTTTTCGAAAACATTTACAAAAACAACAACGTCCCACTGGTGGACCTACGTCAGCTGCAAGTAGCACGTTGCTACTCCGTGTTGAGGGAAATTCAAAATGTAGAGGAATGTGAGAACGGGTGGAAATTCGGCACGCTGCTGAAGTGTGTAAACAAATACTGTAATGAATATATGATTAAAAAAAGAGCAACCGTAGTACAATACCTCAAATTCTACAAGCAGAGGAGATCTAACAAACACGTCCCGTATATTGATGTACAATCGATCTTTGCGAACAGTTACAACCTAACTGCAAACAAGTTGCTGAGATTGTGCAGCTGAATTATTTTTTTTTTCATCCAACCAAACAGAATATGAAAAATCTTCCTTTTCTTGTGTCTAACCACATGTGGGGATTTCACGAGGATGAGCCCTTTCCTATCCGCGACATAAATCCTTGTCATCTTGGCATCTGTCGGCGTCCGTCCGCATATGAAAACCATCCCGGCGGCTACATTACCTAAACGACTAAGCCTCTCTAAAAGCTACGGAAAACCCTCGGGTCAGAGCGAGTTCATCTTGGCTGCTGTGTCACAGACAACAAACGCTGCACTGAGCGCAAAACAAGAAGTCGGTTTGTGTGAGTTATTTTTGTTTTAGCTAATCAGACCTGATCTCAGCGTCGTGCAGGCATGTGCAGGCTGACCTGATTGACAACCCCTGATTCGCCTCTTAAAAGTTTTGTTGCACCCGTTGGGGCCTGAACTCGAGCAGAGGTCCGACCAGTAATGATACACATGTGAGTGTCCAAAAGCTTTAAAAGAAAAAAAATAAAGGTTCCACGAGGATTTTGTGGTCAGGTTTTAGGGAACGTTTCCATTCGGGTCTGGAGGCCAGCCTTTTGTCTGGATGTACTCCCACTGTCACATCTTGTACTTGCTTGTAAATGTGTGATGTCTGGATCCTGAATTCTCTGATTAGCTGAAATTAAACAAATATGTCAACATTTATCAACAACAAACGGGACGTCATCTCTCCTAATCAATGCCATGCAGCTCTCATACCTGCCATACATTTATAATTAGGTGGTGCAAATCATCCAAAAGGTCAGGAGCGCCTGCTGCTGAGCAGACTGATGGCCGCTGTGTCATCTCACTGTAGTTAATCAAAGAGCCAAAAACCTCCTTTAGCTTCAGGCATAGCTGCTCCAGACGATCACTTCAGAGGCAGCAAAAGAAGAAACATAAGAGCACTTATCAAGAGATAGCAGACCTTGAAATGAACAACAAAGACTCCAATAATTGTGCTGCAATATCTTGCAATATGCACAATATTTTCAAACAGATATGCAGCTTTTAACTTGTTGCTTTTGATACGCAAAGAGCGCATGTAGCATTTTTCTGTTTGTCTTTAAGATGAAGAGTCACTTTTGTAAATCAAACAGCAAAATGACGTGCGAGACTTCAAGTGACAGACTAAATGAATGTCCTTCAAAGCACTTCAAAACATTAAAAAGCCTCAATATGTCCGCCCCATTTCAACAAACTATCTAAAATCCAATAAACAATATTCAAATGAAGGTTAATAATCATTAAAATTAGAGTTTGTGTGCAATTAGTAGGAGCAATGAAGCTGGGAATAAAGGGGACGACGTTGAGGTTCTTCCCGGAGGAAGCCTCGATAACGGTGTACCTCCTTTAATAGATAGATACTTTATTGATGTCGAGGGAAATTCAAGCATCCAGTAGCAGCATGAGACACAGTAAGCCTACATGAAAATAACCCGTACTACAGTAAAGAAGATCTTTAAAATAAGAAAACTTTTACAGAAATAAGAAACATAACTGCAAATTCAGATAAAAACCATATTAACTGAGGCTGTGGACACTGAAAGACAGTCACAGCGTTTAGCAGAGGAGTGCAAATGGAGTCAAAAGTGACGATATCAGAATGTGAAGTTATCAGCGCAGCAGAGAATCAGATCAGATTGTCAATAGTTTGTCGTCCTCCCTGTCCTGACTCAGAGCTGCTGTACGGTCTTATTGGTCAGGGGGATGAAACTGTTCCTGAGTCCGTCTGTGGATAAGACAATATGGAGGCAGCGCAGCTTCTTTATGTGAGCACAGCTTCGATGCATTTATGCAACATGCCGCAAACAAACCAGCATCCGTGTGTGCATTATCCCGCTGATGAGACGCAGTCAGTCATCAGAGAGCTAAAAATCAGTCAGCAAATACCTGACACATCCGTACGCGCCACTACCACAAATGTGATGTCAGACCGTGTGTGTGGCTTTTACTTGCTGAGTGTTCGAGGTTGGTCAGACCACGTCTCTCTCTCTCTCTCTCTCTCATTTACTATTTTCCCCCCCTCACACACAGTCATTCAAAACATTAACAAACAGGCTCGGCGGCACGTCGTTTGACCACTTTAAACACAATAAAAGAGCGGCATTCTCGCCTACGTGCCTCCCACTTATGGAAACATTTAGCTTTGAGACAGATGAAGTATTTTTATTCTACATTTCTGACAGCAGAGTAAATCATCTGTTGGTTTTCAGCTCGCAAACTTAACATACTGTACAGCTCCATGTCCATTTGTCCATTAGAAAGTTATTATGATGTTGTGCATATTTCAGCTCTGGACAGCTGTCATTAATTCCCAGTATAGATCCATCCCACCTCAACCTAACCAGAGTAACAACACACAGTAGTGCACATTAATGAGGCTTCCTTATAAACTTTATCATGAGGTCACACTGTAATAAGTGTTTAGCATCTGACAGCACATGGACAGGTGTGCTGCACTCATCGGTGACCGTGTAATAAAGCCCCCCCCACCACCACCACCATCACCACCTAACCAGAGTAACAACACACAGTAGAGCACATTAATGAGGCTTCCTTATAAACTTTATCATGAGGTCATACTGTAATAAGAGTTTAGGCCTCTGACAGCACATCGACAGGTGTGCTGCACTCATCGGTGACCGTGTAATAAAGCCCCCCCCCCCCGCCAATAACAAGTATAAAGCTGACATTCAGTCGTCCTCCTCCTCTCTCCTCTTTGAGACAGGTCACGGTGGCTCTCCTGTCAGCAGCCACTGTCGTTACTTTGAGTAAACATTACTCATCACTTCCTCGAAAACCAGGTTATGCCAGCTACACACAAAAAAACACAATACCGTGATGGGTTTCTGTTGACCTGAACTAACCTGCTGCTTTCAAAGCCCTAAAAAAATGGCCTCGTCTAGGCAAGACGACGGTAGTAGCTTAGCTTAGCACTAACTGTTACAGACATACAAGGCCTCGTCTTGCCGTAAAGCAGCCGTAGCTTAGCTAGCCTAGCCTAGCCTGGCTAGCCGAAGCGGTGACTTGTTAGCTTAGCTACCGTGCTAAAACAAGCTACAAAAAAAACAGCCGTTTAACGTGCACGGTCCGGTGGATGTGAGCTAGCCTGTAATGCTAACCGAGGGTACGAACGCCAAGACAACAAACAAGCTGTCGACACGGCTTTTTTCTCCCAGCCTACATTAGCACCGCGCTAATGAAGGAAGCTAACGTCTGCTACAGCTACAGCACTGTTGTTTTTCACAACACACACACTCACACACTCACACACACACCAACACCACAGCACACACTCGGAAAAATCCGAGGTTTCACTCGCCGGGGCACACCCGCTTACCTCGGGACGAAATATCCTTCAGCTCGCTGCAGGTTTTAACGGGTGAATGTACGCAGAGGTGGTAATAACGGGTAGAGAGGGGGTCCCTCTTTATCGTCTTTCATTCGTTAGCTCGGTGTGTACACACACACATTCGCACTGCTGCTGCTTGCTTGCTGCTGCTCCTGTAGCAGAGACGAGACGCCAGGCGTTAAGTACCAGCCAGGCAGCAGCCGCTCCGGGAGCGCGCACAGTTGTTGGAAGTTTGACGCGGGAGCGCGCGCTGCACGAAAAAAATCTCTGAGAAATTCAAGTTCTGCCAGATGCGGTTCACCTTATTTTCACTGGCACGGTTTGTTTAAGGTTATTTAAATGTGAAGCAGTCATATTTAGTATCGGTATATCTGCTGATTATTACATATATAAATATATATATAAAAAATGCAGTTTCCATAAAAAGCCAATGTTTGGGAAAGGCCTGAATTTAGTTCAGTATATTTTATTCTGAGCTAAGTTTCCATATAGAGAAACAATACTCTGTGATATTACTGAGACTGAACCATTCCTACCATGAGCAAGCGATAGATAGATAGATAGATAGATTGCTGCAATATATATATATATATATATATATATATATATATATATATATATATATATATATATATATACACACACACACACACACACACACACACACACACACACACATATATATATATATATATATATATATATATATATATATATATAGTTTGTATTTTTTAATACTTGATTTTCTTTCTTTCTTATATTTTTACCAAGACTTATTATAGATAGATACATAGATACGTACAATAACAAAAAGACATGAGGAATATATACATGGTTTATACATGAGTATAGATAGAATTTAAAGTTTAAGAGATGGAAGAACATATTGTTCAAATACACATATACAAATACGAACGTCCATATCCAATATTAACTGTCACAGAATGATTGTCCTCTCTCTACACAGAGGAGAGTCATTATAAAGTGTTATGGCAGAAAAGGAATAGAAAATAAAGTGAATAAATAAGTAAAGAAATAGTAATAATAATAAATATAGATGTAAATTTATATTTATGTTTGGACAAAGCTCCAGTTTCTGTGGCACAAAGCAAACAATGATTTATATTTACATTTATCATTTACTGAACCAAAATTTAACTGTAAAAGTGAATGTTAGAGGTGGTTGTTGGAAACAGCCTTGACATATGAGAGAAACCCTGGATAAACAGGAGTGTTGGCGTTTTTTTTTTTTGTTTGTTTTTTTTCTTTTCAGGAAGGGTAAAATAATTGAAAACACGAACTCTAACGTTCAGTACTTTTGGGATGTGATGTGCAAATGTTTGGCAAGTTATAGTTTTAAGGTAAAAACTTGTTACAAATTCAATCTTGTTTCCAGAAGTTACAATGATGAAAGTGTATAGTCGAGGAATAAACACGTCCTCCTCCAGGAGCACATTTGACTGATACATTTTCACTCAGGTTTACTTTTATCTACGACCCCTGGGTGTGGAAGACGAGGAGTAATCAGCAGCTCCACCATCCAGCCGAACGCCCCTGAAGGCTTCAAAAGAAAAAGAAAATGCAATGGGGAGTACAAAGAGGCGACAAATCTTGAACCCGGAGTAGGTTTTCCCTCTTTGTTCTGGTAATAAAAGGAAATGACAGAGGTGTTTGTCATCATTCGCACAATGATCATGTTCATTATCTGTCTAGTTTAAGGATACAGCTGGTGATGATCTGCATTGTTCTTATTGTAAATAAACCCCATGAGAAGATCATAACCAACCAAGTAGCAGAAGCTTGATATATACAGTGGCCATGGAGCTTTATTGTTGGTCCAAAACTATTTAAAACATACAGTTAGCCACAACATTGCACGTTACATGTATATAGGCAATGTATCTCTGCTGTATAACATTTATATTAATCCTACCTGACTCTATGATCTTGGTTAAACAAAGTTTTCTCAAAGCAACAGCGACCAGCTGATTTTGGAAATAACTTTTTTACCTTACTTTGTACCCATCAATATATTTTTTAGCCACTTATCTGAGTCTAGATCACGGCGGTGGCAGCAGGCCAATCGAGGTAGCCGACATCTCTAGCCATAGACCCCTGAGCAGGTCTAAAGTAGTTGCACGTTGAGATGCTATCTGTGTATAAACATGGTAGAAAAGAGTTGCTTTTCACTAAGATGTTGTTCCAGGTCAGAAGTAGAGAAAGCGCACTGTGCCCATTAATAACCTGCTCAGCTGGAACAAGTTTCCAGTACAGATAATGTACTTTTTTAAGAGTACGAGTATGAGTTACGTTACTCTGCAGCTCAATTCTGAGGTTGTTGTTGATGCCCACATCATTTCCTGTTGTTATGAACTTCTACTTCTGACAAACACCTCAAACTCTCTTCCTTGCATGAACAAATGCTACCCGGCGTGACACATGGCATAAGACACGCTCTGTTTGTCCAGCTGGTGATGCGGTTTGCAGAGATGACCCAAGAGGTGAAAGTGGCTTGGCCGGTTGGACAGGCCCATCTGTGGCTTCACCCCCCCAGGCTGTCGCCATAGAAACAAGTTATTTGAAAGGCCCAAAAACAATCTTACACTCTATCTACACCGTAATCAATTAATCCATAAATATCTCCACTCTCCCCCGACACACACACACACACACCTGCAGCATCCCCTGAGAATCAAGTTTAGCAGTCAGCTGTGACGCTGACGTGTCACTCTGCTTTCACTTCTCCGAATCTGAGTCAGTATCTTTATCATAAGTGATCGTTATCGTAAAGTTCCCTCTTGCATCTGTGCTGTACTGTAATTCAAGGAAAGGTACAGTTATTTAAATGATGTTTGAATTCTCAAAAACAAGTTTGGTTAACTTGAGATGACCTTTACATTTCCTGAAACCTCCTGTGAGAAGTTTCATTAAAGGTCCAGCGTGTAACATTTAAGGGGATCCACTGGCAGACATGGAATATAATAACCATAATTGTGTTTGTGTTTGTTAACCTGAAAATAAGAATCATTATGTTTTTATGACTTTAGAATGAGGCTTTTATATCTGCAGTCCACCATGTTGAACCACCATGTTTCTACAAAGAACAGACAAACTTGAGACAGGACCTTCTCTGGTTTTCGTGAGTTTTCACGGCCTCTGTAGTTTACCCTACATGCTTGGAATGGGAGGGTGAGGCAAGCGGTATTCAGTTGGTTGCAATTTGCAACTTCACCACTAGATGCCACTAAAACCTACACAATGTACCTTTAACATTTAACAGAATAAATTCTGAAAAATGGACATTTGAATATTTTTTCTGCATTTGTGAAAGAATCCTGCAACATAAGATAATTTAACGTTACACTTTGGAACGTCAAATTCTTTGGTTTTCTCATCTAACTCTGTGAATTAAGCATTCACTCTGACCAAAGCAGAGCTGGTGATTGTTAGAACAATGGCAATGGCACTTTCTGTTCACTTACAAGTTACAAATGGATTTTGTCAATGGAGTAGGAAGTGATTTTTGGAAAGACTTTCTGTCCAGTTTGAAGTGTGTTTTATCTGCAAGGTAAATTTAAATCACGTTACAATGTCACGGTGATATGTGAGGTAACATGACATGACAATGTTTTTGTCAATGGAGTCTGGGGAGCTGGTCTGGTGAGCGAGATCCATGTATCGGCTGTTTCCGGTTAAAACGAAAGTGTCTATCTCTAATATTGTACTTTGATGGTGCATTTGTCTGCTAGAATTAGTTCACGTTGTCGCCATTACAGTCTATTTTGAAAATATTTTCACTTTAACTACTTAGAGGTTTATTTCATTTGTTGAAAAGACTGTCAAAAGACTAACAAAGACAGTGTTGGTAAGTTTTATTTGCTTTCTGTCCAATTTGAAGTATATTTTACGATTATCTGCAAGGTAAAATTACTGGTTTTGTCAATGGAGTCTGGCCACTAAACACTACGGGTGCTGCAGTGCAAAAAATGTGATTCAGTCTTGATACTGAGCATACATGTAACTGGGTGAGATTAAGATTAAGAGGTCATGACGCTTCTTCCATAGTAATCTGGATATAAGGGAGTCCCCCCCCTCACACACACACACACCCACACACACACACACACACACACACACACACACATACACAGCACACAGGCTCGGATTATAGAGAGGGATTGGTTATGTAAGTGCATTGTCCCAGTAGGCTAGCAGCAGCCTGGGAGGGCGAGAGACACTCAGACAGGAAGAAAAGTGAGAGACAGACTTTAGGAAATATAATCCTATTGTCCTGAGCTCAACAATGGCTGAAGCACTGCACGTACAGTATACTTCTTACTGTAACCATACAGAGAGTAACAACACTCCAAATACATTAGGTACACCTAATATTAGTTAGGCTGGTGTTATAATACCTGAAAACACTGTTTTATCTAATTAAAGGCTTACAGAGGCGCTAGAATGGATGTAGACTCTTTGTGTTCAGAGCAAATGTGAAGTGAATTTTTTACATTCAAAGTCAATGCAAAGAGGCAAATAGATGCAGGAGAGGAGAGGGCTCTGCAAAAGTGAGAAAAACCATTGCAGTCTTGCTGCTGTTACTACTATAATAACAATAAAATACTTTCCCCAAATCCATCAAGTGCTTTACAGTTTAAAAATATAATGCTGTAGGCTACAGCTACTGTTATAAAAAAGAAGCATCAAATGAAATTCACACAAACTATCAAGACTGGAGGATAAAATGAACGATGAAAAAAATGAAAAGAAAGATATAAAATAAAAAATAAAAATATTGGTAATAAAAGATTCCATTAATGCTTTTTTGTCGAGTCTTTGCTAACCTAATCTTCACTGGCCAGTTATTGTAAAATCAAAGGGTGACAGTACCGTAAATTATGCCATTAAATATTACGGTGTTTTACTGTATAATTAACAGTCTCTAATATAAAATACTACTTAATTCTGTATACATCACCTTAAAATGGTGTATTAATAAAGGTTTTGAAATATGACTATGTTTTACTGTATACAGGAAAACACAATCATACTTCATGGCATATTTTACGGTCTTTTACTGTCATAGTTTAGAAGTTGTCGAGCGTAAAATCTACATTTTAAAATATGGAATAAAATGCTAACCTTAAACATAAAATCAACAGAACTAATGTCCTATTACTGTAATATTAGAAAAGGTTATACCGTATTTATTACGGTAAAACTCTGATAACCACAGCTGACAGCTTTTTACTGTAAAAACAACAGGGTTTTTTTTTTACAGTGTGGGACAATCAGAACGTCAGCAACTGGGGTAAGATGGACGCAGCTCATATGGAGTTTGAAATGTACCTGGGTCAGTAATATCTAATCAGTTGTAAGTAATAAAATAACTTCTGACATTGGCAGGAAAGCAGCAAAGCATGGTTAGCTTAATATGATCTAATTTCTTTAGTACCGGAGGGCAAGAGAGAGACTTTTATGATATCTAAGTACGTTGTTTACCGAGACGATGATTTCTACACAGCAAAGTGCATGTTGAGAACAGACTGAAGCCATTAGAGGTGTCAGGATTCTGACAATATGGACCCGAAGGATGTTTGCGTTTTCATAATTCAGCGAGAGGAAGTTTCTACAGTGGGCAAACAAAGAAGGAATACAGCCACAGAGAGAAAGGAGAATGTGGGGAGAGGGGTTGGAGGGAGAAAGGGAGAGGAAGTGGGGAGATCCAAACCAAAGAGAATGTTAAGCTGTGTTGGTATGCTGTTGGAATTTGAATTTCTGGTCAGATGTAACAGTATACATATTGTTTTATTTTTGTTTTAACCGAATGAAAACGAGAAAAGAGTGAGGAGAACTGAGAGAGAGAGAGAGAGAGAGGTCTGAGGAAAGAGATAATGTGGAAGGAAGAGGACAAGTGAGAAAGTTTGAAGGTGGTGGTGGTGGTGGGAGTTTGAGAGAAAGGGAGGAAGGAAGTGAGAGGAGACAGGGGTGATGGATGTAAGGACGAGGAGAGACGAGCAGAGACAGAGGGTGGAGTGGAAAGACTAAAAGAAAGAAGAGAGGAAAAAGGTGATTAGGAGCCGGCAGAAGTGTTCATCAGCAGATTCCAGACGTAGCGCTGTTTGGCAGGAGATTCTTCTTCTGAAACCAATTCAAATTCTTAGCTGTGGATTTCTCATTGAGGACTTGTTTACTGCTGAGATTCTTGTGGAAAATCCTGGCCAGACTGGATTTGAACCCCTGTCCTTTAAACTCCAGCTCATGTTGGCTGACTGCGACAAGGGAAGTTAAATGTGGGAAATAGGCGGCTGGTTGGATTGGCAATGATATCTGAAGCATTCCTTCAGACGGACACACAATCACTCACAGACAATTGCTATGTCACCAATGGAGAGGATCACTGTGCAACCCTCATCCTCAACATAACTCAAGTCAACAAACTCATATACAACTAAGAGGTGTTCCTTTACTACTAGAAAAACTGTCAACTGACAATAAAGTTTGAATTAATTTTATTAAAACAGGATCTCCTTTCTTTTACATCTTACCATCTTTTACATCCATGGTACTATTCGCGGTCTGGCGTTACTTACACCACTGGTAGTATACGTAGGATAATCTACAGCAAGCTGGTTATTATTACAAAATAAACCCTGACAGGACAAAAACAAACCCCACCTCCAAAAAAAAAAAAAACCTGACACTGTGTGCAGCAACCACCCACTTACTGGCTTGGTGTCCATTATCCAGCTTATTACATGTCTACTTACGGATTTTTTTTGTGTCAAACCATTGATTGAAGTCAGAGCTGGGTCCATAGCAGTGTTCTGTTATTCATAGTAGCGTTCTGTTATACAGAAATAACAGGCTGTAGGATGCCATAATGGACCAGATCAGAATCGAGTAGTTGATAACCAACAGTATCATATTTGTCAGTCATGATATGCCTATGGAAGCAGCTTGTAAAGTGAAACTGTTAAAAGCAGATATCACTTTCATGGGGTGCATATCTATATTCCCTGGCCCAAAGTTCCCCAGTTCAAAATTCTGTCAACCTTCCTATACTGTTTGAGCCCAAACCCTAATCCTAACCCTGGGAACATAGGCCATGGGAACATGGAAATGACTCATGTCTGTTAGCCTAGCTTGGCAGCCTATATTAGCATATAAAGATCAGACTGTATCAATCTTCCTGCCTAACTCTCAGCATGTTTCCTGAAATGTCGAACTATTCCTTTAAGTGTGACTCTTTGCCCGTGACAGCATGCCATGGAGTCCAAAATGGGTCACATGACACAGCTGTTGCATGTGGGTTTCCACACGATGACAACAGAATTATGACCGAAACTTCAACATTACATAACGTCATGTATTTCCTCCCACCATCTCGCAGTCCTCTGGTTACCAAATAACTTCACGGTGGATTCATGTAATTATGTGATTATGAAATCCAGCTATTAAACTCTGGTCCATGGGCAGTGATCAAAGCACAAGTGCAGCAAAAACAGCATTGTTTATGTCTTTATAACTACAGGGTTGTGTATGACACACAGAGGAGGACCGCAGAGCAACAAAAAAGGCAATTAGGGATTGTCTGACTCAGAAAAAACAGGGAAACAGTGGCACAGACAGGATTTTGGATTTGAGTGGCCTCATTTAGTGTGGAAAAAAAACACAAGTCTATAATGGGCATCAGTATTTCCCCATTCTCGGTTCAAAAGCGGTGGTAGGAGGCACAATCAAATCCTACGCCCGCAGGCCTTTAAAGAGTCCTATTTTTGTTATATAGAGCATCTGACGGATTGCCAAGTTTGGTAATAAAATCCAGAATAGAGAAAAATAACAAATAAAATCAGACAGAAGAAAACGTTTTTCTTGCAAATGTAAATATGTGTCAAGTAGCAAGCATGCACCCGGCTCACATCAAGCCTGTAACAGCTAAACTTTCAGTTGTGTCTAACTCTGATTGTACAACATAAAGAAGTTCCCGATTTATTGTAGCCTTAACTAACTCATGAAAAGGTTCAATAAGGGACCCCCAGAGTTTTATCTCCAAATTAAAGGGGTTTATCCACCACACTGTAAAAAAATTTACAGTGAAAAACTGCCAAACCATGACAGTGACCATTTAAGAAAATGTATACAGAATAAAGTCGTATTTTATATTAGAGAGTGTTAATTGTACAGTGAAACACTGTAATATTTAATGGCATATTTTACGGTCTCTTACTGTCATTGTTTGACAGTTTTTCATCATAAAATCTACAGACATTATAAAATATGGAATAAAATGCCAACCTTAAAAGTGAAATCAACAGTATTAACATTCTTTTACCGTACTATTAGAAGAAGTTGTACCGTATTTATTACGTAAAATTCTGGCAACCACAGTTTCTTACAGTTTCTTACTGGGTTTTTATTTATTTTTTTTTACAGTAAAACACAGTCATATTTCAAAACCTTTATTTCTACGACATTTTAAGGTATCTGTACAGTAAAACACTGTAATATTTAATGGCATATTTTACAGTCTTTTACTGTCATGGTTTGAGAGATGACTGAGTGATGGACAGCCATGTGTGGCCCTCTGCAGTGCCCAGAAGATGGACTGGCACTTCTCCAGCTACCATACTGTGCTCCATGCTGGACTACCCATCTAGAAGAACCTAAGAACTCCCAAAAGAACCATTTAGTGCCCCTGAAGAACCTCAAGTGTTCATTACAGAAACCCAAGAGTTCTTTGGAATAAGCACAACATGTTATTTATAATGAATCCTGTAAAAATAGTTCTATATTGAACTGTTTTGTGGAGCCTCATGCATATAAAAGGGTTGAATATGAAACCACTGTAGTGTAGTCTACGTGTCAAATGCTAAAAAAATCACTGGGAGACAGAAATATTTTGCTTTCTCGAGCATGTTTTATTTATTCTCCTTTCCTGTAATCCAGAGTTTCTCAACCTTTGGGTCAGGACCTCATATGCTGCCAAACTAACTTGTGCAGTAGCCATATGCTGTGCATGCATGCAAAGGCCTTTTTTTTCTATTTCAACATGAGGCACCCCAATCTGTCCCAAATTAGACTGCCTGGCCTGGAGGGAATTTTCCTGAAGCTATTTTTTGGCCGAAGCAGACCTGCTTATGATTAGCATCGGTATTTTCCACCGCAGTCGAGGAATAATCTCTGGACACACACATTGTTGGTGCTGGGGGAACGGCTTTGCCTGAAACACAAGCCATGTGCATTTGCATAATAAGAAGCATGTTGCTTACGTAATGTTGCACCTGATATGTGTTAGAACACGAGTGTTATGTTGTGTCTCTGGGGCCTCATTTTTACCCAGAAGATAATGAATAAATGGATAAAACATGGGATGGTACGATAACGCGGATGTCTGTCAGCCAGACCGGACTGATTTCCTTTTTAAGCATCCATCTCTTTGTCTTTATCCCAGTCCTGAGTGTCTGCTTAAGCAGGGATCAGGCTGAATGTGATCTTGCTGAAACATGGACCACACACACATTTGCATGAATGCGAGGCGGCTGAAAGGCGTGTGCTCCTTATATAAGCATTTAGCTCATACGTGTGTGTGAGATCCCCTGAACCTACAGGAAGTACAGGATCAAGTTTCAAATCCAAATGGATTGCTTTTCATTTTGGCGTCTTTCCCATCTACATGGACACAACCTTTAACCTATGGGAATTTTAGCAAGTTTAGCAAGTTTCAGAATGTGGAATATGTTTGTCCTATACCTATATGGATGTTGTACACAAGGTGGAATGATGGGGATGGCTAGTTGGTTAAAGGGTTTTTACAACCAAACAGATGTTTCCAGTTATTCTGGCTCATTGGACCTCTGCTCAGGTTGAAGTTGAAGTTGGGTGGAGCTGAGACTTCCCAGAGGTCACCAAACTAAATGTGCGTAAAAGAAAAAAAAGAAAAAAAGAAAAAGACGGTTGTTTGGCTCCAACAGGTGTAACAAACCCAACAGGAGAGTCAGGCACAGTTTCTGAGCGGCACACCCACACCGTCCTAAGAATGAGGCTTTATTTGGGAAAGCATGTACGGGTGTTTCATGGGAAGTGTGTGTGTGTGTGTGTGTGTGTGTGTGTGTGTGTGTGTGTGTGTGTGTGTGTGTGTGTGTGCTCTGAAGCAAAGAGAAACCCATTTTTAAAATATGGGAGGAGTGCAATGAGAACAGTGAATGAATGAATGAATGAGAATGAATGAAAAGTAGTGTCAGCCTCCCTCTGCTGTCAGATTTGAATGTTTCAGTCTCTCACACGGATACATTTGGGAACTAGCTTAAAAATAAAAACAGACGTCACAGAAACCTCTCCTGGTCCAGATTCACTGATTAAGAAACTTTACTACAGTATTTGGTCAGGACTTGTGTTTTGCTGACATTGTCCTCATTGTTAGATGGCCCATCGTATGAGCAAAAATTTTGCACGCACAAACAGGCATTGAATCTTTTCTCTCTTGGAAATCTGGTATTTAATATGGTGCTGCACCTTTATTAAAAGCTTATTTATTAAGAGCTCTCACTGTAACCATGTGCTCAGATCCTGCTTCAGTCGTCTTGTCCGTCGAAGCAATCATTTGAGCCTTAAGTTGTCTCATGCACAGAGGCTCATTTAAACCCAATATGTAAAAAAATATTGAAGCGCTAACCCTTCCTGCTGCCACAAAGTGGGCTCAATGATTTCAGTAACTTATTTTTGGGTTTACATTTGTTTGCCTCACAGACACAGAAACATACAGCATGTTATACTGAGACATTTGGGCTCAATCAGTCCTTTTTATAAAACTCAGAACAGAAATACAAAGACACTTATTTGGGATTTGGGAGGGCAGTGGTGTGTAAAACGTACTGTCACAACCAATTGCATACAGCATATTAAAATACATTGTATGTAACCAAGTTTTACACAGTGGTGAAGTAACAAGGAGATGAAATAATATTATTATTAAGGTTGAAGAGAGATAGATGTGACAGGGTTGGAACTTCTTAGTGGTCCTCAGTGAAGTTTGGGCTTGGAACAAATATTACACAAAGACATAATTCTGTTGACATAAAACTGTTTTAAAGGCTGTGTTTAAATTTTGGTTCCGACTGAAGGGATTCCCTCTATACCCGACAACGATATACAGACCACAGGAGTGAACACAAAAAGACCACCATGATTACTTATTCAGTGAGCTTTGGCTTTGAAGAGAAACGCCACCCTCTGTTCTTATCACACTACAATTAAAACATATTGCAAAGTGTGTGTGTGTGTGTGTTTTAATAGAATTTAACGCTGTATAAACACTGTTCAAAGATGTGTCGGTGTTATAAACTTAATTTAAAACGGTGCTTGTAAAAGACTTTAAAAAGATGGCAGCGTGTAGATTTGGATTTAAATCTACAGCCAGCTTTGGTCTCATGGTCTCGCCATTATGGTCAAAGTCAAAGATATAACTAACTAAAAATATATATTAAGAAAATACAGTTAAATGCTGTGTAAAAGTTCTATACAACCTTTGATCAGAGGTGGAAAAATATCTCTTCTCACACTCTTTAACTCCTCTGAGAGAGACCCATGGGCTTCAATGAAAAGGGGCCCAGCAGTCAGTGTAGCTATTTATTAAATCTTACACAGCTCGATACCAGCTGAGTCCCTAGTCTCTCAACCTCCAACAGACCAGACCAGTGTTTGACAAAGATCAGCTCAGAGTAAATGTGAAAAACAGAATATAAAACATCACTGACGATGAAACAACAAAGACTCACACAACAGTTTCTCAACATGGAGGGAGCCCACAGAGAACCACAGGTGGCCTGCAGTCTGCACACCTGCTGCCCCTGAGCTGCTTATTAGCTTTTGGCTCTCACCTGATTGGCTGATGACCTTCCCGTGCATGGTCTTTGTTTCCTCCTTACACACATTAAACTAAAGAAATAATTAATTGCATTATTAAGCTATATTATTGATTATATGATAACCTTTAAGTACTTTATTTCACTTTTGGGGCTCCATGTCTGATGGCACATACTGTGTACACACCAATATACTCTCAAATCCAATAATTTGAAATGTATACATAATATATTGTGTTCATTTTTCTTTTTTAGTGGAGAATAGTGGAAAGAAAAGATGTAGTTGTTTTGAAATGCATGCTGGGATATGAAGGCAGTGTGGTGCCGTTACATGCTGATTCATTTTCTCTGTTGAGCCTCTACAGTCTGCACACTTCCATACACTCCTCTGTGAGGCCACAGATGGAGGAAGTTGTAAAGTGAAGTGACATAAAAAAAAAAAAAATACTCCAGCGGCCATAGTTGAATGCACACTGACCTCTAGTGAATATTCTGCAGAAGTGACTCAGAGCGGCTGTTGTCAGGTTTAAATGTGAAGCTGAAGCTGAAGCTGAAGCAGTGTGTGAGGAAATAAGACACAGGACATGCCTTATGAATGCCTCAGTAATATCACAGGGCTGCCATTAGTGCCATTAATATTACATTAATATTAAATTTAAGGCGTTAACACCAACATGAGTGATCCAGGCTGTGCACTGTGCAAATACAAACATCCATAGTGACAACTCTTTAATCCTTAAAGATTTTAAATGGCTTTTTATTCTACATTTGTACCATAGGTGTTTTCTTTTTTTTACTGTATGTTTCATTATTAAGTTCTGGTAATATGTTTCTTGTTCCCTGTAGCTGTGTTACTCTCATCTTTGAAGTATGAGGAATATTTTTTATGGCTACAGCATGTGTGGAAGACCGATACAAATTTGGCACAATGTGGGACAATACCTGGGGGATGTTGAGATATAGCACTCAAAACTATAAAAGTCAACCTGTCAGAGGAAAAGACAGACAGCTAGTTAGCAGCTTCCAGGTGAGTTTGCCTGGTTGCCTGCAGCATGGCGCTTTATAAACTCCCCAACAGACTCAGTTGTACTTTGTGTTGAGTGCCAAACATGCTACACTAACATGGTAAATATTAATATGTTAGCATTTTTACTGTAAGCAGTATTTTAACATACTAATGTTGGCATTCAGCTCAATGCTAGCATTGGCTGCAGGCTCCTAGCCTCGTCTCTACAGAAGAATACTGTATGTTAGTGTGACTGCTCTGAAACATCAAATATAAAAAGAGAGAAGAGGAGAAAAAAACCCGGCTGTATATACTGAAGAAAAACATTTTGACTTGAAAGCTCCGGAGACGATTCATAAAATGGAAATGTTTATAAAAAATGTAACTAATAGCATTTCGATTTCATTTTTATTAATAAACTGAAGAATTGAATGAACTTGTAACGACTTTCAAAGGACTAGTTTTAGGAAAAACAGTTTTTCTTTCTTTCTTTCTCTAAATGAAAAGATTGATGCTAAGCTATGCTAACTGCTGTTAGCATAAAGACTGGAAACAATTAGCCCGAGTCCTCCAAATGTAATCACATTTAATTATCAGCATCTTTTTCCATTTCTTAATAAGGACCAGCAACTTCCTGAAGCTAAAATATCAAATTTTAAATGGTTAACACTAAAACTTTTGGCCATCACAGTAATGTTGCCTCTGAAAAATTACCTCAAGAAGCAATAATTTGTAAAAGAGCAGGTTAATAAACAATAATCACTGTACAGCCAAGCGAAAAAAAAGGTTTTATGGGGACTGCCGCATTTATTTAAGTTTTTCACATACATAAAACCATGTGTGCACCGTAGCCAAAAATGCTTGTATTTACAAAAAAGAAATCGATATACACAAAAAGAATTAGAATAATTATAATACAACAAAAGAAGAAAAAAAAAAGTCCTTCAGTAATCCTCACAACAACAACAGAGCAAATACGAACAAAACTTGTTTTTTGACACCTTGTAAAGTTTTTGTGCAGATATTCTTTTATTACAAGGAAATAAAGTGTTTATATATATTACAAAACTCAGATGCACATCAAATATGCAAGCTGCGGCCCACATTCTCTGAGCGTATGAGTATGAACACTCATACGTCCAGTATAAAAAAAAAAGATTCTGAAGATTCATCGATGAAACCTTGTTTCACTCACTACACCGTAACTTACCTTCAGTGCATTAAATGTATCTATTAAACACTAATTACAAATGTAACTTAAGTAAGTCTGTCGTCTTTGCAAGGTTTTTTTTTCCTGGTGAGTAAACGTGTGGTGTGTGATTTTTAAATATAAGTGGGCTGTTTAACAAAAGGTTCAATCCAAACTCTTGTAGTGTTTCCATCCAAAAATCCAGACGGATTTGTGTACGTGTTGCCTAAAGAACGAGGCACACGACTCACAACTCGCCGCAGAACATAAATGCTGATGTAGAACTAGTGACTGCGTCCTCCTGAAAACAGTTGAACAGCGCATCGAACTGGAACAACTCATGCCGGGAACAGATTCTCATTTTTTTTTAAATCACAGGCTATCAGAGCAGCAAGTTCAGTTTCGGCGCCCGGGTTTCGTCCGTGGGCGTTTCGGGGATCGAAAAGCGACAGAGAGCTGAAGAGAATATGAGTCCGATGGCAGAAAAAACATGGGAGTTATGTCACAGTGATGAGTGTCAAAACAAAAGCACTCTGACGTAATGACTCTTCAACGCAAACCATTCAAAGAACAGAACAGAAGATGGGATTTGTGACTGAAAAAAGATGATGGTCCTCGTAAGGAACAATTGGTATAAAAGCTTCTGGATAATCTGGAGTGAAGGCCAGGACGCAGGCCAGGTATTGACCTTGAAGGTCTTTCGTGGTTAGCTGCGAAGCTGAAATTTAAAATTGGTGTCGACTGCTGCCCAACATTAACAGTCACTGATGGTGCTAAAGTTAGTGATCTAATCATGCTTTCTGAAAGTGCACTGTTAAAAAAATGGGAAAAAACAAACAAAAAAAAAAAACCTGTGGTACTTTCAAACTGCTGAAACTGCTCACTGACGCAGAGTTCGTTAATGTAATGTAATAATGTAACGTCCATTCTGATCCAGAACATAACGAGTGTAAACTTAACGTGTTGACAAAAAGTAGTCCCAGATTGTAGACAGCTTGTGTTTGAGTCTGATGGCAAACGTCTTCTCCCAGCGCTCGTCCCACGTTGAAGACCGCTGGACGGTTTGTCGATGACATGACAAATTTGGCAACTTGTTAACATTTTGCTTCTGTACACACCAGTGTTGTTCACTTTAATCGATTTGAGAGCAAAAATGTGGGACAGAAAACAAAAACAACAAAAAAAAACTTTGCCAATAGCAGCTAGTTTGATGATCAGTCTTTATGTAAAATAATATTGAAAAACAAATATTCCACGTCTCCCAGGCTGGAAGAAATGGTAAAATAAATTATTCTTATGCTGACGTGTATACATATATCCTTGCGTGTGTGTGTCTGCCAGTCATTTATCCCAGCAGCAGCCCCGACAGGGCGTTCAGGTCTCTCATGTACGGGTTGTCGCTGAGGATGCGGTCGATCCGTTGCTTCTGGTCGGGGAAGATGTCGTACAGCTTTCGTTTCAGCTCCGACGTCTCTCCCGCCGAGCGCTGGGGAGGGGGCGAGGGCGAGGGTGACGGGGAGCGGCGGGGCGGGTGCCACTCGGGAGGGCCGGAGTGGGGCCAGTGCGTGGTGGGGTGGGGCATCAGGGAGGGAGGGGGGCGGGGCGTGGAGGCCGGGGTCCGCGGGGCCGAGTGGAGGGCCTGGACGTAAACTGGCTGCTGTTGCTGCTGGGAAGAAGGCCCGAAGTCCGGGGGTCTCAGAGGGGGAGGGGTGACTGGAGCTCTCCTGATAGGGAGAAACAGTGGGAGTGTGTTACTTTGAATCATTAACCCATGTTTGTATCATTTAAACTATAGATTCAATCTAAAATGATCAGACACTCAATCTGGACTGACGTTGAGTAACATTTAGGCAGTGTAGTTGCTAAGTTACTAACCTGCAAAGCAGGTAAACAGGTTAGTTCATTTACTAACTAACTAGTGATAACAGTAAAGGGCTGTGAAAAGCAGAGCCAGTCATACAAAGGAACAGATTTCACGGGTTTCCTTCAGGCCTGAAGCTTCCACACACCTCCAGACAAAAACACACCTGCTGTCTTTACGCAGGAACACGTCGAGATGAGGTCCGTCTCTCCCCAGAGGGTCATCTGGGATCATGAAGTGGTCCTCCACGAAAGTAAACTGAAGCAACCTGTTAGTGCAGAGGAAAGAAACACGAGTCAGAACTCAACACAGGCAATTAAAAACATTTCACAAACTACAACTCCAAACTTTATTTGATTTAGTAGTCCTTCTACAGATTTGTGAAACATTATTCAGGCCAAAGTGGATCTAATATTAACACGCACAATGTTTGTATGCGTCGTCAGGCAGTGTTTACTCGTCGGCTGTATATTGTACCAAACAAGCTCCATCAAATTTTCTACCTTAACTTAACGTAACAGGATACATGAATAAACGTAACATTCAAGGAGCCACACACGACCTGATTGGCTTAAGTTACAGCAAAACAACTAAAATAAATGTCAGCATGTCGCTCACATCTACCTACCAAATTAAAGCCATCTGCACTACAAGTACTGTATGTCACTGAGTCTACAGAGTGCAGTTTAAGTAGTATAAAAAAAGCTGGTGGACTGACAGTAAGAAGTGAAGCTGATGTTTGAATGCAGGTCAAACAAGTCGAGCCTGGACTGGCCAGACTGGTCCAACACAACCGTCCGCGTTAACGGCGACAACTAACGTGGAGCAGCCGAACCAGCAGAGCTCGGCGCACACCGGTTTCCTGTTTGACAACCAGCTGTCTACTACGGACGGCCCCCTTCATTCTGTGTTAATACAGTCTGTGGTGGTGAACCTGCAGAACATTCTAGTCTTCTTGTTATGACCATTAGCTGTTCACACTGAAAGCTGAGGGGATTTCCAGGATCACACTGTGTAATGGAACGTGTGCGTGCGTGTACATAAAACACACAATCACCTCTCTTGAATGATCTTGCGCCAGGTGTCGGAGGTGTCGACGAAGTCCCTCAGGTTGTCATTGGTTACAATGATCCCGTCTGTTTTCTCTGCTAAGTGGAGCAGGAACCTGACGGAGAGAGAGAGAGAGACACGGTGTGGATTAGTCACTCAGGATTTTCCACGAGTTCAAAGGTCGGGAGCTCGTTCCACACAGGGGAATCCACCGGGAGAGGAACGCCTCGTGTGCCAAGTCAGGATGAGTGTGCAGGTACGTTTGTTTTTCCTAACACCTCACGCAGAATGACGTAACACATCTGTGAGCACCGATATGGCTGCTGACAGAGTTATTGCACTCTTTTTAATCATAATATAAACTTTTAGTTTTTACCAGATATCTGTTGGATTTGTCCTCCGTCTGATGAGTTAACTTCTCGATTATGAGAAAAACAGCATGACGTATGAGGTGTGGGAGAAGATAAGTTCATAATGGAGCCAGAATGTCCAGAGATAACCGAGGGGTTCAATTCCTGGCACTGAGGAAATGTGTGTTTCCCCGCTGCTCGACCAATATCGAGATACAAAGTATTCTCTCTCAGCACCTAATGTTTATTTTTTATTCATTTAATTTGGATTAAATGATTCATCTGAAGATTATTCGATAATTACCAGATTAATTACTTTACCCAGACTAAATATCATAAACTTGTCTCAGTATTTTAGTCAGTTTATTTTATTCAAATATTATCCTAAAAAAGAGCCACATAAAGCAGATGTGTCAGATGCCTGATCAGAAGAATACAGGACCTCAAATTCAGATTGTTACGATACATAATTTCATCTCTGTGTGTCGAGCCTTTTCCTGAACTGGAGAATTTTATTTTTACTGAATTATTTGGCTTAAAACGTCATGAATGGATTTATTTCATCGCTGGAGATGTATTAAAATCACGGGCAAATGTATTTTTGCATCATTATGGGGCACGGAAAATAACGACAATAATTTACAGTGTAATGGTCTGTAACATCATTTCCTCTGCAGCAGTGCAGAAATTAATTTTAGAAAATATATTTTGGAAGCCGTGCTTGTACCTGTCGTCATGCGAGGATATCCTCTGGCCACAGACCTCTCTGGAGGGAGTGAAGGAGAGCAGCCTCAGATCTTCTAGCTGGTTCAGAAAATGTTGCTCTGAGATAAAATAACAATAACACATTATGTTATTATATTGTTATATTACATGATGATAAAAATGGAAGAAGAGAACAGAAAATGCACACACAAATATTTGTGTTTAGATCCTGCATGCACATAGATTTGTTTTTATGATCAACTCAGCACTGAGTCAGTTTCTTTAGTAACTTCAATGTGTTACAAATGAAAACATCAGTGTTGTATGACTTTAGGACAGCCCTGTGTACACCTGCACGTGTGTACCTGTTGTGAATCGGTCTCTCTTCTGACGCCACTGAGGGACAAACACCGTGATCTCCCTGTGGCCCCGCCTCCAAAACGTCTCCACGGCCAGTGCTATCCCTCGACACGAGAAGAACCGATGAAGACCGTGACTGTGGAAAGACGGGGACAAGAAGAAGAGTGAGGAGACGCATAGACAACAGACCAGGAATGAGTTTGACGACGTTAAGTAGAAAACAATCTTTGTACTGCACACGAGGCTTCCCGTGACGCGTCTTGATACTATGATACTATGAGCTGAGCTCACCAGAATCATTTTGTCTAGCCTGCACTAAAAGCACCTCTGAAAGAATCAGAATAAGGAAAAACACACAATTAGACACATCGATGGAACTTCAGAATATTTCAGATATTAGCAGGAAAGCACTAAATGCCAAAGTGGCCTCTAGAAATGATTTCAGTGCTTCTAAATAAAACACTCAAATGCACATCAGCTGACTCATATTGTTGGCTGTGACGTGCGTGGTCTGTGCGCACACGTCAAGACAGCTGTGTGACAACAAACGCGTAGCTAGGACAGAAAACCACAAAAGCAACACAAACAACAAATGCCCGACAGATGAGAAACTCCCCGAGAGCGGCCAGACCCACCGAGCAGGAAGCCGGCTGTCGCTGCTGCGAGACGCAGACCCGACGCGCTACTGACATCCTCGTGAAATGATTTATTTTTAAGTGGTTTTTTGGGAGTATTTATTTTTGTCGGGGTGTTTTTAGTAATTTATATAATGGCTTCAGGTAATTCAGGGAAATTCTAACGCCTCAGAACCTTCCACTGGTTCAACCTTCCAGCTCAGGATAAATGAAGCAATAAAGCATCTGTCTTTCTAACATCCTAACTATTTTTATGTTTCATGAAATCTGCGTGATTATTTACAGGATTCTTTTCAGGGGAAATATATGACCTGAAATTAAAGCTAGCAGTACAAGAAGAAGAAAAAAAACCTTCACACTGTAATGGAACACAGCTCGGCTTGATATGCCTGCTGGTGAATGAGAAACTTTATGAATGGAGCTTCTGTTCATTCAGCCTTTTTTTCCCTCATCATGTGAATTTCTGTCAGTTACGTCTCTGCCGGTTACTTCCTTGTGCGTTGGGTTACTGATCTTGATCTCGGGTGATCTGGCCTCACATGAGCTGCGGCGAGGCAGACAGGGCAAAACAAACTTGTTTGTGTGAGGCTGTTTGTTACTCAAAGTGGCTTGGCACGAAATATTTAGCAGGTCTAAGTGACACTGGCGCGGAGTTGAGGCTGCTGAGGCGACAGCTAATGATTCAACGTAACCAGCTGAATGTGGACGAGGCAGAAAAACCAAACAATCCACAAACAGTTTTGTTGGCCTCAACACTTTCATGTTATGGGAAATGACAGTGAGTAAACCGACGTGCTCTTCCTGGAAACAAGGAGAATTGTGGAAGTCGATGGAAATTTTCCATTGTGTAGCTCGATATTGCTCACCAGGCCGGCACTTGCACAATACATGATTACAAACTTGTTTTCTGTGGCAGTGTAACGTCACTTTTGGGGACATTAAAGACTGCCCTATCCAGAACCACTGACACTAAAATCAGCTTTAGTGTGTCCTTAAAGGTAGCCTAAGCCAGAAACACACACACACACACTAAAGAATGAGATCATTTGCGGTCAAAACCGCAAATGCAGACTCAAGGGGGAAGTTCCACCGGCTGAAAGAGAAAGTGATGAATGACACCACAGCAGGAAGAGATTATGCAACCAGTAAAATTACCGTGGAAACCTGGACAGAACCTGATGAGGTAAAAAAACGAACATCCGAGAGCACATTAGAACAAAGTTAACCTGATAAATCAACCCGAGTAAGCCCAATGACCTCGTTCAGGATCACAACTTATCCTCGAACCTGCACCGGTGACGTTATCTTCAAATATGGCCTTTTGTTTTTAATAACAATGAACACGCAGAAAGGAAACAAAACACTACAGACACATAAAAATCTTGTATGTTGTATTCTGGCTACATTTCTTTCGAGTGAAGTTCTTGCACAGGAAACTACACAGAGGGACAACACACGGAGATGGTCAAGAGGTCCAGCTCTGTCCTAGACTGCACTCTTAGACTCCATAGAGGAAGTGGGGGAGAGAAGGATGTTAACAAAGCTGAGATCCATCATGAACAACTCCTCTCACCTCCTGCATGACACTGTGGGGGCATTAAACAGCTCCTTCAGCAACAGACTGCTCTGCTACTCCCACCATGTAAGAAGGAGATCTACCACAGCTCCTTCATTCCAACAGCTGTCAGACTCTTTAACACCAGCATGACTTCATGACTTTCTTCTATATATTTTATTTATGAGTAATTTCTCATCAACCTTGTGTACACGAGCTGCTGTGACAAGTGAATTTCCCCAGTGTGATCTTTAAAGTCCATCTTATCTTATCTAGCCATGTAATGAAGGCTTAGAACTGCATATCTAATGTCACGTGACCTGAAAGAAATACAATACACATCGAGTCGAGTCACAGGTTTCTGGTAACGAGGGACAGAGGACGAGAGGGAATAAAGGAGGGAGAGTAGGAGTGATGCACAATGTGAAAAGGAAGTGGTTGCGATAGTGAGAAGTCAAGACGAGGTCATCTAGGATGAACGCTGTGACGGCACATTAGCAAAGAGTGACGGGAAGAAAGAAAAACGCAAACGGCAGCACAATTTCTGGACAAAACAGAAACTGCAAAGATTTTTACTAGAAAAGGCCTTTCTTCTCAAAAACACCCCCGTGTTACGCCCCCGCACGTCAAATATCGTACTGTTACGACTCTTTTTACATTCTGCTGGCACGCTCACACACTCACACAAAAAGTGATGAGTAACATTATGCGAATGCGTGGGTGGGTTTTGGTACACCTACACGACAAAAGGTAGCTGCGACCCGTGCACTGTCACAGATGGTTTGTTTAGTTTGAGAGTGTGACTGAGAGAGAGTGACATTAACTGATCTGATGACGCCGGTGCTGATGGGAAGGGTGATGGCTTCACGTTTAAAAAGGGAAAAACGTGGTGAACGTACTACAGGTGTGGGATTATTATTGTCATCACGGAAGCTACAACTCTCTGACGTTACACTCAGACCAGTAAGAAATGCTGCATCTCAGTTGGATGATATTTAGATCTAATGTTCAGTGGTACTGCTTATTTAAAAAAATAATCATCCCAGTCACAACTAGGCCATGTGTAATGGTTAAAGCCTTGCTTAACAAGTGCAGGTAAAGCCCAGTCTATACCAGTCTTGTGACTTGACACAGTCTTTCTGAAACTTCCATTTGCCTTTGCTATGGTTACAGGTCTCACTCCAGGTGTCAACATGTGCCTTTGCATATTGACACCAAGCCAGAGATTCAGCAGCAGACCGTTTCCCAGTGATTCCTCGTTGACAATCAGTCCCTTAAATATCCTGGTTCTGATCCTGCTTTGGATCGGACATGGACGTCATATCCATGACTTGTTTCTGAAGTTCTGCCACCTCCCGGCTAATCTAAAAAAAAAAAAAGACTCGTGGATTGTGGGTGGAGCTTGGGCGGGCTGAACGAAGCCTCGGTGCTCAAACGAGCCAATCAAAGCAGCCAAGCTCTTAATCCTGCATAACTTTAAGCCTTAATATAATTTGAACAGGTGAGTTGTATAAAAATTCACCCTCAGTACAGTTGTCATGAACGGGGAAATTAGCTATAGAGACCAAAACTGTTTTTTGTACCAGGCTGTAAACATGTTTATTTCTGCTGTGAAGTTGGACATTTTAACATGGGGACTTATGGAGACTGACTCACTTCTGGAGCCAGCCTCAAGTGGACGTGAAGAGGAACTGCAGCTTTTGGCACTTTCATATTAGCTACATAAATAAATAAACAGACTGTAAATAATTTCTGTATGTAAAAATTCCACACCTCATCTGTTTCAAAATCTGCATTTCTATTTTCATTTTATATTAATATTTATATTCATTTATATTAGTGTCTTCGCTGGAGGAAACTGAGTCTAGGAAGTACCAGAAGTGACACTAACATACTTGCAGAGTACACTATGTATGCTGAGGACGTGCAAAAATAAACAAAAAATCCCCTGACCAAAAGCCACAATGCTGTCAGACTGACACCTGATCAAGAAGCATGATAAGTGCCAGAGCACAGATGAGAGATTTTTTTCAACAGATCAAACTCGAGGACGACGCTTTGCTCTCTGAATCTCACAAATCACAAGAGACAGGCTCAATTTTTGTGTTTGCTTGGTGAAATCTGAAGGAGTTTTTGGGTTGAACCTTCATTTTTTCATATTGGAATCACAGTGGTGTGACATTAAATATATTTTAGTCCAGTGTAGCCTAAAAAGGCTAAATATTTTTACTTAAATGTCCTCATACATCCATGTAAAAACAGATCCTGCTTCATGCCAGCACACACTTTCTGAGCAAAGATGCCAACACAGCTCATACTTGCTTGTGTATGTGTGTGTGTGTGTGGTGAAGACTCACGCCATCGCCACGTTGCTCCCATCTATGATGATGTGCCTGAGGTCCTGACGCCCCGGCTCATTTGGCAGCTTCAGAGTGTAAGGAGTCCTCAGCGACTGATGGAAACGAGCCAAGCCGGTCACCGGAGGAGGCGGGGGGTCGTTCGAAGGAGGAGTCCTCGCTCCGATCCCGTGAAACCCCATGTGGCCGATGGTCTGATAAGGAGAGGCCGAGGGCCGGGTGATGGGCTGAGCTGACTGACCGGGACAAGAATAAGAACAAGGTGGCGAAATCAGTGTGTGTAAGAGCTGAGTTACGTGGTAAAAAATGTAAATGTTTTAAGCTTTTTGACATAAAATATACACAGCTGTACAAATGGATGATTTTGTATTATGTGTGTGTATAGTCGTCAAACAAACGCCCTCTCTGCCTACAGAAACAATGGTTAACACAGACTTGTGTTGTCTACTAGCTCAGCTCTTCATTATTGTCTCATTTTGTTCCATTAGTCATCACAATCATCCAGGATTCTTTAAACATCTTATCGACATCTACAAATTATTAAACTGACTAATTGTGAAGTCATTCTGTGACAACTGCTTTGTCAAATTCTCACTTTCCAGGATGTTCAGAAAACCACCAAAAAACCTTACCTAGCCTGACATATTTTAAGACAGAAAAATACTCGGCTTTTGTTTTTTTGTTTTTGTTTCTTTTAAAACACAAAAAAGTTGAATTATCCTTTTAAAATGACTTAAAACTACATCTGCTCCTCCCTAATCACACCTAAAAGTGTTATTTTAAAAGCAAACTTTGAAAGTTTGGACATCAAACTAAGTGGAACTTTCATATTGGATTGTGATTGGCTTCCACGTAACAGTTAAATGCCTTAAATTCAAACAAACTTCAGTCAGCATTATATGAAAATGGTCTTCAAACTCTGCACAGTGTAGCAACAACATGTAAAACACATGTATGACCCGGAGGGGCGACTTTAAGGTAATACCTACACTGGGGGTCGAAGCTAAGGAGCTAGTGGTGGCGGTCAGCCACTGAGGCGTGCTGCGCAGCGCCGTCACGCTCTCCACTTTCACCGATCCTCCCAGAGTCTGCGTCCCGCCCCTCGACAGGTAGTCCCTCTGCGAGATGCCGCCGCCACCGCCCCCTACCCCTCCCCGCGCCAAGTAGTCCGTTCTGGATCCCGACTGGGTGTCCAGGTGAGCCACCGTCATCATCCGGGACGTCCTGCTATCTGCCGTTTTGGTGTTCGTGGGGATGACGTCGTCGTCATCGTCGATGGTGATGACCTCGTAGTTTCCTGCTCCACCTTGAGCGCTCGAGCTCCGCTTGATAGTGATGGCCTGAAAAAAGATTTCACTTTTTTATTATTATTCTTATTATTTGGGACAAAAAACAGCACGTATTATACAACAAGTGAAACCGATGAGTCAACATCATTTAAAACCTGTAAGTGAAACGATTTAACGATAAAGCTGAAATGAAAATGAGAAATGAAATGTGGAGATGTGATAACAAAGAGAAAAAAAAAACTATATTTAAGATCCAGTAAGGTGAGTCATGAGATATGAGCGATTTATTGGAAATGACTTGAGATGAAGAGATCAGAGGTAGAAGATAAAAACGGGGAAAAGGTGGCTTTAAAGAAAACATTAGATGTGTCACAGGAGTTCAGTTATGAGAGATGTAAATGTGGTGACAGGCTAAATGTGGATGTCGCAGGTGAGATGAAGGAAGAACACGGTACTTTGTGTTATATGATGTGAAATATGTGAGCAGCTAGATTAAATTTGTGTGTCATTAAACGAAAAGAAGAAGAAATAATGCTGAACTGTGGTTCTGTGAAGGGCTGTACCTGCTGAGTGCTGGTCTCGCTGCCACTGCACTGCCTCCGGTGCCCCAGGCCGTTACTGCTGCCTCCGTGCTGGTTGGGCTTGATGTTTTCTTTCGACCTGCCCGGGTCGACCAGCGCTCTGCTCAGCTCGCGCTCCTTCTCTCGGAATCGGGAGACCGTGGACGAGGACGAGGAGGGGATGTCGGCGGGGCGCGCGAGGTTCGGCCGTCTTTCCGTTTCGCCTCCTTTCGGGCCCTCCTCGCAGCGTTTGGTTTCCTCGACAATTTTCTCCAAAACGAGGAAGGTGTCCTCCGTCTGTCCAGTCTCCTTGACGACGCGCTCCACCACTTCCTGTTGGTAACCCATGGTTCTGAGGAAATCGAGTTTTAATAAGTGTTTTGGTAAGAGAAGGAAGAAGTAAGTAAGGTGTACAATTACAGCAGCTTTCTATGTACAGATGGAGGTATGTGTATTGAGACTGACTCAAAAAAATTCAATTTAAACTCTTATGACCTTTACCTAAAAAAATTGACCAAGCAGCGGAGGTTGGTTTCAGGGCTGACTGCTTCCCCCTCGTCTGACACTCCTTCACTGGACTCCAACATGATCGGACCGACGACTGTGTTCGCTTTAGCTGAAGAGGAGAGGGACGACGAAGCAGAGGGGGTTTTGGATCTATAGCTGCTACTGCCCCCTCTTCCTTCTCTGTCCCTCTGTCGCTCCCTCTCTCTCGCCCTCTCCGGCGACTCGTCCCTCCGCTCCAGAGAGTACTGTCTCTTTGTGTCCCGAGTCTCGCTCTCGGACGAGCGCCGCTTGTGCGAGGGCCGGGTGCCGTTGAGGAGGACGGCCTCGGGGCCTAAGGCTATGCCGCCTCCCGCTTTACCGGATGCCGCTGCGGCCCCCTTCTCCTCGAAGCTGGTGTCCAGGATGCGGTTGGAGAGCTCCGTCACGGGGGTGCTGCTCTGTGAGCGGTCCTGGTCGACCTCTGCCATGCTGGGATGCAGCGTCTGGTTGAGCTGAGCCTGTGAGAGAGGAAACACATGACTGTCACCTAAATCACCACGGTACAGTACAGTAAAAATTCCCCTCAAATATTCACGCTTGGTCTGGGTCATATCGTACTTCCCTGTGTGCACTACGTGCTTCTCCTTACAGAAAGTTTCTGTCACAAACAAAGAAGCACGACATTTTTCTCTTTTACTTACTGCACAGCTGCCAAAAATGATCTTTAAATGATATTTTAACTTTTATAAGCATTTTAAATGTTTGCATGTTCAATCAAGTTGCATTTTAAGGTTTTAAGGCAACAACAAAAAACTGGACATCATACGACGGTACGTTTCTGAGACAGGCCTGATTTGTCACTAGAGATGCGTCACTGTGTAATCACGGTGACCAGCAGGAATGCTCAAGTTTCTCAAAAACCTTGGATGACCTTGTTCATGTTCACTGACCCTGAGATCAGGCAAAAAAAAACACACAGAACAATACCGGCTATCAGAAATCCATGTCTCAAGCTTTGCTGGTTTAGTTCTTGAACTTGAGGAGATTTCGGCAGAAGAGGAACAATAGCAACCTTGTTGTGACTAATAGAGAGGTATCCTGCAGTTAAGGACAAACAGGCCTTCACAGCAGAGGCGTGGGCAGAAAAACATTTGGACGGGGAAAAAAAATGGACGCGCAGACTCTTTTCATTTTCAGATCTACATTCTACCAAACCCACGTAGGTGATACCAAAAAACAGTGACAGAAACTAGACATTTCTCTTGTTTTGGCAGATTATGAACACCGGTTTAAGACATAATGAGCTCTAACATACAGTTGGCAGATGTTGCTGTGATAAGCTCTCATAGTAGAAAAGGACACGCCACCATCGAGCAGTTCAGAGTCACACACGACCTCAGACGAGCAGAAAAGGATGAACTTCAACGCTTAAAATGACGACATAATGACAAACAATACAACAATCTTAAATCTCCGGTTGCGTGATCGCATCGTATTCATTGATAATCACCACGGATTTCGTATTTTATTTCACCATGGGTGGCTTCTGAAACAGAGCTGACAGCTCAGGTTGGAAGGTGAAGGCGGCGGGGCTTGGCGTATGGAAATGATTTCATCACAATACGATCAACGTGCCAGCTCACGTCCCGGTGACAGTCAAGTTGTTCAGACAAGTGCCGGTCATTGAATACTGGTATGGTGTTTTAATCCGCCGCACTGCAAGATGTAACTGGAAGTTTGGCAGTGACCCTGAGGAGGGAATTTATTCTCTGGGAAAAATCTTGCATCCACGAGGAACGGGCGGCATTTCGCAACGTTATTTTGCGTTTCAGCTGCTCAGTAACAACACTGACACTAATACGCCGTACAACTTCTTGATCTTTCAGAAGGTCGCCGCTGCTTCCTGAAACTGAATCAGTTCCACGATCTGCCTGTCTGAAATACTACTCGACATCAGTTGTAAAACGCTGTTTCTCTTGATGCTTAATGATTTCTTCCGTGAAGCAGTGACATCCCAGTTAGTTATGTCGTGTTGGGCCGTCTGCTCCTCGGTGAGCTCGAGCACTTTGTCAAAATTACTGTCAGCGTCATCTCTGAACTTCACGAAGTTAGTCTTGAGGTTTTTCTATATGACTGATGCAGTCTGTTGTAAATAACACTGAGGACTGCAGTCAAAGGAAATACGACCTTTGTGGGTCTCGATCTGCTGTAGGCTTCCAGTTTGGTCTGACCACTTAGACCAGCAGAATCAGCACTTTACTGACTGATCCAGAGTCTGTTGGCACCTGCCATAAATGTGTAACAGAGTCTTAAAAACTAAAACTGCATGTTTAGATGGCTGCCTTTAATCAACATGCACCCCTCCTCTATTTCCTGACGTATCAGAAGCACCGTCAAAACAGGAACCCACGCAGAGTGCTGGGTCCAAATCAAGCGGCTTAAGCACTTTGCGAATCCTCTGTGAAATTCCCTCTGCTATCATGTCAGCAGTTTCCACAAACCCAGCAGCGCTCTCTGTTATCGCACCATCATTTATGTAACGAAGACAAACAGGAACCAGTTTGGGTTTATCTTCATCAGCCAGCATCGGTATGTGTCTTTGCAGGTCTGCCTTTATCTTCTGTTACAACAAAGTAACTTATGAGGCTGCTGCATTGTTTTCCTTACTGTGCTCGATCAACTAGAACTGACACCGCTGTCTGAAAATGACATCAGTCCAGGCTGGGTGAGACGGCATTCCCTGCTCCAGCCCGTAAAGATATTTGCGTTGACAACTCTTCAAGTCACTTGACAACAGTGACCGCGCACAAACATTTTCAGTTGCAAACGTCAAAGGTCAAAGGCCGCTGTGGTTATACTGTGCTGTGATAAATCACAATAAAAAAGGTGTGTACACTAACCAGTGAGGATGTGTTGGTTGTAGTGGGGCTATGAGCCAGTCCCAGTAACTCCTCCTTCAGGGCACTGGGCAGCAGAAGAAGCTCCATAGTGTACTTATCGTCCCTTTCCTCCACGAAGGACTTGAATGCTCGTTTCACCGCGGGCTCTCTGTCACTCGGTAGACTTCGTTTCTCCTGGATACAAACACACACGTCATGCTTCTGATTGGTTTATCTATTAAATGATCTTTACAGTCAAAAGAATATCACAGATGCAAAGAATAGAGAAGGTGGCTGACTACTTTATAATAAGAGTGTGTGTGATCACAGATTACCTGGAATAGTGCTACAAATTGCTGAACTCTGCTCTGGGCCATCACTACGGGTTCAGCCCGGCCCAACAACCGCAGGCGGCCTGGCTCGGGCACCAGAACTTCAGCGCTTGTGTCACGTATGAGTCTGTCCAGGAAGAGGCCCCGAGCACCGGCGAAAATACAGTGCATGTCCACCGGGTACCGCTCTTCTTTCTGCAGTTCGGGGTCGCAGAGTCCTCGGACGTATTCCTGCACGGCAAAGAGAAGATAAAAAAAAATTAAAAAATGATAAAAACAAATAGATTTACTATCTATGACGAGATCTGCCCGACAACAAACTCTGGAATTTCTGAAAAAAGTAAAAGCGCAGTGAAAATGGATGTGGCTTTTTAAAAAAAAAAAAAAAAAAAAAAAACACAATGAAAGCAGACACAAACAACCACAAACAATCTGGTAAAAACTACAGAAACCAAACTGGACTAGCAAGAGTCATACGGTGCCAAAACGTGCTTCTAAAGTATCTGCGTGATTTCTGCTGAACTCAGTATGACACAAAAAAACACACACACACACACACACACACACACACACACACACACACACACACACACACACACACACACACACACACACACACACACACACACACACACACCCTCCTCGCTGTAGAGGTGACACGTGCTGAAACCAAACACTTGTCATTGATTCAGGGAATCTCGCGGCTATGGGAAATGTTCGGATGAATCAGCTGCAGGTGGGTGCGGCGGTGACTTCCTTACAGATATATGATTACTGAGAGTGTAAAATGACTCAACAGCGATGTGGTGGGGGAGAAAAGAAAGGATTTAAGACGCTCAGACTCAAGAGAAATAATATACAAATATTTGGGTGTGGCTTTGGGTTTTAAATTGGGTTTCCATAGATCATCTGCAGTAACCTGCTGGTAGTTTGGGCTTTATTTATATATAAACTTCTCAGAAAAGAATATCTCAAAACCTTTAACCACAAATGATGATAGCTTTATTTTATTCCATTCTTTCCTAATTGGGCGCGGTGGTTATACAGGTTTTTCTAGGACCGTAAGTCAGTCTTAAGTGGCTCAAAATGAATGCTTTACAAGACGCTAATCCTTGTTGTTTGCTCTTTGTTAGTCTGTGATCCAACAAACGTCATCATTTATTCCCAGTTTTATTAAACAGCAGTGCACACAGACAGGCACAGACACACATCTGCCCATTACACAACATCTAATAAATGCTGAAGTGATGAAAGAACAGACTTTTGGTGGTTTGAGTTGATATCAGTCTACTGGCAGCTTGAGAAGAGAGTACTAGCAAAAGACAAAATACAAGCAGCTCTAGTCTTTAAATCCTGGTTTAGGGTTAAAAGTTCAGGGTATTTTTACTCTGTACTTTTAGAAGTTGTTTTTACGGCAAAAAACTGTCAGCTGGTGTTGCCAGAATTTCACCATAATAAATACGGTATAACCTTTTCTAATATTGCAGTAATAGGATATTAATACCGTTGATTTCATGTTTAAGGTTGGCGTTTTATTCCATATTTTTAAATGTCTGTAGATTTTATGATGAAAAACTGCCAAACCGTGACAGTAAAAGGCCGTAAAATATGCCACAAAATATTACAGTGTTTTACTGTAAAAATAACCAGTCTCTAATACAGAACAATACTTTATTCTATATAAATTTCCCAGAAAATGCCATATGAAATATGGCTGTGTTTAACTGTACATGGTAAAACACAGTGACATAGTTTACGGGCTTTTACTGTCATTGTTTGGCAGTTTTTCACCGTAAAATCTACAGACATTTGTGTTTGAAAGGATTTATTGTAGCTGCTGATTACTTATCATTTTCAGGTGATTATACACTGATGAAAGGGAGTATCAAACCAATACAGTAAGTGTGACTCACTCGACAGAAACTAATCTGACAACATACTAAAAGACCTTAAAGCTACTTGCATCACTTCCTGTAACTGCTAACTCTGTTTAGTCAGTGCTA
The DNA here is from genome assembly GCA_033000465.1 of Sciaenops ocellatus. NCBI lineage: Eukaryota > Metazoa > Chordata > Actinopteri > Sciaenidae > Sciaenops > Sciaenops ocellatus. The sequence goes on along the minus strand of CP136871.1, from coordinate 5,608,770 downwards.
AAACACATTACAATGCAAAAGATGTCACATTCAGGTAGAAGAAAGAAACACTTGGCTGTCATTTATGATTCATTTTCAGTAAAACTAATACAGCCACAGACAAACCATCACCGTGCCTTCTGTAAGCTGAGCAGCTGCAGACTGTGGCAGATTGTCTAAAGAGAAAATGACAATTAGGACTATTTTTGAGCACATTTCTCAGCATTTTTTTTCTTATTACAGTAAAAGCTTGTTGTGGGAATAATGGCAGTGATTTCCCAAACCAGAGGAAGCACCGATGCAACTTGGTTTGGTTTTAAAAGAAAACCATTTGTGACCCCTGTGACAACCCTCTCGTGAGCCGAAGGAGCTGACGTTGAAGTTACCATGTCTGTATCGCGTTCTCGGTTGACTGGCAGAGCTTGGAGCAGCTGGGGGAGCGACTTACGCACGAAAGACACAGACAGAGGGAGAGAGACTCATGACACAAGATGCAGAAGTGCGAACGACACTCGTGTATGGGAAATCACACAGGAATAAATAAATGCTACAGATGTTAACAGCTATTTTACATGTGTAAGCATAGTGTATACTATGTATATAATGAGTCTCCTTTTGAATTGGTTGGCTGTGTTTCAAGTTGACTTTTGTTTAAGATGATGTGATCGAGTCACACGGGCAGATTTAGATGTCAGATTTGATGGCTTTGAACAGGCTTTGAGATGAAAATAAATGCAACGCCTTATTTTCATCATCATTGGGTTACTCCTTAAATAATCAAATGAAGTGGATGACAGGATGATGAGAAGGTGACTTCCTCAGGACCAAACACCCGAAGAGATGAGATGGCAGTTCGAGGGTGGTAAAGATATTTCCTTGGAAGTTATGAGTTGCATAACTGATACCAGCACTTGATAGCTAAGTCCTCGCAAAAAGAGAAATTTGGATGATTGAGAAAGAAAGCGAATGTTGTAACATCTGTGCACATATTCCGGTACACACACACACACACACCAATTTCAAACTTTTGCCACGCTATCATAGTGACAACACACATATAGACGTTGCATAATAACACAAGTTCTCCACCTCATAATGTTTCTTTTTTTGTCTAGCAATGTAGCCACCACAGACCTGCCTCTAAAGTGATAGACATTCTTACTGTGATTGCGCTGTATTGTCATTTAAGCCACCGGCTTCCTCCCCCCCCAATCACACGCTGTGGTTGTTAACACAGTAAATGTCCTTTATTTCCCATACACACACTCACACACACAAACAACTACAACCTAGTAAATACGTGCCTGTATCTGTCACAAACCTGTCAAAACATAATTCTGAAACTGAAATGCGCCGCCTGTGACAGGTGCCGCTGCGTTCGTGACATCTTTCGATGCCTCCTTTGGCCAAACTGCGGCTGATAGCGAGCTGACAAAACCAAAATGTCATGACATTTTTGACAAAAACACCACAGTGACAATGGTGCGGCGATGATCTGGTAACGTTATGACTGCTGTCACTTTCATATAATATCTGATCTAAATTAGGAGTGGGTGATATTATTATGTCTAAGAAAGCCCTGTTTGTACTGCGGATGTGGTGGCTGAAAGGGAAGAGACACTCATCATTCATACATATATTTTTTTAACTATAGCTACAACAACTTCAAAGTTATCACTCTGTGGTGCCTTCACAGACTAACCTTTTCTAATATTGCAGTAACAGGATATTAGTACCGTTGATTTCACGATTAAGGTTGCCGTTTTATTCCATATTTTAAAATGTCATGTAGATTTTACGGTGAAAAACTGCCAAACCATGACAGTAAAACACCATTAAAATATGCCACACAAATATTACAGTGTTTTACTGTAAAAATAACCAGTCTCTAATATAAAACAATACTTTATTCTGTATAAATTTCCCAGAAAATGCCGTATGAAATATGGCTGTTTAACTGTACACGGTAAAACACGGTGACATAGTTTGACACACTTTCAAACACGAATGTCTGTCAAAAACTGTCAAATGATGACAGTAAAAGGCCGTAAACTATGTCCCTGTTAAACACAGTAATATTTTGTGGCATATTTTCCAGTGTTTTACTGTCATCGTTTGACAGTTTTTCCACCGTAAAATCTACAGACATTCGTGTTTGAAAGGATTTATTGTAGTTGGTTGATTACTTATTATTTTCAGGTGATTATACACTGATGAAAGGGAGTACCAAACCTACACAGGTAGGTGTACTGATGTGACTCACTTGACAGAAACTAATCTGACAACATACTGAAAGACCTAAAGCTGACGAACATAAAAGAACATGTAAGATATTAAGACGTTACCTGCCAGCTCTGATGTTACACACACAGGTGATAAAACAAGGCAGGGAGGCTATGATACACCTGTTCACCAGGCACAGACATATCGCGCTACTCCCTACTTATTAGCTCTTATATTTGATAATATCATTTACATTTAGTCATTTAGCTGACGCTTTTATCCAGGGGGCAATTTGGGGGTTCAGTATCTTGCCAAAGGACACCTCAACATGCAGACTGGAGGAGCCGGGGATCGAACCGCCGGCCATCGGATTAGTAGACGACCCCGCTCCACCTCCTGAGCCACAGCCGCCCCAATATCAGCTGTGTGACACGGCGGACGGTTGGTTTATTTATAGAAAAAAATGCAGGTGAACCAGCACCACAGCACCTCACCTTTGCCTTCGACACGTCTTCTCTGTTCCCTCTGAGCTGCAGCCATATCTGCCGTGATGTTTTGCTACCGTGCGGCTGTCCCGTGTGGTCCAAAAGACCGATAATAGTGAACGTCACTTTGAAAACCTGCTCCACTCGAGGCTTGGCGCATTTCAGCTCCTCTTCTTTATCCTCCAGCACCGTGAACTCGTCCACAGTGAGGGCCTCTAGCTGCTGCTGCTGCTGCTGCTGCTGTTTCTGCTGCTGCTGCTGCTGCCTGGCGGCCGACGCAGGGAGCCTGCTGGTCGGCTGCTCCGGGCACGTTAGCTCGGTGACTCGTCTCATACCGAGGAGGGGCCGCGTTGTTGACATTCCGCCTCTCGGTGTGAGCGTCGCTTCTGACAACGGCGTCCCGATATTCAAACCTTTCGGTGCTGCTGCTGCTGCGGGGACTTTGGCGTGACCATGGTTCTCTTTTACGGTGTGTACTCCGGAGCTACGAAGCTTCGTTTACGGTGTCTAACGACATGGACACAGAGAGGTAGAGCTAGCTCGGTAACGCGGAAGCCCCGAAGTGACGTATCCGGAAAGTCCCAGCGATAGCGTCATCAAAACACGACTTAAAACTAAAAGCGTGCTCCTCGCGGAGATGTTTATCCGTCGAGGTGTAAACAAACAAACCGTCAACAGCTCGACCTACATCCACCCAGAGGACGTCAAAGATCCTGAGAGATGAGGCCGAGATCTTGCGTTAATGCGCGTTTACACGCCCGTCTACGTGAGAGTATGAGCTGTTGAATGTAACAGAAGTGTGTGTGTGTGTGTGTGTGTGTGTGTGTGTGTGCAGCTGTGCAGGCCAATCAATTCAAACAACAACCGAATGATGCGCAGCTATGCATGTGTTTATTTATTAGCTGATGCCATGGCAATCAGCATATAGAGATTAATATACAGATAAATTACATAAAGGCTCACTTTCTATTTTTTATATAGTTTTTGCACGGATGTTTAGCACGGGTTAACTTCTTAACACAGTTATATATTCATTTTCTATGCAAATGTTTAATCTCTGTTCATTTAAATTTAAAAGATCTATCTCAGGTCAATTTTAACATGTATACTGTGTTATAGGTTACTTCTAATGTATGTTCAATGTATGTTTGCATGCTGCTACTGGATGCTTGAATATCTTCAGGATCAATAAATATCTATCTGTCTATCTGTCTGTCTGTCTAAAGCCTGTCAACACTGTACGTACATTTAGATATATTTATAACTACTAATAAAAAAAAAAAAGTGTAATTCAATTCATAAAATATATTGAATTTGCACTACTTCTGTACAAACATTGCTGTGACTTTCATTCATTTTCTACAGTCTTATTTAATTTTATATAGTTTTTATCTCTTTCTTATTTCTATAATATATATATATATATTTATAAAAATATATTCATTTTATATTTAAAAAAATCATTTTTTTATTTTGTTTTCTATTTCTTTACACTTTATCTTTGCACAGGTGTAATTTACATTCAAACTTATTAGACCTATAAAGATAGGTCTAATTTTAGTTGTTAATGTCTGGATGGCAGGCTCTTTATATCATTATGTTTAAATAGAATTAGAGTTATACATCTCATATGAAGGGAAACACAAATATTAAAAACACAACTACACCACCCACTATTCAGTCTGTCATCTGCCAATAAATCCATCCATCCATTTTCTGTAACTGCTTATCCTCATCATGGTCACTGTGGGGTTGGAGCCCATCCCAGCTGACTTTGGGCGAGAGGCAAGTTGCCAGTTCATCACCGGGCACATAGAGACAAACAACCATTCACACTCACATTCACACCTACAGGCAATTTAGAGTCACCAACTAACCTGTTAAGTGTTAGGAGGAAGCCGGAGTACCCGGAGAGAACCCACGCAGAAACAGGGAAAACATGCAAACTCCACTTTCTTGTCACTGCATGGGACAACAAAAAACCCAGGTTCATTTCATGGTTTGGTGATTTGATCCATTGTAAATTTTCTCTGCTACAAAACAATGTATACTGTAAGTGGATCCTGCGGTAATGGCCATGTCTTGTAAAGGGACCTTGTGTTTTAATGGAGTTTAAAGAACTGAAATATTTTAGGTTATATTGCACTCAATGGATATATTCCAAATGAAGTTGAGTTTAATCAATTTACTATAAACAAACACAAGGTTTTTTATATATTTTTTATCACTGGTGCTGGTTTTAATGGGAACTCTGCCAGCTAATGTTAGAATTTTAGTTTTGTTTTAGTATCTAGCAGGATATTACAATTGAACTAACACTTCAGTTGATGTTGACGTTTGAATTCTTCTTCATAAGCGTCAGTGCTGTGCAGCGGCGGTTCACACACTTACACTGAGACGTAAAGTTTTGTCAGATAAAGAGGGATAGTACACTCTTCATTACGGCTTTTAAGCTGACAGACAGACGTATTATCTGATTAAAGGCATCACTGGAGTTTCACAACTGTGCAAATGATATTTATCTGCTAAATCTTATCTGAGTCTAAGTTCATTAGACTTAATTTCGACACTCAGTCTATCTAGTGCTGTATACCGTATATACGGTAAAACACCGTAATATTATTTTACATATTTTACAGTCTTTCACCGTCATAAAATGTACAGACATTTTAAAATCTGGAATAAAATGCCAACTTGATATCCTTTAAGTGTAATATTAGAAAAGGTTATACCGTATTTATTACGGTAAAATTCTAGCAACCACAGCTGCCTGTTTTTTTACAACAGTTTTTTAACAGTGTTCAAGATATAAATAAATAGAATTATTACTGCAACAACAAACAGTCCAGACATCAGAGCTATTACAGTGACATTATTACAATGTGAATGTGGACTAATGGGCTGGAACTGGACACCATCCTATTTGGCTAACCCTTAAAAATCCCTTAAAATGAGCACAGACATGATTATTTGTGCAAAACAACATAGGTCAATGTCAGCTGTCTGAACATTCTTTGTGGTTGTTGTTGTTGTTTTTGGAAAGGACAGTCCCAACCAGCGGCCTTCTGGTAACAAATGTTCTCCTCTGACCTTCAGATGTCGTCTCAATGCACCACTTCTGTGATGTAATAAAGATACAATCTATTTTTCAGAGGAATAGTGTAACAGAGGCACACAAACCCAGTAACGACCAAAAAAAACATCATAAGTGCTTCATTGAGTGAGAGAGAAAAGGAAGTGGGCAGACAGAGAAAGTGGGTAGTGAAAAAGAGAGCACAGAGAGACATCTGTTCTCATCCAGCACAGCTCGGCCTCGGGATGGAGAAAAAGACTAAACACACACACACTTCTGCACACATAAACACACATTTCTTACACCAATGTTACGTAGTTCATAATTAATTTAGTTAACGCACAGATATGGACACACACACTGATACCTACATTGCAAAAACTTTTTATTTACCGTGATAAATACGGCATAACCTTTTCTGCTATTACGGTAATTGCATATAAGTACTGTTGATTTCAAGGTTGGTATTTTATTCCATATTTTGACATATAAATACAAGTTTTTTTTCCATCAAAAGAAACACCGTTTTGCCATATTAATGCTGTATAAAAGAAAGGTTTTGCCATGAAATATTACAGTATTTTACTGTACAATATAAATATAAATCTCTAATATAAAAAACTTCTTTATTCTGTATAAATTCCATTAAAGGTCCAGTGTGTAAGATTTAGGAGTATTTATAGGCAGCAATGGAATACAATATTCATCTGTATGTTTTCCTTAGTGTATAATCATCTGAAAATAAGACTCATTGTGTTTTTGTTGTCTTAAAATGGGTCCTTTATGTCTACAGAGAGAGCGGGTCCTCTTCCACGGAGTCCACCATGTTGACCCACCATTTTTCTACTGTAGCCCAGAACAGACAAACCAAACACTGATCTAGATATGGCCTTTTGCTTTTAATGTGAACTTGGCAGCCAGAGTTTTTCCTACATGCTTTGAAGGAGAGGGTGAGGTGTGCATATTCATTACTTTCATCACTGCTAGGTGCCACTAAATCCTAAACACTGGACCTTAAAAATGCTTTATAAATAAAGGTTTTCCATAAAATATGACTGTATTTGATCGGTGAAAAGCTCAAGTAGAAGTTCAAAAGTTTAAGTTTCAGAATTTAGATTCGGGTTGGTCAGATTTGAAAAGTCACAATTCATGTAGGCAAAGTCGTCAGAGCAAATATAGATTTTTATTTGTTTGTTTTATTTGTTTTCAGAGAACACAAAAGCTGACTTTGATGTCGTGTTATTCTGCCACATCAACGCCCTAATGTTTACACGTTTTATGTGATAAATAGTATCTTTGTTTATTGCCCCTGGGTAAAGAAACATAAACAGCACATTGTAAGGTAACAAAAACATAACTTCTACACTGATTAAACTATTTCAGCCATATTCTGTAAATAGAGCCCTCTAAATATTGCACACAGGCCTTTAAGAGTGGCTGTGTATTTACATGTATTTCCTATGACACATACGAATGCCTACTGCATCTGTTTTGATGTGTCAGTAATATGTCAGTTGAAAGTATTAATAGATTCTTCACCTTTGTGAGTGTGTAAAAGTGACCATGTGTTCAATGACAGTTTGGAAAATGAACATCATGAGTGACTGAACTTTATATGGAAATATTTTAAACTGTACTGCTGCCAAAAATGGGCATTCATTCTGTACAGATTTAAAGATGCTAGTGTGGCAGTTTCATATAAATGTCATCCTGTTGTGCAGGAAATGTTTTCCCTCCTCTGGAGTCATCCTGTTTTTGTTTTGACAAGCAAGAATGATTAATGTGAACAACGGCACCTTGTCATCAGACAATATGCACCCTGAATAAGTAAGCAAACGTGGAGATGAAATTAAGCTGTTTGAATGATGGCACTGCAAAAAGAGTTTATGATGATGGAAAAGTGGAACAGCTTTGTGTTGCAAAGTGTTGCAAGCACGGTATCTGACGTTGTTACTGGTTTCTTTCAGTGGTGCAAAGAGCACTGAAAACATTACTGAAAGTTAGTCACCTACAAGTACTACTACTACTGATTCTTCTCAAGAATCACTCAGAGTACGAGTTACTTTTTAACTGTGGATGTTTAATGCATTATCAATAACAGGCTTTCAGTGGAGAGAAGAAATCCACGTGGAAAATAAGGAGAAGGAGTGTTTGTTAAAAGCTACTAAAATGTTTTTGAACCTGTGTAGAACACATAAAATTCATATAAATTTCTCCCAATGCACCGCAAACACACAGCCCGTCTCTATCTGATTTCCAACTCTTGCTTCAACTCGTCAGTGCAGTCGCCTCTTCAAACCTGTGTTTATTTTTTCATGTTGTTTTATTATTATTTTACCAGATTCACACTCTTATGTGTAAAAAATAAAAGTACAAATGAAAGGTTTGGATATAATTCAAATTGTAGGCCTACTCAGTGACGAATTATGATTTTAAAAATAACGTAAAATTAGTTTAACAATAAAGTAAAATAAAAGTAGAGTAAATTTCCGTATGTAAAAAATACTGAGAAAAGTATAACTACCAAAAAACTACATATTAGTGAGTAGTTTTCAATACATATATAATAATAATATATATAAACATATAAATGATCCATCCCTGGTTTCTATACATATGTTCAGTCAATTTGTCAGTAGGACCAATCGAACTGAATCTCACTTTTTACTGCAAAATAGCAAGTAATCTGCCAGTTTTTACAGTTGACCTGTTAAAAATCATATACGTAAAAGAAAATAAACATTTTGTACAAAACAATCCTGAGCACAACACAAAGTGTCAGTTTAGTTTCTTTATGGAATTACACTGAACAGTGTTCATTTGGCTCTATACAGTAGGAACAACAATCAAAACAGCCACTGCAGTTCTGCCATGACCTGTCTTGACCTATGCGTGATTAAAACCAAAACTTAAAGTAACTCTCAAGATATAACCATATACTTTATTTTTTGGGGAGCCACCGGCACTTTCATGTTTGTCAAACATGTTTCATTTATAAAATAGTGATGCTCTGAATGCAGGAAAAACAAGGATGAGCTAGCTGACCTGCTGAAACTAATCATACAGGTCACACAGGTGTGGCAAGTCATGAGAAGGGCCATTAAAATGTTTTTTTTAATGTTTTTTTATGCACATTTTTCTCTAAATTATCAGCTAAGTGTGTTATGATTTTAGTTAACATGATGTGCAAATGACTTTTTGTCTTTTGGGACCCAGATCCCAAGTGGGAACCTCTGTGTTAAGTGTGTTAACTGAATGCGTTAGTGATGCTTTCTTCGTGCCAGTTTCAAGTCTTGAATTCAGAAGACACAGCAAAACAATTCTGCTGTAAACTTCACAGCATTCCCAAATATTTTTATCTGTTATTCAGGACTCATCACTTATTTAACATGTTTTTAAATTTTAAAAGTATGCCTAGTCGCAGGCACTTTTAAAATCAAATAACTCGGCACAATTTTACCGGAACAGAATACTTGGTATGTGACAATTATGGTATAATAGTAAATGCCAAACTGTAGTGTGCAGATGAAGAAGTAGAAAGTCAACAAAATGACTCGCTAATGTCTCAAGTTGTCTCAAGTTTCATAGAGGTACTGGTCGTACCAGATCAAATAAAGCTGTGATAGCAAAACTCCGGAGCGTACTGAAGTGAGAAAGGGTGGGTTATTGTTTACTTTTGATTTGTAAGAAGAAAAAATGTGTTATTTCTCTTTTCTTTTACAAGAGTTACAAAGCTTCACTTTAAAGGAAACGGTGGGAGTTTGAGTGAAGAAGTTGTCAGGATGTTCAGTGCCATCCCACATGTTTTATTCACTCATGTACACAATATCACGAAAGGCCCGATAGAAAAATGTATTTATTCTTTTGTAAAACCACATCCTCCGCTGAGTACAGTCAGATCTCATCGTCACTACGCCGACACTGCACCTACACTTACAGTAGGCCGACACTTACTAAGTTTCACCAACCTTTTTCCACCCTTACCATCACTCTTACCAAGTGTTGGGCCATGGGAACCTCTTAGCCTGCTGGCTAAAAATCTAATTGTGTCATGAATGAAACAATGATAAGGTGCAAGAAGGCTAACAACACCAAACATGGAGGATGGAAGCCTCTGCAAGCTTTGAGCTTTGATATCTCTTCTGCTACACGTTGCCATGCCATTATTTGTTGCCACTCTCTAAGACCTGGACATCTTGGGGTGAATGTCTTTGAGACATAAGATGAACAGCTAAAACCGGACACAGAATGTCAGTAACATTGCCTGTACAAGAACTGTAAATTATTATTTATATAAATATCATCACTTACACTCATACTGTGTATACGGTATATACCAAATATCTACCTCATGTCTATAAGTCAACCTACTGTACAGTCTATATTTATTATATCATCCCTGCACTACGCTCCATTGCACCATTTCATTGCTCATTCCTATACAGTGTAAAATTTTTTATCTTTGTTTATATATCTATATATATTTATCGATAGATGCACATATTTATATATATATTTACCTTTAGATATGTACATAGTTTTTATGTTTGTGTTTATGTCTTCGTTTATATCTGTATGTACTATGAGAGCAAAGTGTAACTGGAGTCAGATTCTTCATGTGTGTACACATACCTGGCCAGTTAAAGTGATTCTGATTTAAAAGGATTGTACAAAAGTTATGAGGTAGGAAATATGAGTCATTCTAGTTTGACTGATATCCATCTTTTATGGACACGTGGGCTACTGTAGAAATCATTGATTGATCATTGAAAATTGGGGTGAACTCTTAAATTCTTTGTGTTTTTTAGGCGAAAAGGGTTGTCCAAACTTATGCGGTCAGCCATATTGGAGATAGACAGTTTCTCACTCCTTGCTTGTCAAAAGTGTCTCTGTGCGAGCTACACAACACAACAGATGGCATTTGTGCTTGGAATAAGATTCAACAATTAACTAACTTCGAGACATCATCATGTTATGCCGTATTTTCCATTTACGTGCACAACAACCCAAAGCGTCTGGATGTGATGACCTGTGAATGAGACTCACCAATGATCTCCAGCATGACTGACCCCACCTTTAATAGTGTTCTGGTGATCTGCTGACAGTACAGAGTGTGATTACTGTCAGTAATAATTCATCACTGGTATATTACAGTATATTATTGCACTAAAAGACTGAAGAACATTTTCCAACTGTGACATCACCTACAGGAAGCTGTGACATACATCACTACAGCTCAGGACCTAGAAGTACCAGCAGCCAGGTGACTCTTAATTATGGCTAAAGCTTGTGATCTCACCCACGTTTCTAACTATGTCTTGATAATAAAAACAGAAAAAGAGACCAGTTGTCACCCTTTGAGTGAGTTCAACATGTTCTCTTCTATAACAGCTACATTTACATTAGACCCAGCTTAATTTCTCCATGGAAGATTCAGGTTTAATATTTTTAAGCCAATTAAAAGATCAGCGTTACGTATTTGGTGGTTATTCGTGGTATAGTTGCTGATTACAACCCCCTTGCCTCGCCCTCTCCTTCCCAGCGTGATGGAGAAACTATGCTGGCCGCAAAACTTATGAGAAATATGAAAGTCCCTGTCTTGAGCTGCCGTTTGTCTGCTCTATGCCACTGTAGAAACATGGTGGACCCCATGAAAGAGCACCTGCAGCATCTGTAGATTAATTCTGAGGTAACAAAAACATAACGATTCTTATTCTCAGGTGATCATACACTAGAGAAAACAGAGTTATGAATATTATATTCAGTTTCTGACGTATTCTGCAAATAGAGCCACCTAAATCTGACACACCGGACCTTTAAGTTAATAGTCAGTTTTCCTGGGAAATAGGCCAATAAAAAATAAATTGCCTTTTAATAAATAAAAGATGAATATAAATATTAGATTTTTCAGATGAGTTTATGATTTTAGATTGCGCTAATTCCAAGATTGCCAGAAGAAATCTGTGTACATTTCTAGTAGAAGACAACAATCTCAAGCTAAACAATAATAATTAACGAGATCTGAACAAAATGACAGATCATTTTTAATTCATACACTTTATTCTAATCTGTAAGGCACAAGCCAGTTGTTGCTACAAACCCTGTTTCCCACCTTTCATCATCACCAGCAGCCACTAGATGGTGCTGTAAGCTTCAGAATGGTAACTCAGCTCTGAGCTCTCTGACTCGGTCCGTGCTCCCTGATGACAGGGAGTAATATCGACTTAAAGATGTTTCAAATCAATATTTTTCATTATTTGAGGTCCAGACGCACACAGCAAAGGAATATTGTCTTTATTAAAGTTCATTGTGTTGTATTATGTGGAGAGAAAGGGAGGGAGGCAAGGGGGGGTGGGGGGGAGAGAGACAGAGGTGACAGCACAGCTAGACTGTACTGTACTGCTTAGTTTTACTGTAATGTTTCCACCAGTATGCTGAAATCCTGCCAGTAGAGAATATGAAACACTTTTTTTCTGGACAGGTAGTCAAATAACAGCAGGAAACTGTATTAATTCATCATATTTCAAAATGTATTCAAACAATTTTCCAACAAAATCAATGTGAAATTCAGGTTAAGTCATCGTGTCAGTGCAAATATCAAAAAGTTGAAATTTAAAAACAGGACAGGCGGTGAAACGTAGTGAAAACTGCATCAGTGCTTCACCAGGGGGCTCCATACTGCAGCTACAGATGTGTGTGTGTGTGCGTGTGTGTGAACAGCTGTGACTGCCACCTGTGAGGTGAAAGGGAGGTTGACCTGCGACACATGCTCCTCTTTAGTTCCACATGACTGTGTGTGTGTGTGTGTGTGTTTGATAGAGATGGAGAGAGACACAGTACTACACAGTATCTTGGGGACCACTTAGTTAAAATGGTCTCGCTACATGAAATGAAAAAACCCGGCAGAGTCCATGCCAGTTCAATTTTGAAGTGATAGTTTGAATATCCAAAGGAAGACGCAAGTAGACACACGCCTGTAGGGCAGGATTAGACCTTTATTACTAATAAAATGAATGAAAAGCAATTATATCCAAAGAGAAGAACACTAAAGAGAGACCAGAGGAAGCAGAAATTATTTATTTTTATGTAAATCAAGCTATAAGGAAAATATACAACTGGAATCGTCTGTATCACGTCAATGTTGGGGTGCCACCGTCCACGAGATCCTTTCAGAAGCAGTTTGTGTTTCAGCAGCCACATTTCCAGTATAGTTTTGCTGACCATTTTATAGGTTTTACCAGCATATTGAAGAGCTCGTTCATGATCGATGTGGTAACAGATACCTTCCGGCTGTACTCTGATGGACAAATCTCCAGCCGGTTCTGGAAGATTCACAGATCAGAGTTTGCCTTTGTTCAAAGCGGATGTGCTCGGCAGGCCAATACTGTAGAAACACTAAAGTGCTGCACTACAAGATGTAGCATCGTTCTGCTGTACAGTTTACAGTCTGTCAGTCTGTCTGATCAATATTTATTAATTAGCTGCGTCAGAAATGTGACCATGCAGAAACATGACCATGCCTTTAAGGGCCACTTTTCAAAGGCCTCGGTCTTGTCTCGGTCTCAGACAAAGAGGAGTCTGGATTTTAGCTCAAGGCTGGTCAGGATTTCTCTTAATTGCCTGATTTATTTGTTCACTGTCTGGGAGGTGACAACATTTCCTAAGTGGAAAGAGTCTATCAGTAAAACAGCGTCCAAAAGAACACACAGCAGGTTGTAAATACTTCAAGGTGACTCAATGTAGCAAACACACTTCACCCAAAGAGTTTTTGTGAATATGGCTACCTAAGTAGGCGATATATACTGTCTGGTCTTGGTCTTGATTCGGTCTCAACTCCTCAAAGTCTTGGTCTTGTCTTGGTCTTGATACACTATGGTCTTGGTCAAAACTTCTTGGTTCAGTTGGTCTTCACTGCAAAGCTGACTGAATGGGAGCTTGGATTGGCTGACTGGCTTCAGATGTGTTATTCATGTTTCACCAAATTGCTGGGCAATCAAATCCAATTAAATTGAGGCAAGTGTGCAGCACAGCTATTGACATGAATCATACAATGCCATTCAATGAATGACGTCTGAATTCCTCTTAGGTTCTCTTTCAGGGATCATTGGTGGCATTCATGGAGTCAATCAGACAGAAAAAAGCCACCATTAATATTATTAATATCACATACGCATTTCCTACTATGACGAGTAAAAGCATGTGCGGGGAAAGAGGTCTGTTGTAACCTGACTCACTCGTGCCAATGCTATTTGCAGTTGCGGCTCCTTCCGCCACACTTAGCTCATCCTTATGTCTACGTGTACTCTGTGTGCTTGCATGTAATAGGATAAAATATATATATATATATATATATATATATATATATATATATATATATATATTCTCTTAAAGGGATTAACACAGTTATTCATGCATCCGGTAGTCCGGCAGTCGCAACAGAGCCAGAATGTGATTCAGGAAGTAGTGTGCTCTATATTTAACAAGGCAAAAGGTATGTGGAGTGTGGAGATCGGGGTGATGCATGGGCATGTAGCACTACTGACTTGAAGACTGGATTTCTGTTGTTCTCACAGACTTGCAAATTAAATTTGCATGTTTATTAACCTCAATCATGATCATCTGTCCCTAACTTTAGTTTTTAAGCTGCCCAACCCTAACAACACCAAAAACTATATGTTTACTGCTTCCCTGACTTTAACCGTACCATAGCTGCCACGCACAGATGCTGCAGAAAACAAGAATTATTACTCTGTTGTCATCGAACATAACTCAGAGTTTTTGCGGAGTCGTCCGGTATCGACATTCTTGTCAAACGACAAGCGTCTGGCACTGGACCAAAGTGATTTGAATGGACTGAGCAACAGAATGAACAACTATCACGGTGAAACATCAATCTATCATGTACAACATTGGAATAAAATCAAACTGAAGTGTGACCCTCTCAGTTCTGCAAGGAAAGGATGGGAACAGATCAACATTACGACATTATAAAGGGATTATGAAGGAATGAGTATCACAACAGATTAAACGCTTTTAATTACATGATGGGAAGTACATATAAATGCATAAACTGCCTAAGGTGAGGAGCCTCTACTGACAGAATATGGCATATTTTCATTAGTGTATAATCACCAGGAAATAAGAATTGTCATGTTTTTGTTACCGTAGAACCGCTGTGGGTCCTCTTCCACGGGGTCCACCATGCTGAATTGCTGATTCTACGGTAGCCTAGAGCGGACAAACTAAACACTCACTTCAGATCAAGCCTTTCACTATTTATTGAGCATTTCTCGGCTGTCATAGTTTCTTCTTCACCCTTAGAACAAGGACAAGACGACGAACGCACTGGTCCTTTCATGCATTAACTGAAATATTAAACTTTTCCGAAGATAGCGAGGACAGACAGAATCATAAAAGTCGTAACAAAAAAAAAATTACAACAATACAGCACAAGTGACAAAAAGAAACAAGCAGAAGACGCGTATGTGAAGAGGAAGAAAAGTGAAAGAGAGGGAAAAGCGAAATGTGTCAAGCGAGACTGCTGCATGTGGTTTCTGGGCCTCGTGCTGGGAAAAACGAAGGTAACACTCACAAAGAAACACACACGCTCACACACAAATACTCAACCACACCCGCCCACTTAACAAATTTATTTATGTACAGCTCAGCTAAAGCCTCCCACCCCCTCCAAATGCAGGAACACACTGACTTTTTCCCTCCTCCCTCTTTCACTCCTCCCTCCTTCCCTCTTTCTCTTGCAGGTCATGGGAGATAGGAAAGAGATAAATATCGCTGGCAATAAAAGGCCTGCATCATGAATAATAAAACAGCCGTAATCTCGACCAATGATTTATATATCTACAGGCTCTGATGGCCACAAACACACACACACACACATGCACAGCGGCGAGTCACACATTGAGCACTGTTAAATTGAGATGAATGGTGATGCAGAATGTGCGACTGGTGTTGGACACACACCCAAACAGTCTCTTACCCACACACAGACACACACACACACACACACAAAGACAGACACCCGCCCACAAGTGCTAAAGACGAACACAAGAGATTCATGCTGAAAATATGGAGACGTGGATAAAAAAAACACACACTCACACTGGTTCAGCGCTGGGTGGGAAGACAGAAAGATTTACAAGCATCTTTCTGTCTAGAGTCAAAAACAGTATGTCTGGTGGAGACAACAAGAGAAGATAGACTAATGTTTACCAGCGCTGATGGTGCAGGATGAGCTACCTGTCATGTGACCTCGTGTTTACAGCTCTTTGGTTGATCTGTAATAAGGCAGCACGAACCTGTAAACTGATGTGAATCTTTATGCAGAACGACTGAGACAAAACAAAGAAAGCTGTGATCACACCCTTTCACCTTTGATGAGCCAAATCCAGATGGAAGCTTCAGTCCCTCGCTGAATTTTAATTTTTTATCTTTGCGACTGCATCTAAACTAATTAACAGGTTGATGTGTAAATAGAGAGACACAATGAGTTACACTAGCACTTTGGTAAAAATGGGATGTGAGCGGTGCAAAAAAGGGGCTACAGCTCAATATCAGGAAAGTATCTCTAATGTTTTGTTCATTGAATCAAATAGTGAAGTATGGCCACAATATTGTCTAGCACAGGGGGCTAAGTACAGACTTAGAGTTATTTATTTATTTATTTTTTACTTGCACTATTTTTCTGGCCACTTGGGGGCAGCGGAAACAAGATGTAAACACAATCACACTGTAGGAAAAAAAGCGTAAATTAATGGAAAATAACAAAGTTTTACCTGTAAATTTACAACCAAATTCGTTTTTGTTCAGGAAATTTACTTTTACTTTTCTCCCTTTTTAAATTACATACAAATGTATGTAAAATGATAAAATGACTAACAATTTAACAATAAAATTTAAAGTAAATCTTACTAGTGTTTCATAAATGAATACCTTTAAATTCAAACTCTGAACACTGGAAAATATTCTCTAAATTTTTACAGTTATTTTCTTTTTCTTTTTTTTTTTATTGTATACAAAAATCTGTAAACTTACAGGCATTATCCTTAAATCAACAACCAAACTGTAATTTGAAGTATTATGCCAATAATGACAAATTAGAGTTGTTTCTCATTTTTGTACAGAAAAATTACTGGACTCTTACATATTACAGTATATTTTCTGCTTTTTTAAATTACATACAAACTTTATTGAAGGTGTTTGATTGTAATAATCCAGGGAAAATGTGTAAAATAACATTGTTTCTCTGCAAAACTTTGACTTCTGTGGGTTTTGTCTGGCAGCCAGTGCTGCCTTTTCTTGCCTGTCTTTTCATGATTCTTTTATTTTATTTATTTATTTATTTTTTTTTACAGTGCACCCTTGTTGATATGGCAACTTGTTAGCAAACAATGATTTATATCACATCCAGCAGATATGAAGAAGTGTTAGCATTCATTCGGCGTCATGTTTATGAATGTAAATCCAATATTCACTCTCCTTTTAGCTGTGTGTTTCTCTACACCAACTCCCGAGGGAAATATTTGGCTCTTTTAGCTGCTAAACGCTCCAGCATGTTCACCAGCAAGTCGCTAACTCTGTGTGTGTGTGTGTGTGTGTGTGTGTGTGGAGTGTGTTTTTAAAGCTTTTGAGCTGAAAACAGCTGCCTGCTACAGCTGAGAACGACACTGAGGGAGTGGTGGGGGAAAAAAGCGACACGGTAAAGTTGTGGGATGGAAAATCAAAACAACGAGCTGAAAGACTCTAAAAAGGCCCCGTAAAGCTGAGGGGTCTGTCGGTTCATGACGTGTATGAAGCTCTCCTTCATACACGTAGTCATGTGATTTACTGTTAATGCATGTGTTTGTTTACATGTCAGACTTTTCTGTAAGATTTACCGCCATGTCAGTGTAGCTGTCAGAGACTTAAAAATGTCATAATTACTACTTGATGTTGAGGTTTAATGTTACTTACAAGCATCTGTTATTTAGGTATCTTATCTAAAGTAACGACAGCAGACGTCTCAGGTGTTTTTTTTTGTGCTCCACGTTTATTGGAGTTAAAAATCAACACGGTCTCAGGTGTTACTGATCCTTCTCCACCATTAGGCGACTATAATATCTGTCATTATGCGATTATAATGATACATTATGTCCTGTTTAATGTCATTTAATGTATAATCTATGCTGCATTGTACTGCCTTGTGTGTTTACTTGCACAGAGAGAGATCTATCAGTAGATGCACAAACACAAAAATATTACATTATTAATCATTTATTAGATTTATTACACCCTGATCCAATACTGCTGTGTAGTCTTTAATATCACCTTAGGTCTAATATTTCTATACTATTGTTCTGTGTGTAGAAGTGGGCTGAAAAATACCTTTCCACACACACAAAAACACACACACTTTCTCTAGTTTCTATTAAGGCCATTGAGTAAATTCACCGCTTTATTGCCCACGTAAAAGAAATTTGGTCCGGAGACAGGGTTTAGAATAAAGGCAATAAAAGACATGACAGATCACCACAGCATTTAACACGCCTCAGTTTACAAGACATGGCAGGTAGTAAAGCAGAAAATGTTGACTGTCAGGGTTAAACACAAAGAGCTCACAGAGGCACTGGATGCTACAACAGTTCATGTTAATGTGAATAATGAGGTCCTGGATCTTTCAGCCTCCTGGTTATGCATACTATAAACCTGTGAGTCTGACAGGTATGAATACAGCTTATTTATTGACAGCCATTTAGTTCATTTGATGCTTTTTATAATTAAAAAAATAAAGTATGACATGTCAAAGGATCTCTAGTGTAGTGTACTGAGTGATATTGTAATTTTCATATAAATGTTACGTGTGTGTCGTGATACATGCTGGTACACGCCCGCTTTAACTGCAACCTAACGGATGTTTCACATTCATAAAGAGTGTATATTAATTAATAAATGTTTTATAACAAACAAACTGTAATGTTATATGGAGATATGAAGTATGTATTTATTATTATTATTAAGAACTAAAACTCTTTTAATAAAACACCTTTAACAGATGCTTGACCAACAGTATAGAATGAGTATAGTCATAGGTGTCATTTATTTAAAGATGAAGTATGCATTTTCACTTATTTATTATATCAATTATATTTATTTAATGTATGCTTTTTATATCAAGTATTTGCTTAATTTATTTCTAAATATTTTTTTGCACTTTTCATGACAACCAAGCTGCTTTCATGATGATTATTTATTACAAACTATATTATAATTTGTTTATTTTGTTTGTTAATAATATTGCATAGAAGGTACAACACACAATGAGCCGTTCATTGTTGTGGGTTTTGCAATAATGACCCACTTGCTGTATGTTATCACATATATTGAGTTATCTTAAGCACTCAATAATTTAATAAAAAATATTTGTTACATTACACTTTCCAGTTCATTAATTATTCATTCTTTAATGAATTATAATTGTTGACAAATACAGTAATAAACACATAAACATAGATCTGCTTATAACTACAATATAGTGTTGATACCGCTTTTCAATATTAAATGGGGGGTTAGGGTCAAGTAACCACATGGCATAATGTTATGATGTCTTAATTTGATTTTACAGTTTATTTTATTTGTATTATTCACCTTTCAATTTCTGAATGCTGCAGTTTTTTGATGCCAAAATCAAATTCTCAATGAAACCAACAGAAATCAATAGGACAGCTGCTCTTCTTCTAATTGTGCCAATTCATGAGCAAAACATATTATTAAAGACAGAAATCATTTTGACTTCATCTATTGCTACAATTTTATTAAGATTATTAGGACTGAACGTATCCAGCAGCAGGTTTTTTTCAGGATGTCATTCCATTGATGTAGCATTTTTGTTTCTGGATGCAAAAATAGACCAATAATGCAAATTTGCTTTTATTTCTATGTAGTATAAATCACACAAATTGTATCTTGCATTAGGCTCAGTAAGATCATTTCTTAAGCTGTGTAGGAAATGACAGCTCCTTTTCATTCTCACCCACTCCTGGCCTTTTATTCTGCTTGCTTTCCTTCTCCTCTGTCTCCTCCTCCTCCTCTGCTTCTTATCCTTTTCCTCCGCACAAACTGAAAAGAGACAAGAGGGAATGGACGAGAAAAGAGGTATTAGAGCGGGAGACGGGAGAAAAAACATGCAGAAGGGTGAAGATATGACATAAAAATGCAAAGAGATTAATCATGTGTAACTGTGGGATGAGAAGAAAAAGATATTGGACACCTGAGAGGAAGACCGCCATCGACATGTTAACACACATGTCATCCAAGCCACCTCATTTCCTTCCTCTTTCTCCTAGGTTCTGGATTTTCCCCTGGACCTCCTCCTCTTTTTCTAACCCTTCCTGTTATTCATCCTTTTGCTTTTCACACCTCATCCACACTCTAACTCAACATTCTCCTCTATGTTTCCCTCCCTCTCTCTCTCTCTCCTTCTCCTCTTCCTTCCCTCCCACTGGGCGATCCATTGCAGACATGCCTATTTGGTGCTACAACCCATTTAGGGCCCTGCAGCCGTAGCCACCAGGTAATTGGCGCCGGAGTCAGAACCAGCACAGAGAACATGGGACAGAAGGGTCGTAAATATATATGTATGTGTGTGTTTGTCTGTTGGAGCGTGCAGGGCCATAGGAAGGGAAAGAAAACAGATAGAAGAAAGACAAAGGCAGTGACACACTCTAGCTGTGTTTGCATGTCAAGGCTGCCATGCTGTGTTCATGTGCTTTTCACACACAAGTGCAGCATTCAGATGAAGGATGTCGAAAGGAAAGAGGCAGAACAAGAAACACACGGAACCGCCTTTTGAGTATTATCCACAATTAATGTTGGACCGAGCGCACGAGTGTAATTAAAACCGATAAATTCACTAGAATCATTTTTATTATGGTTTTTGTTGTTGTTGTTGTTGTTGTAAAAGATGTACGGACGTTTAAGCCAATCAAGACAAACAGAACAGATCCTTCAGATTTTGTGATTGGCTGTTGCTTTGGTCTGAATCAGTGTGCAGCCAATCACACTTCATAATAGTGAGTTTTACGTATTTCACAATTTTACATATTCTATCATTGATTTTTCATCATGTAGGCCTCCATAAAAATGAACCAAATTATGCACTGATACCATCTATCAAACATGTCTAGAGAAATAATTAATATAGTTTTTATTTTGCATTCATAGTGTCGCATATGAATGGAGAAAAGATCACCATTGAGTATGTCAGCTCACTATGCTGGCTGGTTTTTATTTTAATCTTTTCATTGAGTTGTCTTTAGAACAACCAAAAAACCCCCAAAACAAAACACCACATCATCTTCTTGTGATAAAGACATAATGATCTTGAAAAAGTTGTCGGTTGTTATCTTCATGCATTCACAAGATAATCATGGTGTTATGTCAGGAAAATAAAAAGTGTTATCCCCAGTTAACATGACAACCTTTTTGTTTTACTCGGAATAAAACATTTACAGTTATGAGAAGCTAATGAACCGACTATATTATGACAAAATAATGAAGAATAAAACGTCTCGAAGGAACAAGGTAATATGAATTCATTGTAACCGTGGCCAATTCAAGTGTCCTATACTTGCCATTTGAAAGTTATTCACCAATATTTGTTAAGTCACCTGTGAACACGATATACACATCTCTGTACGACATCTTCTATGTTTGACACTTTTCAGCCACTATAACTGTTTTTGCGCGTGTGATATTTTACTAAAAGTCGCTGCCAACAGTCTTGACAGATCAGTGGGAGTGTTATGTTCCACCATATGTCAATGGAGAGACATTTTAACATGACACATGCTATTTAAGTTTCGTCGCGCCGCTGTTGCAGTGGCAGGTTTGGTAATTGACAGAAAGGCTTTTAGCTTTGTTAAGTGACGGGGACAAACACCGGGTGACTTACAGACTATACTGAAGAAACTCTTTGGGAATCACTCACTTAAAGTCGAGTTAAAATGTTTTACACGTGAAGTGTCACCAGGCTCAGACTGAGCTGCTCAGAAGATTGTTCCTGCATTTACACATATATACAGATAGAAAGACTTCCTCTTTAAACTGCTCTAAAATAAGAATTAAACAAGGATTCAGTTGTGCTGCCGGACATTTACACCTGGATTATTCTCAGTCTGTGAAGCCAGATGTGAAATCCCAAACAATGACAGCTACTATAGTACACTGTGTACTTCCCTTCAGATCCAGATTTAAGTTCAAATCCCACAGAGGAGAGAAAAAAATCCTTTTAACCACTCACAATAACACAACACAAAGACCAACAAACATAAACACGGCGATAACTCATCCAGACACTTCAGACATCACGTTCCCCCCTCTCCTTCCCACTTTGTCTCTCCTCATCTCTTCATCCATTTTCCTCTTCCACACCTCTTCTCTGTCTCCGTCTCCGCCTCTCCCTCCCTCCCTCCCTCCCTCTCTGTTTTGCTCTCCTCCTCCCTCATCTCCTCTCTAATGCGTCCATCTTTCTCTCTCTATTCAGCGCAGTAGGGGAGAACTGCATTTGAAGCTCATTAAGTAAAGACCTACAGAGCTCTGCGGTGTGTGTGTCTGTGTGTGTTGTAGCTGTCTGCTTTCTCCTTACACATTAAGAATTTATGACCTAACTCCTTCTATATGTGTCTACTGCAGGACATGTAAACAGTTCACAGAGTGGAATATATAACGAGGGATTTATTAATGATGCTGACATTTCAAAAATAGTTCATTAATGTTGAAAATGATTATTGGACAGTTATGTATTTAAGTTTCTTTGGTGAGAGACGCCAATGAAGATTTCATTTAGTTGAAACCATCTGTTTCAGACTTGTGCCAACTAAGTTACTATAAGCAATTTATAGCAGAATGCAGTCTCATCACATTTAATTTGAGAATTGACTACTTTCATGGCCATAAATCCATTAAATGATCTGTAAGATATATTACATTAAAGCGCAATGCTTCACACCAACAATAGTGTCAAAGATTCATCTGCATCTAGCTCAACTTTTGCAACATTTTCTGGCAATGCACTGCTTGCAAGTGCATATTCCTGGTAGCTTACCTTGTAATTCTGCTGTTTACAAGAGGTGTTCAGTCCGTGAACAAAATGCAAAATGTTGACGCAATATTGGGAAGATCTGACAGACATGTAGTGATCGTTAGGTGTAGTAGTCACTTGTTTTATCCTGTGTGGTGTGTTATAATGGAAGAACTGACTATACTATACTGATTGTATCAAACTTTGGGCGGCTGTGGTTCAGGAGGCAGAGCGTGACGTCCACTAATAAGAAGATCTGTGGTTCGATCCCCGACTTCTCCACTCTGCATGTTGAAGTGTCCTTGGGCAAGATATTGAACCCCAAATTGTTCCTGAAGGCTGCACCATCGGTGTTTGAGTTTGTGTGAATGGGATTAGCTCATTCTGATGAGCAGTCAGCACCTTGTATGGCATCTGCCATCAGTGTAGTAAGAAGCTTATTCATAAAAATAGGTTTATAGCAGCTTTAAGGTTCGAGAAAAATCAAAAGGTTCTGTGATGAGTACTCGAGCATGGAGCTCTCATCTGTCTGATGTCAGGTGGAGGCCCTTTCTTTCCATTCACCTATGCTATGATTGATCAGTGTCCAGTGTATTGTCTAATGTTACGTTATGGCTTTGTGTTTGGACCTGAAATGCAGAGATGCAGGTCAGTACAGTTTTAAAGAAGTTTATTTTGAGTATTAACACAAAAAGGCAGGCGGTGGTGGCTGAAGGCCGGTGTCCAAAGTGTAGTAACAGCAAACAGAGGATTCACAAGGTAATGCTGGCTGAACAAAAGCACACTGGAGAACTGAGTCACAACGTCACAAACGCTAGTCTTTAACATGTTAGGACACATGAGAGTAGGTGTTATCAGGTAAAAATAAGCAGTACTCTCAGCTCCAGGACTGTGGGGGCGTGTCCACTGAACATGCTGAAGCGACGTGCACTCGTGGGAGCAGTCAAGAAGCAACTTTGAAGCGACTGAAACGTGTCAGATGAGTTCAGAAAATGACACGACTAACTTTGAAACACTCTGAGCTGAGATGAATTAATCTCTATCTCTCTGCTAGGGGTGCAGGGGTATGCTCAGGGTGGCCTCAACGTGTCATCGAGCCACCCTTTAAGGACCGCCCACAAAATCCTGGACTGAAAACTGGTGAAAAACTGTTTGAACCTCTAACTCCACATTTCAGTAACATACTGTTCAAAGTCTTTTCACGTGTTTTCAACAACTATTTTTCAACATATTTAATGTATTTTGAAAGAAATCTCAGAATTACAGACTTTAACAAAATGATTTATGATCAGTAAAGTGCCGGGATTGTAAAATCCTGTTCAGAAAGCTCTTTTCAGTCTGAGTTTGTGTTTACTGCTTCTTTCTCCTACGGATCACGAGCAATGGCAGACACAATCTCCCTAATGATGATGAACTCAGCTAGCAGACTAACAGCTTTTCTATGTTTCTGAATCCACAATATATTCATTATGATATACAATATTTGACTTATCTATAATTACAAACACATAAATAAGATACACGATAACTAGGATTCCAGTGCAAATGGAAAAAACACAATCAATCTTTGGGTCCAGTAGTGAATAACCCATTCACAAACTGTTTACATTTACAATGACATTATCTCCTGTCGTAGTTCTGCTTTGGTTTTTTTTTTTTCATCAAATTATTCAACGTCTTTTGCCTACACCTCACGTTAAGAACTTTACCCTGAGGGCTTTGTTTTCAATGCCAATTATCCCTCATTTAACAACTGGTAGGGGGTGGAATCACAAGTGTAAGTAAGTATGCTCTACACACTGAATGTTACAAAGATTGTGTACATTACACAACACGGCATGCATAGATGGAAAGCTACCTATAATCAGTGCAGCAACAACAACAACACTGATGTAACCAAGGAATAAATCTACATCTACAAAGCTATATATACAGAGCAGTTTATAGTTTAACCACCAAAAACTGCAGCGGAAGAGTGAGAGCTGACAATTTCATTTTCAACAGATGCCTGTGAAAATATATAAAAGATCCACGTTACTTTTAAGTACTTTGAGCAATAAACGGCTGTGTGTGATGTGAAGTCTGCAGCTGAAGTGCAGTTTAAAGTCTGCAGCTAAAATGAACAGAGCACCAAATGGAGATCGGGGCAGTACAGCATCTGTCCATTCACACAGATCCATCTCGTTTCATTAATCCTGTGCTTCATTCTCACATTCTCATGCGAGGATATTGCTGTTCATGTACGAATGTGAGCCGTGCTGCATGTGCGTGCACCTGTGAGCATTGTTTGTGTGTGTGTGTGTGTGTGTGTGTGTGTGTGTGTGAGTGCGTAGCAGTGGGAGTTGGGGGTGGGGGAGGAAGGCAGGTGAGAAGCTAAACTGACAGAGATGGACCACTTCACTTACCTGAGACGACGGTTCCATCGTTAATGATGTTACGCACATCCGGGGGGCCAGTCATACACACACACACACACACACACACACACACACACACACATCCAACTGCACACACACGCGCACACACACACATAGTACATTTTCACCAACACTGCAGATGGCAGACAAATAAAGACAAATATGTGCACACGCATATGGCACCAAGATTAAGGTCTGTTATTAATAACTTAAAGCGACAAGGACCGCTCCACTTCAGAAGGCTGTAATCACACCTACATTACCAAGAACACATACACGCATCACCATACCTGCTACCAGCTACCAGCTGCGCATATATGGGAAAGAGAGATAGAGAGAGAAGAGAGAGACACGGACTGTAGTATAACACTTTGTATGCTAATGTATCAACAGGATTCACTGAAAACATCTACTGGGACTCTCACTGGATTCTATTTTCAGTAGTTAAGGCACAAGAGTGAACAACACAGTCAAATGTGTGGTGCCCAGTAATCAAAGTGGGGGCAGCACACTTTGGTTATGTCTTTATTGGTTGGAGGCTGCTATTGTGTAAATGGTGTGGCCAAAACTTACCCAGACTGAACACACATGCACACACAAATCAGGCATTGCACTGAATATGTGCACGTGACGGGGTCAGTTTTTGAAACTATGCATGCTTGTTTTTTCCCCCATGACCCTGAACTACACACAGATTGGCAGGAATGAGCGTCAGGTGTGCAGGAGCGCTACGAGAACTTAAAAGGCAGAGCATGGAGCGCAAAGGAACTATGACGAGACCCTGCTGAAGTGCAGCCGCTGGTGCCCATTGGTGTGTTATTCCAATCTTAGACTGGTACTACCGGGAGGGGATAGCAGGACGCTATCTCGCAAGCAGCGCACACCGGGAAGCCAGCTGCAGGGCCAGGCAGGGATGAAGAGAAGGGCTGGTGGCGTGAGGCTGGGTGATGTCAAGCCCTCTGAATGGAGAGTTGGCAACTAATTAATGTTAAATAAACCCTGGACTGGACACTAAGTTGTACCTTGTGGTTTTTAGCTCTGCTAACCACGCCAGTGTGGGTAGGTAGAGTTTGGGATGTGGTCGTGGGGGCCGTAGGGGATGCTTAAGAAAATGTCAACTTTCAGACAAACTAATCCAAGAGAGAGAGAGAACAGGGGTGGTCAAGTGAGTTAGAGAATGAAGTGGGAAAGGGAACAGCGATAACGAGAAGGCCGATGAATCAGAGAAATAAAGGTTATTTTCTGATTGTTTTACAACAGTTACACACACACACACACACACACACACACACACACCGCAGCACAACCCCGCTCTAATCTAACAACACCTGATCTGGTGTGAGTACAACCTAATGATGAAAATTTTGTCCCCCCCATCCATAATTCTTAATGGCTGCCCTGCTCTCCATGACCCCGTGTAGGGGGAGAGAAGAGGAACATGATTTCTTAATAATTTTTGGTCATTGCCAAATATGAAGGTTTAAACTGAACTTCAGACGAGAGTCCAGGTTAAAAACTAACAAACCAAGCAGCTCCAAGCACCAAGCAAAACCTGCAAAGAGTCAAGGAAAGAGTTACAACACAGTAAAAAATCATACAGAATAAAACACCAGCTAAGACAGGACTTACAGGGTAGATGTGGACTTATTTTACACAAACGTTATGGCATTTACAATTGTAATAATCCTGGTGTAACAACGCAGCAGAAAAATGGACAAAACATGCCTTTATATACCACCAAATAGTGTGTGATTGGCTGCAGATCTCCAGCCAATGGCACGAAGGGAAAAGGAGTTAGAGGAGGGTCTTAAACTGACAGCCCACAGGCCCACATACTGTGCGTCAAAGCACCTATCAGCGTTTATAACACAAACATCCACCTGTGGGGAGGTGTAACAGTGAAGGCGAAGGGAGTCTTATTTAGTGCGAGTTTCCAGTCCAAATATGCTGCCAAGGGCTGATAATGTGCTGCGTGATTCTGTTGTTCATTGCAGGTGATTCATGCGCTACTTTTGTCAGAAGAGGAGACAGAAGTTTCATCCGTCTAATGATTTTTCATTGAACTGTGTGAACCGCACCCCGCCGTGCACAATACCTGCTGATTTGCGCTGCATAAACTTAGGAGCTGCAACCAGTATGTCATCATAACCAGCCGCAATAGCACAGTCTAGCCTAAACGCAGCTAACCGGTACACCACGGCAGTGAGACCCCGTTTACACGTATAATATCAAATTTAGATGATCCAGGTAATCCCGATTTTGTTTCCACTTTGCCAGATATATCTGTCTTGATTATTCCAGTCTACATGCAAACGAGGGGCAGCCCTGCTGCAGTTCAGAGGGTGGTGGTGGTGGTGGTGGTGGTAATGCACCTGAATCTGTGCTAAAAATGCCAGGAAAGAAAAGCATTTGCATATTAGCTGTTTATTTGCAACAATCAACAGTTAGCTACACTGTACACCAACCTTAAACGTGAAATCAGTACTAACATCCTTTCACTGTAATATTAGAAAAAGTAATACCATATTTATTATGGTAAAATTCTGGGAACCACAGCTTTCTTTAACCGTAAAAACACTGTTTTTTTTTCTACAGCTATCAGCTGTGCGTTAGCACAACACAAACACATAAATGAATCGCATCAGAGATCAGATCAACAATGGTCTACAACAGCCTGACTCACAATAATTAGTAGTCATGATATCTCAAGACTTTCTAGTTCTGGTTAATGTCATCATTTTTATTTGTAAAATCCTAAAGTGCGTAGAATTCAATTTTAAAGTGTTATATCACACATTAAATAATCAAATTACTTTGCTTATATTGTTATGAGTGTATTTTTAATCTGACTTTATATATATATGTGAAGAATTTCACACATGTATTACAATGTACTGTGGTACATTTATCTAGTATTTGACTTTATTGTTTTATCGAAGCAGCTGAGGGAGTTCATCCAAAGATAAATCATCTTCTCTGCCCAGAGAGCCTTAGTGTCAGAGAGTCAGCGTGTGAGAGAAGGAAAGAGGAGATACAGAGACAGAGGATGATGATACAGAGGGCAGAGAATCAGACATAAATGTGAATTTAAGAAAAGATGGAAGCTACTGCAGTGAACTGCAGGAAATTATAACAGTTTGGCCTTGGCCTGGTAATGCACCTAAAACTGTCTGACAACTGTAAAAAACAAAAGAAGAATAACTTTCGCAGGGCTACCTAGCCAACTATCCATAAACTAACACAAACATTTGGATGAACGGACAAACGCTGTAGTGGCAACTTCAGTTGACCGTTGGTCATTGGTAGGACTGCAACACTTTGATATTTAACTTGCAAAGTGACACATTCTGGCTGTGCTGTGGCTGATCGCGTCCGTTCTAGACGTTGCTTGTGATTTCACGAGAAACCATGTTTCAGAAGCATCCAGCAGAGGATATGCAGGTGTTCAAAGACCTGTGCAGACACCTGATTGTAGAAACAGACAGAACAGAAAGCACGTAGCTTGGAGAACAGACCAAAACAGCATCACGGCCACAATGTCACAGACCCTGGCCCAGTGGAATTCAGGACTCATACAGCATGCAAACATTAATTTTTATGGTGTCATTGCCATATATGTAAAATATATATTTTTATGCACCTACCAATGACAGTATAAAGAACGGACAGAGCATGAGAGACGTCACACACAGGTTTCCGAAGCGCTGTTTTGATGCCAAAAAATATGGTGGCGCTGACTGCCGCCATGCTTGCCGAAAAATCAGCAAAAACGTGGATCATCGGCTCAAGGCAGGCTGAATGACGCCTGGGTGCTCTAATAAGACATCTGTAACGGCACTTACCTGTCAATCAAGGCGGCCACGCTCTTAATTATGTGCAACTTTAAACCTTAATATCATTTGAATGTGTGTGTATGAGTAAACGTGTTTATTTCTACTGTGAAGCATTTTAATACAGGCGCTTATGGAGACTAACTCGCTTCTGCAGCCAGCCTCAAGCGGCCGCTCGAGGAATTACAGTTTTTAGCCGTTCCACATTGGCATCATTTCCCAGCCACGGAGGTTGCGGCTTGGCACCTATATGTGTCTTCTGCTGTTTTAGTAAATCATGGTTTATATCGTGGTTTATATTGGTGCATTTCCACCAATTACACTGACACTCAACACATACGTAGCGCACCGCTGACCTAGTCCAAGCAGGTGGGCAGCAAGCGGCGCAAAAAGAGCGAAACCTTGACAACAAAGCTGCAGTGAACCGCCTGATCTCCCCACTGTGTGTGTTTTCTCTCACTGTGGCATGTGGAAAAAACCTACACACAGCTGGTGTAAACAAACAAACCGACTAAAAGTGTCATCCAAGTATCTACAGACAACTTGACATTAAAAACACAAGACGAGAAACTGAGTGAGGCAAGTGAGGAGCGCGTTTTTACAGTCCAACAGGAAGTGTGTGTTGTGGTAACCTCTGACCCATATGCATGGAAACCTCCCTCCAGATGCTTCCTCACCTGTTTTGTTGCTCTCACTCTTTTTCCCAGCTTCCTTTTCATTTCATCTCGCTTTGATCCGCTCCCATTCCTCTACTTCCTTTCATCCCCCGCCACGTTCTCACGTTCAGCTCCTGTTATTACTTTCTCTGTTTGTTTAACAATTTCACCCCCGCCCCCTCTCATCACCTCCCTTCTCTCTCACTCTCTACCTACCTCCTCCACATTTTTCACATCACCTGTCCTCTTTTCTCCTCTTCACACAAACCCATCACCGTGTTCAGACCCCTCCTTCTCAATCTCGCGTGCTCTTTCCATTCCTTCCCCCATCCTCCTCCTCCTCCTCCTCCTCCTTCCCTGCCTCCTGTTCCTCACGGATTTCATATTTTCATAGAACCAGGTCGACTCTCACAGGTTGCCATCTCACTTCAAATACAAAAAGAAGAAATAAAAGAGAGAGGGAGATAGAGACAATACAAACAGGATATCAGATTGATCTTTCTCTTCCTGTACCTGCCTCCCTCTCTCCTCTCTGCAGTGGGAGACCAGGTGCTGGAGCGGGGACGTGCCTCAATTGCATGGTGGGGAGGGCTGAGAAGGGAATTCGAGTCGGGAGAGTGTGTTTTTTGTGTGTGCTCGCAAGTGTGTGTGTGTGTGTACTTTTGAGAGGCAGCAGATAATTGGAGAGGCACACCTGGACACTGGTGACCTCTCAACCCCGCCCCTCTGCCCTTCAAACTAGCACTGTTCACTCTGGGCGCATACTGTATGTGTGTGTGTGTGTGTGTGTGTGTGTGTGATGAACTCTCATTGCCCATCCAGCCAGGGATTTCATGTGTATGGGGGTAACAGCAGGCTACCGTGTGTGTATGCCCGTCTTTACTGCCCATCTCCAGTCAGTGTGTGGACAGTGTGAGTGTGTGTGAGAGCAGTAGGTCATTCAGCTGTGCTATAAAAGATTCAGGAGTGACAGATGACCTCGGCCAACTAAAAAGATCTCACTTTTTCAAACAGTCTTCTTTTGTAGACTTTGTTTTTTTTTTTTATTTAACCTTTGCTTTGACAAAGAAACACATCAAAAATTCACTTTCACCACTGCACCCCGAGGCAAACCATCATCAAGCATCAGTGCAAAAAGCTCGGCTGTATTGTCGACGACCGTGTGTTTTGGGCTGGTCTCAAAGATGTAGCGTATTTCTGTAACAAACCAAAATGACAAGTTCAGGGACATTCAAAGATGTAGTCACAGTGGAAGAAATGCTGCTGTTGGATGTACACTGTAAAAAAAACAACAACTGGCAGCTGTGGTCGTAATAAATACGGTATAACCTTTTCTAATATTACGGTAAAAGGATGTATAAGGTTGGCGTTCTGTTCGATATTTTAAAATGTCTGTAGATTTTACGGATGACAGTAAAAGACCGTAAAATATGCCACAAAGTTTTTCTGTATACGTTAAAACAGTCATATTTCAGAACCTTTATTTATATGCCATTTTAGGATAATTTATACAGAATAAAGTAGTATCTTACATTAGAGAGTGTTAATATGAAATGGACGCCAACCTTATATGTGAAATGAATACTAATATCAGTGCACACACATAACTGATGTTTTTGCTGTAAAAAAACTGTCTGGTTTCCAAAATTTAACCGTAAAAAATACAGTATAACCTTTTCTAATATTATGGTAAAATGGTATTAGTACTGTTGATTTAATGTATAAGGTTGGCATTTTATTCTTTATTTTAAAATGTTTGACGATTTTACAGTGAAAAACTGCCAAACCATGACACTAAAAGACAGTAAAATATGCCATTAAATATTACAGTGTTTTACTGTATACAGAAAAACGTCATGGCACATTTTATGGCCTTTTACTGTCATGGTTTGGCAGTTTTTGACCGCAAAATCTACAGACATTGTATTGTTGGGTGTTTTCATTGACCAAAAAAAAAAAAAAAAAAAAAAAAAAAAGGACTGGACAGGACTTTGGCTTCCGCTTACCATCATCATCATCATCATCACCAGTTATTTATGTCAAAACATCATGCAGGACTATCACAGGGAACGTTTATTTTGGGTTATCAGCTTAGCAGCTGCTTTTTTTTTTGTTGAGTGTTAGATGACTAAGACTGATACCACTCTAATGTAAAACACTAAATCTAACTCCACAACCAGGAGATGAGGAGTTGTCACTGAGATGTTGCCAGGCAACCAGCAGTCAATGCTCACGGTCAAATGAGAAATAGTCTGGCACATAAACCTCCAAGAAATGACAACTTGTCATTTTCACACTTTTGGTTTTCATATGGAGCAAACAAACCAGATATAACATGTTAATTAATTGCTTTAGACGTGTTGGTATGCAGATTTTCATTGTCGAAGCCAGGCTAACTGTTTCCCTACCAGTTCTTTTGCCAAGCTAAGCTTGTAATTCACTGTACTGAAATGAGAGTAGTGCCGATCTTCTCATCTAACTCTTCGTATAATTGCTGAAACTATATAATATAACTAATGCAAAATAGAATTTAAATTATAGCTCATATCATTACACAATATCCATCATGACGGGAGTTGGTATTGTGTAATGACAGTCCTGTGTCTCATGCTGTGTCTCAATTTGGATACTTCCGTTAGTAGTACACTATGTACTTCCTGCCGTAATGCTCTAATTTCAGGAGGGTAGTGTTGTTACAAGAACACATCTTCTTTACCAAACTGCAACCGGTTGGAGCATTGGTGCCAACATTTGGCTGCCAAAATATAAATATAAAACCTCCGTACAACTTACATTTATATATTGAGGTATTCAACGCCAGTATCCGAAATGGTGACCACCGTTCCACACTCAACTTTTTGACCATTATGACCACTCACAGTACACTACATTTTGCCGTAATTGTGTGTGTTGAGTACACAAGTGTGAATGCACTAAAAACTCAAAAGAGCAAGTTTAAGTATGGAAGTTGCGGCAGATGACCGTCCACCAACAAGCTTGGTTCTGCTCGAGGTTTCTGCCTGTTAAAAGGAAGTTTTTCCTCACCATCGTTGCAAAGTGCTTGCTCCTGGTGGAATTGTTGGGTCTCTGTAGATAAAACTATAAAAAGTATGTTCTAAGCCTGCTCTATCTGGAAAGTGTCATGTGTTTAGACCATGTATGTATAAAAAATGGATGACATACTTAAACTTGAGCTTTCAAATGTACTGATGAGATGTAAATGTGTTTTGATTGTCTGGACAGCTTTGGGATTTTAGTGATTTGTTTTTATGATAACACGTTCATCAAAAAGTCACATCATTTGTGATTCTAACCTTGACCACTGTGTCTAAACCACAGAACGCTGGTCCTCTGGGACTTGTTAACGCCCATAAATCAAACAGGTTTTCCTTGTAGCTTCAAAGATTGTTAAAACCGCAACCATCTACCTACGTAGACTTTGTTGCTGTTAAAGAACATCACCTAACTTCCTTCTTTTCTCTCAACATAATTATGACAGCCACTAGAGGGATTTGTCACTTGCACATAAGCATATGTCGTTTTGGGGCACTTGCTAAATTGACAGATGCTGTCGTTCTTCTCAAGAGGACAGTCTTTATTTAAATATAGGCGTCACATGTAGGTATCTTTGTTGTACAATGTCTTAATGGAACAGAAATTCATTAAAGAA
This sequence comes from Sciaenops ocellatus, assembly GCA_033000465.1. Taxonomy (NCBI): domain Eukaryota; kingdom Metazoa; phylum Chordata; class Actinopteri; family Sciaenidae; genus Sciaenops; species Sciaenops ocellatus. The sequence continues at coordinate 5,575,363 of CP136871.1, read as the reverse complement.
AGCAGGAAACTGCCCATAACTTAGATGCAGAGAGGGATTTGTAACAAAACCGTATAGTATCAGTGAGACTGATTACCACTGACTCATTTAATTTACATTCATTGAGGTCAGTCACTTCAGTTTCAATAAAATGACTAACTACTGATGTCTGTGGGATTCTTCCTCTGAGGACCATGAATATCTGTGCAAAATGTCATCCCGAGAGCCATGCAAGAGTGGTTAAAAATGTCAGGCTTTATTGTGTATTTAAATCATCATGCAAATCCTTTAATTCTGCAACATACAGTCTTTCAAATGTATAAAAGCCAATGACCAAGTCTTAGGGTGAGATATCTTGACTGAAATTCAACATAAGATTCAATGATGTTTGCATGACGGAGATGTCACAGGCTACACAATACAAGAAACGGACATCTTCAGATTCTTGCATTTCATATATATTTCATGTTATTGTTTTCATAAGAGAGTGCCACGTCAAAACAATCCTGCCTTCAGATAAATGTGTAAATGACCTGCGTAAACAATGAATGCCACCTGTATGCAGTGCTGCCACAGTTACCTTGATTAAGTAATCTGATTACTAATTACTGATTACTCCTTTAAAAAGTAACTTAGTTACTTTACTGATTACTTGATTTTAAAAGTAACTAAGTTAGATTACAAGTTATTTTATTATTAGTTCAGCAGCTGCTGACAACACCCCCCGCCGCCTCAACATAAAAATGACAACTGGTCTAAGGGCAGCATTTTCCTCTACAACATACTGCCCGACCAACTTCTTCAACTCTCCCCCACTTACTGGGTTTGCACCGACGTCCAGCTTTTGTTGTTTGGGTGGTGGGGGACCTCCTGCATTAGTCGCAGCTCTCTGCTTCGCACCACCTGGTGGGACTTCCTCTGTAAGTTTGACTGTGCCGTGCTGCGGCTCCAAATGTTTCTTCAAATTCGACGTAGTGTTTTTGAAGCTAGATAAGCATGCATCTCTCTCCTCCTTCAACTGTTGTTCACGTTTGTGTCGCTGGCTGCTTGGTATGTATTACACATGAGTTGTCCTCATGCTGAAAACGTGACTTTTCGCATACGTGACGTCTCTCCCCGAGACGCAAGAAGAAAGCAAACATATCTTTTCACTAAGGAAAATGACAAAAATAGTAACGCACAGTGACTTGGATAAGTAATCTGATTACTGGTCTGGAAATAGTAACCCGTTAGATTACTCGTTACTGAAAAAAGTGGTCATATTAGAGTAACGCGTTAATAAGTAATGCATTACCGGCATCACTGCCTGTATGCAAGTGAGCACCCATTCATGAGTGTGAGTAAATTAGCACAATTAAAGATCCAGTGTAGTATCTATTAGCAGGAATGGAATACAATATTCATGCATATGTTTTCAGCAGTGTTTGATCGCCTAAAATTAAGAATCATTGTGTTTTTCTCTTTCTCTTCCATGAAGTCCGCCATGTTTAGCTGCCATTTTTCTGCAGGAACCCAGAATAGACAAACCAAACATTGATCTGGATGTGGACTTTTGCTTTTTATGTGAATTTCGCAGCCAGAGTTTTTCCTACATGCTTGGAAGAAGAGGGTGAAGCGTAGGAGAGTATTCATTTGGTTGTATTCTATTCTAACTTCACTGCTAGGTGCGATTAAATCCTACACACTGGACCTTTAACACCCTGGTAAAAGCAGATAAAGCTCTCCTGCCCAACGCGTCAGGAAGTGTTCATTCATGAAAATCGCACCTTAAAGTGAAAAGAAGAACTAAAAGAACTTTCTGCATTTGGAGATCCATAAAAGAAAATCTATCATTTTTAATGCCTTCAGGAGTCGAATTAAGGGACCTGTTGAAGCCCAGAAAATGGGGAAAAAAAAATAATGTGTGCTGTTAACGCCGTGCCACCTTAGGTTCATACTGTCAATGAAATAAAGAAGAATTGGTCTGATATGAAAATGGCTTTAAAAAAAATCATCTTTCCACAGCAAGGCAGGTCGAAAGGAGGTACCCATCATCAGATTGATGACAGAATATGTGCTTTAATGGGTGATGTTGTACTGTCAGAAGCGGAAACAAAGGATGACGACTTACGGCCAATAGGCTTGACATAATGGAATGATGTAAAATCATTTCTCATTTTTAAACGTATGAATGTAACAACATTGTTGTAAATGTAAGTTATGTGAAAGGAATTGTCAGTGGTATTCAGTTCAAGATCTTTTAGACACTGCACCACAGCCAGGACCATCTGATGCTCCGTGTCACCGTCGTCTCCCACACTCACAGGTGGTGTCTAAAAAAGCAGGAGGAGATGTTGAAATGTCTTCAAACTATTCGTGTCAAGCAAGTATAGCTGATGAGATAAAAATAAATGATAAAATCCAAACTAATAAATCTTCGTCTGAATAAAGTCGTTGATTATCTTCAATTACCTGCATCATTACCACCAACCCTAGAGTCATGCAATTAGTTGTACGCCCCCTACATGATGGCGTGGTTCATGTAGGGGATCATCTGGCATGTTCTCTGCAGGTGCACTGCAATATTACGCAATGCACAGCATGCTAAAATAAGCCGACATGCCTTCTCTGGGGTGTAGAGCAGCTTGCCACCAGCTGTGTCAAGGCGCACCCACCTGGCCTTCAAAACCCCTTTGCTTGGGTTGCACGTATGACGCTCGTTATATGAGCACCTCTGTCTACTCTGTGGGTTGACTCGAGGTGTCGTGAGCCGGAGAGCTACAGCATAAACTCGATCACCTGGAAAAGATGGTGAATTTTTGTTAAATGAATCGGAAATAGTTTGCACGGTGACAGTTAACAAGTTACTTAGCAATAAGCCAACCATGACCGTTATGGAGGACCACGAGTATCATGGAAGTAGTAATCAAGGATTTCAGTATTTATAACACTAAATGTACACTGCAAAAAAAAAAAAAAAAAAAAAAAAAAAGTTTTAAAGTAGAAAACTGTCAGCTGTGGTTGCCAGAATTTTACTATAATAAATACGATATAACCTTTTCTAATATGGTAAAAGGATGTCAGTACTGTTGATTTCACGTTTAAGGTTGGTGTTTTATTAATTTAAAATGTCTGTAGATCTTATGATGAAAAACTGCCGTGACAGTAAAAGACCGTAAAATATGACATTAAATATGACGGCGTTTGGCTGTGTAATTAACAGTCTCTAATATAAAATACAACTTTATTCTGTATTTATACAGCATTTTAAGGCATTCAACACACACCAGATCCGGTTCCTGTCCCCCTTTGGAAAGTTCCTGTGGCTACGTATCAGATTGTGATGAGTATCTGGTGGACCAGGGTTGGACTGGTATGATTGTCTGAGGCACTGTGGCTCTAACAAGTTACAGATTTGTAGAAGCACAGCCCGTGGTCAACTAAACTGGGACAGCAAGCATTTATCTGTCTCTGCCACTGTATCTGTACGCTGTTCAAAGACATGGGCCTCTAAAAGAAGTAAGGCACCCATGATGACATTATTAAACAGAGATAAAGTTTAATTGCCAAAGGCCAATTTAAATAAATGATGCTACCGTATAAATAAATGAGGCTCTATGAATACATTTAGAATCATATTGTAGCAGGATGATGTGTAAGTTGTTTAGATTTTTAAGTAATGAAATATACAAACTTTTAGTGACTCTGACAACATATTATAACATATCTCATAAATTGTGTTTGAGAAAATTCAAAATACAAGAAAATAGCTAAACGATGCATATTCTCCACTTAGAGAATGAATCTGTTGGTATGAGATGCCCAGACTAAATTGCCGTTTTGTTTCACATGATTCACTTAGCCTCTCTTATCAAGCTATGAAGTTTATACTTCAATAAGCAAATGAACTTTAACTTGATCGCCGCACGATCGTACGCATGTCCCTTGGCGATGAAGAGTCATACATTTGTAAAAATAAAAGTGTATCTCTCCCGAGAGACAGACAGGAAGGACGTCAGAAACGTGGCTGGTGGTTTTGGTACCTTTTAGCCGACGTTTGCACGTGAATTACAAATAATGAACTCCTGTTTCAGTCTTATAAGCTAGTAGTAAAGAATATGATTCTTGTCTAACATGCAATTTCAATTTCAGTTGTTCTCATGAGATGAATTCAGTGTGGGATGTGTCGGAGGTGTCATTACAGTGCTGCAATGGCTTCATCTCCATCTTCACTCCATCCTGCCTCCGTGTCTTTGTGTCTTTTAATCCTGTAGTGCGTGCCCCTAGCTTTAACCTTATTACCCTGCGCACCCGGGGGACGTGTAATGAAACAGTTCCCTCATTCAGGAGGTCAATTTGCTCGCTTTTCTTTATGAAGTCTAAAGTCTCCTTCATCCCATCGGCATACCTGCCTGTCTGATTCTCTTTCACTCTGGCTTTCCTTTAATTAGCCCGTGTATTTGTGTGTATATGTTAGAGAGTAATAGTGAGAGTGAATCCCTATCTTGCGCCAACTTCATTGATTTTAGCCTTGATCTATCAGCAGCAATATTCCCTCTTTCTACTTCTTACATCTTAAAGAAAACTTGCCTTGATGGTTTGACTGTTTGAATGTGTGCAGACAGATTGCTGCTCTGGTTTTTTTCCCTCTGAAACAGGAAAATCAAGCTTTACCAATTACAGAAGACACACACACACACACACACACAGGGCATTGCAGGCCCTGAGCTGTCATCGGATTCAATCCAACTGTCAAGGAATCAAAACAGATCAAATGCAGCAACACAAAGCAATGCAAAAAAACAAAGAAAAGAAAGAGCCTGTTCACATAGCAACGAGAAACAATTTGTTCCTCAGCAGCCTTCTATGAAATCGCTATTGCAATCTGTTACATCACAATCAACACTTTCCCCTCCGGGTAATTGATCAGTCAATCAGTGGTTAAATAAATGACATACAGTGTTTTCGCTCTGGAAAGGTTGTTAACTGAAATGTCATCTGAAGTTTTCACAGATACAGATATATACAGATATTTCTCCACAGTGTAATTGTCAACTTGAAGAAACAGTATTTAATTCCTCTGGAACAATCAGGGCTCAAGTGATAGCTCAACAAGCTATGTTTTAAGTACTTTGTCTGCCCGTGGACAGATCTGTCAACGCCACAGTGTCACAACTGTGCAAGATACAGTTAAGTGAAGTTTCATTCACTTAACTGTACTTCACTTCACGACCTAAGTTTGAAGATGATTGTGGTCCGAGCAAGTAGGGGGTAGGAAGTAGAGAAGGGGCCAATGACACATTTGTGACCCAGTTTCAATCATTCCTGCCAAATCATGGACATTGGGCAAAATTTCACCTTGTGAGTCGCAGTGTGTGTCTGTCATCATGGCAAAATGTGATCCTGGAGACACCCACTGTTGTGGGAACTACAACAGACATGGTTTGAGTACTTGTTGTATGTACAGTATGTCTGACTGTCTGATGAAACTTTACAGGTGTGCAGTTGAGATTAAAGTGAAAGTCAATTTCGAGGACGGGTGTGGTCCGACCAAGGTTTCCAAAGTGCCATTTTGAAGCTCAAGAGCCGCCATATTGGATGTACTGTATGTCTTATTTAATTTTTATTGGAGTTTCTTTAATATGCTGATGAATACGCCTTTTCGTAAAACAGTACATGATATCAAGGCTTGAAATCATGAGAGTGAACCATCACAGGATAGTCTTTATCATTTACCAGTCAATCTATATATTGAAAAGTCTTTGTTCAAGGGGATAGGGTCATGTTTCCAATGTGACGGTGGTTGAGCAATGTTTTTTTTTATTTACATTGCTGCATTAATTGGGAAGAGTATCTACATTTGAATCACACATTCGTCTTTAAAATTCTTTGTTTTTCCTTTTCCCTGTTTATAAATCAGTTTTGGTTCTGTTCTATAAGCGGTCACTGGAAGGGGCTGTGAGCAATACGTCAGCTACGTGTCCATGGAGGATGTCAGGGCAGGGCCGAGCAAGAGGAAGGCGAGCCCTGACAGAACATCACCAAGGAAGAGACACGGGGAGGTACAAAAACACTGACACTGGTAAACCCAGCGATGTGTAGTTGGACGAGGTCAGGGCACATAAAAGAAAAGCCAGTGCTGACCCAGAGACCCCTGAGAAGAGACTGAACAAAACAAAAGCTGCCGTCACCAGCAAGCCACACAAAGTGGATGCTGCGCAGAGGAAGGATGACATGGGGGGACAAACATCCGAAAAGAGGTAGAAGGACAATGAGAACATAATCCCCAAAGTGCAGATCAGCAAAGGTGAGCTGATAGTGTCTCATATAGTGTGTGAACACGACCAAACGGGTGACAAAGGTGGTTTTCTTGCCAAGATGATGTAAGATGCACCCACATCCAGTTGACATTGTGGGGTACCGTTAAGCAAGGATTCAGCGTATGTGGCAGCGTTGGATGAAGTTAGTCTGTATGTGCAGTCTGAAATCTGTTTCCCCATTGTTTTCTTGTGTGTTACTTGAGATGTGAGAAATGAGAGATGTCATTTAAAACTAATTAATGTAACATAATTATTATCTAATGTCAGCTTTCTTCTCTTTTAATGGACAAAATCAGAGAAATACAAGAAGCAACTCAAACTTCCAGTCCATGAAGCTTAATTGCCTTTACCTCAGAGGACACAACTAACTGCAGGAATATAAAAAATATACATGCATAATATGTTGAATATTCATGATATACATGTGTGCATACATCAAATTTGATCATAAAGGTGAAACAACATGTGAAAAACGTGTAAATGTGAAAAAGAGCGTTGGATCATAGGTCAATATGCTAAAGTCTGACAATTATTGTCTTAATCACCGGAGCATCAATGAGACGTCTAATCTAATCGATGCAGAGGGGGAGGGGTTTGTGAAAAGTACAAATGAGCTTTTAATGATGCTATGGACCCCTCAGAGAGCAAGAGAGAGAGAGAGAGAGGGAGATTAAATTACAATAATCAAACACCTGATCTTTCCAATGTCTGATTCTGTTGCCTCTATCCGTTGCTCCTCCTTCCGCTCTCCACCTGTATCCTCTTCCTCTTTTTAAATATCCTCTCTTAGATCCTTCTTTCCTTTCCTCCCTTCTTCTCCCTCTCCATCCTGCTTCCTCGCTCTTGTCCTCTGTGTGTGAAGAACAAAGGAGGACGTTGTCCGGTGGGCAATGAGAGTGCTTCTGAAGGGTCAGCGTGATATTTGGGCGTGATATTTCCATCGCCGGGCCTAAATGTCTGGTGTCAACCAATTTATTACCCAGCAACAGGAGACAGGCTACAAAGAACAATGGGGCTTTAAATGAAAGGAGGATGAAAGAGGGGAGAAAAGGAGATGTGTTTGCCTAAAATTAACTAACTAATAATCATGGCTGCTTTTAGTTAAGTTGATGTTACTTATTTTTGTAATTACACCTCGATTTACTTTTAAAGCATCTTTAATTGCCACTGTGTACATGTTATAAATGTATTATAAGTTGAAAACAAAAACTTCCTCAAACGTCCACTCGAGGCTGGCTCCAGAAGTGAGTCAGTCTCCATAAGTCCCCATGTTAAAATGTCCAACTTCACAGCAGAAATAAACATGTTTACAGCCTGGTACAAAAAACAGTTTTGGTCTCTATAGCTAATTTCCCCGTTCATGACAACTGTACTGAGGGTGAATTTTTATACAACTCACCTGTTCAAATTATATTAATGCTTAAAGTTAATAGTTTAATACATAATAAAAACAGACTGACAGGTGGATGCTGTCACAGGTGGCTTCTCTGAGCAAGCAGGCTTCATTCGGCCCACCTTAGGTCCGCCCATGAACCCTGTCTTTTCCCATTTTTTGAATAGTGGCAAGATGGCGGTGGCCAGAGCCCCCACACTGAGCGGATACGATGTCCATAATTTATACAGTGTGGTTGAAACGTATGAAGGACACGTTCAAGGGGAAAGTTCTTTTTATTGTGGTTATGGTTCTGTGCTGGTTGTTTTTCATATAATTACTCAAATACTTGAACATACTTAACAATAAAACTTAGTCTAACTTAATTAATTACTTACCTAATAGTCGTTCATCCATAGAAGTGTTGTTGTTGTTATACATATAGGTCTTTAGTTGTGTAATGATTTTTTTGTGCCCCCTTCTTGTCAAATATGTATGTACATAATCCTAAACTAATGCAACATAGTTAAGACCAAGTAATGCTTGGTGAGTTACGTGTACGTGTTAAATTCGCAGCTTACATTCTTCACTTTGTTTTGTTTTTAGAGATGGATCTTAGTAGAGCTAATGCTCTATGATTTAACATGCAGAGAAATCTAAAGTGTGAGAGGCCTGCCATGCCTAGTTATGGTGACTATGATCACTGTTCAGGGAAGGGCGGCCAATAAAATATGTTCTAATGTAGATCTCTCTCATGTGCTCCATCCTCAGTGGACTATTTCAAATACACCCTATGTAAATATGCCGTTTACTGTATGTGATCTCGGACCGTGTAGCATCCAGTGTTACTAGGCTAGAGCACATTATCTGGCAGGTCTCGATGCTCCCACATTTGATTTTCTTCATATTTTAATCCAATGACGCAGATTAAATCAGCCGTCCTTAGGCAGGGTTGCACTGCGGTCATAATTCTACACAGTCTGTATGAAACCACCAAGCCAGTGTGAATCAAAAGTGTGAAGCAGTGTTAAACTTTATTAGCGGATTAAAATGGTAAGTGTGACTGCACCCTGGACTTTAGATCTACATGCTGCTGCTGGTCTGTGGCTTCATGCAGACCGTGTTAATGTAATGTGGCGAGTTACAGTGCCCTGTTGCGATATTGTGAAATATTACTTTTGTTGAATTGTTGCATTTCATTGTTTAATAACCCACACGGCAGCCATCATTTTCTGCCCGTTTAAACTGACGCGACAGGTTTGCGTTCAGTGGCAGCGGCGGAAATCAGATCTTTGCACTCCTGTGACACGGCCCTCCTGCAAGCGTGAGAGAGAGGGGGTGGCGGCGGAGAGAAGAAGCAGATATGATTTGATTAGATGACACAGAAAAAGAAACTTGATTTACTGGCAAGAACATGGAGTACACTTTACATGCGTATAGTCTTGGAGACGTACAGCAAGTCACATAGTCAAAGACTGAAACTGAAATTGAATTTTGCAAAGAAATTATTTGATCAAAATTGTGCAATTCCTACACATTGCAGTGAGTTTTGACAGTTTGATTATTTGCCATCACGACAATGATCACCTGAATATGACGACGAAGGTCACCTGCTGAAGGTCAACTGACTTTGTCTGTCTTTAGGATTCAGAACTAAGTATTAGAAGTCATAAAGTTATTCTAAGCAAAGAGGGGCTTTCTCAGTGTCAAATCATGGCTAACTACACTAAAGGTTTCTAAGTGGGCAGTACATGGAACTCTGCAGAAACTGGATCAGTTGTATCCAAACCAAGATCAGGCAGACCAAAGTGACAACACCATCAAGCAGATCAATACATCTAGCTTAGTTCCCTGAGAGATCGAAAAGCGACTCCATCACAGGTACAGAATTTGCTAAATAAAGAACGGAAGACTCCAAACAGCAAAAGTACTTTCAAGAGATGGCTTTCCTGTAGTGGTCCCAGTGGCAGTTCCTAAACCTCTTCTCAGGAGGGGAAACAAGGTCAAACACTTGGACTGAACTAAGAAATACCAGCATTTCACAGTGGATGACTGGAAAAAGTCCTACTTTATGAATCCAAGTTTGAGATTTATGGCAGTGACAGAAGGAAGTAAGGAGATGAACAGGAGAGGGAATGATACCCCAAAGTATCAAACATGATGCTGAGAATATTGAAGTTTGGGGGTGTTTTTCCAGACTCTGCAAAAGAATTGGACACCTGCACTGAATTGACAAAACCCTGACCAAGGAGAAGTAGCACTCAACCCTCTGGTTTGAATCTTTGTGGAAAATAATTCATACTGCAGCAGAATAAGAGCCCAAACATACCTCAAAACTTTGCAAGAAATACTAGACCAACAGCCAAGGAGACTCTCATGGACTGTATTATGAAAAAAACAGCCACAGTCCATAACATTTTTATCAACACATACACCTGGTGACAAAATAAAGTAGATTAATCCATCCCCGGTTGCATCAAGATGATGTAAATTAGGCTGATAACTTAACATGAAGTCTGTGAAGGTTCTCAGTCGTCCCGTCATCTTTCTTCAAGAAGGTCAAATTTGGGGCAACTTGACTTGGTTTGGGTGGTTTTGTATGTTTCACCACATCACATCATGTGTCTCCAATGACCACTGTCCACACCGAAGCTCTGGTGACCTGAACGACTGTTGTTCAATGACTAACGAACCAAGGCACTAACGAACCAAGCGGAACAATGGACTGGTCTATGATCCTGCCAAGGCTAAATACTCGAATCTCCCCGCTCGTCACTCGTCGGTTTTCATGTCTTGAGTCTGTGTTAGGAAGGAAAAACACCAGTAAAGGTGAGAGACAGAGTCGGACAGACAGAGAAAAGCAGTGCGTCTTTCCAACTCTCATTCCATGTCATCTAAATGGACAAGCTGTACTTTGGGCTGTTTAGTTAGGTAAACTTCTCAGGTACAGTCTTTCCAGTCTCAATATGACATGTAAATCACAGAGGTGGGTGGCAGACTGAGAGGCAAGAGGGCGGGGGAGGGCTTGAGGAGAGAGGCAATGAGAGGGAGAGACGTTGTCATGCATTCTTCTCATCTGTTTGTAATAAGAGCCCTTCATCCTCAGAGATTCACTGCACCAGTGATCACCTTTCTTCATTTCCTTTGCCTTCACCTTTTCTCTCCATCTCTTTCAACAGTGAAAATGTAAAACAGTGACGGCTCATACAGTAAATTTGCACGGAATCAAGCCCTCTGAGGGCATTTACGATCAGAATGACGCCTTAAGAGTAAATCTTTACTGTTCATTAAAAAGCTGTCTCTGAGCTGCTTTTTCAATCTTTTCTCAAGTCAAAAAAATAACCTATGACATGTGCACCTAATAAATGAAACAATGGACCCATAAGCTGTACTGTAAGACAAATATCTTCACATCCTGGCATCTCTGCCCTCTTTGTACATCCGCATAATACCACCAATACCAAACCATTCATGATGACTGCAATCAAGCTGGCTAAACTCTAATAGGTGTGCCTGTTTTCTAATGTAGGTTTGATTGCACAGCAAATGTATGACCTCTTCAAGTATATTTAATTAAATAAAGTTTATTTATTTTATTAAATAAACTTCATTTTTATTTGAATTTGAAATATAATGCCGATTGGGTCAAGGTTATTCTATCCACAAAACAATGACGAGTTTATGTTGAATGTATCTTCTCCAAATGCAAAATGTTCTCTGCTTTTCATTTGTTTTTCTCCACAAAATTCAGATTTAAGCATTATTATTTTCTGTTGAGGCGACTCAGAGCACTTGGTTAAGGTCAAGGATGGACATGGTCATGGTTAAAGACTGAAAAAGTCAAGACTTAGTCATGGAACTGCAGCAAACTTTTTTTTGACATTATTCTGAGCATCTCTACAACATCTCGTTAATGTTGACCCAAAGGGTGAAGAAAACGACAATGGACCTTATGCAGGAACGTTTTCCTATACTTGCATTTGTTTTTTTGCAAGGTTTGTTCAATTCATGAGGAGGCTCATGTTTGAGAGACCTTGGGAAACCTGTCGAAATGCGAGCTAAGATGCATACACCTGTAAAAAGTCCAGTAAATTAGTAAGCCATGGTGTAGACTCCATGAGTAATATGAACATTTAGCCCAATTGTATTTATATTAGCTGACATTGTTTAAACTACTGCTGACTTGTACAGGTTGTGCCTTTCCTCTTGCCCAATGCCAGCTGGGATAGGCTCCAGCCTCGTGCGACCCTGATAAGGATAAGTGGTTCCAGGAAATGGATGGATGGAAGTTTCAACTACCACTTGAGAACAAATCTGTTTTTATGAGTGGTCTTACATTAACTCAGTTATTTTTGTGGCATACAACACAAGAGACAATCATCACAATTGAACAGAAAGTTGGACCAGTCAGGGCATCTGATATGCAAGATCACAACACTGTTGAGATTCGGGGGTTTGTATAGCTTGTTTGTTAGCCTCCTGTGTCCATTTACTGTACAGAGACTGCACTTATCTTTAGAGAAGTATAATGACATACTTAACAATATTGCCAGCTAATGTATTCAAGGCTGCAATTACATTTCATTCAAGACATACTGGATAAGGAGAAAGTGTTGCCCTTCAGGCAGCTAATTTACCGCTCATTTCCTATGGCCCTTCAGACACAATGCAACAACGGTAGCGCTGCATTCTAAAACCCATTATTTTATATCCATATAATTTGTGCCACATGACAAAGTTTTGTCCCTGCGTTGAGCAATGCAAAAGTTCAACCAGGTTGCATCGCAAATTACATTGTGTATGGAAGGGCCATTAGTCAGTGTTCAGTGATACTTGTGAATGCACATCTGCAATGTCTAGTTCCGTGCACCGCAGTGCTGCATGGATTAACATTAAAAAACAAAGGCTGTACATTTACACAACTCACACCTTAAGCAGGATTACTGTGCATAGACTGCCAGGATGCCACACGCTTGTTCCTAACTGCCGTTATACTCCTGCACCTCCTCCGTCTTTCTGTTTTCTCTCCTTCTACCTCCCGTCCTCTCCGTCACTCTCTCTCCACTTGCTTTCTGTCTCTCCTGCGGTATGAAAACTTTATTGGATGCTGGCAGAGCCCTTGAGGGGAAACACTTTAAATGTCTCCGCAATTATACTTCTAATAATGGCTACACACACACATACACACACACACACACACACAGATAGCATGCGGCCTGGGGCTGACAGTGACACAAAGGAAGTGGAAGTTACTCTGTCAGTCAGTAAGGCTATTAATCTCTGTCACCTGAAGCGGTGTGTGTGTGTGTGTGTACGTGTATGTGTGTGCAAATGGGAGCCAACAGTTGGCAGGAAACAACTGTGTGTGTGTGTCTGTGTGTGTGTGTGTGTGTGTGTGTGTGTGTGTGTATGTATTTATGTCCTGACCTAGGCGAGTTGCTGCAGGAAACGGTTTAGTCAGCATGTCACCTCAGATTTAATGTCTACCTGTTGTTGTTTGTGTTTATGAGATCTATCTATCTATCTATCTATCTATCTATTTGTATAGAGCAACATTACATAGAAACTGGTGTTTTTGCGATTTAGCACCCCCAACTGTCATAAAAATGGACATTTGTAAACGTGTATTTGTTATCATTGTATTACTTATGATCAAAACTTTGTGAGTCAACAACTTTGCTAGCAGCCAGACATGAACAACAGCAGACATAGCAGCCAGCTAATATTACTGACTAGTCCAACAGCAGTCAGCCCAGCTCGGCGTCTGTCTTTCAGCCTTTTATTTCACCAAGCTCTCACCAACCACTAAAAGTCAGTCCCAGATTTACTCTTACTCTTGCTCACTCTCACGTTTTCTCTTCTCAGCTTCTTCTGTCAATGTCCCTTTTGGTCTTTTCGCCTCTGTCGTCCACAGAAGCTGCTGAGCCCAGTTACGTTGTTCAGCTTGCCCAGCTCCTGTTCTGGCACAACACTGGCTCCACTCCCCACCCCAGGCCTGTAAACCTCCTCTTCTTCTTCCTGATGGTCCAAAATGCCTGTAATACAAACACTAACACTCCCCCGGTGCTCTGAGCTCACAGTCTGGGCAGCCCGACTAACAAACTGAGCTAACATTTGCTTACAGCAGCTACAGTTGTCAGCAGTTTACTTCACTGTCCATCAGGAAACTCTGTAAATCACAGAGAGTTGAGGCGGAGCAGCCGGAGGACATCAGAGGGAAAACCAGAAAACATTTTCTCCATAAAATATGATCCAGTTTCACCAGAATCAGTGAAATAGTTGGTGGTGTGCTCTAAAGTGTTTTGTTATGACGTAAAACAGACGTGACATTTGTTATTTTATGATAGAAAAGTTATGCAGTGTTGCTTTAAAGGTGGTGAAAGGAGCATTATTCAACGGACTGAGTCAATTAGCAAAGACTAAGGTCAAGGTGATCCTGTCATGTCTCTTCAGCTGCAGTTTTCATATCCAGCAATTCAGCATCTTCATCATCTCAGCATTGATTCTCCATTCAGCGGGGCTGTTTACAGCCACGAGGCGCCATAATCACATTCTGATGTGAAGAGAGAGTAAGCAGGATTCTAAAAAATGAGCGTGTGACTGCAGCGTCTTTGAAGCAGCTCTAATGAATGTCCAAATTTCGTCTCCCGTGCTAAAGAAGCACAAATAAACAGATAAACTTGCTGCCTTGTCAGAAAGCTGCGAAAAAGTCTCCACAAAGAAACTGTTGTCCTCTTAAACCTTGATTCCTTGTGTGTGTGAGTGTGTGTGTGTGTGTGTGTGTGTGTGTGTAAGTGTGAAATTTACAGCTCCTCAGGCGAAAAGAAAACGCATTACATTGTAGAGTCCAATATATATATTAGCTTTACCACAATTAATGGTACTGAGCTGAGCATTTCAGTATTTCATCAACAGGATTTTTTCTATTAGGTGTTATTTTACTCACCACTTAAGAGGCATTGATTTCTGTTTAATACAGACTTTTCTTGGCCCTCTATCACATTATTTTAGAATTTGGGTCAACTCTATACAAACAAGTGGGGAGAACATACTTAAGTAAATGCTTAAAATCATCCTGCAGCGAAATGGGTTTTCTCACAGATAAGATAACTTTGCTGTAGATTTGGGATGTTGTTGTAAATTGCTTATTGATGTTTAGTTAGTAAATTTGGTTGTCACCTTCCACTGTAATGTTAAATTTGGTGTAGTTTTGAATATTTATCAACCTAATAAACAGGTGAACCTTTGTGAGTTGCTTCAGTCAGATCACTCATGTTGACAGCCGTGAGCTTACTCCGCAAACTGCTCTTAAAACCTCACTGCTTCAATGCGCACGGAGAAATCGAGACATAACATGTTGATTAGTGAGATATTGAAGTACTGGTAGGCAGATTTGATTGCCTTTGGAGAAATTGAAGCAATAAGCACATTTCCTCAGATGTCTGGAGGGTTGTCCGCACACTGACTACTACAAGCTCCGAAAGGTTTAGTGAGGTAATTGGTATAGTTTAGTTGAAGAAAGTGAATCCAAATGCAGACGAGAACCTCAAACGGAAAAAAAGAGGTTACTTACTAACGCAAAATAACAAACGGCAGCTGAAAAGTTCAGGTAAAAACAAACTTAATCCAGTCATCCAAGATAAATCTCATGATTAGAAGTTGAACAAATCGAAATACAGAACCAAGAAACACAAGGACCAGGAGAACGAACCAGAACAACTTGAGAACAGATGCACACAAATTGATAAGTGAAAGAAGAAAAACTCACGGACTAAATACAAGAGAACTTATTAGCTAATTAAACACAGATTACACAGAAAACAGTCAGGAAAAAGACAAAGACGGGAAGTAAAGTAACACGAGATACCCAAGGGAAGACTCTTTCAATATAAAACAGGAAATACTAAACCAAAAACCCAAAACCAAAAAATAAATAAATCCTTTCCTTTCCTTTCCTTTCCGTTATTTTTACACCAGAAATGTCTAAGAATAAGTAACAACACTGCCAAATTAGAATGATTTATCTTTATTGATCATTTATTTAATGACACAGTTCAATACTGGACTAATAGCAGAAAGTAGCACTGACTGATTATAGAGGATTATATGAGGAAGTAGAGCACTTTTCTAGACTTCTCTTCTGTCTTTCCTGAACTCTCTCTTCACCTGCTTCAATGTGTCACCATTTTTTCCCCTGCCAGACGATGATTCTTTTCCTTCTCCTCTTTCTCCATCGCTCCTCCACCACCATCTCCACTCGTCCTCTGTCTTTGTTATTTTGTTTTTTTTTTGGATCATCATCTATCCATTCCTCCCCCTCTCTCTTTCTCTCTCTCTCTCTCTCTCTCTCTCTCTCGGTCTCTTCCACTGACCTTCTGCCTTCTCCCCCTCCTCCTCCTCTCCCTCCATCACTCTCTTCCCTCTGTTTGATGAGGAGAAAGAGATGCGAAAGATGCCAAATGTCTGGGTCACTCGCACGCCGAGAGCCCACCGCTGTGTGTGTGCGAGTGTGTGTGTGAGTGACCGTGGAACAGTAGGGGAACGTGAATGAGTGTTTTTGTTAAACCCTCAAATGCATGGAAACACACACACACACACACACACACACACACACACACACACATACACACACACAGTGTTGTGTTACTGTATGAAAGCAAGGCCAACATCACGCTGGGTAAATCGTGGGTTGTGAGAGATGTGTCTCTGTTTTACTTCATCTTAATGAAGCACTTCAGTCATAAATGCTGAAATACAGCCAAGCAGTGCTTTGTGCTGTGCGGCATCACTCATCGTGATCTCACAAATAAAACAACATAAGCGAGAACCGATTTTCCTCTGAGCGGATAGCTCTCTTTTTTTTTATTAACCACACGATAACATACAAATATTCAGGTAGAGAGTAAGAGCGCATACAAATCAAATTTAAATATATATGAAGAACATAAAAAGGGAGATAAATGCTGCTTGCTCCTCGCACTGACTTGCTGTGTCGCCATGGTAACGCAGCGGCATTGTAGGTGACGTTGGGTCAACATGAGTCTGCAGCTGCAGCAATAAATCTCCACACGCAACTTTTTTTTTTTTGATGAACCGAGTTACACAAATGGCTCCTGAAAGAAAACGTATGGCGATAAAGGTATGTGACGGATGCGATTGAACGAATCAGACGTTGTTTTTTTTTGCACTATTAAAATGAATTAACACAGACACAGTTAATTTAAACCTGGCAAGCTGGTTAGGAACAATAAATGCATCATATTTAGAGACACACGGGCCACAGGTTGTCAGAATTCATGGTATCTCATCCTCCCCCATCATCCTTAACACTGGCACTCCCCAAGGATGCATCTCGAGCCCCCTGCTGTACACACTGATCACATATAACTGCTCAGCTAAACACCCAGGCAGCCATATTTTGGCAGCAGTAGTGGGACTGATATCTCACAACGACGAATCACTATATCGACAGGAAGTGAAAGATCTGGTGGACTGGTGCAAGGAGAATAATCTCTGCATCAATGTCTCAATCACCCCCCTGTTCATCAGTGGAGCAGCTGTGGAAATGGTGCACAGCTTCAAGTATCTTGGAAGTGTACCATAAACAGCTCCAACATCTCAAAGAAGGCACACCAGCGCTGTTATTTCCTCGGGAGGCTGAGGCAAGCCGGCCTCACCTTAACACCTCAGTCCTGGCCGCTTTCTACAGGTGTGTGGTGGAGGGTACACCCACCTTTTCCATCATCACCTAGTGTGGGAACTGCTCTGCTGCTGACAGGAAGGTGCTGCAGAGGGTGGGGAAAGCTGCCCAAAAGATTACCTGCAACAGTCTTCCTTCCACTGAGAACATCTACATGAGCAGGTGCAGAAGCAGTGCAGCTACTAGTCCACCTGGCCCATGGACTTTTTGACCCCCTCACGTCATTCAAGTGGCTGCGGAGCATTAAGTCCAGAACACCTCGGCTCAAACAGCTTCTACCAAGCCGCTGTAAGACTGATGAACTCCCTCATTGAATGCACTTCACCGTTCTGCCTCACAGTCTGCTTACACCGTGATGCCATGCTGTATCCTCCTCATTTGACAGCACCATATCATACATCTCCATGCATCTAGAAGATTTTATCATATAGTATTTTAGATGTATTGGATGTTGCACCATTGGTCCATGCAAATGACGATGACATTTTGGAGCAACCCCCGCTGCAGGACCGTTAGATGATCCTGTTCAGGTGACCTGACTTCCTGTTGAGGGAACATCTTCAGGGACTTCATCTAATCACTCCTTTGGCTTGAGTGCAACTGCAGAGTTCATAAAAGTGGTACCACATCCTTCTACATCCTCCGTGCCACTGGCATTGCTGTAGACTCTTAGGTATAACACTCAAAAATAAACTCAGAAAACACGAAACGCGGTGGTGAAGTCAGTCGGGAAGCACCGTTTCACTGTCGCTCACACTATTATGCAGATTTTCCTCCCTCCACCTCCCACTCCAAGGACAGTTCACCTTATCGTCTCCAGCTCTAAGTGAGTGATTGCCAAGCAGCTGTCGTATGTGGAGGACCTGAAACTGTTTCAACACAAACAACAATTACTCATACGCTGACCACTGATAGTCAGCGAACGGTGGAGGTGTAACACATTATATTCACACACAAACACAGACAAGGAAATCCAAAATTTCCAGTATGCTCAAATTGGCTGCTTTCCTGACAATAATACACAGCGGATCGAGCTGACAGAGATATAAAGAGAGATAAGCCATATGTTTCTGTTGGTAGGTGTCCTTGCATACTAAAGGGAAGAGGGTTCTAGATAAATGTTGTTCTCCACACAGCTCGCCTCTCTCATATATCTCTGTTAGCCCACAGCCAGCCATGACTGCACCAGACAAGGCCGAGCTCTCAGTCCATGTGTCTTTACAAAGGTGTGTGTGTGTGTGTGTGCAATACATGTGAATGTTTATAAGAATGGATGGGACGGGTGTGTTTTCTGCCTTTGAGCGCTTGTGGGTAACAGATAACTCATGAGATCTGCCTTGTGTGTGTGTGTGTGTGTGTGTGTGTGTGTGTGTGTCAGTCTGTATGAAGTGTTATTTAACCTGCAGAAGCAGAACTTGAAATGGATGCCTCTCACACTGAGAACTTCTAAGATTTCACAGAAGTGCTGCATAAAGCTGCAGACGCTCATTTAAAAGAAAAGCAGATTATTTATAGTGTTTATTTATTTTCATATCAAAGGTGGATTCTTTTGTGTTTCTGCTGTTGTCCGATCAGCGTCGATGTTGACAGTGGGCTGAAAGTGTGATTAAACATGAAATATGTATCTTACAGACTTTTTTCTTTTATCACAGCACTATGTCACAACGTCTTCTCTCTTTAAGTCACATTTTACCAGCCTGCTTTTAGCATTTATCATACAAAGCACTGAAACCATAGACAGTATAAAGAGTGGACGATGTATCCATGACGTCACCCACAAACTGCCTCTTCTGCCTCCCGACTAATCTAAAAATGCGCAAAGATGTGGATCGTCGGTGAACCTGAGGCAGGCTAAATGACGCCTGGGTGCTCAAACAAGCCACCTGTAATGGTGTAAATGGCACGAAAGGCTGAGTCCTTCCTTCAGTGACCCGGTTCAGACTCCGGCCTGTGGTCCATGGACGCTTCTTTTGCTGTGTGTCATCCCCCCCTCTCTCTCTCCTTTGCTCTCCTGTCCGCTCTCACAAGTTGAAAGCTGGCCAGAGTTACCAGCGAGTCCTCAGTGAGTTCATTCAGCCACGTCTGATGTGTGATGCTACACTCTCCATACTCCCTCTGTAGCCTGGTTAGCGCCGTTAGCTCCTCCATCTTATTGTGGAGAGATCTTACGTTCCCCATGATTAACAGACGGTATGCATGGTTTGCACCGTCTTAGATCCAGCCCTGCGTCCCCGTCTCCTTTTCTTCATTTTCAGCATGGATCTCCAGTCTTTCCACAGAGAGTATGCTACCCTGCCTAGCGCTAACAGCTGTTCTCGAGGCAAGTCACTGATCTCCGAGTCTCAAGATCTCAAGTTTGTTTGCACAAAATTGATGAAGACAATGAAAAAATAGACAAAAAGTACTAAAAACACAGAGCTATTGTAACTGGCAGCCAACTTTACAGCACTACAGAGGTCTATATATATATATATATACATAATACATAATATCATTTAAATATCTATCTACCCCTTCTTCTCATTAACTGGTTGTGGCAGAGGGCCACCACCACCGATGATCTACGTTCTGCTCGAGGTTGAAAGGAAGTTTTCCTTGCCACTGTGCTTGCCCATGGTGTGGATTGTTGGGTCTATATTGATTAAAATACTTCATATTATATTATAGTCACTCTATTCTAGCAGCTTTAGCACTAATAGCTTCTTATTTTTATTACACGCACAGACTTCACTCGGGATCAACTGTCAAAATGGTCCTCTCGTGTAAAAATGCACAAATCTTTGTCAAATAGCATCACAGATAGTCTCTGTTCTCTGGGATTATAGCGTGTATGCTGCGCCATGGTGAGAGGAAATATGTCTGAGTGTTTCAGCTTGTGTGTGTGTGCGTGTGTGTGTGTGTGCGCGTGCGTGTGTGTGTGTCCTCCTGCAGCCGCCTATTAAATTTAAACACCGTTTTTATGACGGGCTTTGTAAAAACAGAACACAGGCAGAGCCACAATTTACCCCTTCCACTTAGCACTCTATCACGCCATCTCTGTATTTCCCCGCACTCATCCCTCTCTCCTCGTAAATCTATCTCTCGTTCCCTCCACTCAAAAGTCCATTATAGCCTCCTGCCTGCAGCTTTCTCTGTTTGTTATCTGTCCCACTCACATTATCTCTGCCTCTCCCTTCAACTCTCCTCTCTCTCTTCATTATATTGGTTAAAATCAGACCTGATGTTCTTTTTCCATCACTTTTTTTTTTTTTTTTTTGGTCCTTCCTCCTTCGTTTTCTATTTGTCTCACTGCTTGTGTGTCATTGCTTCCTCTCACGGTCCAGCTGCTTTTTCTTACCCACCTATTTTTGTCCCTTTTCAGACAGTCTATGCAGATCTCCTGGATTCTCTCTGTTATTTTAAACTTACTTTACTTTTCCCTTCTGCTACCTATAACCCCATTCCCCCTCCACGTTCCTCAGCACTCCCTCCCCCACCCCTCTCTCTTCCCTCTCTTCTCTCTCCCTGATTCGCCTCCCTGGTGCTGCATGCACTTTATCACTTTTGGCAGCGCCAACTTAAAAAAGAAGAGAATTTATGCAAATGCAAGGCTGAAAAATGAGTGTTCACCTCTGTTGCAATGTGTAGAGGAAAGTAGCGAAGCGCCTCATTACAATATTTTCACTTTGTTGTGGATCCGCGGGATAATAATTAAGAATGATTTGTGATGTTGGAACGAAGCTGAGCCCTTTTTCTCCTCCCAGGATTTTTTCACCTAATACTTTAGTTACTATACATGTCGACAGGCAGGGAAATGGAGTCATAACCAACAATCTGATTATGAAGTAATTTGACAGAGTCAGAGGAGAGACAGGCCAACTGGTTGCGGCACAATGAGCTTTGTCAGTTACTGCAGCAGTTTCTTTTACTGTTTTTTCTGATTACTCACATGAAAGAGAAAATAATCACACTGTGACACATAATAGGGAACTATACAGAGTATTCTCATTTATTACAAATATTTGGTTGAAGTAAAATGCTTCAAAGACGAGTTTCAGAATAGAAAAACGAAACCTCTGCTCTCCTCTCTTTTCCTTCCCTCTGTCTCCTCACAACTGCAGTTTTCAGGCTCTTATGGATGCATTCCCTCCTTCTTTATCTCCTCCTCCTCCTCCTCCTCCTCCTCCTCCTCCTCCTCCTCCTCCTCCTCCTGCTGTTGCTGCCCTCTGTGGGTTAGCTGTCATCTTTTTGTTCGCTCTTTTTTGACTCCTGAAACTGACGCAGCACTGCCGAGGCCAAATATCAAACTGTCAAGGGTTAAAGGTGCAGAGGTCAAACCAAGGATGCGTTCTCTTGACACATATGTGTACACTTTGTGTTTGCGCGCAGCTCATTTCATTTCACTTTAAACGGACCTCATGTCGTAAATGCAGAACACCCCTTTGGCCTCTCCCTAAAAGCCCATGTCACTCTCAGCCAGGGTGTGGCATGTTTGGTTCAGCTCGATCCAACACAGTGAACTTGTGTTGGGAGAGCAGGCAGGGATGGTTGTTATGCATTGTGGTGGACACAACAGCCTGTACATCACATCAGAAGAGAGTTTAACAGATGCAGTGCATGTATTGGCTCTTTACAGTGATGGTGTGTGTAATGAGTAATATGAATCCTGTGGGAGCATTTCATTAGAGCTCAGAGAAAGACCTAGATGACCAGAAGCACGAAAGCTGGCTGTTCCTGAGGCTCTAGCTGGAAACAAGATCTTGCTAAGATACTTTGTAAAATATTTATTAAGGCCCTTGAGGCCATTTTTAGGGCGCTGGACAGTCAAATTGTGTTTGCACTTGTTTACTAAAGAACTGCACAGAGGTTTTTATTCTGGTGTAATGAAAAAAAAGCAAAACTTCTGAACAATGTGAGTTTGCACATCGCCGTTTGGAGGTGCAAAATTTGGGAGATGTTGGTGTCCCTCTTTCCTGAGTCCCGCAGTCTCCTCCGAACAGTAGATGTTGAGATGTGTCTGCTACTTGAACTGTGAAGCATTTATGTGGACGCTAATCTGAGGTGCCGTTAATTGGTGGCTGACATTGGTTTTGTAGACTGTAATGAACTTATCCTCTGCAGCAGAGGTAACTCCTGGTCTTCTTGTCCTGGGAGGTCCTCATCAAAGTGTTGGATGGATGTTTTTGCGACTGGACTTGAAGACACAAGTTCATGAAATTCTCAAAAGTAATGATGCTTAGTTAGGTCAATCTTACCATAAAATGGATTACTGCTGTTGTTGAATAGGACTATTTACTGTATGCCAACGCTACCTCTGAACAACACAACTGATGGTCTTAAATGCTTAAGAAGGCAAGAAATTCCACTACCTCATGAAGCTGACTGAGAGAATACCAAGAGTGTGCAAGGCTGGCATTGATGCAAAAGCTGGCTACATGACGAATCTAAAATATAAAACATATTTTGCTTTGTTTACACTTTTCTTTTGTTTACCACATAATTTCATATGTGGTCTTCAGTGTTAATAATGTACAAAAATATAGAAAAAACACTAAATTTGACGACGTGTTCAAACTTCTTGCAGGTGCTGGAGGGGGCTACAGCTACAAACAATGAGTAAAATACAGTTACAGAGAAAAATAATTAGACAACAGCATCTGTAAAATGTCATCCTCACATAAACAAATAATACAGTCCTCCCTCTGGGCCAGTCATCACCGTGTTCCAGTTGCCATTGCACCAGCACCTTTGGACCAATCAGTGCGAGGAGGTTGCAGTGGAGAGATGCTTTATTTTACTAAAGGTTTAATCGATAACAGAGTGAACAGATGTAACACACGGACACAGAAGTCATTGGTGTTACACAGAAGAACAATTTGGTGTTACAATGCACCCATACAACACATGCATTCTGTGTTTTTCTCTAAAATACTGTGCGATGAACAGAAGGATGGATATGTTTTTACCTGCTCTCGTATACTAAGACTGCCTCTAAACTCTCACTGATTAAGATGTAAAGTTTGAGTCCACACAAACACACACACACACACATACATATGGAGATATGTGTGGCTGCCTGCATTCATTAATAAAGAGAATGACCGGGAGTAGGGAGAAAGGTATACGAGGGACAGACAGAACAGGACAGCAGAGACAGGAAGGAAAAATAATAGCCAATTTAGCCTTGTCATCTTAAAGCTACACCTTGGCATTTTGGATTTCATCGCGGTTATTTTTCTTCACCAGACACTTGTCATATTGCGCGAGGAAAAAGTTTCACTTTCCCCTAAAAATGGCTTGTTAGCATCAGTAGAATGCCACATTGGAACCAAAGGGGCACAGTAAGCGATCCCTTTAAAATCCTTAAAAACAAAAAAAAAAAGGAGAAGCAGAAGGAGGAAGAGGAAGTAGGAGGAGGAGGAGGAGGAGGGGAAAAAGACAGGTGGGTGGGGGTGGGGGGTCACGGAGTGTGTCCTCACTCCGTTTTTATTCCGTCGCTGCTCGATGTCCGCTGTGGCAGTAAGAGGATAATGAGGAGAAGTATCAGAGGGGTGAGGACGAAGAAGAGGAAGGAAGGAGAAAAAATGCTGAGAGTAAAAGGGAGGAGAAAGAGGGAGAGAGGCAGACTTTGTATAAAATGTGAGAAAGTGTGTAGAAGGAAAAATGTGAGAATTCAAAAGTGATGGTGAAACGCGGTGAGTGGAGGTTCCTAGTGTGTGTCTCTGTATCGATACATCTCGGTGTCCTTATTTGTGTCTGTGCATGACTGTATTGAATATGTGCTGAATGTGTGTGCACTGAATGTCTGTTGCATGCTTTTTGTATGTTGTGTGTGTGTGTGTGTGTGTGTGTGTGTGTGTGTGTGTCTCCTTTTACACAACCCAGCATTTCAATTAAAGGCTGAAAGCAGCCCTTTGTTTGGCATACTGTTGAAGAGAGAGAAAGAAAGAGTGAAGCATATTACTCTATTCAAACATGAGAACGAATGGGAAGGATTCAATTTTGTCCCTGTCTGCTTCGCATGAAGGACAAACTCTTTTCATTGGAGTTTAGAGGACACACACACACACACCACCTACCTACACCCATTCAAGCACATACACACAGAAACGCAGCTCTTCCACCCATATCGGGTTGATACCAGATATGGGTGCATACTGTGCATACTATGCATACATACAGTATGCACAGTAGGTGGTCTCTATGTATCCTGTACCACCACCAGTTATAATGATGAATGTGAAGCAGGCCCTTCTTCCTCTGTGGTGAATCTGCATGCTGTAGCCAAACTAATAACAAAGGTTGCAAACTCTATTCCACTGAAAGAAATTCAAGCAGACAACTCACGTTTGAAATCATTTCAGCAGCAGAATACAGTTAGACTTCAGCTCCATGCAAATATGGACTCCTAGAGATCTAGACGAGTCATGAGGAAATATCTTAAATTTACCTACAGGCTACAGGTGGGTGGTAGGGTGGTGGTGGGCTACACTGTAAAAAACAAACAAAATGGTTTTAACGGTAAAAAACTGGCAGCTGTGGTTTCCAGAATTTTACCGTAATAAATACGATATAATCTTTTCTAATATTACAGTAAAAGGATGTTAGTACTGTTGATTTCATGTATAAGGTTGGCATTTTATTCCATATTTTAAAATATCTGTAGATTTTATGGTAAAAAAACTGCCAAACCATAAAAGTAAAAATGTGGCATTAAATATTACGGTGTTTTACTGTATAATTAACATTCTCTATTATAAAATACTAATTTATTCTGTATAAATTCTCTTAAAATGGCATATAAATAAAAGGTTTTTAAACATGACTGTGTTTTACTGTGTACAGAAACTTCATGGCATATTTTACGGCCTTTTACTGTCATGGATTGGCATTTTTTCACCATAAAATCTACAGATATTTTTTTACAGTGTAGCAGGCGGTGACGCTGTTCCCAGGCAGCAATGCCACTGGAAAAAGCAAAAGGAGAAATGTGAATTTTTGCAGCTTAAATTGGTAGGATGTGTTGCACCAAATGAAAAAGTTCAAGTATCTCAGGGTCTTGTTCACAAGTGATGGGAAAATGGAGCGTGAGATGGACAAGCAAAGAGCAAAGCTCTCAATTTTCAAATCTATTTATGATCCAACCCTCACCTATATGGTCATAAGTTTGGGGTTGTGACCGAAATAATGAAATCGCCGAGACAAGCTGCCAAAATGGGTTTCCTCTGTAGGGTGGCCGGGCTCAGCCTTAAAGATCGGGTGAGGAGCTCGGACATCCAAAGGGAGCTCGGAGTAAAGCTGCTGCTTCATTGTGTCAAAAGTAGCCAGCTGAGGTGATTCCTGGACGTCTTCCTTTGGAGGTGTTCCGGGCACGTCCAACTGGGAGGAGACCCAGAACTCGCTGGAGGGACTATATAGCCCATCTGCCCTGGGAAGATCTATATGTCCTCAGAGTAGTGAGACCGCTACTCTATCTTCATAATCAGTCATTAGTCTACAAACAAGGAAATATTTTTACCCTTAGTGCTATGACAATGTTATCTGACCTGTAGAGGCCTCTAAGATACGTACCTATCCGTTGTGTCCATGGAGTGAGAAAGCCCTATCCTGGTGCTTTCACACATACACATTTCAACATACACCTGCTCTGTATCTCAACGAGAAGAAGTCAGTGTCCCCTAACAATCAAAGATTTAACACTGTCCCTACAGTGACCTCAAGACATATGCTTGACCCTGTGTAACCCGTATATATGTGCCAGGCTAGAATAGAAAAATCCCTCACACTCACAGCATACTGTAGTTTGCCATAATTTACAGTGTGAACGCAATAGGCACAGCAAAATCGTAACAATGACAGCATGCTGGTGTTTAGAAGGTGTAACAATTACACTCTAAACACACTGAACTCATTTATTTCTACAGGTATTTTGACATAAACCAAAGTACTGGACAAATTAAAATGTTGACCATAGATGAAAAGTGAAAGAATCACCAAAGTCAATACACTTCATTGTACAGAGAACATAAATGTCTGTACCATACAGAAGTACGGATGTATTTACCCAAAATTCATGGCAAGACATTTGACTTAACAACAATTTCAACCTCATAGTGACAAAAGTCGGCAGAAGTCAGTTGGCTTCATCCACTGAAGGCCAACAAATTTTAGAAAATGCAATATTAAATCGGCCGAGCTCTCTCATATTGTTGCTTTGGCTGAGTTGTTCAGTATTTTGTGGAGTAAATCACGAGGGGAACAAACGGATGTGACAGATAAAGGAGGAAGGAGGGAACAGCTGCATACTATTAAATGTCACTGTCACTAGAGTACATCAGTGTTTTTCTTTAGTTCCTTAGCGTCTAACACCATCAGTGTAAAAACCTCAGACTGCTTCTCTAATGAACTTACAACCTCAGCACACAATTGCAAGCATCTTTATCTGACTACTTAAGCATAGATTGCTTTATTTGTGTGGAGAAAGTGAGAGCAGAGACTGAGCTGGTGTGGCAAGTGGACCGAAACATCAACTCAATTTTACGTCAGGTTTTATCTAAGTTCCCAGTTGACGTAAAATGTGAGTTTATTTCACTCACTGCCAGCTGTGTGATGTTGTGACATGAGTATAGATGAATTGAGAATGAAAGATGGAGAGCGTAGCGAAATAAAAAAGGGACAATCCAACCAGAACCAAACTTTGACTGACTTTAAACAGTGAAGTAAGGCCTTGGTCCTCGCTCACTCCTTACAGTTTGATGCTTGTCTTGACGATGATTTTCCAGTCGTTTCATTGGAGCAATGTACAATGTGTAAGGCATGCAAAGCATCCACACAGTTTTTCCAGCCAAACTTGTCGTTTCACATAGTCCTGTTAGGTATCGGCCCCACAGCATGCCTGCAGCTTCTTGAGGCAATCACTTCAGCAACTCTTGGTGCAACAACTGGATCTGCACCAACCTGTCAGAATGTTTTCAGAAGCTACAGGTGTTTGAAAGCAGCCTCTTCCATAGCAGCCGTTGCACGCTGCCCATCTGAGGAGGTGGTTTTATATAGGAAGCACAAGTGAAGACTTCCTCAGGTCCAGACAAAGGCAGTGCCATGGGTGGGCTTGTGGGGCTTCAAACCTGAACGTTTTCAGTCCTGAAATATTTGTACTTAACAAATATTTGGTTTAAACTGGAACCAGTTATGTTTGCCATGAAGTCTTTTTCAGTGAGGTATGCCACCTTAAATCCACAAAGTGACATAAAATCGCAATTAATTCAAATTATAGGCAAGGGTGTTGTTTAAAATCTTTTAATTCGTTAGAAGAGGCCTAAAGCATTGACCACTTAGCAACTTGTGAAAAGTTAGAAACTATCTTGTTATCAGAGCATCTCCTATGTGAGGATCCTCAGATGAGGGTTTGATGTGAATATAAGTAGTTGATTCAGGCTCATAGAAATCTCCACCATTATCTATCTCTGTGCAAAGAAGCAGACCTTGCACCTATACTGCATACTGTACATCGCCAACGTCAATAAGCTTGAGAACTGTTCAGCTTCGAGATGGTTATATGGTCGGGAACTTGCCTTCATATCCCTGGAAACAAGTGAGGTTTAAAGTCTTGTCCCATACAGCAGAACGCGGTGACCTTGCAGGTATGATGATGATGGTGAGCACTTGAGTCTTTTTCTGAAGTATAACTGAAGTCAATTGAGGTTTAGTCTTCTATCCAGAGGGTGGACATTTGAACTCAGCTGCAGTGAATAAACTACTCTCTGCTTGCAGCTCTGTACTGAACAGCAGCTGGGAAGCTTTTGGAAGCAATAAAAGGCCATATCTTTGGGGATATACATATTATTTAGAATATAGCCTTAATGAAGAGTGAAAAAAATAAGACCACAGAGAGACATGATTCATTTGAACCTTTGCACACTCTCAATGTGAGATCCCATCGTCTCCCCAGAGCACTGTGGGTAAACAACCACAATTTGTTGATCTGATGGTGTGGTCAGATTTCGGTGGAGCCTGCATTAGAATTACGTGCGGAACACAGTGTGCGAGTGTGGTGTTTGTTACTGAGAAACACCAGAGAGTTGTGGTGGTTATGAATTACTGTTTGTGCAGTAATTATTTGTACACTACAGAAGCAATCTGGTGCAGAAAGCATGATGAATGATTAACATTAAGTCTAAAATAACTCAGGGCTGGGACAATGTAGCCTCCAAAACAATGGGAAGCTACAGACAAAAAGTGAGAAAGCAGAATGGGAACATTCAGCGCTGGCTGAGGATGTGAGGTAGGTCTGCACCATGTTTAAATGAGCCTCCTCAGTTTCTTTGCATATTCATGATGAACCTACAGGTAGCTTTGGACAAGATGTCTACATCTGAGAAATGCAAGGACAACTATAGCTCTTCCAAAGGTTTTCAACCAATACTATGTACAGCACTATGGTTTGGGATGTTCTGGAAAATTCCCTAGAAACTTACTCTACTACTACTTAAAAATCAATTTATATACCCAATCTTATTCATATTGAATGTCTTAGTTTACATTATATTGTCACATATAATCACACTAATATTGGTTGTGAAAAAACATTTACTATTGCATGCAACTTGGGAATGATAAATGGCATCTGAAAAAATGGTGTTGGAGAAGTGAAAATCCTCTGAGCCGAAGTAACAGTACAAGCAAACGGTTCAAGGCCCTGAGGCGTTGCAGGCTTAAGTAAAGTCCTGAATCAGGCCCCATGGCACTGATAATGGCGTAGAGGCGGATGGAAATCTCCCTCCATGGGTGGTGTCTGAGATTGTAAATTGTGGTGCCAGAAAGGACTAATATCTGCAAAAAAAATGGCAATCAGGGAATCCAAATATGGAATAACCGAAGTGAAAAGTGCTGAGTGTATGTAGAGTTGGAAGATTGCTGAGCCGCTTTGTCTTCAGTTCAACTCCAGACCCAGTTCAGGTTTACTTCGTGTGTTGCATGTGTTATGTTTTGACTCTTCTTTGAATCTTTTTTGGACCTCTCAAGTCTTCCGTAGCTCGTGACCTTCGCTGTGAGCTGATCCTCAAAGGTAGCAGGGACTTCCAGCCCTTCATGCAGCCCTACTTTATCAACATTTGTAACTATAGACTGATGCTGAAAATGTAAACCTAAAGCAATTTTTATATCGATGATGAAGAAATGAATCCCATTTTGTTCAAAATCTTCCAACTCACTTCAATACATAGCCTTCAGTTGAGGTAAAGTTAGCAAAATCAAGTATCCCTCCTCCAGTATACCTTGCTGCTGCGCTGTTGCAAATCTATGCGATCGTCTTCTTGACATTTAAAATGAGACCTCGGACCTCTCCCAAAATCTGGTGCCCACACAGGTGGCAGAGTGGATACCTTCATTAATTATTAAAATATTTCAAACAGACACCGGTATTCACAAACATTTTGAGAATACTCTCAGCAAGCTCCAAACTTCAACTCCTCAACATCTGTAGCAAGGAGTCCGAGCTTAGGAGTGATTCTCAGACCAACTCTGATTAGGGAAGAGAAAGGGCTACAACTGTAGAGTAGTCATTTGATCTTCTTCTTTTTTTTTTTTTTTTAAATCAAAATATTCAATAAAACTGCTTTAACAATGACAATAATGTACATTAATAATGGCTGATTTGTATTCATTTGTATTCAGTCAGTGGTCAGAATCACTAGTAGGGATTCATTGAGTAGTTCAACAAGACCTGTAGTCTTGAGCATCTGATTGAAGATTGTCTATGGATGCTACATCTTGCATCTTACTCTCTCTCATTTTTTCTTTCCCCTTTTTCAAATCTGTTTGACTCACATCACTACTTTAACTGGGTTCATATCTGGGGTTCTGAGAGGTGAGGAGCCTGCAGAAGGTTTTCAGTGTTCTCACTGAAAACATCCAGTAGATGTGATGACACAGCCATGGAGAAAATACACAACAGTTAAAAAAATCTTAAAAAGAAAGTTTCTGCCTACAATCAAACCAGTCGTTTCCCAGTTTGGCTGAGAGCGCTGACCACCACCGTGCTGGCCTTCAATGCAAACAATCAAATAAACCAGTTAATGGAAGAGATACATACAAATAAACATAGTACTTTCTTCTGTTTGTCAAGTCAATTAGAAAAAAAACGAAGAAATAACTGTGATCTTCTTCATCAGTCACACATACATCTCAACAATTCATAGAGAGACTTTTAAAAAAAAAATGCAGTGTGTTGATGTGATGTGTGAATATGACATAAATGAAAAGATCAAATTCAAAAACCTGTTAATGTACCCAGAGTCCATTACAAAATTGGCCGTCTCGTTTCATGCACAACAAATCTATGGGGCACGGAGTAACCTACGGTGCAAGACAACATTCATCTGGAGACTTTGCCATCATATCAGTTATTAAATTTATCAGTCCAGAAGTAGAACCAATTCAATAAAACCTTGAACAGTGTGCAACCAAAGCTTCAGCAGTAGATGTGAAATTGCACAGGTGAAGAAATCAAAAGAGACCAGGAGTCTCACCTCCTCAGCCAGAGCGATAATGAGGAAAAATAAAAAGTGTGATCAAATTTTGATTGGCAGCCAGTAGCGAAAGCCAGGAAGCAGAAGTCAACCCGTTTCTGAAAATCAGTTTCAGAGAATAACTAGCTGAGGCATATTTAGCAATGTAGTTGTTTATGTTTCTGATGAAGCTTTGAACTACTACTGCTACTACTTTAAAAGTTTAAAGGATAGATCCTACAAAGTGACACTGCTCTGGCTTATGAAGTCTTTGAAAATACGTTTTACTAATACATTTTTTATTACCACCTAATTATTAGCTAAAGTTCAAACAGTTTTAATTCACTGGAAACATTTTATGCCATGTAACTTCTATGAATCACATAACATTTGAATAAGAATCTAATGACAGAACAGGGGTTCTTTTCAGCCAACTGTCAATCTGAATCTGCTGGTGCTCAAAGTGCTAACTGTTAACTATAGTCATGGATATTTACTGCGAGAAATCGTTCATTTTGAAACCGAGTTTTTAGGGGCGTTAAATGGCCATAACATTTTAGCCACACCAAGTCTGTCTGATATTGAATGGTAAATGGTAAAATAGCAAACACAAGCCAGAGACCAGAATCTGTTTAAACAGTTTATTGAACCAGAGGACATGGGATTGGATCTTACAGCGAGGGGATACAAGACGGTGCAGGTGGTGGTGGGAAAACTCCAGGAAGCAAATACAAGGACGAGACAGAGCCGGACGTGGCATGGGGACGATTGACAGGACTCCTGGAGAGCAGGGAGATCAAGGTTAATCAGGTACACAACAAAGACTCGTTTTCAAAACCACACAAAGTTGACCGTGAAGGAGACTGAATCAACTGGTGGAGTCACAGTTCAGTTTGAGGTTTATGGGTTGCATTGGCCATTTAAAGGTATTTCCACTGGGTGAGCTATCCATCATGAATAAAATCAAGTTATTTTGAGCCAAAAATAAGTGACATGGAAGGAGCTGTAATCGCTGTGGAAAATTGCCCTTTCAGGGTTGTATTGTCCATTTAAAGGTATTTCAACAGGCTGTATTCTGTCAGATATAACCATCATGAATGCAGTCATTCAGTCAATCAGTTATTCTGAGGCAGAAACAACCAGTCACAAAGTTGGAGCTGCAATCATCAAGTGGAAAACTGCATGGAGGTGCTCTCCTAGTATACACCGACTGAGGAACCCAGCAACACATGCAACAAAGACAGACAAAAACACAAGGGAAGTGAGGAGGGAAAAGCCTCCATCATGACGCTGTCTGTTGGTTGGTTGGGCTACAACTTTGACTGGAGTATCACAATATATACTAGACAGATATCCATGAAATTTAGTTCACATATTCATGGTGCCCAGAGGATGAACCATATTTTCCTCTGGCTCTAACTGTAATGTCTCATCCACTGTTGGACAGATTGTCATGGAATTGAACTTCATATCTCTAGAAACATACTTTAGTTGAATGTTTAGTATAGTTTAGAGTGACTGACGGCTACCACTGTTTGCCATTTGATAGTGGTGACAGGGGGAAGATGATGTGCAAGATTTTGTGTCACTATCAGTGAGCTACATACAAATATACTGTGCATAGTGTAAAGGCGCCTTCAGAAACTATGTTT
Organism: Sciaenops ocellatus; assembly: GCA_033000465.1. Lineage (NCBI taxonomy): Eukaryota > Metazoa > Chordata > Actinopteri > Sciaenidae > Sciaenops > Sciaenops ocellatus. The sequence goes on along the minus strand of CP136871.1, from coordinate 5,542,877 downwards.
AGCTGTCACCCGCTGTTAGACTTTGAGTCAGACGCATCGTTTGTAGATTTGAGAGCGAACTGAAAATGATAATTGGCTGCTGCAATTAAACATTTTTCTCCTTTATGAAAACTACATCTGCAACATGAGTCAGATGAAAGATTTTTGTACTTTTATTTAATTATTTATTTATTTGTATCCTCATTACGTAACCCTGTTGCAGCAAAGCCTGTTTACGAATGGGTATATATATATATATATGTGTGACCACAATTCTAACCAATTTACTCCTTTTTATCGATTTAAATATCTTTAAAGTCATAATACAGTCACAGTTCAGTTTGAGGTTTATGGGTTGCATTGGCCATTTAAAGGTATTTCCACTGGGTGAGCTATCCATCATGAATAAAATCAAGTTATTTTGAGCCAAAAATAAGTGACATGGAAGGAGCTGTAATCGCTGTGGAAAATTGCCCTTTCAGGGTTGTATTGTCCATTTAAAGGTATTTCAACAGGCTGTATTCTGTCAGATATAACCATCATGAATGCAGTCATTCAGTCAATCAGTTATTCTGAGGCAGAAACAACCAGTCACAAAGTTGGAGCTGCAATCATCAAGTGGAAAACTGCATGGAGGTGCTCTCCTAGTATACACCGACTGAGGAAGCCACAAAATCCACCAATCCCCTGAAAATGCCAGTTGGCCCATGCGAGGCCAACTTTAAAAGCACCACAAACCTTCACACAATCGATTATTTGGGGAAAAAAATGTGTCTTTATCCACCTCTTCATTGTGTTTCCTCACTGCCAAAGATGCTCTCAAACAGACCTTGGATGAAAGATGTTACCAGGTTGATTCTTGGATGATGTCTGCGTCTGTGTGACTGACACAGCTGAGGATGTGATCCAAACATTTCTTATAACTCCAGAACATTGCAGCCTCAAAAATCAAAACTGAAACAAAAAAAAGATAGATTTAATCATTTCCAAAATTCACAACATGCTTTCATCTAAATAAATATTCTGCTTAAAAACATCAGTTGGTGTTTAGTCAGATTTCCACTGTGGTCACAAAAATGACACACACAACACCTGTCAGTCTGTTTGGAAAGAGTACTTTTGGTTTCATAGGTGTATGTGATGGGAAAAGTACATGTATATGCATGGTAATTATGAATAATCTCCCTCATACAAACTCGTGCAGTGTGTATTGCCTGATAAATCCAGGCAATACATTCCTCTCCCATTATAGAAGAAGGTGTATGATTTTAATGGGCCAAATATTTACTACTGAACATCATCCTCATATGAAAACACAACACTGGCCAATCCTCTGCATTTTGAATACTCTGACAGGGAGTAATGTAAAGTATAGAGTCTGCAGAGTCTCTGCAGAGACTGGTCAGCTAATTAAATGACTGCTCGGCCTCAGCGGCAGTTAATGCTGTTCAATTATGAATGAGAGAAACGGGGTGAAGAGGGCAGCGCAATCAATGGGGTGGGAGGGTTGTAGGGACGGACGGAGGGAACGGCGCAAAGATGGGATAAAAGGGGATAAAGGCAAAGCAGGAGGACGGAAGGAAGGAAGGAAGGAAGGAAGGAAGGAAGGAAGGAAGGAAGGAAAGAGCAAATAAAAGATGAAGGATGAGAAGAAATCAAAGAGTCTGAAATCAGAGAGCAGAGACGGAGGAAAAGAAAGAGAGAGAGACAAACACAGGCAGAGGTTCACACTTGATGTTGTGTCAGTGTTTTGCTGCTTTGAACTAGACGGTGGAGGGTCTAATTTAGTGTCAGACTGGCTGAAACAGGCCCTTTGGCGACATGGCACCCAGTGTTTGTTTTGGTCTACCTGACAGCCAGAGGCTCCTCTCTTTATCTCTCTCTCTTTCTCGCTGTCACCGTCTCTGTCTCTTGCCACATATTGTCTGGTCTTTGTCATTGTTTCTCTCAGCTGCTGTCACCTGCTTCTCTGTCTCTGTCTCTCATCTTGTTGTCTTTCATTTCAATCTCTCTTAATCTTTCTTTTTTTTTTTTGGTTTCTCTCCTTTTGATTCTTCACCTGCGGTCAAATAGAGTCTTGCTATAATCAAAATATCCTCAAGTAAAATAATACGGTGGATTGACTGTTTCTTTGGGTCCTGCCCCCTTTAAGACATAGAGACATACTGTATGATGCTCATTTTCAGGTACACATACGTAATTAAATTACTTATTTTGGGTGACAACTAGAATATATTTACATGTTTTCCCCCTCTGTCTGAAACTCTCAATTTTAGCTCCTGTCTCTTTAAGACCAAATCTGCTTGGTCCGTTCCCACCAAGCGGCAGCCTCCATGGCTGTGAAGTGAGGCCTATCTGGAAGCACCAAAAACTGCAGTTCCTCAGACAGCCACTTGAGGCTGGTTACAGAACGTGTCCATACTCCATAAGCCCGCATGTTAAAAATCAACTTCACAGCAGAAATAAACATGTTTACAGCCTGGTACAAAAGACAGTTTTCGTCTCTATAACTAAGACTTAGAGTTATGCAGAATTAATAGCGTGGCTGCTTTGATTAACAGATGGGTGTCGTTACAGATGGCTTATTTGAGCGCCCAAACATTCATTCGTCCCATTTCAGGTCCGCCGATGATCCACGTCTTTGCCGATAGTCCTGCAGGACTGCCAACATGACGACGGTCGGCGCCACAGATTTTGAGTTTCAGAAACGTATGGGTGACATGATGCATGCACTGTCCATTCTTTATACTGTTACACTGTCCACCGTGCCTCTGCATCAGTTCTGCACCGAACCTGGATGTAGACCGGCATTGTGAGACGATTCACAAATTTTCCTGATGGAAAGATTGTAAAGTAGCGAACCTCGAACTGTCGTTAGCTCAGTAAACTGTATAGTTAACTGAACTGGCTCAGCCCTGGGATGCCTGGAACCAAACCTGTCCCCAGTTGTGGTTGCCAAGATATGATTGGACAATCATTGTTTAGGGGCGGGGTTTGGCAAACGGAGACTGCAGCACAAATCCTCTTTCAGAAACAAAGAAACAAAGTGTCTCCTGGCTCCTTTTCTGGACTTGCAAACTCAATTTAATAAATAATAGATAGTAAATATTATGTGGACGTGATGTAAATTATATTCCAAACAAAAATACACCATAATCATAGAAAAGGAGAAGCTGTTTGGATGTTTTATCTGCATGTCACTTTGTTTGTCTTCTTCCCTGTATGATTTAATCATTTTCTACATCCACACAATACAATAAAAACACATTAAATCAAATATAGAAGGACAGAATATTACACAGCTTCTGTTGCTGGCCAACGGTTTGTTGGCCACTGGTTTCCTCGAGTATTTCTCTGCAGGCATATGTACACAATACTGCATATGTAGTATAGACACGTACGCATGAATGTATAGACAAATGTGGACACACACACACACACACACACACACACACACACACACACACACACACAGAATTAAATCAGTGTAGAGCTTGGCACTTGTGCCTCCCTGGCCCCCAACCCTGCTGGCTGATTCAATTTACTGGGCAGATCTGCCGACAGTGACCGCTAACATTCACCTTTAGATGGAGAGAGAGAGAGAGAGAGAGAGAGAAAGAGAGAGGGGAAGCTATGGGGGGATAGCAGGTTGGGAGAGGCAAAGAGGGGCTGAGAGAAAAGGTGACTGTTACTGCGTACTTTTAGAGTTGGAGGGGGCGTGCGACCAAGGTGAATGCCAATACTATTCCTGAAGGGAAGTGGACGGGGAAGTGAGACTGCCAAGACTCAGTTTTACTCCGGAGAAAAAGAATATGACGAGACAAGAGAGAGAGAGAGAGAGACTAAAGCGTGTCACTGTTGAAACGCAGCACTGTCTTCAATATTTTTCACGTTAGAAGAATGCTTTTAAGATGCAAGATTACGCAGGAAGTAGCGATTGTAGTCCTGATTGAATTATTGTGATGGAAATGTTAATTAATAGTTTTTCAGAACAGGTAAACATGGAGAAAGTTTTTTATTTTGCATTAACTGAAGAATAGGAGAAATTAGGGTTAAAGATCTGTCTCTAATATCTCGATTAAACACACTTATACCATCTTAATAAATCACCTTTAACGAGATGTAATCCTTCTAGGATTGTCGTCATGTGTGACTGTTAGACATAACAAAAAACAAACATATATTATTATATTTTAGCAGATTTATAATATACATGCACCAGCAAAAAGACTGTGGTTCAGATGAGAAGAAGAATATCATTTATTTTAATATTTAATTGACAGGGATAATGAACAATACATTTATTGCACAGGATATATGATTTCCATATTGTTATTATCCACATATTGTATGTGCTGATAACCCGGAGCAACTCGTGCATAGAAAGAAATGCAAGTTACTGATGACACGGTAGTGTAATTGAATATTTAATTTAATAAATTGTACTCGATTACCATGTTTGAATTAGCTATTTCTATGTAGTATGTGTTATTTGATATGAAAATGTATAAATTTTATTTAAAATGATAATTCATTTTTAAATCCATCTTATTTTCAAAGGAGGGAAAAGTAAGGAGAGAGGGGAGGTCCAAACAAAGTCAAATTAGAAACAAACACAACCCTGCACACCTGCACACACACACACACACACACACACACACACACACACACACACACACACAGTCTGTGGCTGGGCGTGTAACATCTTCTGTAATAATCCAATATCTTTCCTCATGGTAAGAGACACACACACACACACACAGGTCTCCCGTATGGCTTCCTCTTCAAAGCCTTTGTCCCGCCGTGTTCAAACTCTGTCATTAAAAGTGATCCTTGACGGGAAGCTGCACAGAAACAAGGAGGAGGAAGGCACGGATGGAGAGATGTGACGGCATCTAATCACGGATGAGGAGAGGAAGATACGAAAGGAGAGAAGAAGGGATGGGACAGAGAGGAGAGGAGAGGAGAGGAGAGGAAGGCAGCACCCTGATTCTGTTAATTAGAGGCTTTCTAAAAAAATGACCTGAATGCTGCAATTATATCCCCCAAGGGAGACTTCATTAACACACACACACACCCACACACACACACACACGCAGGCTTATGTAGCAACATGACATGAGCTCATGCATACACAAACACATAAAAAAGTTTCCCCCTCTGTCTGTCAGCCAGTATTCACATCGTAATATTTAATTTGTTTGCCGTCACGCTGTCACACCAAACTGCAGAGGAAGGCCGTCCTTTATACGAACACCATGGATACAATTTTCTGAAGAGCTTTGTGTGTGAACCTTGAGTTTCACTCAGGTTTTACACCCAAGTTCAACTCATTTCAACGGTGACCCCGCGGTTTGAATGCATCCATTTTAATTCTTGCAGAAAGGAGGCAGAAATTTTTATCAAGGCCAAATATGACGGCAGAGAAGAATGGCGCATTTCATTTTGCGAACTGAGAGTTATATAAGTGTGCAATGTTAATCAGACTGGAACAAAAAAAAGTCACAACCATCTACCTCTACAGCAGGTAAGACTATTTAGATAGTTTCATATTCAGATCAAAATCAGTTTAGATAGATTAGTTATCTAGTTTGTTACTGGAGTCATACGTTTGACCATCTACTACTGACCACAGTAATCGCTAACACGCAACATTCATGCAACATTTCATATAAAAAGTTTAGCCATGCCCTCTTATTATTGCCCGCTACTTTCAAAGTTGCGCTGCCGCCATCTGCTTTTGTGGACCAGTGGAGCTGGAAATTTGCTCATATTACGGTAAGGGACTAGTTTGTTCCTATGAGATACAACTACAGTACAACACGAAGCAGATGAATGAGGTCGGATTTGTAACGTGTCCACCACTGACTTTATAAAGAATGGACAGCGTAGGTGTGATGTCACCCGTAGGTTTTCGAAGAGCCGTTTTGATGCTCACAATATGCAGCTCTGGCTTCTGCCTCCCGGCTAATCTAAACATTGGCAAAGACGTGGATCATCGGCGGACCCGAGGCAGGCCGAATGACGGCTTTGTGCTCAGACAAGCCATCTGTAACGACACGTACCTGTCAATCAAAGCGTCCATGCTGTTAATTCTGCATAACTTTAAGCCTTAATATCTGAACAGGTGAATCTGACCAGGTGAGTTCTATAAAAATTCTAAATTAGCTATAGAGACCAAAACTGTTTTTTGTACCAGGCTGTAAACATGTTTATTTCTGCTGTGAAGTTGGACATTTTAACATGGGGACTCATGGAGACTGACTCACTTCTGGAGGCAGCCTCAAGTGGACGTTTGAGGAACTGCAGTTTTTGGCACTTCCACGTTGGCTTCTTTTCCCCAGCCATGGAGGTTGCTGCTTGGTGTCCACCTTATATTGATAACACAATGATCAGATCCACTGCAATGCTTTACAGTTTTATTGCTCTATAGGTTCATTTGCATACACACTCCATTAACGGCTTCACTCGCTCACAGAGATAAAAGTTGAGGCATGCTAAACAAGCACTATGCTACTCGTCTTTATTAAATCCATTATGACAACTTAAAAAAGGACTTGACATTTCATAAGGCGAACATGCGGCGGTAGATATGATAAGAAAGGGTGAAAGTATCAAAGAAGACAGGCAGTCAGACAGAGAGGGAAGCAGGAAGCCATGAGACGGACAGAGTGATACATTGATAGACAGACAGGCAGGCAGAGAGGAAAAACGCAGAAACAGAGGAGGTCACATATGCTCACTTCCATAGACATAAGCCCTGATTAAATTGAGTGTGTAGTAGCTGGCCGCTCTTCAGATGCATGTGTGTGTGTGTGTGTGTGTGCGCGTGCGAGGCGAGAGTGTGAGTCCTGTAATATTGTCTGCAGTCCCATGGGCTGTAGCTGAGCAAACTCAATCAACTCCCACTCACCTCTGTGCCCCCCCCCCCTCTACACTGTCAGGCCAGAAGTAGACACCGGCCCAGCCTCTCCTCTGGCCTGTGAGAGAGAGAGAGAGAGAGAGAGAGGATGTGATGGTGTGTCTGTGCAAGAGAAAGTGTGTGTGAGCAACCAAAGGAGATGCACTGTGTGTATGAGTGATTGTGTGTGTGTGTGTGTGTGTGTGTGGGCACATGTTCAGGTGTGCCCTTGAAAGAATCAAAAGCCTCTGCAGATTGAATGCATCACGATGAGAGACGGAGGTGTTCACGTGTGCGTTCACGTGTATACATACTGTGTGTGTGTGTGTGTGTGTGTGTGTATGTTTGTGTGTGTGTGTGAGACGCGTCAGCAGCGCAGGCGTTTCCTTCAACATATTCAAATTGTTTTATCTCATCCTTTTATACATTTATTTAACGGACAGGTGCGCAAGGGTATGGAAACACACACACACACACACACACACACACACCCTGAAGCGTCACTAACCTCTGGCCTTGCCTGCCCACCTGTCAATCAGCAACATCTGCCGTGACAACCCGTTGCCGTGGGAATGGAAGGTCTACTTGCAAAAGGGGACAGAGAGTGGCACACACACGAGTGGGGGTGGGGTGGTAACAGCAGAGACAACACCAATCAATCAGCTGATCAATCATAATTGGCTTATTTACATATTTGCCACATACTCACAATCATCATTCATTTATGCAAATCCGGAGTGGGATATATAGGCTCCAGGGAGGAAGAGAGAGAGAGAGAGAGAGAGAGAGGTCAGGACTGAACCCGGACCTGTTGGTTGCTGAGAGATCAAATTAGAGCTTTATTTAGATTTATGCAGATGTTAACAGTAATGATATACAGCAGGCGCAGCGCCCTTCTGTGTCAGTGAAGACATTAATGCATCTATGGCGGGAGGACTGAGACACAGTGTCTTACTGCTCAAATACTGCTGTGTTTAAAATACAAGACGAAGCCATGAGCCTCATTTGTATTGCAACCTAAAGCAGGAATCATATATTCATGGTATTCCCAATTTTGGACTTGAGTCTTACATAGTCTGGAGAATGTCTCTCACAGTCAAATAAGAACTTTGCCCAAAAACTTGAACCTAACTCTATTTATTTTTATTGTCATCCATGAAAATCGACATACTAACGGCTGTTTTTTATTGATGCAGATGTTAGGCAACCACTGCAAACCTATAGTCTGCTAACACAGGTGCTTTTTCTGTGTGGGCAGGTGCAAACTAGACTTCTCCTTCTACCTGTTAATCAAATTATTAACTATATAGTGCCAAATCATAACAGAAGTTATATTATGAGTTCTAAAATATAACGAGGTGGGCCCTGATAACCTGATGGACAGGCGAATCTGGTTCAGAAGATTGGATTCAACTGACTGGCGGGTCGGAGAAGGTGCTGCTCCAATCCTGGTCCTCCAGGCTTCCAGGATTGGACGAGTCAGGCAGTCACCTGGGACCAATCAGGGGCTGAGTTACATAGTCAAAACACCATGAGACAAGTTACCATGCGCAAGACTGCACATAGACCTAGAGCAGGTCTACACCGTACTTTTTGTAATATCATTTACAGAGACCCAACAATACCCACCATGAGTAAGCACTTGGCGACAGTGGCAAGGAGAAACTTCCTTTAAGAGTGAGTGAGTACATTTAATTACAATTTCAGTTGAATTTGCTCCCTGCTCCCGCGTCGGCGCTTTGGCTGGGTGGCTCGAAGTTTGTAGAGTTTAATTCCCAGCATGAACACCACCCACTACATGCTCCGAGCCACTTGTTTGTTTCTGCATTTGATGACCTGGGAAAGAGACTTAATAATCAACAACCTTTCTCCCATATGACTGATATTAAGTGTACAAATGATTTGATGGATGACAGACGTGTGTATGATGTACACAGATCGGTATTCACATGTATATTACTGCGCACTAAGTAGCCCTGAAAAGTGGTGTAGGTAAAGAGCAGTGTGCAGAGACTCACAGCTGCTATAAAAATGGTTTAGTGTGTGTGTTTACACTTTATAGTGCTGTTCATAAAATATGTTAGAGTCAGCATATTGTGAATGTACCCTCATGCCAGGCAGTGACAAGGTAAATGTATGTACAATTAGATAAGGTGGAGAATAAGCACAAGTGATGCATTAAATCCTACCATAAGCTGCAGAGTGCAGTGCCTATGAGAGTTTTAATGGAATATATTTTTACATGTATATAATGTACATGATACATAACACATACTGCCTGAGCCGGGAACCAAACCCGGCAAGAAAACCACCTCGGTAGGCTACTGTATTCAGTGCCTGACTGGTCACTGCTGGTTTTGGAGGTTGTGTTCGGTCCCGGGTACAACCATGTGCTAGATCACAGCACTACCTGCATGCATGGGGTTGTAACGCACATTTGCTGTTGGCTACAGTAAATGCCAGTTAATATTTGCAACAACAGTTCCTCCATATCTGCCCGTTATTACAGGAAACATGTAAATATGAGGAAGCAAATAGCTTTCTACTTTCAGTTTTCATGTATGTCTGCAAATGTACAGGCTTATGCACATTTACATGCAGGCATTTGTACACGGGTGTGTGCATGCATGTCCATATTTTAAAAATGTATATGCCATTTGACACCAGAAAAGTGTGTGTGTGTGCCTCTATAAGCTTCAGTAGTACTTAGCGTCCAAGACATGCTGAAAGGTTATTGGCTTCAAAACAGTTCAATATGTCAAATAAACACACAGCTCAGTGAGCAGCTGGAGAACAGAGTGAGAGGAGAGAAAGAGGGAGAGCAAGAGGACAGAGATGAAAGGCGATGAGAGGTAAAGAAAGAAAGAACAGAGGCAAAGAGAGGCTGAGGGAGGGGAGGGGAACTTTGGACGGAGAGGATAAGATTAGGAGATGACTGAAATGGAAAGAGGAGTCCCACTGGAAAACATAAAAAGAGAACAAATAAGAGCAGATATGTGCTCTCTGAAATTTGAAAGATCAGTAGTTTCATATTAAAAGCGACATTTTTAAATTATATCTAAGTCACATAATAAAACGATACATGTGAGTGTCATACTTGGTGACACATAGCAAGCTTGTTAGCTCAGTAGCTAAGAGAACAATAAATATGTACAGTTTATGCAAGACACTTTTTTTTTTTTTTACCATCAACACTTGTCTCATAACTGTCTACAAACCATTACTCTTGTGGAGCAGAGGAGGGTTTATTAAAAGTGGATGGTGGCTTCCTCTATTTTGGACTGTACAGCTATCCGTTTCCTCAAAAGAGAACGGCGTGTATTTGCATATCACATCAAAGTGCAACAAAGTTCAATTTGAGAACTAGCAAATTTACTCTGCACTTGTAAATCCATCGATTCCACTGAAATGAAGTGAGTTAAACGTTGGTATTGAATTCTGGCTGGGTCTTAAAGGTCCACTGTGTTAGTTTCAAAGGGATCTACTGACAGAAATTGAATATCTTATTATTCACAACTATGTTTTCATTATTTATGTTTTCATCTTTTATAGGGAGCGAGTTTCTTCTTCTATGGCGTTCACAATGTTGAACTGAAACATTTCTACAGTAGCCCCCCCAAAAAACAAAACTATTGTAAAAAAAAAAAAAAAAAAAAAAAAAAAAAAAATGTTTTGTTTTTACGGTAAAAAACTGTCAGCTGTGGTTGCAAGAATTTTACCGTAATAAACACGGCATAACTTTTTCCTAATATTACAGTAAAAGGATATTGGTGTGTTCTGTTGATTTTACGTTTAAGGATGGCGTTTTATTCCATATCCGACACTGTTTTGTTGTATAACTGACATGGAAATTCCGAATATTGCAGTGTTTTACTGTAAAATTAACAGTCTCTAATAAAAAATACTTTATTCTGTAAACATTTCCCTTAAACTGACCTATAAATAATGGTTTTGAAATATGACTGTGTTTTACTGCAACAAAACAACAACAAAAATACAACAAAACACAGTCATACTTCATGGCATATTTTACAGTCTTTTACTGTCATGGTTTGACAATCTTTCACTGTAAAAATCTACATTTTACATTTTTAACAATGTACACACTGAAAAGGTGAAGGTGAGGTCAAGGGATTATTTAGTTAACTGCAATCTGCATCATCACTGCAGGGATGCCACTACAGAATATTGAGGCGTGTAATGCATAAAATAAATACATCCCTTCAACTTTCTACTTTCAAACGTCCTGCTACTGGTGGGTCTTACATTATAGTGTAATACATTATAACAGTAGATGAAAGGACATTATTTGCTTGTATAAAGTAGCATAAAATGCAAACAATAACAAGTATGTACAATAAATGTAAACATGGCATACTAAAACAGTAATAGAATACTGGTAATATACCTATTTAAACTTACATGTTTAGTATGAGGCTGAACATTTTACAACTTGAAATAAAATTGAAACTCAACTTCCTGTGATGTTGCAGTCATCTAGAGGTGTGTGTGTGTGTGTGTGTGTGTGTTTGGGCTATATGCCTGTGGGTCAGTGTGTCAGAGTGATCAGAGTCTGTGTGACTCACACCGGTGTCTGTCAAGTCTCGGCGACACGACGATAATACCATCCGTTTATCAGCTGCTTTGATAAATGACAGCTTAACACCAAAGATGTCCCTCAAATCAAAACAGAAGGATTAACGCTTTTCTGCAGAATCAGAGGGGCAGAGTTTGTCTAATCTTCAACACCTATGAACACACAGACCGGCTGCATTTACACTGCAAAACATAGTCATGTACCCTGTTGGGCAGTTTGTTATGTGTCTGTCTCATGTGAGAAAACAGTTCAAACATGTAACTTTGATCTTCAGTCGCTTGTGAGAACACAAGATTTACTCCAGAAACAGTTTTCAGTCATTTGTTGTTGTGCAAATCGTCTATTTCGCAAAAAAAATCCTACAGCTCAGACATTTTGTGAAAATGATGTGAAGAAAACCTGAGTGCACAAAAAAAAGAACAAAAAAAAAAACACATTGCTGTGCAGATAAAACATTTATTATAAAAGAGGTTAAAGGTTACACACACACGCTCTCCTACAGAGAGCTACACGTGGATGTAAACATTTCTTGTCAACAACACAGCTGATGGATCCATTGAGAAGCGACCTTGGTCTTAATGGAGACTAACAATATGAAGAAGCCAGGAAGATGTTGTGTTTGTGTGTTTGTTCTAGAAAAAGTGAATGCATTTCTTTAGTGTAGTCTTTAGTTTAGCATAGCTTCACTTCCTCTGGAGGAGTGCTGTCAGTACTGTAAATGTTGGCTAGCCTTTCAATTAGAAAGGTCAGTTCAGATCTCTTCTATGTGGTTTAATTGTTGGCAAGAACTTTTTTTTTACTGCATCTTCTTTTTTGCTGTGTCCATGTCTGTGTGTGTGTGTGTGTGTTTGAGTGTGAGTGGGTGGGTGAACACGCTGTACCTGCGTATGAAAGCACGCAGAGAATCATAGGTCATGCACAGGGAGGGTGAGTAAGCTTTGTGAGTGTGTGTGTCTGTGTGGTTTTATTTGGTACAACGACAGAGGAGTGCACAATGGTAAAAGTGTCACTTCAGATAAATATCCGCCTTTTGATGATTTCTAGCCAGCGTGGTTCTTGGGATGGTAATTTTGGCACCTTTGTATTCTGAAATATTAAAACAGCAATTTAATTGGATTGCCATTAAATTTAAAGGTCCGGTGTGTAGTGTAGTGATTTAGCAGCACCTAGCAGTGAAGTTGCAGACTGCAACCAAATGAATACTCTCCCATGCCTCACCCTCTTCTTCCAAGAATGTAGTACAAACTGACTGCAAATTTCATATCAATTCATAAAAGCCACATCTAGATCAGTTGTAGTTTGTCTGTTCTGGGCTACTGTAGAAAAATAGTGGTTCAAAATGGCAGACTCCATGGAAGAGGACCCGCTCTTACTGTATATATAAAGGTCTCATTTTAAGACAACGAAAACACAACGATTCTCATATTCAGGTGATTATACACAAATGAAAACATATTAATGAATATTATATTCAACTCCTGCAAAGAAATACTCCCAAATCTCACACACTGCACCTTTAAACAAGCAGATAGGGAGGGAGTTGTCAGCATCTACCTACCACTTAGCAATCTTTCTATCAGGAACGTTACTCTCATTTGGTCTCAGAGGCTGTGCTGGAACCCGGTCTGGTCTTCTGGCTTCGGAGCTCAGTTCTGTTGCCCCGCTAACGGCAGGTTCAGTTAGGAGCAATTAATTAGCAGTTATTTAGTTTAGTAAGTCTTTAGGCTAAAGCTATCGTTCCATCAGGAAACTCTGTAAATCACAGAGCTGAAGTTGAAGCAGGAGAAGCCAGCAAAAACATTCAAGCATTCTCGTGCACCGCTCATGCATTAAAATCACCAGCTTGTTTTTAACTAATGAAAAACACTTAATTCAACAGTTTTGTCAAAATAAATGAATTCATTCGCAGAGTTTATGTGAAAAATATTCTGGCTGTACACACTGCTGCTCTCGCTCGAGCCTCTTCTGTCCTGTCCTGTCCCTGCTGTGCTCCCGGAGTCAAGAGTCCACTGCAGACAGTGGATAGACTGACTCCACAAGCTGTTTTTTCCCCGCTGACCTCTATGTGCTCTTCAGCTCGCTGAGTGCGAGTCTGTCGCTGCACTCGCTCTTTCTTCAGAGGCAGACCATCTAATTAGCAAAATAACATAGCAGAACTGATTTAAAATCACTACTTTTAACAGTTTGTACTTTATGTTCGCTTACAAAGACAAGGCAAGGCCAGCGATGTGATCAGAGGGGGGCGCTGAGGAGTCCAGGCAGATAGAGTCGAGACAGGAGAGGACAGCTCACAGGGAGGACTGCAGACGGGCTGATGCTGAGTGACCATCTGCTGAAGTTTCTCTCCTCTTCGCCCTCATTTGCCAGTGAAAGCGGCTCACTCTCCCTCCCGATCTCTCTCTCTCTGTCTCTCTCTGCATCTTTGATCTTTCCGGCTTCTTTTCCGTCACTCCGTCTCTGTGAAAACACACACGGCTCACGTCGTGCTAAGAAGAAAAGCACACAGTTGATGCCACCCGAGCTATGACTCATGCTCACGCACACGCACAACAGCTGGACGTTTCCTTGACCACACCTGAACACGTGTCCTGTGTGATGTGATCACAAGTGGACATGTCATGTTACACCTGGCATCCACACGCGCCTTGAGTGACCACTTCTCTGCTTTTCATGCAAATAAATACACCATTTCAGTTTGCAAAGAGATTTAACCGGTGGCTCAACAGTAGAAGCCAACAAGCTGAAATAACTTAATGTACTCTGTAACATTTGCATTTGAATTTACTAGAAGGTCCAAATTACTAAAAATTGGTTGCAGGGAGCATTTTTACAAACTAAGTGAGTCTTCAGATTTGTCAGAGGGTCTCAGATAACACCACAATGAGTCGTTGGGTCACACAAGTATTTTAAAAATGGTGAATTTTGCCAAATAACCACCATCGTGCAGAGGCAAAGTAAATCTTCACTGTGTTTTCATGTCATGTTTGACTTTGTTAACATGCAAATATGTGCAAAATGATAGCAAGCCGCGTTGACTCTGAGGGAACGAGAGAGCCAAGGAGTTCAAAATGGAGGAAGCTATCACAGCTTATTGCACCATAAACTTTTATTTAACACTCCTCGGTTGAGGAATAAACTGCTCCACCAAAGAGGGGTGATTTACAGACACTTATTTGACAGGATTCAATGGCTAGTATAAAGAATGGATTTTGTATCTGTGATGTCACACACAGGTTTCTGAAGAGACATTTTGAAGTTTAGAGTGTGGTGGCACTGGTCGCTGCCATGTTGGTAGTCTTGCCTCTTTGGCCTCCTGGCTAATCTGCCTGGATGCTCAAAGAAGCCACCTGTAACAGCACCCACCTGTCAATCAAAGCGTCCGCCCTCTTAATCCTGCATAACTTTAAGCCTTAATATAATTTGAACAGGTGAGTTGCATAAAAATTCACCCTCAGTACAGTTGTCATGAATTAGCTATAGAGACCAAAACTGTTTCTTGTACCAGGCTGTAAACATGTTTATTTCTGCTGTGAAGTTGGACATTTTAACATGGGGACTTATGGAGACTGACTCACTTCTGAAGCCAGCCTCAAGTGGACGTTTGAGGAACTGCAGTTTTTGGCACTTTAGCACTGGCTTCACTTCACAACCACAGAGGTTGCCGCTTGGTGTGAATACGTCTTTTGAATAAACTCATTGTCCTGTTAGCGACTGACCTAACAAGCTTGCTTAATTACTCCTAATGCTAATTAACTGATAGTTAGCATGCTAGCTACTGTCTAAACAGTTCACTTATAGCATTGGAGGGCAATAAATCCTGAACCGTAGTTATCGAAAAATAACCAAACAAATGCAAGTTAACAGGTAAATTACGCATAACACAAAGATGTATGTGTGTATGCATAATATCAGTGATCCATATGATTACCCATGTGTGTGTAATAGGGTAAGTGTGTGTTTATGTTTAGGCTATACGCCTGTGGGGTCAGTGTGACAGTGATTACGGTCCAAATGATTAAGGCTGGTTTCTGTCAACTTGCATTAAATCCTTTAATACAGCATTTATCAGCTCTGCCGCACACGGTCACTGATTCCCAATCAGTTGGAAACTGCCAGATTTGACTTCATCCCCCAAATTGTGACTCATCTAATGAAAAGGAAAAAAGTTAAGCTTAATGAAGCATTTCAATTGAAATGGTGTGGTGTTAGGATTTTTGCTGGTGTCTTGCCGAAAAAAAGAATAAAAAAGTGACAATGAAAAAAGGCATTCATAATATTCACTGATATCAGGCTCCTACTAATGTAGACCAGGACTTCATTTAGGTGGCTATTATCTGCATGCTAGTATGCATGAAGATTTTCCCCATATTGTTACCTTAACAAGTGTATGAGCTTTATTTAATTTTTGAGAAACTCAGATTCCACTGTAGCATGACCTCAGCTCGTAATACTGCATATGCAGACATGAATGAGTCACTAATCATGAATAAATGATGTAAAGTGCTATCATAGTCATTAATTTGTTGTTTAAGCAGCAACATTTCGTACTGTACTGGTTGTCACAAACTTTGAGCCTAATTACCTGTCATGCTGAAGGTAAAAAGGGGTAAACATGACAACAAACCTCCAGGAAGACACAGCGTGACCCTGGGCCAAGACATAGTGCAACACAAAACGCCTCGTACACTTTTGTTTTCAGTATGGATTAAACATAAGATGACATGATAATTAGTGAACTTTAGAGGTGCTTGTCAGCAGATTTTGTTACTTTTGGATAGAGCTAAGTTAGCTGCTTTCTCTGCTTCTAGTTTTTATACAAAGCCATGCTCCAACCTAATATTTATCACATGAAAGAGGCATCAATCTTCTCATCCAACTCCTGCAAGAAAGCAAATAAGTAGACACTCTTGTAGAGGTATTGCAATCAGCAGAAGATGGAGAGGACCAGGAAACTGCCCTTGACCCTGTGAAGAGTGGATTACCTAGCTTCATTGTAGATGTCATCTTGCAGCCATCAGCACGATATCTATTCACAACTTCCCCAACCATTTCTCACCCATTCTCCATCTTTGTGTTTTATTTTGGTAGCTTGCACTAGGAAGTGAAGTGACACTTATTTTAGGCCACTACGCTCCCGAGTTACAGGTCAAGTCTGCATCGTTTTACTTGTATATTAGTAGCAGAATGATTAGATTAGCGTGGTTCAGTGTTGGACTTTGATAAGTCAGTTATTATTGGGTCATATGTTCAAACCTGAAAGCTTGAATTTAAAGTAATCATGATTAAATCGATTGCACTGTTTGGAAAAATTACAGTTTATTTGCATTTGAAGTGCATTGTGTTGTACAAAAAGCAATATTTAAATCCATAATTCATTCATCATATTTTTATTTAAAGGGAACAGAAATTAAATTTTTACTGAAAAATCAAATTAAAGATCCAGTGTGTTGGATTTAGTGACACCTAGAGGTGAATTTGCAGATTGCAACTGAATGAATACTCTCCCATGCCTCACCCTCTTCCTTCCAAGCATGTAGGAAAAACTCTGGTTGGCAAATTGGCATTGAAAGCAAAAGTCCATATCTAGATCAGTGTTTGGTTTGTCTGTTCTGGGCTACTGTACAAAAATGGCAGTTCAACATGGCGGACTCCGTAGAAGAGGACCCGCTCTCAAAGTAGATTTTAAGACATGAAAACACAACGATTCTTATATTCAGGTGACTGTACACTAATGGAAACATACTAATGAATATTCTATTCAATTCCTGACAATAAATATTCTGATACTAAATACAAAAAAATGACACACTGGACCTTTAAGTATTGTGTATTTCTGCTAAGTGGAGGTGCTGTATTCAGCTGGGAATTCATAAAGGAAGTCAGTGATTTCATGTTTTCTCAGGTAAGAGCACCAACCTACATTAAAAACAAAACCACAGCCCCACCCATAGTAAAACAAACAGATCATCAATACAACGCTGCGGCCAAGATAAGCCATGAAACACTGCTCACGTCAGTCCACTGCGATTTCTTCCTCCAATAATCTGTCCGTCAGTATCAAATTGCACTGATGTGATGTGATATAAGCAGGGAGCCGATGTCTCTCTCTAGATGTCTGTTTTTCCAATAATAATAATAAAAAAAGGAAACATGTGCAGAGCGGTTCTCTGTGGCTCAAAGCATATGGGCCTGCCAGCAGAGGATGAGAGAGAGAGAAAGAGAGAGAGAGAGAGAGAGATAATTTTATATTCAGGGAGGAAAAAGAGGAGAGCCAGACAGACAAAAATGAGTACGAGAGTTGGCAAGATTAAGAAAGAGATACATTAAGAGCAGAAGAGGAAGAGAGAAAGGAAATCAAGACATAGTTAAAGTGACAGATAAATGGAGAGAGGAAAAAAAGAGACTGACGATCATTAACAGAAGGACAAAGTGGGCCTGAAAACAGAAACATGCAATGATATCAACAGAAAGGACAGATAATTAGACCAAAATAGAAAGGAATAGACATAAAATCTGCAGACTAGACAGGAAACTAAATCTGAGAGTGGACTGTAAAGAAGTGAAATAGGAACAAAGATGGACAGGTAGAGGCAAACAAAGCAGGAAAGTAAGAAGAGAGACAGTGAAAAATGACATACTTGACATTTACCTTCCATATTCTTCAGTAAACAAGAACAGGAGAGAGACAGAGAGGGAAAAGGGTGAATGAATATGTGGCTGTATAAATATTGAATATATACCGGACCCCCAGAATCCCACCACCAGAGGGAGAGCCTTCAGATCTGATGCTGTCAGTTCAGCAATAATGTTTGGATCATGTAAGAGGAAGCACGAACGATTAGACGGCTGAGAGGAATCCTTTAGAGTGGTCATGTGTAACTTCTTAGTCCATCCACGCAGAAATTATCTTAGTTATCTTTATGAATTAGTGCTTGAATTTACAGCTTTTTTCATTTCCTGCAAATGTCAGCAATCGCAATCACGAGGTGATTTCCAGTCGGTCAATGTCACAAATTTATTTTCATCAACTATATCTTAATTACATTGAGTGAGAGTTTTTTTCTCGTCAGATGTCCATGTTTTTTTCTACAGTTTTCCACAGGTTCAGGAGTGGGCCCAGTACATTCATATCATCTCTTATCCAGGAGTGCCTCCTTAATCCGCCCCAAGTTCCGTGAGGACACCGGGCCCATGTCTGGCCACATAGAGATGCCCGCTGGATCCAGGATTGGTCTGTCCGTTCTGTCACAGTGAGGGGGCGGGGGGTTCAGGAGCGGACCCAATTGCAGGACTCAGGACACAGGTACAAGAGGTAAACAGTCTTTAATGCCAGGCAGAGGTTCAGTACACAAAAATCCAGTCAAGTAATGAGGCAAACAATCCAAAAAGGGCTGAGGCAAATGCAGTGTCAAAAACAGGCGAGATCCAAAAAACGGTAACCACGAATACACTGGGAAGAAACGCTGGAAAGAAGGACACGAGGACTCTGCAGACACACTCAGAAACAAGACATATAACGGACAGACAAGGAAACAAAGGTGACACAGGAACTAAATAGACATGCAGGACACCAGGTCAAACTAAGACAAAACTAAGAATCAAAAACAGGCGGGAAAACAAGGCAGGAAGTAGAATTAGACAAGACAAAGACGGGATAGAACTACAAAATAAAAACAGGAAACACAGAACAAACTGAACTCATGGCAAGTATTGTACGGTTGAGGTTAGGGCGAGGTTGTAGTCCTCTCCTTTCATGCACAGTATTGAATGGAGGTAACTCATGCTGGCAATACATAACCATTGTAGCTACGCAACTAAACAGTAGGGAAACAACAAGCTTGGCTCTGGTCACCTTAGCTCCACACACGATCCACGTCTTAGGACTGCGGCCAGAACCACCGCGTTCTCAAGTTCAGAACAGCTCTGTAGGAACCTGTGGATGACGTCACGGATACTACGTCCATGTTTTATATGGTTCCACCTACATGAAACATGATGCCAAAGGTAAAGAAAAGTACGCTGTCAATGACACCACGTTCGTTCGTGTTGGGTTTGTCTCTCTGCTCACAAAATAATGAAAGTCTGCAGTGCTGGTACAGTCATAAAGGTTATGACTGTATTCATAATCCAGGTAGGATATTCAAATATGGATGTACAGTACGTGACACCTGTGTGTGTGTCTGTACATTCTTTAATGTTTCGTGTTTATGAATTTTTATGGGCATGTGTGTTTGTACAATGAAGGTGCGTAACTCTGTAGGTGTGTCTGTGTGCGTGTGTGTGTTAATGTGTTGTTTACCCTCCTAGGAGAGGTGACTAGTCACTGAATCAGCAGAAATGCCCAGCGTGGGATGAACTCTCTCAGCGGTCATACAGAAACACACACACACACACACACACACACACACACTGAACCCCATTGTACCACCCTCTCCTAACAAACACAATCTATGTCACACTTTCTCAGACACACACAGGCAGAAAAGACCATCTCTCTTTAAGTCTTTCATACTTTTATGTTTCTTCCTCTCACCTTGTTCCTTTCAATCCTCAGTTTTTTTTTTGTTTTTGTTCTCTCTTCCACCCAAACCAGAAAACAAGACTGACTTGCCCGAGGCTGACATGATTCTCCCACCGTGAACACACTGTCTGTGTGAACGCATTTTTATCGTCCTCCCTGAATGTTTGTTTTCCGTGTTCTCCGCGGATGAACGTGGGTGTTTGGACGCGTATTCATCCGTACTGTATGGGGTCCATTCATGGCGATCTAAATGTGCACGTGTGTGCTGTTCCCAGAAACAGTGTGTGTTTTCTGTAGCTAGTTTAGCAATCAATTACTCACATTTGATCAATTCTTTTACATTTGTATGTCTTTCATATCCCCCTTTTGTATCCTCCATTCAAGAAGACGACATAAATATGATGTCATCATAATAAAAACAACAGCGCTGACACAGATGGGCACTGACAGACAAATAGACTAGATGTACAGTAGCTGTCGCACCTCAGACCTGTGGATGCAAAATACACAATGTTTCACTGATGTGGTCTTAATAAAAACAGAAAACCTGATAATATACTGTAATTAAAACACTGTTTATCACAACTCTTTCAGAGCACAGGAGTGTAATATCACATTATGATAATCAGCTTGTAAGATGATGTTGATAATGGTCACTTTCTTACTCCTTATTCTTGTGCTATTCACAGTTTGTAGCCGGGATTTCTACTCACCGTGAAGAAGCGTGCAGCAGGTGTTCTCTCAAAGCCAAGACTCCGATGAAGAGATGTGTAGTAATATTTAGAAAATAATTCAATTATGCCATACCAAGGATAATAATAGAAGATTCTCAAAAACAAACCGTCACCGTGGTTGTTGGCTCACTGAGACCGACAGTCAGTCGCTGTGTATTTATTCACTCGCAGACAGTAAATAGAATGAACACATAATTAGCGTTTGTGTGCTGGCTAAAAGCCACGAGTTCCCACAAAAGTTTCCATGCGCTGATATCAACTGAGAGAAGCTGCTGACTGGTGTTTTCAATAAGCTAAGTCTATGATCTGAACCAAAGTTCACTGCAGTCTGTCCAGTAGTCGTGGAGACCTTTCACTTTAATCATAACTGACAACTTCACAGTGGCACTGGAAAAGTCTTAAGTGTCATGGTTGTGCAAGCAAAGTAACTCGAAGATCAAAAAGGGGGTCAAGGGTCCAGAAAAGCAAAGATCTGAAAGCACAAGGACAAACCACAGGGCTGACACTGAAATCCAGGAAGTCACAACTAAATTCAGTTCACTGAAGGCAGGACAACAAGACACAGGTGAAAACTAATCAGGGTGGAACAATCAAAACTGGCGGGAAAAGCAACAAAGGCAGGAAGTTATAGACACGAGGAGAGTGGATAATTACAAAATAAAACAGGAAACACTTAACAGGCAACCCAAAACCAGAACAGTAAAGACTCTAGGAACCGTTTCGTTTCAATTCATCTTGTAGACGTTGAGATTTTTCACTGGATGAATGAAATCTTTCACCTAATGGTGGAGTAAGAAAGAAAAGAAGACATTTCCAAAGTCAGAGAGTCAGTAGGATTCCTCCTCTGGCAATCTGTTGAAAATTAGACAGCTGGCTAACACTGGCACGTTTACAGAAATGTTGATTAATGTGTGCTGTCCTTAAGAAAATACATGAAATGAAATATCTCGAGCAAATTAAGCAATTTATCCAATGGTTGTTGAAATACTCCAGACACAGTCTAAGACCACTACTGGGCTGAAGACCTGTCCTATATCTGGTCTGTTTTTGATGAACACTGATGAAATCCCAGATTTTTTAAAATTTCTGTTGTCTTTCTTGCATGTTGTGAGGTCTTTTTTAGTGCTAGAAGCTCTATAGGAACTACAGCAACTTGTATCTGTTACTAAATGTCTGAATAAATCCTGTTTATGTCCATGTGTCATGAGATAGCTGGTGACTGTTGGTATAAAGCTCTATACTGTAGTTACATCTTCAACTCCAAATTAATACAGCATAATTTGGGCTACAGCAGAAGTGCTGTTACACAAATGCACGTGCCCTCAAATCTGCGTACAGCGCCCGATGCTACCTAAATTGGTGTGCACAGCTGTTGGCACACCTGCTGGTGTCAGTTGTCATTGACATCTTGAAGCTGTACAGGTGTACATTCACGAGAGTGAAATCCATGCTACAGAAAGCCTGCCTTTTTAATGAAATCTGTAAATAATCCGATTTGTCCTAGTTTATATGGCCAGAATCCCCAGTGCAACTTAAACATATGTGGTTTAAATTACACGGTTACTCATGAACATTGGGTCATGCTCTGTTAGCTCTGTGACATTTTGTATTAGTCTCTGAAGAGGAGTTTGTGCACAGGAATTATACAATTTAGCAACACGTTTTAACGAGGACCCTTATTAACGAACATATTCTGGCATATTCTGAACATATTCTGGCGTAGCTCTGTCTAAAGGGAAGAAAATCTGCCTACCAGCACTTCTCCAGCTTACTAATTAACATGTGTATTCTGTACAAATACAGACGCTAAGCTAACCGCGTCCTGGCTCTTGTTTTTTATTTAATCTACAAATATGACATCAAAAGTGAATAAGCATATTTCCCATATGTGTAAGGATCACAGACGATGCGGTTGTAACATTGATACACATGATATTAAAGCATTTAGGCTAAAACTACATTTACAACCCTTAGATTTTACACCTGCGTTCAATCCAATTCAGCCACAAGAGCTTAATCCCCATCTGATTCAGTGGTGCTATTATTTTCTAAGAAACAGAAGTAACTGTTAACTGTTAACTCACCCCAGCGTATCCAAGGTTCAGGGTTCACTTCTTAACATTTTACACATGATTATTAAACTGATACACCAAATACATTTACAGTATGTTTTTAGACGATAGGCACTAGAGATGATCCCAGTATTGTTTGAGTAGATTAGTGAAGTGATGTCAAAAGAATGAATTTATTATCAACCCTCTTAACCTACAAAGTGCCCATTCTGTATTTCACTGTAGTACCTGGGAATGATTGCTAGAGTATCAAAACAGTGAAAACATTCATGGTAATGTTGAGATCTGTGCTTTTTTTTGCGGGTTTCCTCTTAAAAAAAATCAAAAAATATCTTCACAATAAGCATCTCTACCTCTGTAATCCTGACCCCACAGTGGAAATTGATGAAGACCAACCTACCTGACTCTCACGAGGTGGATGCTGTTTTATGGGAAGGAGTGCACTGAAGGGTCAGTAGGGACGGCCGACGGTCAGGTCATGCATAATTTTCCACATATAATTTTGTCAACCTTTTTTCTCATAAGTTGCTACCTACGAAATCACAGTGGAAAGCTACAGAGACTCATAATCACTATCCATAAATGGCAGGACCTACTCGGCCAGAGATCGACACTGTTTTCCAGGGGGAAGTGCACCGAAAAGTCGGCAGGGAGGACCCGGCAACTTTTCCACTTAATCTCTATATTGCAGACATTTGGAGCAAACACACAGACCCTGTTATTATTTTCCTCATCTATAATGCAGCGTAGAATCAGTGAATGGTGCAGTTGTCTATGAAATGGCTGGACTGCTATGTTATCAGCTCAGAAATTGTGGGTCAAACGATTGAGTCAAGTTTTCAGTTGTTTCTGGCTGATAATGTTACATCAGACTCCGTCTCACGTTTTACTTGAAGAATATCAGCTTTTACCAATCAAACAAAAGATTCAGAGTCCTATAGGCTCAACTGAACAGACCGCAGAACTCTTTTGTTCCTCAGTCTGTTAAAACAGTTCCCAGTGGGTGTTCCTGTGTGACGAAGCTCTGAATGCGAAAGTGAGCGTTTAAATTCATTGAACTGCAGCTATTGGTAATGCCTGATAATATATGTTTGTAGTGTTTGTTTTGCAAACCTGAACTTTTTCTCACTTTTTTTTTTTTTAAAGGTTATTTTTTGGCAGCCACTGTCGAACATGAGCATCTTCCTTCTAAGTACATGCCCGAGTCTTCTTGACTCCACTGATTCTTGTTGGGTTCGAAAGTCATAGGAAACGTTCCTACCAGGACCTGGGCCTTAAATAGAGAGTGTTGGGTGCGATGGGGGTTCTAAATGGAGGGCAAACACATTACATGGATGTTGTGACATTTTGTGGGCTCTCCTGTGCAGATAGCAGTTCAAGATCTTTTTTGAAGTGGTCTTACATCAACCAGTTGTCCAAAATGCGAGAGTTCAGACATCAGCGTTGACCATAACTTTTCAATTCACCCAGTCATATCACTCCGTCTTGAAATCACTGCTGTTACTGTCTGCTGAGTTCAGGACTCTGGCTCCCATGTGGTTCCATTTCTCCAAACATACCTTTTACCTGAGTGCTTCTTTCTTTTTTTTATGCTGGTTTAAGAAGCGACTATTGGAAGCGGCACTCCAGCATATCAAATAGGGTTTGGTTAATATATCTTTTTTACACAAGCCACCGCAGGGCAGCTATTTTAAGTTCTCTTTCCATAAGGAGCTCGACGAGTGTGAGCACCTGCTGCTGAAACACAAAGGCTTTAAGCCAGAAAACACACAGCGCTCAGGCCTGAGGCTGCACCTGTTCTCCTTGGTGTGGATTAAAAGGTAAAATGTCCCTTCACTTCTAAAGCTGATAACTTTTTTTTAAACATTTTTTTTTTTATCTCTGAATATATTTTTCTCTACATCTCAGGCTCCTTTCGCCTTCCCGTCTTCTTTCTCATCCCTCTTTGTTTTTGTTTTCGCCCCCGCTTTCCTCTTTTGTCTCACCTCCGCAGGTGGCCCGAACAGCTGGGCAGAGAAGCAAACTGCTCTGATCCAGACAAGCACCTGGACACGTCGTGACAAACCACAGCAACAGCAAGAACAAAGGAGAGACAAAGGGTGACAACTGCTGTATAGCTGTGCAGTAAAAATGCAATTTTTCATATGTAGCAAGAGAAATAGCAATGGCAATAAAAAAATATGCTGATAGTGTTATTGTGCTGTTACAATTCGTTAAGGTTACACAGCTGTTAGACGATGGGTTGACCTCCTTCTATATCCTCCTCTTTCATATGGTGACTTTGGATACCAGATTGTCTCCTCTCTCTCAGTGCAGAAGGAAAAAAGCTGTAATAATATGGCCATTTTAACGTTTGGTTTGTTTCCTTGCCTGTAGGTGGTGCAGGTTGGACTGAAACTGCAGGTCCAGATGTGCAGGTTTGAAACTGTTGGCAGTGCTGTTGTGCAGTTGGCTGAATCTTGTTTCAGGGGCTCTTCACCAATGACACTGGATATTTTTGTCAGTCACTAACCTGCTGCTAAATGACCGAACTTTGAGTTAGGGGATGTACCAACTCGACAATGATTCTGACACTCAAAACCAGAGGTATCATCCAATATGAATGCAGATCTGATACATTTTCTCCTGTAAATCTGTGTGTGACAACCTCATAACGCCAAACATACAGTTCACATCGAAGTCTCCTGCCCAACCTGATATCCTGGGATGGTGTATAAATTATCCACCACTTTTAAGGCCATTTCACTCGTCATTTAACACCGATACAAGTTTTTTTTAGATGTGCGGGAAAGAAGAAAGTCACTTTGTTGTCATGGTAACAATAATAACTACTTCTAAGATTAAGTTCACTAAAGCACCACGTTATGTACAATGTGTAAGTTAAATACGCCTACATTATGTATGTAAAATGTGTTGATCATTCCAGGCTGGCCTAACATGGAATGTTTAACGCACTGTGTCAGTAGTAGGAGCTGCAAGTATGCTTCAAAAGGACCACTGGCTGGTTGGAAAGCTTCGGAAATCCCAACATCTTTCAAGGTTGGACTGCAACGTTCCAAAACCGACAACTGGACATTCATTCTCGCTTCACACCCTCAGAGGCCAGCTGTGTGGAGGTGAGAAGGAGCCAGGGTTTGAACTTCACTTGATGGCCACCTTTCTCTTCATAAAACCACCACTTCGCCTCTGTGCATTTTGTGGCTCCCGTTTTTCAACAAACAAGAACTAAAAATATTCATATTTAGCTTAGATGTGGCATCACTTCTTTGTTTTGGGTCCATAAAACTGAAAAATGTAATAAATAAACAATTTGTTCAATGTTTAGTTTTGTGAATGTTTAACCTTCGTGTCTGGGTAATATCCATTCTGCCTAATTAAAGGTTAGTGCATCCCTCTGTTAGGTAAAAAATTAGTACACTAGGTTTCACATATTTATTTTTCTGAAGCGTTTTCTGCTCATTAGCAAAGGAATATGAGCTGCTGCAACCTAGGGCAACTTTTTCCACAAAAAAAAAAATCACAACTCCAACTCTAGAAATGATGTTTCACACATACTGTGTACAGGTTTGAGTTAATCGTGCGAACGTGAACAATGCGTTTTAATTCGATTGGATTTGTTGATTGTCTATATGACCATTACCGGATGATGGGCGGCATGAAGCACAAGGTTTTAATGAAAAGGACAGATTGTGTTTAACTCACCAAATCAACTGAAGCTGCAGCTTGGTTCACTGTTGTGATGGGGAAAAAGGAAAGTAATTTACTGACCATGTGATTTGATTAGATTTAATGATGAACACCGAGCTTCAAAATGCATTCCAATTTTGATGTGCATCACCGTGCATCCTTGTGTCCGTATATCTCTATAAGTCTGTGTATGCAAATGTTTTGGTGTGTGTGTGTGTGTGTGTATGGATCCTTAAGGCACAATGTGTGTGAGTGTGTATGTGTGTGTGGGCAGAGGTTAATTTAGCCCAGCAGTGAAGAGCCCTTGATAAAGAGCAGCCTGATCCCTGTTTAATTACCTTCCGTCTACATTTCATTGGCACACACTGGGTCATAGGTGTGTGTCTGCGTGCGTGTGATGAATGTAGGATTTGTCGCAGACACACACACACAATGTTTATGAGAGTGAGCACTTGTCGGACATTTCTCCATGAATATTTGTGTCGTATGTATGCACAAACTGGTTTGACATACGTGGCGGGTGTTTGCATACGAAAGGGTCATGACGTGTGAGATGTGGGTGGGTGAGGAGGCGATTTAAAACAGACAAGCTGGACAAAGACGGTGGGAAATGAAAAGAAGTAAATGTGTGTGTTCAGGAAGAGAGTTTGAAGAAGAAGATGAGAGATGGAAATGTTCCAGAAAAGAAACATTTGTTAGATTGAACGCTAATAAAATAAAAATTTGGACGTCGGACTTGCAATCATTTTTATTGTCCATAAAACTGCTTTTAACTCACTGTGTCTACTTGGTGCTGCACTTATAATGCATTACATGTAATAATCCATGACGTCTCTGAAATATTCACACAAATATAAGCATGTACTTTGAAATCCACACAAACACACACACACACACACACACGTCGCTCCTCACGACTGAGTGTGTCGCTGACGGCAGGACCAAAATAATGTTAATTTAATTAGGCCTAATAAAACGGCTGAGTGCAGCAATCAGCGACACATCACTGGAACGGGAAACGCTACCAGAATTAAATGACTGCGCGGGGATGTGTATTAAAAAGCTAATAACATAATTACACACACAACAGCTCGTCTTGTCATTGCTAAACAATGCTGGCAGAATGCTAATGGTCGTCCCATGCAGCTTTAATTTTCCCTCTCTCTCTCTCCGAGTCTCTTTTAATATCGCTCCATTCCTTTCTGCTCACTTAACGTCCTCATCTCTGTCTCTACCTCTGTCTGTAATACAGCTGACAATTATAAATATAGCTAACAGACAGAGCATCTATTGTTCACTGACATGACTATAATTGTGTGAATGATTTAATTATTTTTATAACCGCAGTGTTGGAGAAACAAGACAGCTGTAATTTCTTGTTGCAAATGAGCACACACTCTGACAAATACTAGAAAGTCAGTTGTTAAATTAAAAGTAAATTACTAGATTTTATAGCTGCATGAGAATATTCAATACAGTGGGGTAATAATTATTACTTTTCATTAGCTCTATTGATTATACTAAATGTAATTTTTAATTATCTGAAGGAAATATAGGCAGAATTTATGAATTGTGCTTAAAGCTAATATCCAGACCTGTTTTAAGAATAATAATTATATTTATATGATGTCTGATATTTTTCCACAAAAAATGTTCAATTATCTCATTCAAATTTCTCAAAATTCTCAAATTTCAATCAAATCAAGGTCACAAGAAGCAGAACACATTGTTGACTATAGGGAGCACTTTAAAGCACCACTGTGTGATTTTTCTACCATTCAATAACAAATGTTAAATCATGTTGATGCTACACTGACTCGTAATCAGGTGAATTGTGGCACGCTTTATGGTACGAAGTCACACACCAAGTATTTCGCAAATTTTGGTGAAACTGGATCATATTTTATCTTCAACTCTTGCTGATTTACTTGGTGGGTTGCTGTTACAGTAGCCCAGTTTGTTAGCCGGGCTGCCCGGACCGTGCGCTCAAAGCATCAGGGGAGTGTAAATGTTTGTACCACAGGTTGTTTGGACCATCGGGAGCCGATGTCGTGCCAGAACCGGAGCTGGGCAAGCGGGAACTGTAAATACGGACATAATGACAGAGGCAGAAAGACAGAAGAGGATGTTTAAGAAGAAAGTAATGGAAAGAGAGTTAAGTCTTCATATTGTTGAGCTTTCTTCATGTTTGGTTGCTGTTGACTCGCTAGTTTTTGATCATAAGTAATACAATCGTAAAAATCATACCCATGTACAACTGTCTGTATTTACAACAGTAGTATTACAGTCCTGGTTGTGTTGTCTCTCAGACAGATTTTATTTCTTCTCAAGGAGATCATTGCTTGATTAGTGTGGTCTGTGCTTGTTTTTTTTTTACTAAAACCCTGATTGCAGTTTAAATTTATTGGCTGTGAAAACCACAAGGCGGAGATCATTATCAAACGCCACCAGGCGTCTAATAAAATTGGTGGCACTTATTAAACACCCAGCGGCGATCGGAACTGTGTTTACAAACGTCGGGTGGCAGGAAAATTGAGAGGAAATGTGAGCCTTTTTTACTTCGGATTCAAACGCTCATCAGAAAGTAACTAATCATTTGCACACTCACACACCGATGGCATTGCCTTCAGGAGCTATTTGCGGTTCAGTATCTTTCCCAAAGACACTTCGACATGTGGAGTGGATCAAACTGCCGATCGTCCCATGAGTGGATGATCCGCTCTGCCGCTCAGCCATATTCACATACGTTACATGTCTTTTTATTGTAAGAATTATGGACCATGAAGACATTGCTTGCAGAATTCATGTTTCATCTGTTAATGAAAGTGTGTTGACTTCACGTATATAATTCTATGGGAAACATTCAGGGTCTTGACAGTGTCAGAGCCCCTTTTATGTATTTCGTTAACGTGAACGGAGATGTTCTATAGCGTTTATTGAAAAGCCTGCATGTATTCAAATTAAAGCTTTTTCTCATATTACTCGTCTCTCTCTTCCTGTCAGTCGCTCTCTCCATCACTTCCTCACTCTGCCTCCCTCTCTCCGTCCTTGAGCTGAAAATGGAGAGGTAGGCAGCAGCGATGAGAGACAGATATTGGTTTGACACTCTAACATCTTTTTGTTAGCACCAAACTCATTCACTTGTGTGTGTGTGTGTGTGTGTGTGTGTGTGTGTTGATGAAAAACTCAGTGAGCTGACTCAAGGTTGGAGCTGCTTATGAAACCGGTGAACTATCTGGCAGGTTTTAATGAACATAAATGAACATATAAACAACAGAGAGGAGGAAAAAAATGAACAGAATGGATGTGGTGGGCTAACCGTTGCTAGGCAATTTCAGTTATCTTGATCGGTGCATGTAGCTTTTACTACTGTCTATATAGTTATTACTATATAGACTATATGACCTTCTATGATTGTATCTGTCTTTGTAATGGCAACAAATAAAAGACACTTTTTCCTTTACAGATTGTAAACCTCCTGTGACATCAACCATTGGTTTGTGGACAACCGTTTTGAAGCCTAGTTTGGCTGTATGGATGTTGCCATCTTGGTTTTGCGGAGCCAGAAATGACCACATTTGGACGAGACCGTGGAGCTGGTGGGTGACGAACCGTGAGTTTGGCTGTGCTTCGTTTTGACCAAGCGGCAACCTCTGTGGTGAAGTGAAGCCAGCGTGGAAGTGCCAAAAACTGCAGTTCTTTGAACAGCTACTTGAGGCCCAATACCCAACTTAACAGCAGAAATATACATGTTTACAGTCTCGTGCAAAAAGCAGTTTTGGTCTCTATAGCTAATTTTCCCATTCATGTCAACTGTACTGAGGGTGAATTTTTATAAAACTCACAGGTTCAAATTATAACGGCCACTTTGATTGACAGGTGGGTACTGTTACAGGTGGCTTGTTTGAAAAACCATGATCCACGTCTTTGCCCAGTTTTTGGATTTGTAGGGGGCCAGTGGAGGCAGGACTGCCAAGATGGCAACAACAAAGCCACCACATTCTGAGCTTCACAACACCTCTTCAGAAACTTTTGAGTGACATCATGGAGACTATGATCATGTTTTATCGACCTATGGGAGAACACTGCATGTGTGAAAAAGTTGCACAAAGACTAAAAGTTTGAAAAAGAGAAATCTGTGGAGTTCATTCTGTGTACAGAGGTCTGGTAGCAGAGATATGGAGCACGCTATAGCGTGGAAGTTGGGCATTGGGGTTATGGCGATTGACCTGTTACGTAGCCAGCCACGTTGGCGTAATTTCACCAGAGAGGTTGCCGCTTGGTCACAACCAAGCACAGCTGCAACTCTGCAAAACCATAAACCCAAACTCTTTAAAACAGTTGTACACAAACCAATGGGTGATGTCAAGGTTTACACTTGTGGACGCTATAGCGTGCTCCTCATCTCTGCATTAGGCTACATTAGCCACTACTAGCATAACACAGTGAATATCCAAATGTTGGAGTTTGAGTTGCAGTTTGGGTAATATATGCGCCAAGAAAACAAAGGTGCTAAGACAATATCTCTGGTTCTGCTGCACTCTGATTTTAAACTCTTGATATACAATGATATATTAGTACAATGCTAAATTGGTGGAACCGTTTTAAAAACTGACCCAGGTTGGTGTGAGAATATCTGGTGCAGTGGCAGTGCCAAAGATTAGGCAGAAGGAACACAGTATTTAGACGGGCGAACCAAGCCTAAGAGAGAGGCAAAAAAACACCATAATCTGCATGACATGACACACACTAGTAAATCCAATGAAGTACTGGAGGGATCTATCCGTGGTCTTCACGACACAGTGATTCTCTCTCTTTTAAGAGGATTGAGGTCACAAGTTCTGCATATTGTTAAATCAAACGTGCGCTCCCTGTAGCATAATTATAACGATCTGAACTAATCAAATTACATACAATGTCCTACATTAGGTTAAGTATTTCAACAAAAACACATAAAAGAGATGTTATTTTTGTTTGAAACTTCACAACATTTGGAGTTGGAAACACAGATTTTAACAACCTTTCTAATCATTTACATACCTGTCGCTTCAACTCAGACCAGCTGGGTTTAGTCGGACTTGTTGTGTCTCAGCAATTACTTTTAGTACAATGAGCCGCTAAGCCTGCTGGACCGTTGTGGGGAAGAGGGAGTTAAACCAGAAGGCAAAACTCTCGGTTTTCCACTCTACCTACGTTCCAACCCTCACCTATGGTCACAAGCTTTGGGTAGTGACTGAAAGAATAAGATCGCAGACACAGGCAGCCGAAATGAGTTTCCTCAGTAGGGTGGCTGGGCTCAGACATCTGGAGAAACTCGAAGCAGAGACGCTGCTCCTTCGCATCGAAAGGAGCCATCTGAGGTGGTTCGGCCATCTGATTAGGATGCCTCCTGTGAGCCTTCCCTTGGAGATGTTCTGGGCATGTCCGACTGGCAGGAGACCCCGATGGCAGACCCAGAACTCACCGGACGGACTATCTAGGCCATCTGCTGTGGGAACATCTCGGGATCCCTCAGGAGCTGGAACGTGTTCCTGGGGAGAAGGATGTCAGGAATGTCCTGCTTCCACCATGACCCGATACCGGAGCAGTCCCCGGATGTAGTCTTTTTCTTCTCACATATGACCTCACTCAAACTCTTTCCATCTGTCTGTCTGAGCCTGTCTCACCTCCCTCCGTCACTCTGTGTCTTCATAAGTTTTACTCCAGAAGACAGATGAAACATTAGCGCTCACATAGGAGACACACTCACACACTCTCCAGGGAGAACACTTTGGACAACAAACCTGCTCACAGCGCATTCAATGGACAGATCTGCTTGTCCCGGGAACTTAAAGTAGATGTTGGAACGCACACACACAAAGCTGGTAGAGACACACACTTTGCTCGTAGTATCCCCACACCCTCCATTTATTTCAACCCACAGTCATTGAACACAGCCGTAAGGTTCACACACGAACACACACACTCGTAAGCCCCAGAACTCTTTTCAGCCAATCACAGTGATTTATAGCAGCCACATCATGCTCTCCTTAAGTTCCCTCTGTGTCTCTCATCCTGTTTTTACACTTTCTCGCTG
The DNA here is from genome assembly GCA_033000465.1 of Sciaenops ocellatus. NCBI lineage: Eukaryota > Metazoa > Chordata > Actinopteri > Sciaenidae > Sciaenops > Sciaenops ocellatus. The sequence continues at coordinate 5,510,310 of CP136871.1, read as the reverse complement.
TTGCACCAGTATCCCATCAGTTTACCTCCTGTTCACCAATCTTTCTTTGTAAATCACCATCTCCAAATCCCACTTTCTCTCTCTCACTCTCTCCCTTCCTCTCACTCTCCTGCCCCCTATCCATCTCCCTCCTGCCTCCTCCCTTCTCCCAGTTGGTTATTAATGGTTTTAATTTACAGAGAGGAAGGACCTTGGTGCCCACAGAGGCATCCCCTCTGCCCCCAAGTGTGTATTTGTGTGTGTGAGAGAGGAAAAAGAAAGAGACCCCCTGCTCATCCCTGTGTAACCAAGCAGCAATAACGCTTTGTCTTCTTTAACTGTGCTGCTGCTTCAAGGTATCCCACATCCTTCTCCCTCCATCTTCTCCTTCAGCTCTTTCTTTTCCTCCATTGCTCTTAACAATCGCTTTTACTTTTTCCTTGACCTGTCTTGTTGTTCATGTTTCTCATTTTCTTCCACCCTTATCTTGTTTCTCAGAAACATGCATGTTTCCGTACGTCCTACATGCACACATCATGTTGTGGCCACCTTGCCCTGGGCGTCTGTCCTTATCCTATATGTTGGGTAGTTGACAAGGTTGCTTGTTTGTGGTACCATCTTTGTTGCTGGGCAACCACACTGATGTGGTGTTGTTTGCAACATATGTCCCGGTGATCATTGTCAGATAGAGCAGGAGCAGTGGTTCTCAATCTTTAAGAGTCGTGATCCCCCGTGACTGAGACTGTTGAGGGATTACTGTAACGTGACAAATGACAGGAGGGACATTGCTTTGACCACTGACAGAGCAACAATTAATAAGGTCTTGGCTTTAATTTAGTTTTCACCTGTGTCTTGTTGTCCTGTCTTCACTCATGTATTTAGTCCCTGTGCTCCATGTTGTTAGTGTCGAGTCATCTTTGTTCATTCCACAGTCCTTTATTCCATCTTTGTGCAATTCCTTGTGTTCCCCTAGTCTTTCTCATTTCTGGATTTGTGTTTGGACTTCTGTTGATTGAATTTATCTTGGATTATTGGACTTATGTTGTATGTTTTGCTTGGACTCCTCAGCTGCCTTATGTTACTTGTCTCAGTAAATGATTGAAGTTACCTTTTGTTTACCTGCCCGTCTGTGTTTGGGTTTACTTCTTGAACTTAACAAGAACAATTGGTCCTGTTACAAGTATGAAAAACAGAGTATATAACCTGTGGTATATAGTGTTTTTGAGTTCTTGTTCCCTAGCAATAAAGGGTTGACATTGCTCCTTCCTGTCCCTCAACTACCTCTGCCTCAATAATGTTATTTTATTTTGTTCTCCATTACCATTTGGTGACCTCTGGAAACTATTGTGTGAGATAGCACCTTGCATGAAGGACCCTATGATCATTGGATGGGTTATGTCTGGTCTGGTAAAGCCTCCACAGCCCACAAATGAGTCAATGTCAGTCAATGCCTGTCACCGAAAAAATACAAAAAAACATTCAAAACTAGACAATATATTTAAAGATTAATACACCACAATGGAAATAGTCCATGACCAAAATGTTGCATTTTAATAAACTGTGCAGGCAACATATTTTATTTGCATTGTCTTCACTTTGTTCCCTCACGGGGCAGTGTATTCTGACAATGATGCGGAGCAGCTGCAGATATTTATACATGCAAGAAGCTAATCATAAAAATCATAAAATTGTTTAGTACTTTCGTACCCTTGATCATTATTGAGCTGTGATGGCGGTTTTTATTCAGTGGTTATTGAATAGATTGTGTCAAACCACAGTGGAAGTACAGACAAACCTTTAATAATTAGTGTAAAATCACCTGGATATAAAAATTGTTATATTTATGTCACCTTAGAATGAGACTTTTATATCTACAGAAGGAGGGGGTCCTCTTCCATGGAGTCCGCCATGTTGAACCACCATGTTTCTACAGCAGCCCAGAGGGTCCAAACCAAACACTGGGTCTACATAGGACCTTTCACATCCACTGTAGTTTCATGCTTGAACCGAGAGGGAGAGGTGACTGGTTATCAGTTGGTTGCCGTCTGAAACTTGACACAAACTAGATGCCACTAAATTCTACACACTGGACCTTTAAGTCTGCACAGATTTTAATGCTCAGCTTCCAATATCTTTCACCAGTGACCAGTGATTTATATTCTTATTTAACTATCAGTCGGTTTGAACCATTGCACAGCATTTTGTTTGTGTAAAGAGGACTTTCGACAACCTAAAAGCATGAAAGAGCAGTCCTCTCAGACACCCAGTTGTACCAAATCAAGCTTTCGTGGCAGGTGATTCTAAACTTTAAAAAGATGGTGTAGTTTTGTCTATGCTCCAAAACAATGACAGGAATGGCGTCTATTCACACTTTGAACCGTGCGTTGTCTTGTATCTCTTTCCCACAGGTGAAACTCATTTTTTTATTCTTTCTTTTTGCTGGTTTTTCCTCTTCCTGGTTTGCTTTTTCTTCTATTTCTTTCTATTACTTTTCACACACACTCTTCCAGCCACCTCAGAGTCATCCTTCTCTTAGTCTTTTCTCAGGCTCTCTCCATCTCACTCTTCTTTTCCTACCTTGCTCTCGACCCAATTACTTCAGGCTTCCTTCACGGCCACACAGAGCCTCCATCTGACAGGGAACTCGTGCACAAACACACAAAAGAGGACGGTATCAAGCAGGCGTGCTCACCATTAATATTTTACTAATATGACAGTTGGGTATGATGTGATTTGATGTGTGTGTCTGCATGTGTGTGTGTCTGTGCGTGTTTGTGTGTGTGTGTGTGTGTGTGTGTGTGTGTGTGTGTGATGTGCACCCATCACTTTTAATGAGGGCAGACAAAGCATATGGAGAAAGGCAGGGAGGCAAGCCGTTTTCCACTGTCTTTTATTTTGCCTTTGAGTGCAAACATGTGTGCGCACGCAGTATTTTCTGCTGTGTTCTGTGCGTGTGTGTGTGTGTGTGTGTGGACAGTCTGAAATAAATGTGGGTTTGTGTGTATGTGTGTGAGTTTCAGCAAACGGAGCACGACAGTAGTGAGAGACGAGGGAGTGTGTGTTTGTGTGTGTGAAGCACTGAACGCATGGTGTCAGAAAGACAGATGGGTAATGTCAAGCATTTCATAACTGTGAAGTTGGAACTTTTTCGAGATCTTATTTAACCAGACAAGCCGACAAAGAACACATTACTATTTACAGTAGCATCCAAGGGGGAGTAGTTAGAGGCTGGATGAGAGGTTACACATGCACACACAGACACACACAAAACCATAGACACACCCAAAATGTTTTCATGTAAGCCACTTAAAAATTCTGCTGGACCATTAGAGGGTTCAGCGCTTTGCTCAAAGATGTCAGTGCATCAGTGGAGTAAATAAATAAATGTACTCTAAATGAGGCTCTGTTGAGCCTCTTGGGCTGCAGTTGAATAGTCCAAAAAAGTTATGTCCTGTGACTTTTCTTTGACCTCAATGGAAAACAAATGTCATGTGAAGGAGAATTCACAACAACTTGAAGGTATAAAGGAACCACGGGGCAAAGAGAATCCGACTCTCACACTAGGCTACATAATTACATGACAGCAGATGTTTTTTACAGGGATCTGCCACAAGAACACGGCATAATCTCTTTTCCCGTTGTCAAGGATGGTCCAGTGTAACTTGTGCTGAAGAAGAAGCTCTTACCATGGCTGCTACATAGATGATTTGGGTTAGAAACCACCCTAAGTCCCGATTTTGCGGTGAAAACGCAGGTTTTTCCATTCATTTCAATGGGGGTACAGGGTTTTGGCTGTGATGGTACGGGCTTAAGGGGGTGCCAGAAGCAAATGCAGTGACCTGCAGCAGAGAAGTTGGTTTCTGATTCGACTTTTGGAGACATGCAACCTGATGTCATGCTGTGGCTGCCAATCCGATGATCAAACTGCTCCACAGTCAGCCTGAAATGTCACTGAAACAGGTTGCTATCCAGGTAGAATTCATGGACTAAACCTTAACAGAAAAATGGTGCTTTCATCCCCCTTCATCCTCAAATACATTATGGACTGTTACTCATTAGCACTGTTGTTTCATAGGAAGAAAGTCCTTGGGTCAAATCAGTGGATGAGTAGACAAAGAGCATAGGTTAACCTGTTGGTAGGTTCTGACAGAGGTCATAATGTCTAACCTGTGTCGGGAATCCTACTTTGAATCTGAAGCTAGTGACTTTAGAAATCCTTATTGGACCTGATGATCATTCCTGTGGTTCTAGTTTGAGGAGCATATGTGCTGTACATGATGACATTAAACAGACCGTCTCTCCTGTGTTATATCAGTCTGCTAAATCCCACTGCTGGTCAAAGGAAAGTCCCCAAACTTCAGGACCAAAACAGTCTGTCTGCCATATTGTTTTCTTGCTAGCGTCAGGGAAAAGCTGACACGAAAATAGAAGTGCTGGAAGAAAATTAGTTTCATTTCATCATACTGGAATCAGATATTTGGCAAAACTTTAATGAGGCTAAATATAGAGCTGTAGAATCTGACAGAACAGCGTATGGAGGAGGTTTGTTACAAACACAGCCGAAAGAGGGCCCCTGTGGCCCGGATGGCTCACTCTGCAGCGCCGACCGTTACCGGGTGATGACTGATGTGATGTCTGTGCCGCAGATACACACTGAAGGAGAATTTGCTGATCAGTTTCTTTATTTATTCATTTATTCTTTTTTGGGATGACGTTCCCTCTCCTTCCGCTGAAGAGAAAGGAACAAAACAGTGAGTTTGGAGCCTCATGTTGACAGGCTTGAAACATATTTCTGCATCTCTAAAGCCAGCAGAACTCATAGTAACTTCAAAATAAATAATAAAAGCTAACTTCAGATGCAGAAACGACTCCTCAACAATTGCAAAGGGACTTTGTACAATTATTACTTAGATTTTCCATCTTTATCGCCTGCATGCCCCAACATTAGGAAACACATATTTCCCCGTCCCTCTTATGCTCTTTGTGCCATGCACTTAAATGCCAGTGTGTTCACTCAGTATTGACTGGTGGCATATCTACATTTTCTGGAGTGTATTCATGGATTCAAGGACAAATACTTTAAAAGAATACTTTTTTCCCCTGCATTTAAATCAGAGCAAAGTTTTTATTGTCTGATGCACAGCATGAACTTAAAAAGTCAGGCAAAGGAAAAACAAACTACATGCAAAACACTCAAACGCTCAATACTCTTAAAGAAATAACTCACCAGTCTTACATCTATACACTAATACGAAACTAGACCGAGCAGGTGGTTAGCTTAGCACCATTTAAACCTCAACACATATGCTTCATACAAAAACGTAAGCGCAGTAATTCCTCTCCCTCTGCTTCACGGCACACAGCTCTGAGATCAGTGCCAGGCAGGACTGCTCCTAATGCCTAATGAGGGTTTCAAACACAGGACCCGCTTGCTGTGAAACAGCAGTTAACCAGCCACAATGTTGCCCACTTTCTCCACTTCCTATTATGTGATATCCGCCTAAAAGGTACATATATATTTCTCTGTGAGGGTAAGCTGTGTTTTGGTAGGTCCTATTCTGTCCCATACAGTTATATATATTACTAAAACATTAATTCATCAATGCTCAGTCTCAGCTGTACCTAAGAAAGTGCTAAAATTTACATTCACACAAGTTGAAAAGATTATTTATTATAAAGACCATGCACCAGTCACCAATAGGAAATGTAATGAAGGCCAAATGTGACATGTGAAAAATGTGTTTTTTACATTATGCTTCTCCCAGAAACCATTTAGGAGCACGTTTCAGGCCATTTGGAGTCGACTGGTACTGGTGACCTTTTTCTAGGTCCCATACTTTGATTGTGAGATTGGCCAGTGAGGGACGTGGTTAACATTAGGGGATAAGGGATAAAAGCTACCTTTTAGGAGGATGACCCCTGGTTGAATAACTCCTGAACGGAAGGTCGTAGAGACTTGATTCTAACGCCTACCCCCATTCAGTCGGGGTGGGCTTTCCAACACATAGTTTTTTTTGTTTTTTTTCAGAAAACCTTATATTCACAATTACTTTCAGGTTAAATTTTTACTTCTGTACTAGAATACTTTGTGAATGGCTTTATCCCAAATAGGAAATGATGTGAGGTATTCATATATGGACATTGACATCAAGAAAGCTTTATAACATTTTAGACCACACTTTGGACCAACTTAAAAAATGACTAATTTGTTAAAGCTAAATTTATTCGTTTTTCTCATTTGGTTTGAACTTTGAACTTCGATTTCATATAAATCAAATTATTTCTTGTGTAGCAAAAAGTTACACTCACACAAATAAAAAATATTTCTTTTTTATAAAGACTATACACCTGGAGAGCCATTTTATGTAATACAAGGTTTTGCATTTTTGCTGGAGCACGACAGGAAGCCAAGCTGGGAACAGTGAGAGCGCTCTGAATGGAAATCTCACCCAGGCTGTCATCAGGGGCAGAAAAGGTTTTACAAGGGGGAAGTAAAGACCACGTCAAATTGGACCAGGCTATTCTCTGTTGATTGGGTTAAAATTAAACCTGTTTTTTTAATGTTCTCCAGATTGCTGGGAGGTATTTTAATGGTTCAGTTTAACAAAAGAGGTCCGAGGGCAGAGGGAGAAACTGTAAAATGAAGTGAAGAGAGAATAATAAAGATGGATAGAAGTAAAAAGGATAACTGCAAAGTAAAGCGAAAAATTAACAGAAAATATAAGGATGTGTGTGTGAATGTGAAAGTAAGACAAAAGGCGTTTAAGTGTGTGTGTGCATGTGTGCGTGTGTGTGTTTGAGAGTGAGAGAGAGAATTAGGACTGGCCAGTCTGAAGGCCAGACACTGAAACAAAATTGTCTATGGTTCTGCTAAATGTCAGTGAGTGTGTGTGCGTTCACTCCTCCTTCTATGGACATGCAAGCCCTAAACTCCTCTTAGCCCTACACACACACACACACACACACACACACACACACACACACATACACTCTTGACACTCCCACCTCATTAGCAGCAGGACATGACATTTCTGGACCATTCCAGCCAGGCGTGTGGCAGAGGAGGCAGTAGATGACAGAATCTTTAATTCCTCATTTTGACCAGAATTCATACTCGCCATTAAAAAAAAATGGGGGGGGGGGGGGGTTAAAAGAAACGTCCTTTCAGTTGAAGAAGAGGGAACTGAGGAGAAATGTACACCACAGCAAGTCACTGTGTGGCAAGAACACAACAGACGTTTAACATCCCAGAAAAGATAGTGGCAGTAGGCAGGAGGGGAAAGCCACGCTTGGATGGGACTCAGTACATCCTTACATGCCTCATGTTCATAGTTATATAACTTTTCTATCATAATACAACAGATTTGAAATCATTTTGATGGTACACTGACTTGTAATCAGGTGAACGGTGCTGCTGCTATTCTCATGTGTGCACCCTGTACACCTGTTCTCTCTGGGTACGATCTCTCACGAGAATGCAAAATATTTTACGCCGCTAAGTCACACAGAAGTTACTATTCCATTTACTTTAGTCATATTTTATAAAGAACGAAAGCTGCTCCAGATCAGTTCTCTGTAATTTTCTAAACTGTAGCTTGCAAACTGCTGCAAGCCATAGCTGCTGTTAGCTAATAGTAGCTGCGTTAGTTAGCTGTGCTGCCCAGAATGTGAGTTCAGAGCACAGAGTTTTGGACCACTGTGAAGAGGAAGTTTTCAGGGTTGGGGCACCAGAACTGGAGTAAGTGGACAATATAGCCAAGTTCAGCAGAGGCAGAACATGACAGAGGTGAAGAGACAGAAGAGGACGACGGAGGAAACTAAGAAGAGAACCGAGCGAGAGGAAAAGGGTAAATCTGGGATTGACTTTTAGTCGTTGGTGAGAGTTTCATGTAATAAAAGGCTAAAAGGCAGACTTGCTGTTGGACAGTTGGTTTCAAAAAAAGAAGCCTAGTGTAAGACCTTCTGAATTCTCCTTTAAATCTCTCCTTGAACTGATAATGTTTTCAGTTCAGGTCAAGGAAAAGTGTTTAGGAAAGGACATTTTTGATTATTTTAACGCTTTTTAGAATACACCCCAGAAAGATCTTCGGTCATTTGCCTGTTCATCTCTGTTTTGGAGTGGCTTTTGTCTGCAGTATTGGAGATTGAGCATTGGTAGTAGTACAAGTTTTGTCTTTTAAATACAGTTTTTAACACACTTGCACCTACTTTAGGTATATATGCTTAAGGAGCCAAGGAAAGGAGATGGAGCAGTCTGGTCATAGCAGCATGCCTGCTAACCCCATGCACGTATACTATGGAATGTAATAAGTCTGTGAAACTTCAGACGATAAAAAAGAGACATATCAACCCGTCTCTGCTCGTACACTCGTCCTCTCGTGCATAAATACACACATGCGTCCTCGTCAACAGCGCTGCTGGTGTAGCCTGGTACCCGGCTGGTGGTTAATCACTGTGCTAATGTCACTAAGCTGATTGGTCAGTCGGGTCATTTTGATATTTGTTAGGGAAACCACAAGGCTAGATGACTAACCGGTATGACTCCCATCCTGCCTTTTCTCATTTATCTATATTGATATTTTTTTATGTAAAATGCCTGTCATGCCAGCGTACATCATGAAAGCAACAGAGGACAGATAACCCCCGACATCCCTCCTAATTGCGCTGTTTGCTCAAATTACTATAATTATTCTTTCGTTGGCGAGTATGGACACTGGCAGGAAATGCTTTTCCTTCACAAAACTGAAGTTTAGATCTGACCACACATCAAGTTTTGTATTTTTTCCTCCTCCGGTTAGTATAAAAATAAAATCAGAGAAGTAAGTAGAGAACCTGACCCACCGGTGCCAAGACAACAACCTCCTGCTGTTAACGTTAACAAGACGATGGTGGACTTTAGGAAGAAGCAGGGGAGGAATTTGGGCTTTGAGCCCAGAAAAGATTTTGAATATTGTTCTGATGCTAAATATTAAAAATGTTTATCTCTCTCTCCTGTCCACCCCTCATTCTTTTGCTTTGCCTTTTTAACCTGTCTTGTCTCCTCGCTATATTTTCTGTTTTCCTAATCTTCTCTCATTCCTTCTCTTTCTAGTTCTTCATTCTTCTATTTCCTCCTTCCTTTTGCAGTGATTGTTGACAGGGTGACGGACATACAGTTTGATTGGTTTTGCACTACTCCTCTCTCAGCACCATTAGGCCTGGGAGGCTGAGAGGGACGGTGGAAAAGAAAAGACAAGGAGGAAAGTGAGGGAGGATCTACTTCCCTTCTTGTTCTGTCCCCTTCTCCTTATTACTGCTTTTCATCTCCCTTCATCCCCTTCTCTCTGCCTCTCCTCCCTCCCTCGCTGTCTCTCTCTCTCTCTGTCTGGCCTTTCCATCGCATTGATCAGTAAGACCGACAGCAAAACAGAGAGGAGAAAAACGATTTGTGATATTTCGGCAGGTAAAAAGGAGGGAGGCCGAAAAGAGAGACACAAAGAGAGAGAGAGGACAGAAGAAAAGGATGCAAGGTGGGAAATGAGACTGAGAGAAAGGCAGTACCGAGGGGTGGTCTGTTTGAATTTCCCATTAAAAGAATCAAGTGCACCGGCCCTGGAGAGATAAGAGATGGATGAAAGGACGGAGAAAGAGTGAAAGAAGGAGACAATGGGTTAATCTTTCTCTCTATCACACACACACACACGTATACACATACATGCAATTCAGAATCGATGAGCGCTCCTGGAATTGATAGTATAATTCTGTCAAAGCACAAACACCTGCGGTAACAGAGACAGCTGTGTGTGTGTGTGTGTGTGTGTGTGTGTGTGTGTGTGTGTGTGTGTGTGTGTGAGAGAGAGAGAGAGAGAGAGAAAGAGAGACAGACTGACAGAGTGTGTGTAGGTTTGTGTCAAACGGTGTGTTTCTGATTCTTTTTCTCTCACTGTACACCCACAGGAGGAAAATCAGATCAAATTAAAGCACAGAAAAGTCACATTTTAATGACACTTGGCTATTTTTTTAATAGAATAACTATCAATTTGACTAATCTATTGATGATTATTCTGACTTCTGATTAAGCCTTGCTAATGTTTCAATCAACAGCTCTGTCCACTTAAAGCAATATTATGTAGAAATTGGTATTTTTGCAATTTAGTGGCCCCAGACTGTGATCCCACTGCACAATACGTATAAAGACTCCCAGTGACTGATGGACCTCTTCTTGGTCGGCTAGCCCAGTCCACAGATGATAGTAAAAAGAATTTATAAGGGAGTTTAACATGCATTGCAAGTCCTTCGGTGAGAGTGTTGCCACATATTCTGCTTTTCATTCAATTTTAGTAATGTCGATCATCCATGGAAATGATCACATGCCATCATCCGTACTTATTTCACTGCTCTTTGTTTCTCCTTGCTACAGAAGTTTGTGCCGTCCATGTCAAGAAAGTGCCTGAAATTAAACTGCGTCAAACTATTTTGAGATTTGGATTGAGCTGAATTGAATTGTATCCCCCACAAAAGAACTCTGTGCCATGCTGCAATCTTTCATCCTCAAGGTCACTTGTGTTTTCACTACTCTCCCCCTCCTTCAAGGAAGAATGTTTCTGTTTGAAAGGGCGAGGAAAATAAGGCAGGAAAATATGCAGTTCGCTAGAGAGAACGCAGTTTTGATGAGACAACAGATGTTCCACCTTTCATAAACCTTGACCTAGGCAAAACAGAAAAAGGACATCGGAAATAAAAGAGAGGTGGTGAAACATAAAGTACAGGAACATGGAGGAAAAGAACAGGAGACGAGGCAGAGATGTCGAGAGGAACACAGGAGGTGGGTAAGCATTTTTCATCTCGGTTGTGTCTTTTTGAAGATGTCTTTTTATGCTAATCAGGTCCTCTTTATGAACACAATGAAGCTTTGTCCACTATGTGCTAAAGCACAGCACGTTTCTTTTGCCAATGCCCAACTTTTTCAATTTGGTGTTTAACAAAGATTCAATAGACATCAGGATCTGTCTTTGTAAACTCTTGCTTATCAACTTCAAAGCCTATCATTTACCGCAGACATTCACCAGCATCGAGCCTGTAAAACGTATTTCCTTGCAAACAAATGGGCTTATATAGAAGATAACCACACCCAAGGTAGGATACTAAGGGTTTATATATTTGTTCACACATTTCTGTCGCCATCTTTGTTGTGTGCAGTTGTTACAGTGTTACACAGTGTTCTCATCTATTGCAAGGTTAATGGAAAAAGCATATTACTTATCGAGGTTACTTTTTGTTTAGATTTAGTCTTGTTATTGTTGTGAAATTAGGTTGTCCAAGAATACTTTCCATCGTACTTTTCATACAAGATGCAATTAACACTGGTGTGCAGTGGTGTGAAAGGTCTGAACCTTTACTCTCTGTTTCTATTCTTCTAACAATGACAATGACAAGAGACCATCCGAAAGTGTGTGCCTTTATCACCAAGTTAGTTCCTGGTGAGCTCTGTCACACAAACTCCATATCAGATACTTCCATTAGTACACTTCTATGTAGTTCTGTGCTTACTCTGTACTTACTGGCGTAGTGTGCCAATTTCAACCGGGTAGGATTCGAGTAAGGCTGTTATGCACTTAACCTGTAAATGGCGGTCACAATATTTTTACTGCTTCTTCTTCTTCTTCTTCTTCTTTGCTGAATTGCCACTGTGTGGAGGATTACTGCCAAAATTTGACTGCCAAAGTGAAAATCTAAAACATATGTACAATTTACATTTGTGTAGTGTGGTATTCAATATTCAGCTCCAGCTTTCTTGAACCACCGTTTTTTACAATGCCGGTAGTCCTTCTCCTTCCGCTACATAGCCAAAATGGCAACCATTGAGCGTGAGAAGTGTCCAGCGGTGCAGACTCAACTTTTTGACCCTTGTAAGTGTGCCAACTGGATACGCACAATACACCGCATTTAGCCATTTCAAAAATTGAATTTGTTCGTATTACTAGTAACAATTGTCTATTCTTTATATGTGCTCCAGCTCCAGTTTCTCTAAGAATAAGTTAAACTTTACTAATCTGCATCAAGTCTTCAAAAGGCAACCATCACCACACCCACCTACTGACGCCAATGCCCTTAAAGATCATTGGTGTTAACCAATTCAGAATCCTTGGAACTATATCCCAGGACCACAGGAGTCAGGAGAACATAAATACATTAATACAATGGCCTCGCAGTGAATGTACATTTTTGAGAAGGTCATCCTCTCTACAAAAGCGCCAGTTCTTTTCCACCGAGCCAAAATAGAATCAAAAGTAACCTTCTCCTTCTCCTTGCTGTATTTGCCCAATCAGCAGGAAAAAAACTGCAGGTCATTATCAGCTGTCACAAAGGGTCAGTACCATATTTGATGACCATCATGACTCCAGAGCCAACAGGGCTTGTCAGTGATAAGGTGCCAATCAGGCTGGACCAAAGTACACCACCAGATGAGTTTCTTCCCCTGTGCCATGCTCCTGTTGAACTGGACAGGACGACCAAACCTCTGTATGCACCTTAAGATGACTTTCCCATCCATCACTCCTGTTTGCTACCATGTTTATGTGTACCACACAGTTTCAATTAAGTGTGTGTAAATTTGATTATAAACACACAAGTTGAACATATCATGAGGAAGTCTTAGCCGTTTTCCATTTTCCAGATATCCACCGGCTACACCGGAAGCCCGGAAACATTGGCCCCAAAAGGGTAAATTGTCATGAGACAGTAGCTGATGGGTTTGCACTGAATCAAAGTCAAACCAACAAAGAATGAGTAACAGAAACCCATAGTGGGGTTAGCCCCTAACCCTAACTTTCTTGATGAAGGTCACGATGTGGTGGTCTGTCTATTCTAAACCACGTCTGCTGCCTTTTTGAGTCTGTGCAGGTGTTTTTGTCATCTTTGTTCTTTGTTGTTGTGCATCCAACTCCATGTGTTCTAAGCATGTGCATACATGTAAATCTGCACATGTGTCAGCGTGAAAACCTAAAACACTTTGACCTTTCTTCATTAATCTCCCCTGGAGAAGAAGCAAGCTTCATCCATCAAGTTGCAATCCCACAGGGAGACCCCACTACAGAATCAGCCAAAAGACCCTCATCGTCTTCCTCCCTCCCTACCTCTCTCTCTCTACACACTTGCCAAAAATCCTTGTCTCCCCCCTCTTCTACATACCTGGCATCAGGACCTTGTTCTTGTCATCTTCCCATACTCTACCCCTCTTTTCTTCTGCCAAAACACAATCAACTGCCAATTTCTTAGACCAAAGGACATAGACGACTGCCCCAGCCAAGCATTAAATGTAACACCTTAAGTACCAGCCCCTCAACAGACATGACAAAAATAGTATGTTTTACTCTCTGCCGAAAGAGTTAACCCCTTTTCTTCCAACATTAACATGTAATAGAGATTTAGCCAAAAGATCTATCTATTAGTATGTACATTACAGTACTTTTAGTTTGCATACACAGACTTATTATACTGTTTTAATGAAGTGAATTGCCATTTTCAGACCAGCAACAGACCAGGTACTGTGCTTAGCGCTTAGCTTTGACATAATGCTAATTGGTCCAGTGCTTGTGGAGAAAAATGGTGGACTCCTGTGTTTGTTTGACATCCATCCACCCCAGCAAACTTCTTCGCACAGCCTTTATGTCTTTCTTCTATGTCACCTGAAGTAGATGGGTTAAACGAAAGCCCAATGAGTCTCGTACAGAAGGTATCCTACCCATCAGTGGTTCAACAAAATGTCAGTATTTGACGCCCCAGAGAGTTTTAAATGCTTTCAATTGTACAGGTTTAAGGTTAAAGTAGGTTCTATGAGAATAAAACTTTTTTTTGGTTTTCTTTCTTTATACTTGAAATGTATCTGCAATTATGGACAACATGCACAATGCCTTCTTTTGTCTTTTACATTGAATAAGTCTGTGTAAACAGTCCCTCTCACTCGTTCCTTTCTTGTCAGACCTTGGCTTTCTCCCATTATCTTATGCCTTTGCAGAGGAGAGCAGAAAGAGAAGAGAGGAAGAGAAATTAGAGATAAAAACAGAGGGAGCTGTGACGACGATTGGCTGCGCTCACTACGAAAACCATGGCAACCCATCAGCATTACCTTGAACCAGACAAAGTTTCAACGACACACTGCAAACAGCTCTCAAAGCAAGCATTCTCAAGTGTGACAGGTACATAAACTAACAAGTAAGAGTTGCCTCCTTGGCCTGTGACAACATAAAGAAAAGTAGAAGCAATGCTTTGGGACCTTAAGGAACTGCTGGAAAACATAAAAAACTGGTGATGATGCTTTTGTCCCCGGTTTGACACGTTTCTGTTTTTCGACAGCAGTTGCCATTTTCATCCAACACCTGTAGCAGTTGCTAATAGCAGTAAATGTTTGTCATGTCTGTTGTAGAAATGTTATTTCTCTAAGTTGCCAGCAAAGCTCTGAGAGGCTCAGCTGTTTTCCCAACAGGAAATAAGTGCGAGACAGACCCATTGGAATGGCTGGAAAAATGTGAGATGTGGGCAATGATTCAGTCTGGAACCAGGCTCCTATTGCACATTCTAACAAACAAACACAATTAAACCCCATTATTATTAAAGCAATGTGTACAGTGTTAATTAGAAAAGCTAGAGAAAGCCCCCATTTATGTTATGACCCATCTCTTGTAGGGAAAAATTGTAACACAAAACCAGTTGTACTTGGTAAAGCAAAGTAATTCATTGCCAGGAATTTGGATTAAAAAGAGGCGAGGTAAGGGAAACAAACGGGGGGAGCGTGTGCTGTTCAAACCAAAGAAATTAACATAACCAGAAGAATACTTTGTAAAAATCAGAGTCTGATTTATCTAAACAAAACCAAAAACAAGTATCTCAGCAAAAGTTAAACTATCAACACACGTTAAGTCGGCAACACAAGTTAAACTATTACCATTCACAGCATAATTCTGGATTATAATGGATAGCTCATGACAATACCATCACTGTATGTGTATATCGGTCATGTATGAGGTCATTTAGAAACAATGTGGTCATTACATCTTATACAAACTTATTTTTCAATTCCATTTCCAAAAATGTGTGTTTGTTGTGTATTTATTTTGAAAAATGTCAGATAAGTTGCGATTTTTAAAATGTTAAATATCATTTTTATATTGCCCACCATTATTGGTTAGGCTATGATTTGTATTCTGACATTACTTATTAGTGAACTCAAAATGAAGTAGCTCCATCAAAGATCAAATTAGATTGAATGTGGTAATATTGTTGATTAGGGTTAGCATTATTGATGAACACCGATGTCACAATTATTACTCATTTCAGTGTCATTCAGTCAAAATAGCCCTCGAGCTCAGACCTTGCATACAGACTAAAGCGGACACACAAACGGGTTAACAAATGGTTATAATTAGCTGTACTGATCAATAAGACTTTAAATGAAACACACTTATCACTGTAACCTCCCAGCTCGCGACTCAGCTTTTGTCCCAGCTGACAGCGTAGTAGAAATGTATAACTCAGTGTTCAGGGAGTGTGTTTACTGCAGGTGTGTTTGTGTCTTTCCCCCAACGGAGACATGAGGAGAACTGGAACACTATTAGCTGGGGTCACAGGGAGCACTTAACACTGACAGAGACAGAGAGAAGGAACAAGAAGAGCAGTGCAAGGTGTGTGTTTGTAGGAGGGAGGGTGTCTGGGTTTAATGTATTTTTTTTTGCCAAGGCCAAAGTTTATTCCATCATTAATACTGCTTTGATGATACCTCAGTCTGCTGGAAGGAGGGTGAGATCAGATCCAGTCCTCGAGGGCTGGCACCTACAGGTGTTTGATCCTCTGTGGTAATTAATGAACCACACCTGGAGCTGCTCTCTCTCTGCCTGCTGCAGACTTTCTCTGCCTTCACGTGGAACTCAAATTGACAAATTGAGCACTGGAAAAGGTCGACGTTGAAGTGGTTTGAATTGTGTTCTGACTGACAACAAATATTTCTTTTAATATTTACACAAATATTGTTTGTGTACACCCAACAAAAAAATAGAAATGCTTTTGTTTTTTGCTGTCATTTTTTTTATGAGTTGAAGTAGAAGATGCATACCAATGTCACAGCCGTCAGGAGCAACTTGGGGTTCCGTATTTTGCTCAAGGACTCTTCAACCGGACTCGAGAAGCCGGAAAATAATAATGCTAACCGAAAAATTAAAAAACTGCAGACAGTGAGAAAGGATCTGTGAGTGGGTTAAATACGCAAGAAGAACAGAAGAAAGCCCCCCTCACAGTCAGAATCATTCAACATACAAGGAATTTGCTTTGGTATTTTGGTTTAATAAAAGAAGTACTACAAGTCAAGAATTTTAAGTATAAAATACCAAACAAAATACCAAATATGTGTTTCTCTTTTAAAATGAAAAGTAACATTAGCATGATTAAAATTTCTGGTGTTTGCTTGTACAGTTTTAGTACTGTGCCCCCTCATTTTGGGTCACTCCTGCTGTCTAACATCAAAATATACCTTACACGTGATGCCAGACGTGTTGTACAAAAGTCATATTAGATGACTGCACATGCAAAACATCATTCACAAACAGTCTTAAAGTATTTCACAGCCACACATGATCATTAAACAAAACTCTGCTCACTGCTTGCGTATGATTTATTTCTTATATAAATATTGTAAGTGTAACAACCTGCACACATTTTCCTTCCAAAAGCCGCCACCTCCATCGTTCATCATTCATCTAACAGCCACAAACACTCGGTGACAGTGTGAGCTGTGTCTTATCTTGAAACAGGTGTTTCTCCCTCACCAAGAAAAAAATCCACCTCTGTATTAAAATCATCTAGGATTCTGGCCACAGATTGCGACACGGTAATTATGCACTGTGATATTTCCATGTATTACTTTTCTGGAAAAAAAAAAAAAATCATCATGCGATTGCAATGCGTTTGTTTTTGGCTCTTATCTACGGATTTAAAACACATGCTTTTTTATCATTGTACTCAAATTAATACAAAAAATGAAAGAAATGATTGAGTTAGAAAAACACACACGTTGTGAAGTTTTGAAAAATAACTGGGAGAGAAGGATCGACTGTTTCCTGAGTATAGACTGGTTTGGAGATGAATAGAAAGAAATAAATGTGAATTATTGAGATGAAAATGTGTCAAAGCAGGGGAAAGGAAGGGAAACATGGATTAAGAAAGAGTGGGGAGAAAGTGGAGACAGTGGGGAGGAAGAAGAGGAGGAGGAGGAGAGGTTGTGGTGTTAGGGTCGGGCCGGGGAGGGAGAGAGAGAGGGAGAGAGAGCTGTGGAGGCCAGAAAAACAAGCGGAGAATAAACAGATCGAAGGAGAGAGGAGAGAAAAACAGCCTGAGAGGGAGAGAGGAGCACGGAGGGCTGTAGGCAAACTCAGCATGAGCCTGGGAGAGAGGAGACAGTGACAGACAGAGGGAGGAAATAAACGGGGAGACATGAAGAGAGAAAGCGGTGGCGGCTTAAAGAGGAGGGTGGTAAAATAAAAAAGTAAAAGGGACACAAGACAAGGAAAGAGACGTTAAAAAAAAAGAAGAAAAGAAAATGTCGCATAGACACGAGACAGGCGAAATCAGCGTAAAAGGCAAAGACAGAGAGACATGAAGGGTGCGACTGAGAGACTGACGATCAAAGTGAGGAGCACAGAGAGAGACAGAACGATGACGAAGAGAGAGAAAAAGTAAAATAAGCAGGAGAGGCGGTTGAATTGGCGGTCAGAGCTCTCCTGTCTTTATTACTTTTTCTATAGAGCTGTTTGGATGGAACAAAGGGAGAGTGTGTCTTCAGTGTGTGTGGGTCCTGGATGCCCAAGGCTACCAGAAACCTGCCTCTGTCTGTGTGTGTGTGCACACACAAAAGAAACACACACACACACATACAGGAACATGGTGCTCACTGCTTGCCGATGGGTTCTTTTCATTGGAGCCCAAGGCTCAACCTTCAGCTAACATAAGAGAAACACAAGGCCAGCACGAATGAATAGGAGACACACACTTACACTTACACACACACACACACACACACACACACACACACACACACACACACACACACACACACAGTCACACACACACACAAATGACCATGTCTTCCTACGCCTGCTCTCCTCCCTCTATCTCCCCTCCTGCATTTTTTCTCATATTTTTCTCTGCTGTCATTCTTCTGCAGTAGACAGGAAGGTCACTGAGAGTTGGAGCTCTATCTATCTATCTATCTATCTATCTATCTATCTATCTATCTATCTATCTATCTATCTATCTATCTATCTATCTATCTATCTACCTTAAAGTTAAAGTTTGACATTTTGGAACATTTGTCTTTGAGATTTTTCAGTCACTGTGAGGTTTTCATGATTACATTTCTGGATTAAAGACTAGAACGACACAGTGGTAAGCACTGTCTCCTCACAGCAAGAAGGTTCCTGGTTCCAAGGTTCCTGAGTCATACCCAGTCGGCGTGGAGTTTGCATGTTCTCCCACTGTCTGTGTGGGTTTTCTCCAGGTACTCCAGCTTCCTTCCACAGTTCAAAGATTAGAAATGAAGGTTAACTGGGTGACTAGATGCAAATGTGAGCGTGAACGGCTAATTGTCTCTATGTGTCAGACTTGTGGTGAACTGGCAACTTGTCCAGTGCGTATCCCGCCACTCATCCAATGTCAGCTGAGATCGCCTCCAGGATGGAAAATGGATGAAGGGATGGTCTTAAAGAAAGGAGACATAACATCTTAAAAAGTCAGCTTCCGCTCTCCACTTTGAACGGAGCCAGGGTAGCTATTTTCCCCTTGTGTCCAGTCTTTATAAGACAGATATACATCTATTATTTTATATATATATATATATATATATATATATATATATATATATATATATATATATATATATATATATATATATATATATATATTTGTCCTTACCCTTTTATACATACCTCTACCTTTAAATTCATTCTGGGTCTGAACACTGTTTGAAAGTAAATTATTCTGTGATTTGTAACTTTAAGCATCAACAAAAAAATTAAGCACGTAAATTAGTAAAATAAAAAAAAAAATAAAAAAATCTTTTTTTTTATAACTTTTCTGTTGCACGAAAATTTGATTAGTGTAACATGAATACATTTGATTGGCACGTGAAAATTGAACATTTCTTTCATTTGGCATTTTCATTAAACATTGTCTGGTTTCAGCTTCTCCCATGTGAGGATTTGCTGCTTTTTATATCACTGTAATTTGCCATTTTGGACTGTTGTCACCCTGTGTATCCTGGGACAGGTAAACCGGTCATGAAAGTAATCATCTGTTTTGTTTTTTTACGTGAATCACTCCATTTATTTTCCTCTACAACTCCCACAGCAGTCCGTAATATTCTTTCAAATGACAGCATCTACACTCTTGCGTGTATTTCCAATAACCTGCCTGTGGTTCGGACTGCTCAAAGTCTGCATTTCCCATTGTTAGTACCTCTGTGCTGCCACGCTGTTGTATCTCTAACCACACTCCTCTCTGCATCTGTTAGACATCTGTTTCACTCCTCTGTGCCCACACTGCAAAACCTTGTCACTATTCAAACCTGCCTACTCTGCATACAGTGAATCCATTTTGTTCCTTCACTTGTGATGTCAGGGTTGGTGTCAACAAATCTTTCATCTGTCAAGGCTCTGCTTTCAGCTGACGCTTCACCACATACACGAGGACTTGATTACTCATTATCTTAGCGCTAATTAGTGAGTTTGGTTTATTTTCTAAGGTCATTTCACCTGGTGCACAAAGTACAGAAGCAGCATAATCTCTAAATGCTTAATGCTGATAGACATTCCAACATCTAAACCACGCGCAGTAACAAATTAATCTGGCAAACACAGTTAAAGGAATCTGTTGTCCAACACAGCGAGTTGTAAAACAATACTGTATCAGACTCTTCTAGAGGTTAAATGTCAGATCCTGCAGGGGTCAGTACTTTAGACTAGATCATTTATTTTCTCAGTGTGAACGCTGCCTCATGATCACAGCCCATATTAAATATTGTCACTGATGCGCTTGTGGAAAATTGTCTTACTCTAATTGCCAAAGTGTCTTTCCTTCTTTGGAATATGCATTTTGTTGGGTTTTTGTCCAATAATATGCACAAATATGGTGCGATCCAAGCAAAAAGTGGATCAAGCATAGGTGAAAGAAGTGCCACAGGGTTATGGGTGCAAGTCAATAGCATGTTACACAGATAGGAAAGTATAGGAAAAAGGTCTTTTGGCTATTTTTGAAGAACAAAGGGTGAAGTTTGGTAAGTTTGATGATCTTTCTTATGCTGATGCTCAGTAAGAGTAATATAAGATGATCCTGGTTATAGGACTTTTTCAGACCTTTCACTCGACAGGAATTTTGTTTTCCCCCCATTGCGGCAAAACATTTATATCATCGGGAACTCTTGAAGGTTAAACTGGGCTAAATTTGGTGACAAAATGCATCCATTACATTAATATTGTGTTTTGTATTTTCATTTACTCTGTGCATTTTTCCTTTGAGAAAGGTGACTACAGTTTAGAGCTTCTCTTATTTGGGAGCTGTGACCCGTTACAAGGGTCAGCCAAGAGTTTGGGTAGCAAACTGTGTCTGGTGTGAATAACTGTTATTTTAATGAGTTTCTTCAAAAGGTTTCTTTGTCTTTATAATGAGAAGTTTCTATAAGGAGTTTTTTTGTTGATAACCTTTGTGGCTAAGATAGGGGTCAGACTCTTCAGAAGACTTAAAAGAAATAGCTGAACAAAGATGGAGACTACCTGGTCATGGCAGGCGCAGGGCAGGAACTGTATAAATGTGTTATGTTTCTTTCACTCTTTGTCAGACTCTGAACTGTGTGTGTGTGTGTGTGTGAGGATCTCTGACCTTTCAGCTTAACTATTAATAACTTTGTATTCTCTGAGTGGTTCCTTATAATGAAATTCTTACAAATTACAGTTTTCTGTTCAGATTGTCTTCTTAACCTCATTTTATTCTTACTCCGCTGAATTAATTCAAAAAATAAGGCAATATTGGAGCAACTTTCTTTATTTGTTTGTCTCCCACTGGAATTTCCACAACACTTGACACTTTTAATGTACTCTAACTGACTTGAAATAACTCGCTAACCTACATGAACAGGACAAAAAAATCCTAACGGCCAAATTCCACCAGGAACGGATGTGACAGATGTGCCCCTCAGCCACCGGAGCTAACCGAGACCGTTGGAGTCAATGTTTCCAACCCAACTGGTTCATTTCCAAGAAGCAAGCACATAAACCAAGAAAAAAATGACCAAATCTGAGCAAGTTAACAAAGACTAGTGGGGAAAGCACTTCTGAAACCATCCTGGTGGGGTTTAAAGTCACATGGAGAATGGACCAAAACAGCATTGCGGCCACGACGTGATGGAGACATCACGGTGGGGTTTTGGCGTAATGCAACTCTGTCTGTATCTCGATTGTTGCGAACACTTAAATGTATAGTCGTTGAATAATAATAATATCACACTTTTTGATTTATTTCCATGAGCAAACATTGTCATATTGTATTTGGACCAATACAGTAGATGCTTATCAATGGTGGGAAAGTTATAAAAACTTTATAAGCTAAAGCATTTTTACACAGCACTACCAGTGACCAGCAAGCAAGCTAACCGTCTGATAATCAACACCATAGACACACACAGTTGGCTCACAGTGCTAGCTAGCAACAGCCGTCTGTACGCTGGGGTGCATCGGTCACCTGTGGTGACACCGCAAGTGAGAAGCGATCAGTTCCCGGTGTATTTTAACCCACTCCGGATAAAAAAGTTCCACCAAATGGCACTTAGATAATTATCACGGAGCAAGAATTATGGGGCCGCGAAAACAAGCTCCTGTAATATCTTCAGCAGCTCATTCATTCATTTCCAGTATATGTCACGCTGAGTTAAAGCTCTCAAAATCCAGTAGAAAGAGAAATTCATGAGAAGTGTGTGTGTGTGTGTGTGTGTGTGTGTGCATATGATAGAGGGAAGAAGACAGATAAATAGAAACAGACGGACAAATAGAGCAGTTTTATATCTCCGCCCAGCTGGTAATCAGACTTCAAAAACACAGCGAGAGGGTTGTGTTCCACTAAGTGGCGATTGATCGCTGTGTGAGAGTGTGTGTGTGTCAAGGGAAAACATGGGTGATAGTTTGACTGATCCTGTTAGATATGTACACACACACACACCTACACCTGTCTCACTTTTGTCTCATCTTCAGTGTTATCGCTCTTCTTCTTCATCACCCCCCTTGTTCTCTCTGCTTCAGTCCCTCGCTCTGAGGAGTGGGTGTGCTCTCTGCTGTCCTCCTCCAATCTCTCTCCTCAGTGTGTGTCCGCCGCTACCATGGACACAGCACACACACGCACACACACCTCTTCAGTCTCTTTCCCTGCCCTTGTCTCTCTTTCTCTTCCCTACAACTTCCTTCCTTCTCTGTCGTCCTTCTCATCCCGTCCTCCTCCACATTATCTGCTCCCACTTCTCCTCATTAAGCCTCCACCACCCCCTCTTTGCCTCCTGCTTAGTGCTCACTTATCAAAGCTCCATTCAAAGCACAGGAGGAGGTCGGAGGAGAGACGGGTCAGATAAGACAGATAAGAAGAGAGCGTGAGCGTGTGTGGGCGAAAATACAAGTGTGTATCTTTGTTCATGCACGTCTATGTGTGTGTGCGTATCTGTTTCTGGACGCCAGATTGCTTTATTTTCATTCTTGCCTGGAGCGATGTCGAGTGGACGAGAGGAGTCCAAAGCAGCCTTACCCTCTGTCTCCATAAAAACAAAGCAATTACACAGACACCGACATGAGGGCGCCACCTCTGACGGCCCACACATGTAGAGGGTCGACAAACCAGTGCCTTTGATCTTGACTACCCATAAGCTCTATCCTTAAAAGATCTATCTACTTCTAAACAGAAATTCCCACATGATATTCCTATGATCTCTTACAATCAAGTCAGCTCGGGTAAACAAACAAACCCTTTGAAAATCTGGAAAATAAAAAACTAGAACATGAATATGTGATTCTTTATGGAGACAAATGACATATGACACAGCACAGCAAGAGTTGCACAATGCAGCTAAAAGAAACTGCACGAAATGAAGAGTAATTATAATATCAGTGAATTAGTTATTGTCTTCTCCCTCCATTTGGAAGCTCTGTGCACTATTTCACTATTCGCTGCTATGCAGATGATACCCAGATTTACCTCTCTCTCAGTTTGTAACTTCAGGCTGATGTAACTTGATTACAAAACTTTCTTGAAGATGTCAAACACTGGTTGGCTCATAATTCCCTTCAGTTAAATGAGGACAAGACTCAGATTATACTTCTTGCCATTGTTACAGCTCAGAACCTTGATCACTTTTTCACCTACATCTGGCCACAAGGTGACCTGAGCTTTGAGTTTCTAATGTCAGGGCCAGCTACTTCTGACTCCAAACCATCTCCAAAATGAGGACGTTTTTCCTTGCCACTGTCACCAAGTGCTTGCTCATGGTGGGAATTGTTCGGTCTCTGTAAATAATATCACAAAGAGTATGGTCTAGATCTGCTTGATATGGAAAGTGTCATGAGATAACTTGTGTTATTATTTGCCGCTATATAAATTGAGTGGAATTAATCAAGTGATCTAGAAACAGTCATTCATGTCATCCAGGTTGGACAACTGTAACTCGCTCAACCATGGCATTTCTAAGGCTGCCATTTCCTGTTCACAACCAATTCAAAGCGCTGCCCTGTTACTAACAAGGTCCAAGAAACAAGACCACATCACACCTATTGTTGCATCCTTACATTGGCTTCCCGTTCGCTTCAGGATCAATTTCAAAATCCCTCTAATTGTCTATAAATCTCTCCACGGTCTCGTCATCTCTGAACTTCTTTCTCAGAACCATCTTCCCTTCTGGCTGTGCCCCATTTGAAGAAAGAAACGGCTGGAGACCGGGCATTTTCAGGAACAACTCCTCATTAGACTTAGTCTTTTGATGGTTTTAAGAGGTTTATTCTCTGGCTTTTAACTGCGTTTTAACTGTATTTCTATGTCATATTTTGTTATTTCTTTATTTTTATTCTGTGTCTCTCTTTGTACTTTGTGCAAAAAATTGTTTTTGTTGTTGCTTTTAAAGCAGTGTGCCAGAGTAATGATCAGAATAGTGCCTACATTACTAAACACAAACATACAGCTGCTCTGTATCTCAAGGAGATTTATCACTATCTCTACAGTGAATCCAAGACGTATGTTTGACCTTGTGTGACCCCATATGTTGCATGCTAGAATAGAAAATTCCCTCACATGGACGGTGCAGAGCCTCACATGGAAAATAGGCAGCCAAACGCAGACGGTATGTTTACACTTAATTGTAATAGTCTATAAATGTCTCCTGTTCCCTGTGAGGAGTCAGTTAATAATCTTGTGGGAAGAGAAGAAGTTAGTGAGAAGGCTAATAGAGGGACGATGGACATTAGCCTTTCAGTAATGTCCAGCAATTGTAATACAGACAGGGCGGACATGCCCTCAGAGAAAATGTAGAAGGTTAGTCGAGGCTGCAGAGTGGAGAACCAACAAGAATCCTCGCCTGTGTCACCGGGGCTTTTACCGCCACCGTGTTCCCGTTCACTGTGAGTTTTAGGAAAGGAGGATAAACAACAATGAAATATCATTATCATCACTTTTTATACATATTTATTTATCACTGCCTTTGTGTTGTGGGCAGATTGGAAGAAATAATCAGCCATATTTGTAATGGGTATCCATTGTCACCTAGCAGCTGTCCGTCAGCAGGAGCATCCCCCTCAAAGGCTGCAGTGATCACATAGCAACTGTTCCAGCATGGAGGGCAAAATTGCACTCAGTGCTTTCTATGAAAGACTTCAATTTGCATATGCATAGGATTAGGGTTAGTGTGTTACCATGCAGTCCACCTCAGAGGCTGCTTGCATGTTGATACAGCGGACCTCTTTTTAATTTGAATTATTCAAATTCATTCAAATTATTCAAACATACTACATACATACTACTACTATGTAATGGGAATGAACTGTATCTTTTTCCGTCTGGAGGATTTTATCATTTTAGTAAATCTGTTCATGCAGACATCACTTGCAGAGGTAAAGTGGTACTCTAAATGGAATAATTATAAAATCAGCTCCACAAAGGTGTGCATGTGCAGTTCACCTCTAATATAACACATATTTTCTTCATAGTAATGGTGGCAAGTTGCCACATTGCCTTTCATTACCTTAATGTTTCAGCGAAGCCTAAAAATAGAGAGAAAAAACAAGTCAAAGTTCCAGTCACAAACTCGAGGAAGAAAAAATGCTGTTTTATGAAATGAAGAAGCAAATCGTAGAAACCTTGCAGTCCAAGGTGACCACCTTTAGGGGTCACATCCAGAGAGTCACAGTATGTACTGAAAAATAGTAACCTCTTCATTCCCTGGAAAATCGTTTGATGCGGTTGCTCTCAGTTACCAGACTCCAGACCCCTCACTGTATGAATTTATGCATGTAAGGAAACCGTCATCAAAGATACAGTAGTGTGCTGTAAATTAAGCATGCATCTAATTGCCTTTGACAGCTTGTCACATCTCAGATCAATATTAGTAGTTCAAGGTTGTGACAGTAGATATCCTTCTTACCACAGCATGGTGCACACATGGTGTTCACTCAGCCAGCAAATTGCTGATGAAGGAACAAAATATATGAACATCTACCTGCTGTGGACACTAGTTGCTATAGCTATAATATCTGTCGTGAGATAATGTACATGATAGAAGTTGCCTTTCACAATATCGTAGAAGTAAAACTACTATCACTTTAGTCATGAGCTACAGTTTTGTATAGATGATTGCTCAAGGGATGCCAGTGCTGGATTGTACAGCACTTTTGTCCAGACTGGATATCTCAACAACTATACAATGAAATTGCTTGAAATGTGGTCATGTCCCAGAGGATGGATCCTACTGACCTTTCCCTCTAGCACCACCATAAGATTCACGTTTGTGTTTTGAATGAAATCTCCATGAAATCTGACACCCAAATCCATATTTCCCTCAGGATGAATGAATGAATCAACCTTTTCCTTTTTTGCCATCATTGGGTTATAATTCTAATTTGTTGATGACTTTAGTTTTGCAGGTATTTGGAGAAAACCCAACAATGACAGCATCAGCTGAACTTTGTGTTTAGTGCTTGTAAACAAAGGTAGATTTCTGGTACCATGCTAACACACTAAACTAAAATGGTGAACATAGAAAAAATGGCATCTACAGTACTAAAGTGTGTTAACATTGTAACTTTGAGCATCCTGACATTAGCAATTGGTTCATTGTTGCCATGCCACTAGCCTGACTGTAGATTGTATAGGTACTCTAACCACATCAGGAGCTTTAGTCTGGTAATACTAAAATCAAAATCAAAAGCTTTGTGCCTAAAAATATATTTTGTAAATTGCAAGCTAAAGTAAAATAAGTGGTGCCACTCAATGGAATAACATTGAATGATTGCTTTGAAATCATTGTAATTCTCTTGCAACCTTCTTGAGGCTAACAACATGCAGACATTCATGCATTTTAGCCTCAACCTCTTGACTATTTTGTATTTTAATACTGCTGCCACAAATAAATAGCTTGGAAAATATGAACTGAATACCTTTTCAGTAGTTCTCATATTTATATTTATACAAGTGTTGACTTGTCTTATCTTAATTAATGTTTGGTAACCCAGTCTGTGGTTTAACATTCTCAGTTTTCCAGATTAGTATCACGTGGAAACCACTGCTGCCAATGAAATATTAAGGTGTTTACAAAATCTTAGCTTCTCTCATTCTTACTTCCTTCATGTTTGCCTCCTTCTAATTCCTTGTTCTCCTTTCCCTCCACGCCCTCTCCTGCCAATCATCTGCCAGAAATTATGCAGATTTCTCTCCTTAAAAACATGCTGCATTCAGAATTTACGTCCCTCCTCCCTCGCATACCCTTCCCTCCATCCCTCCTTCACTGCCTAAAAATGGATGACCTCAACTTAATTTGGAGAAGCAATATTTCACACCATTTCACACTCACTCCTTCTGTCTTTCTGTCTCCCTTGCTCTCCGGCATCATTAAAGGTTGACCTGACAGGGAGGCGTGGTGTGCAGGGTTGAAGGGTATGTGAATGTGTGTGCGTCCACTTTTTGGTGTCCTTGCTTGTGTATTTCTGTCAGTATGTGTCAGTGTACTGGCATGCGTGTGTGAGTGTGTTCACATGTTTGTGTGCGCGTACATGTCAGGATGCCTTCAGAGGACAAAATATGTGTAAAATAATTCAAGATGGATGTGTTTTCCGTATAATAGGCTGACATTAACTTTCCTTTTCAACCCTTCAACCTTGAACTGAACTGAACATTTTTGCTGTGTGTCTGCTGACCTGAACCATGCTAACATAACACACTTCCTTAGAGGTTGCGAGGGTGTAGAGTTTTTCTGAAGGGGTTTCAACATTTCAAATTTAATTGCAAGCTGAGCATTTGTGGTTATGATTATATTATACTGATGAAAAAGATCAAGTAATTTCGTACAGAAGATAAAGAATCTGCTATTGATCTGAATGGTGCAGACAAAAGCCCAGAGGTTCCTAGGCTACATTGTTTGTGAATTAACAGAGCCTAGTCATATTTGGAAAGATTTTCATAACCACATAGTGGATTTTAATGTGATTGTTGTGCTGTTTGTTTGAATCCCAAAAATCTTTTATTGCAACTCTCAGACCAAAATTACTTTTGCAGATTCTGAGATGTCAAATAACTTTTAGATGTTTGCTCACTATTAGAAACATGCATTTCCCTCAGTATCATTTTCTAATTGGTTCTAACTGTATCAGTATTGGCAGTTAACACAAGAGCTGCTGCTCCTTTATGTAATATAACAGATAATGTTTCATGTGCACAGTAAAACAATAATTTACTGCAGATTCCAACAAACTAGTTACATATTTTAAGCCAATGCATGTTATATTTCACATCTTGGCCAAATTAGATGCAGTCATGGAATTCATTTACATTGTATGCTGATGATACTCCGCTGTATGTGCCTGTAAAGGATGTTCATTCACAATTTATAGTTTGATGCAATGTCCTACTCTTAAATTCTGATAAAACTGAGATTGGCACAGCTTGACATAAACATCAGTTTGATCATGTCAAGGTAACTCTCCACAACTGTGCGATTTCTCAGTCTTGACAGTCTTGGTATTAGATTTGATCTCTTTAGATCAGTACATGACCAAAACAGGCTTTTTTCACCAAGGTAACATTGCAAAAATTCTGTCTTTTCTGCCCATGGCTGATGCAGAGGCCTTCATACACGCCTTTGTTTCATCCAGATTTGACTTGTTGTCAGGTCTGCTGTGTACTAGTACTATAAGTCTTAAAAAGTTTAACCAAATCAAGAAAATCTGACATCTGATGACTCACACTTTCAGCCTTTAACTTTTACTTAGTTGCTCATTCCTTGATAAGCCCTTTTTTGCCTGTTACTATTATTCCACCAGTGGGTCGGTCACAGTCTCATATAGTCTTGCCCTGCGGACAAAAATACAGTCAACTTGTTGAAACTCTGTGTCTCCCTTTTTGTTTGTTGTCCCACTGTGTTGGATCATTGGCTGTCATGGGATCTCTCATGTGAGGGCTGGCCCAGCGAGTGCTAAACATCTCCTCGTTCCCTCTTCTCCAGACTTCACTAATCATTGGGGATTCCATAATCAGGAACATCTTTAACACAGAAATACACTGTTTCTCGGATCCCACGCCCCCCGGACATTTTGGTAAACCTCCCATGTCTTCTACATGCACTGCCAACCTCCATCTTGAAAAAAGTAGTTTATGTAGGTACAAATGAGACAGCCCTTCCACAGTCTGAGCAGACCAACTTTTAAACTTTTTAAAGAGCTGTGGAAAATCTGCTTTTATCAATGGCCCAATTGCCACACTTAATGACTTCTGTTAAAAAGCTTATCGTTTACAGATCATTTAATGGTTGATAGATAGCTCCTAAATGCATCTCTGACCTGCTCACAATCTCCCAGAACCCTCACATCGCTGGTCTCCTAACTGTACCCACGATCAGACGGTTTGTGGTGAAGGTACATTCAGTAACCATGGGCCCACTCTCTGGAACAAACTGCCTGATAACGTGATGTGAACCTACCTGTTCTCTCAGGCCTATGACTAGGTAGCACCTCCACCTCTATCTGTCAGTCTCACTCCCTCTTTGGGAATGTGTGAGCGGTTATGTTTATGTTGATAGGTGGGCAGGGGATGAATAATTTTATAATGCATTCATGTTATCATCTTATTTTGTTCATGTTTGCTCTGTGTAAAGCACATTGAGCTTAAATGAAACGTGCTATATACATAAATTTGATTTGATTTTTGCTATCAAACGTGACCAGTCAACAGTACTCGACCACAAAGGGAAAACAGAAAGCCTGCAACACTTGGGTGGTCAGAAGTGTACTTTGTGCACATATAACTACATCCAACAGTGATGTCACGGTGTAGTGATCGCATCCTTAAGGGTGGATATATGTTGTTGCAGAAAGGTGGAAAGTTAAATGGGAACTCCTCTGATTTTATACATCATCATCAGTTTACAGCTGTATAATGCCTTTTTAGGTTCCGGAGGGAGCTGCACAAAATGGAATAAATGGACTTATGTGATGTCACTTAAGACAGCATCAGTTCTGAAGACTCCATGTTTGATGAAGAAGAATAGGTGGAATAAAGAAGATGATACCTGTGGTTCTGCTGCGTTCAGTTTTTCTCAAAGTGTCCATTGTGAGTCTGGACATAGTCCAAAAATCAGTGTGTTACTCTTTTAAAAGTGGCCTAAGAACTTTACTGTAGACAAAAAAAGTTATTTATATTCAGTGTTTCTTGCTTACATGTAGAGAGATGTTGCGTTGCGCAGTAGTAAAGTCTGTTGAGAGAAACTGAGACAAAGCAATTAGCTTACGCCAATCTTTTTAAACTCTAACTTAACTTTGACTCCAGTTTGACTTTGGAAATTGGAACAAATTTCACTTTTAAAAGCGTATAACACTTTATAGTAACTACTATCAAAATATCTTAAAAGTTTTTCTTTTATCCAAAAACACAAACTTTTATTTGCTGTTTCAGCTTTTCAAATTATTCTCACAAGTTTCTACCAATTAATGATGACGCCATTTCAATGTACTCCTCTTTGTTCTGCAGTCTCTCTCTTTTGCCTGCCACCCACCCTTTCTCCTAAGAATATAGGAAAGTAGAGCTAGTTATCATGGGTTACACAATCAGCATTTCACTCTCTTTCCTTGTTACTCTGTCCTGCCTAACTCCCTGTTGTATACACACAGGTACAAAAACCCACATTGCATGAGGACTGATTATATAAGCGTGTCTAAACCTTGGACTTTGACCCTGTTCGTGTCTATGTGAGAGCAATATATACATCATTTTATGAAATTATATTCACTTGGAAAACCTCCAATACAAGATTGCTAAAAAGTGTGAAGGAGGTGATGTGGTGTCACTGGATATACAATCATCAAACAAGCGACAGGTCAACATGGAAGAATTTTAAAAAAGGAGGAAGGGAGATGAAGGGGGAGGAGGTTTGAATCAAAGGATTATGGAAGTGATGATGTGAGACATTGAGAGGGAGAGATTCAATGGGAGTTTGGAGGACGCTGATTTGGAGAGAGGAAGAGGAGAGCAGGAGGGAGAGACAGAGGGGGGGTGGATTAAAAAGAAAAAAGAGGATGGTGGTGGAGGAGAGAAATGTGTGATTTGGCAGCGGGAAGAACATCCAAGCCAGCTTCACCCACTGTGTCCTCTCTCCCTTTTCGTGCTCATTGTCTCTTGTCAACTTCTCACCTCTTAATATAAACCGATAGTGAAATCCTATATTGTAACTTTATAATCATTTATTTGTTGCCATCATATGAGGCACTGTTAGTTTAACAGAATAAAATCCAGTACAACAACAATGCAAGCTTTGTTTACACTGTTCATTGTAGACAGCACCAATTAAGAGTTGGCTTTAAAACCCAGCAATACCAGCACCAAAAATTCTTCATTAATCTGCCCTGTGATTTGTTGTTTACAGATTATATGCGTTACACTATGGTGCCAAAAAATGTTTCTGTATTGTTCTTTTGGACCAAGTGCTCCAGAATGTTTTTAAAAAATTGGAGCTCTGTTGGTGAGTAAAGGAAACAATAAAAGATATTTTGGGTGTACTAAATTCATTTGTGTGGAACCTGTTGACAAACTAGAATTATGTCAAACTATCAAGTAAAATATATATTGGATGAAAATCTAATGTTATTGTCATTTGAACTTAAATTTATTATTTTACTCTTACAAATAGGTTTCATGTTAAAAGGACAAATACAAATATGTGGCATATAACATATTCTTTAAGTCCACAAAACATATCAAACTTAAATATCACTTGTTGATCAGACATATGTTTTAAGTTTGTTCAAATCATAATCATTGCGTCACTCTAATACAAGTTAATTAAGTTAGATTGGCATAACATTTTTGATTTTAAATAACTTAATACAATTACATGGAACAAATTTAATTAAAGTCAGCATGTCACTGTTTTGATGTGTTGAACACATCTTGTCATCTCTGTACTGTAATTTCTTGTTGCTTATTGGATGACATAATACGGTGTAGCTCGCTGTACAGCTCACATTACAATAGAGAAGTGTCCTTTTCTGTCCTATGAATTTCCATATCTTTACTTCTCAACCAGAGAGTGAAATACACCAACCATCTGATCTCTCAACATGCTTGTCCTGCAGCACTCGGTGATTTTGTGTGTGTGTGTGTGTGTGTGTGTGTGTGTGTGTGTGTGTGTGTCAGCTTTTCCATCACTAGGGCCTTGACAGTGGGGTGTCAGAACTCACTGACAGCTGACCCACACTGCCTGCATGACTAATGAATACACGTGCATGCACACACACACACACACACACACACACACACACACACACACACACACACACACAAAACAAAAAAACACACCACACACACACCTCCTGAAATTTCAGAAACAGTACGTAAAAATTTGCATTTCTTTCCTTCTTTACATTTTATCAGCCGTCTTCCTGTGTGAGTAGCATCAGTGTGTGTGTGTGTGTGACAGCTGTGCACTACCGATCCTCCGTCCTTCCCTGTGGACAGTTCACACTGTGCAGGTGGGCACCAGCTCTCCTCTATATGTCCTAGACACAGACACACACTCTCACAGACACACACGCACACACGCATACAAATGTACACAGCTGATGGAAGAGAAGGTGACAGCTGAGAAGAAGAGAAATCAGGTTGAAGAGTGTGAAAAGGAGAAAAGACGGGTGAGAAACACAAAATCCAACTTGTCTGTTTCCCTTAAAACCATCATCATGATGCCAGTCCAGAACAGGACAGGACCAGTCTGAGCTGAAGAACTGACAACGTGGATGCAAAAACACTGTCCCTTACAGGAATACACGTAACCATAGCTGTTTTGGAAACAGGATAAAAATTACCATGGTTACCAGATGATTTGCAGAAATATATACATTACTTATGAGTTCCTTGACACTTCACGAGATGATGGATTTAAAAGACAGATTTAGCTATTGAGTTCCAGCTAAAATTACATATCTACTCTCATAATATCCTGTGATTGGTCCGTCTTGCTTTCACACCTAAGACAGAACCGCACCAGAGCTCCCTCGGAGGCGGACTGAAACCTTCATTTTCAGGAGATCTCGCTCTGCTTGTTTAGTCTGCACCAGACTTTGATTGACATCTCTCAGACCAGCCCAAACAAACCAAACCAAATGAGCAAAAAAGCAGCAGAGTTTGTTTGAACCATTCAGCCATTCAAAGCCACGCCAGTTGCCGTTGCCCTGCAATGTTCAAACAATACACACTGGAGAGAATGCACTACAAACGGATGGTTCGTCTTGTAAGAATCCTGTAGGAACTGCCATGGAGTCATTCAGTCAAAAGGGTTCATCTTCCTGCATGTGCTCTGTATATTTAATCATTTTAGAAGTGCAAAGATGAACCTCAGGACAGGCAACATAAGAAGATTTTGATCCTAGGCATCCACAATCTACTTTTCAGGCAGATTAGAGATTATGGTATTTAATGTCCTCTCACTTTTATTTCCAAACTTCACATAAACTCATTGACTCGTGGATCCCTTTTTACGTGAACAAAGCAACAGAGTGATGTAGCCAGTGGTGCAAAAATATAGAAATTCATAGGTTATTACAAATGATCAAAAAGATCACATTTCAGCTCGTAGGTTTAAGTAGATCGTGACATGATTTTTTCTGGCCTGACTGCCCACCACTAAATGTTCCTGATTGTGACATTAGAGAAGTGGAGGATCACCAAGATCCATCATGTTCACCGCTTGAACATGATGAACATTGAACCTGTCATCATGAGTATTTTAGTATGCCGACGTTAACAGTTCTTCAGTGCATAGGTTCAGCCTCACAGAGCTGCTAGCATAGCTGTAACGTCTTAGTTATGTTTAATATTTTGTTGTAGTCCATTTAGTTGCATGTAGACCACTGACAGTATAGTGACAGTATATCAGACAGAGCATGAGTGCAAACGACGCTTTGAAGCCGAAAATATGCTGCACTGGCTGCTGCCATGTTGACATAAAGCCAGCCTTTGTGCACTAATAAGCCATCTGTGACGGCACCTACATGTCACTTAAAACAGCCATGTTGTTAATTATATGTAACTTTAAGCCTTAATATAATTTGAACAGGTGAGTTGTATATAAATTCATCCTCAGTACAGTTGTCATGAACGGGGAAATTAGCTATAGAGACCAAAACTGTTTTTTGTACCAGGCTGTAAACATGTTTATTTCTGCTGTGAAGTTGGACATTTTAACATGGGGGCTTATGGAGACTGACTCAAGTGGACGTTTGAGGAACTAGCATTAGCATTAGCAGCTAGCGTTAGCATTGTCTTCTTTAGCTAGAGGTGATACCTTGGTGATATTTTAAGGCATGTCTATACTACACATGGTCAAATCATCCATGTGTGTCTTTGCCTCAGCTTACACCATGCTGGGAGATACTTGGTAGAATGTATCTGAACACTGAGAACTTGTAATAGGTCTAAGCAGACAAGCAGACAGACACTCACCACTCGTCTGTCTTGTTTTCTGTATCACACACACACACACACACAAACACAATAGATGCCAGTCTTTCCTGTGAGGGCAGAGTCAAGTGTTCCGTTGATGTTTTTCTCTCTTCATGAATATTAATGAATCGCTCTCTCCATCAAAACACAACCAGTACTCATTTACACAGAGACCAGCATGCAATCACACACATACACACACACTGAAATGTGTGTGTGTGTGTGTCTGTGTGTGTGTGTGTGTGTGTGTGTGTGTACACACTCAAGCAGCACATATTCATCATATTAAGGCTAAAAATATCCACTGAATCCCTTAAACCTGTCGTCTACATTCTTAATTGACTTCCTTCTACTGAGGTGATGAATAGGCAATGTGTGTGTTTCACTTAATATATGTTGTAGACACTCAATAATAAGTATAAAGATGTTAAACTTTTAGAATACCTCATCCAGATAGATAGATAGATAGATAGATAGATAGATAGATAGATAGATAGATAGATAGATAGATAGATAGATAGATAGATAGATAGATAGATAGAGCATTGGGAGATAAAACATAAAAGCAGAGCTCAAGATTCATAGGCTTTAGGGAGCAGGTGTGGAGGTGGACAGTTTCACAAAAAGCAACATTACAAACACAAATGAGATGAATAAAAGATCGCACCTGCTCTGAAATGAACGGAGATATGAAAAGAAAGAAAAGGGAAAACAGGACGGCGCAAAGAAAAAGTTGGAGGATCGAGGCGAAATGGAAATGAGGGAACTAGAAAAACTGAAACAAATGGTGAGGCGACCAAGACAAAGGTATGAGCAAGAGAAAACAAAAGGTTATGATGAAGAGGATAGACAAACAAAGCAAACCAAAAAACGACAGACTAGCATCAAGAGATGAAAGATTAAGTATTTAGTGCAGGCGGGCGGAGGAGAGAGAATTGATCGGGTGGTAAACTCGTGCATCAGGCTGAGGAGTGCTGTACCCAGATTTGCAGTCAATTAAGTTGGATTTACTGGGCCCATGATGAGATCTGTACGGACTGTGTGTTTTCATATTGGACTGGGGGTACAGGTAAGCCCTGACGCTTTCTTTCTCTCCCCCACCTCTCCACCTCCACCACCTCTCTCAGTCTTCCTTGCTCACCCTCGGCTCTGCTGCGTCCTGCAGGCTGGGCTGCGGCGTGGTTCGCCGCTGGAGCGCCGAGAGCCGCCTGTAATCAAGACTAAACCTCCCCCGAGGTCTGCCGAGTGGAGCCTCACAAACAAAACGCTTTATGAAGGGAGAGGTGAGACCGCGTCTCTCTGCGGGGTGAATACTATATGTTGCTATGATGCAGGGTGTTGACTGTGTACGGGTGCACAAAAATGATTGATGAATGATATTGGTATACACTTATGAATCATTCAAGACAAATCACTCCAGATTGTCTTTGTCTCTGTGTTTGAGGCATTATGACATCCCCCCCCCCCCCCCCGTAATATCGACACTTATTTCAACAGAATATTTTTTATGAGCGTTAAGCTGTGGGCCGTTTCCGAAGCAGTGTTTCGAAGCTGGAAGTATGCGGTGCTGGCCACCGCCATGTTGGATGTACTGCTTCTTTTACCTCCAGGTTAATCTAAATATTGGCAAAGACGTGGATCATTAGCGGACCTGAGGCGGGCCGAATGATACCTGGGTGCTCTAATAAGCCATCTGTAACGGCACATACCTGTCAATCAAAGCGGTAAAATGTTTCATGTTTATTCATAATTTGTACACAAACAATAAAACCTTTTTCAACATATTGCTTTAATTGAATTTCCCTATTTCCCTGGTGCTGTACTTATCTTTATGTACTACTGTAATTACTTCATAGCCATCATTAGTGTGTGTGTGTTCATGACATGAAAACATCCATTAAGTGACTCGGCTGATGTGTTTGTTTCATCATGTGCATGCTGACATTGTTTTGCTGCCTTACACACATTCTTACTGGTGCATATTGACACTGTTAACTAATCAATACAAATTGGTAAGAGTGTGAGTCACCCTGCAGTTTGTTTTATTTATTCATATAACCTTGTTTCCACTATATGTTACCTAGTTAGGTCATCTATTAAATGGGAAATGTTGTTTTCCACTTTGATTGGAGAAAATAAAAACAGAGCCGGCCAGATGGCACAAGTTCAACCACCATGACTGAACAGAAAAAAAGTGCAACTGACTGAAACTCAAGAAAGAAGACAAGACACTGTAAGAGACAGAAAGTTGAGCAGAGAGTTGGACTCATAGAGGAACACAAACAGCAGGACACTGTCAAGAAAAAAGTGACAGCAGAGACGGAGAATATAAAGAGAAACAGCAGAGAGAGATAGAAAGTTTAAAGTGGAAAGTAAGAGTGGAGATGAGAGGGAAGGTGGACCAATGGCTGTTGTTCTCTGAATGCTATGTTAGCAGTTTACACACACACACACACACACACACACACGCAGACACACACACCGACTGCTAACAGTTTGCACAGCACTTTATTTCACCCATAAACAAAGCAAAGCCCAGCTTGTCCTCAGAGCGGCCATATATTATCAACGGAAAACCCAAGAAGGCTGCAAAGAGTGTGTGTAAATCTGTGTGTGTGTGTGTGTGTGCATATTTAGGCAACACAAAGCTAGTCAGGTACTTCCGGCGAGGCTAACTCGCAGTAGTATGTAAATCTGAACTCGCCAACATTATGACAAAAATACTGAATGGACTTGGTTAAATGAGAATTGAAAGCGCGGTGATTTGAATATGGGAATGAGACATGAGCGTGTAGCTGCTTTCATATTCTGTCTTTCACTTTCCATTTTCTTTTAGTGGATGAGTGTGTGTGTGTGTGTGTGTGTGTGTGTGTGTGTGTGTGTGTGTGTGTGTGTGTGTGTGTGTGTGTGTGGAGAGACAGAGATACTTAGATGTGATTTATCTACATGTGGTGGCTGAATCAGCTGTATCTCACATGAGCAAAACAAGACTTTTACTTCACGAGAATGACTGTAAGTAATGCTGCTTTGTCTTTTCTTTTACAGAGTAGAAGTCTAATGGCAGCACTTCAACAGGTGCTGAGCCATAAATAGTCCAGAACAGGAATGGACCTTCTGACTTCCATCTGGTGGTATCGACCCGGTGCTGATATTTTTTATTTATTTTTTACCTTTAGTCATTTTATTTGCCCGGTTTTTGAGTTATCCATCTACCCAGCATCATTAATCAAATTTAATATGTTAAAAGTCACAAACAAGTGATAGATACTCAGTCCAAACAGCATTAGGGAATATTATTTGATTATTTTGTTCAGAGCAAAACTAGTTATGGTGGAATTTCTGCAGTACAATGGAACCTAAAGGTGCTGTGTGTAACTGCAGCTTAAACCAAGTCCTGTATTTCCACTTACTTTGTGTTAATCAGTGCTTGTGATTTATGATTTGTGTGTCTTAAAGTAGTTTTTATAATGAATTTGAACTGTGTTATACTCTCCAGCCATTACTTTACTAACTTACAGTAAAGTGTGTGTGCACTCACATGCGAACAGAGATACCAAATATCACAAATACAAACACATTTTGATGACAATCAAAACCAAAACTTTGATACGTGTACAGAAGGGGTGTAATCTTAATGTGGCAGATTCTGTGCATCTGGCGGGGGGATGCAAACACACACACACACACACACACACACACACACACACACACACACACACACACACACACACACAGACCTCAGGAAGAATGTCGAGAAGACATGCGGATATAACAAGTCCAAATAAATGCTTGAATCTCTGATGATCTCAATTGCTCTACGTGATGGTTGGATGAACAGATGGATGAGAGTATAAGAGGTAGTGACGGATGAATAAAGGAATAAACCAAGCTGAGAAACACAGTGGAAGAATACGTCATAAGTGAGAGAAGGGTTAGAAGAGAAGACAGGACATAATTATCACTTTCAGGAGCACGCACATAGAAAGAAACACAGGGAAGGACTACAAACTGACACACAAAACCCTGCGAGGGGAAACACGCACACGCACACTCGCTGCGAGAGCTAGCTGTGTGAAGAGTGCGCACTAATTGTTTTGCATAGCGTGGTAATTGCAGCTCTCATTGGCTTCTCCAAATGTCAGCACTTCCTGCTGCCACACACACACATTCACACAAAACATACAAAGACAAACATTAACAAACAGACACAGGAAGATGAGAGATATTGTTGATGTTTTGGAAATTAAAAGGTTATATATTTCAGCCTTTTGAAACTGCACACAAGTATAGTGTATCCTGAAGTACAGAAAAAAAAGCCAATTATTTTATTCTCCTTGCTTTATTTGGATCCCCATTAGCTCCCACAAAGTGGTTGCTGGCATCCCCATTAAAAAATAAACAGCAATTTAAAAATCACAGAATAAATAAAACTAAGAGAATGCAGACACAGACAAACATACACAGGGGAAATAAGTGAACTAACTTTGCAAGTGAAAGGATAAACAATAATGATTATATTTAAGGAAAATAAATAAGATTTGTAAGCTGTAGGTGAATGGCAAGGAAAGGTTTCAACGGCAACGACTTGATCGAATTCTGGATGGGTACTGGTGAGGTTTCCTCACAATTACAACCAACTTATGATACTAATTTAGTTTGTTCAATGGAACTACTGTTCTATGGCTTAAGATAGAGCTGGAGCCAGGTGGCAGACCTGCTTAGATCCCCTAAGGTAGACCAATTGGATGCCAGTGCACAAATGCTACATGGAAGTGCTGGCCAGACATTTAACTCATGCTCGCCAAGAAGTATTTGCTTATCTTTGTAAGGTTTAAACAAACAACAAATTAACAATGTGTTAATTTGGCAGCTTTATTGATGTTGATGGTAGAAGGATTTTCAGGCTAGCTGTTTCCCCCTGCTTCCAGTCTTTACGCTAAGATAAGCTAATTACATCTTGACTCCAGCTCGTCGTTCATACTCTTATACACTGCACAGATATAAGACTGGTCTTCCCATCACCACCAAGAAAATGTTGTCGCGATTATGGCTCTAAAGGTAGTGCGGGTTGTCCACTAAGAAGTTTGGCAGTTCAACCCAAGCTCCTCCAGTTTGCATGTCGGAGTCCTTAGGCAAGATACTGAAAGTGGGCGAAACTAGACTAAGACTAGAAAGGCGCTATATAAGTACAGTCCATTTAACATATTGCAAAACAATTAAATCTTACTAACACGTTAACAAAGACTTCAAATAAAT
Source organism: Sciaenops ocellatus (assembly GCA_033000465.1). Lineage (NCBI taxonomy): Eukaryota > Metazoa > Chordata > Actinopteri > Sciaenidae > Sciaenops > Sciaenops ocellatus. Next base: position 5,470,836 of record CP136871.1, on the reverse strand, counting down.
CCAGATCTTTATTCATTTGCAAAGAGTTATGTAACGGATACATATGGCAGCTGGTTAAAGTGGAAAATGACCCTCTGTAGGTGCTGAATGAAAGTCAAAGAGGAGAAATTTCTCATGGCTCTTCAAATAAACAGAATACCACCTGCACTTCACATATACTATTCAGATTGTAAACAACAGGCCAGTCAATACTGGAGAGCATGATGAACTCCCTCTCACAGCTCCAGAAATGACACAGGACCCTGGTGTAATTGGATATATAAACATTTCAGCAACCAGTCCACCTTGGACCAAATGTTGAATGCCACAGCTGACCATGGGGATTGCTATGTGTGGCCTTATTTACACTGAATGACAGTGCAGATATAGTAAAAAAGACATTGCTGAGTCTGTGTTTCAAAATAAGTCAGTGGGTAAAGTCATCCAGAATTATGCTGTAATTTGACACATGATAGCAAGACACGTCAGCTAGGTACAGTATAAATAGGTTGACAAGGAATTTACATAATTACACGTACTGCTGAGTCCTGTTGAGTGCAGCTTTAGTTTCACAGCAAAGAGTGCCCAGTGGAAATGGAAACCACAAAGTTGTAGGGAAACGTCTTAATGTTGATGTAAGATTTTAATTCTCAAAGATCCCAGCACCGTGTTGGCACAAGGACTTTAGTGGCAGTGCATATACTTATTGCATTCTGCTGAGTGAGGTTTTAAAGACACAGTCTGGAAAGACATTCAGGTCTCTCTGCAGTAATTTGATACAAACACTGCACTGCTGATCGGAACATGCTACCTTGCAGTATAGACAAAATGTTCATGTATTGCTGAATGAGGTCTTAGCGAGTTAGTGACAAAGCATTTAAGAGATAAATTTTGCGGACTTTCAAAACGGCAAATCTGTGGAGTCACTCCGAGTTTGAAGATGACACAGGACTCTAGTGTAATCCGATAAACGGGCTGCTAAGTATTCTGCCAAATGCTATCTGACGTAAAGGGATGACTGATAGTCTGCCAATAGGACATGTAAACACACACACTCTATAGATGAAAACTATAAAAACTGTGGCTGTCTGACTGAAGAATTCAATCAAAAACCCCGAAATCTTCAATGCTAACCATGTCTATAGGGTCCAAGATCTTTCAAATACACTCAGAATTGGCAGAAAAATGCAATATTATATACTATTTCTGAAGGGTTACTACAATACCCAGTCTTGTTTGCCAGTGCCGGCCAGTGTTGCCAAGGATGCTAGCAGTTTGGCTGACAAATGTATAAACACAGACATGAGCATGAAGTTCAGGCTGGACACCAAGTGCCAGTTGGCATGAATGAGGTGAGTCCTTCTTTCAGTTGATCTAGAGCCCAGACTTAAGGTCATAAAAATCAGATAATTCACATTAAAAAACCCAAAACTCAAATAGCACAGCAGATTAAGCACTGTATCCATTTATAGTACTTTGGATTGTCAAAATGTAGCCACATGGATGCCTTTGCTCTTAGACAAACATGTAAGTGGCCAAGTATGGGAATTTCAATTGCCTCAACACCTTGCTGGGGTAAGCATCTTTCAGGTAAGCATTGGTTTGTGTTATTCATGCACTAAGTAGGCAAATAGCTAAGATGGATGTCAAATGTCAATGTTTTTTTGGCCTAATGTGTATTACGGACCTGTGCCACAATACCTTCTTTCAGAGGTCCATGACCTCCAGGAAGATCATGACAGATTGTCTCCCCAACAACACTGCAACAAAACTGTGATGAATAATCAAGTCATTCCCATCCATCCACTGGAAACCCCACATAGACAAAGTAGGCCTGCCACTCTTAAACAGGCTTATGAATCTATATCATGTGTCCAGACTTGTTATACACGGTGGCCAGCTTTCAGTGTATAGGTGAATGTTTGCCATGGTCTGCAAGCCAATGCTGTGAGCTTCACTTTATGCTGAGCCAATCATCCAAAGACAGAATCTCAGGTAGCTTCCATAACCCCTGGAGTCACTGCTACTTAGAGTCTTTGGTTGTTGACCTATTAACAATTGGCGGCTTGGGAGTGAGGGCCCAGCACACCGGAGGTGTGATGAACACTGAGGAATGTATTTGTTCCTTTTACATCAGGGCCAGAGAATTAGCAATCTATCAATTCTCCCGGGTGCTGAGAGAAAGGTGAGCTCAGACTTTTACCAACAACTCATGTCTTTGTAACATAGACCACAGACACAAAGCGAGTCACCGGCAGGACAGCTTGGCTGCAGAAAGAGCAGAATCACTTCACGACAATCTGATTAGCCAGCTGCAACTGAACCACTGCTGGGGCTAGGAATCTGACTAAGAAACAGACTACCTGTAAAACAGTGCAGTCACTTTTGTCTACCATCAGAAGCTACAAGCAGTGCTTCTTTTAAACATTTAGAAAATCATTAACCTCAGCAGTTAGAAAAGGCTCTGACAAAGCCGCTAGGACATGATGACCCACCTTCATGCTAAATCGAGCTCTGGCTAGAGTTAATGTAGACACTAGTGTTCCCTGTACCAGTAGAAACACATCAATGCACTCCAGCAAATCACTCTGTCCCCAGAGACTGATGTGCTGCGCTTGGGAAACCATTCCTGATCAGACATGACACTGAAAGTGGGATGATAGAGAAGATCTATAGTACTCACTCCAGGTACAGAGAACATGAACATTTTTACCTGGTGCCTTTAATACTTGCGTGCCCCAACATATGCTTGCAATTCTGTGGAGTTCCGATGTTTGTTAGATCATCGCATATGATCTTAACTTTACAGAGAAAACCACTCTGATGTAGTCACTAAGTGGCTTTTTTTGTTTGAATGCTAACTTATAAATAATAAACTTTACACTGCATGTAAACAGCCAATCAGCCACCCATCCTGTGAACTAAAGGCCTATCTGGACAGTCAACAAAACAGAGCCATTCTCAATGTGCCCCTGCTTTCCCCTGGAGGCTTTGCAGAGGTCTAAATACATCTGTCCATGTCCATTTCTCCATCTGTCCATCTGTCTGTCTGTTCCTGTGTGTGTGCCTCAGTAACCCTATACATCCCCTGCGTCCAATCAGCTCATCTGACCCAGTCAGACAGTGGAGGCACCAGGTGCCAGATGTCCAACTATAATTGGGACGCCAGGTTATTTCTAAATACTGTACACTGCATTGTTAGTGCATGAACCTTTCTTTACTTCACCTTTGTATATTTTTCTTTGGTGACAAGAGTCATCATCTTTAATACAGAAACTTGTAACAACAAGATCACAAATTTTATGATGCTTGTGTTACAAATATTATATGCGTTTATAATACATAACAGTAATATGATTACTTTTTTCAGTAACAAGTAATTTAGGGGATTATACAGTAATTACATTGTGGTTACTAATCCTTGTACTCATATTTAATGTTCAAACTGAGAAACTTTATTGTTTTTTGTAAATATGCGCTCATTCTGACCCGACAACACGTAACAAAAGTTGGGACAAGATTGGGAAAGTTGTCGAATACAGGTAAACAGGTTGATTGGTGACAGATGATAGGATCACAATTGGGTATGAAAGGCCATCCTCAAAATGCTCATTCAAAAGCATGGATGGGGCCAGATACACCACTGCATGGGTAAATAGTCCAACAGTTCATGGTTAGTAACCTTTGATCTCTCAGGTGGCACTGCATTGAAAACCGACATAAATGCTACATGTTATATATACATATTACTAGATGGGCTCTGGAACCCTTCTTTGTTGCTGCATCTACAAATTCTAGTTAAGACTGTATGAGGGAATCACCTAGTTTTCTTCAGAGTTGAAGGCTGTTTTGACCAGTACTCTGTGAGGGCTTCTGGTATCCTATGTCACTGTTAAGCTAGCTGTTGAAGGTCAAGTAACGTATGTAATGTACCTAATGATTAATGGTATTAGTTAATGAAATATGTAAATACTACCTTGTAATATTTAGTGATATGTCATGTTGTAAATAATTACAGTAATTTGTCCAACACTGGTGACTTTTACCATAAAAGTTCAGCTCTCCTGCAGCACGAGGCCTTCCGTCGGGGCTGTTTGAGAGCTTATCCAAAGCAATGCCAAGTCAGCCTTATGTCTCCAAACTGAATGATATCCAACAGGACCCTAGATAATATGCAGTGCCAGCTTCAACTCACTGTCTGTCTCTGTCTTTCTCTTGTTTTTCATTCACTTTTTGTCTGTCCCACTTTCATTGCTTCTGCTTTGCTAATTGTGATTCCATCCATGTTGTTTTTGGAGGTGTGCATGCTATTGCCAGATGCCCCTTGCTAACCTCTTCTGTATTCTCTCTATTTTCACCACACACACACACACACAAACACATACACAAAGATATGAGAGGGAGAGGGAAAACAGCACAGACCAACATTTAAAACCCTCCATTAGCATCTTCTGAATTACTTATATTTACACAGCGCTGAAATATTCCAGAGGAATAACAAGTTTTAAGGACATTTAAGGACACCAAAGTCCACTTCCCCTCACACGCATACACAGGCAGACAAGCAGTAATCCAGTGTCAGTTTGACCCAAAGCTTGGCTGAAACCAAGCCAAAGTCAGAGTGCCAGAGTAATCCAGCCATTAAACATTAATGAAGGCTATTAATGAGGCGGATCTTCATGGAAAAACACTTCATGACAGAGACTGCAGGAAAACAGGCTGCACACAACCTGTCCATTTTAACCACTGTCCTAAACTGTATGGTGGATAAAACCAGACAGTGTCTGTAAAAGAATCTCTAGTAGATGGTAAGACAAAAAATAGAAAACTGGATTCTTTCTCTGCCCTCCAGTGAATAATTTTGTGGTTAAGCATAAATGCAGCCTGTTGGTGTTTACAGAGAACAGCTGGTGTTATCTACCGTACAGAGAAAAAAAGGTAAGGCACTGGAGGAAATTATTAATATGGATCAGGAGCATTGATTTACTAAACCAAAAAGGTGCATAATTTCACCTGATATTTAATGCCTAGGGGAAGCTCACTGGCTGCTTAGATACAGTGTTATTTGTTCCGAGGCACAACAGGAAGAGAGAGGCGAATTAGAGACAAGGTATTTGATAATAACGTTTTCAAATGTCTGCCACTTAGGGCAAAGTAATTAACATTAAAAAGGTGGCAACATGAACAGATGTTATCTGTGTCACTCTTTGGTGGTGTGTTGGTGTGAAAGGAAACCTCAAATTCAAGTCACAGCTTTGACAAGACTTAACGTCGAGGTTCATGTCAAGGCCTCTGGTTCAGTTACAAATCAGATCAATCAGACATCAATGGACATTAAACCAGTGGAGGTCTGTATTTTGGTCTGATGAGTCTAAATTTGAGATTTTTGCAATGTCTGTGTGGGACGTATAGGAGGTGAATGGATGGTATCTGCATGTGTGGTTCCCATGCCATGTTACACTATATGTAACATTTAAGCAGCATGGCTACCAAAACATTCTGCAGCGACATAGTTTGAGCTTATGTTGGGGCTATTTGACCGAGGAGGAGAGTACTGAATAGTCTCCACAATCACCCAATCTGAACCCAGCTGAGATGGTCTGGGGTGAGTTGGACTGCAGAGTAGTTTGAATACATATCAAGACGTTTTAAAGTGGCCTTCAGCTGAGTTTTTTTGATGTGCTGCACCATCCTTTTGTTCAGTTTCTTTCATATAACCTGGGATTTATCAGCACCCAACTGAATTATACTGCTGTTCACTGGATTTATGATTTGGCTCATGTCCTCCTGCTTTCTGCCACTGTCCATCTATTCCTTCACATTCTTACTTCATCTCTCTTTTCTGTTTTTCCCCCCCTTTTGCCAGATTTGATCTTTTCTGTGCCTCTCATTACTTTCTTGGTCTATCTCATTTTTATCCTTTCTCTCTATCTGCCTTCTTTCTACTCTCGTCCTTCTTGTATCTCTCTTTCTCTGTCTTTCTTTCTTTCTTTCTTTCCCCCTCTCCCTCACTGTCTATGCTAAGTATTGGTAATTACATTACCATGCACTACCCTATGAAATATAGTTTCAGTGACACCAAGAGTGCGTGTGTGTATGTGTGTGTGTGTGTAAGGGGTGGTTGATGATGGAGAGGCTGTCTGCGTTTTTAATAAACACAACACTGCAACGCGCCACACGCTAACTGCCTTAGCATCGAACTTCACACACACATAAGTACGCACACTTAAACAAACACACACACACAGGCATCTGCCAAGACTAGACTCAAACTTGCAGGGAATTTATGTACAAATAATTACTTTTTAATAGCCAGTAATGTGATTTCCTGCCAAAGAAATATTCAAATGCATCTCAGGCAGTCCAGTATATTATCTGCCTGGAGCTATGGATGCGACTTAGGGGAGACGGCACAGGAAAGACAGATTATTGTTTGTGTGATAATAATTATTTTACCCTTGTCATCTGCAGAGGAAAATGGGAGATAATGCCGTTGTCTCTCTGTCTACTTCCTTCACTTTCTTTTCTCTTCCTTTTTTTTCTCCTCCAACTCTTGTTCTTTCACTTTTCTCAGTCAAGACTCAATCATGGCAACATGAACTCAGTTTTCTCTCAGTGCAGTGGGCAAAACACATGATTTTGACATTTTGGACAGGTGGCGTGCTGTCAATGGTATGGTCTGCTTGTCTATAGTTGTTTCCATATGACCTGTGTAACAAACATTTGTAGATACGTCTCAATAATATCTTTTAGCTGGCTGCAATATGGTAACTGTCACATATTTGATTAACAATGTGGTAGCTTTGTTTACCTTCTATTTGTTTTTGCAGTTGTGAGTGGTTATTATATTTGCTACTATGGATGCAATACATTTAGACTGACTTCATTTAATAGCTCTGATTTGTATTTAATGCATATCTAATCTTTATGAATAAGTGCGGATGAGGAATGGTTAGGAATGGACCAACTAGTGTTGGGAATTTGGTGTAAAGTCAGTGGTGTTAGCAGCGTTTCACTGCGTTCATCTGTGTTCAGGTGGTGTGGTAGCAAGTGTGAGTGAAGTTTTGCTTATGTCTGCAGCTTCAGGAAAGTTATTAGTTTGCTGGTCACCCATCATTTTAAAGGTGTATGAGCTTGTTCCAGACGTGGAATGTTTATTTATTTAGAAGAGAAATCTGGTCAAACATGTGAGATGAGAAGTACTCAGCAACTCCTTAGCTATCTTGTCTTCTACTACAGACACTAAAATCAGAGCATATTTCAAGAAACTGGGACATCCTAAGATCTTCTAATCTTTGAAATGCCCTTTTTGAGTTATTCTACTGATGACATAACAGTGATTCAGTGATTTTCTACAAACAAGCACCTACAAAGACAATATGAATGCTGATGAACACCACGTGGTGTTCTTTTTTTTTTTTTTTTTTTGCATTGCATCTGTGCTTTGTGGTTCTTGGCTTAGGTGTGTCTGCCGATCACTTCAGCCAAGTTTGAGTTCGCCATGGCAACAGTTATATTTCTGGACCTTGTGATGGGGGCAGAGTTGTGTTGGCAAACTCGATATACAACCAAAAAAAAAAAAAAAGACGCTTTCTTTAGCCAGGTATTACAGGAGTTTCTGCAAATCATTTACCAAGGCTGCGTTTCAACAGACTGAGCAGCTAAAGGCCGAGGCAAAATGTTGAAGATTTTTGAAAATGTCAGGTCTCAGTTGTGTTCATGTCCTGTCTTAGCTGCTCTGCTCTTTGAAAAGATGTACAGGCTCTCGATAGATGCCGTTATTTACTCATACTGGACATAACTCATTCAAAATATTTAACTGGATATTAATAACAAATCAACAGGCGTGTGCAGAATAAACCTAACGTAGGCTCAAATTATCAACTTGCATGTGGTATATTTGCAACAGGATCTGTCTCTTTGTCTTACCTTCCAGTTCCTTTCTGTCTCTCACACGCTCACACAGACACCAGGGTTCACAGTGTCACAGGTAAGTGATGGCGGATGTCATGTCTAGAATTCATTTTTTGCATTAACAGCTGACACCTCCCTTAGCAGGTTCAAGTGCCTAACACCGTGCGGATGTGTAAGAGTTTGCGTGTGTGTGTTTGCAGGTTTTAATCTGTGCAGCTAGTGTGTGTGTGTTCGTATGTGCAAGGACTGGTTAATGACCTCTGGAAGGATGAGCCTGCTCAAACTGAACCTCGGGGAGTCTAACCGATTGCTGCTCTCCGCGAGTGTGTGTGTGTGTTGTGTTGAGCACCAGCTAACGCACTGCTCTGTCTAATCCGCACGAACAAATCAGAGCTAAGTGCGCCGTCACACAGCAATATCCAGCAGCCATCACAGAGGGAGAAGAGAAAAGGAAGAAGTAATGTATGTGTGAGTGAGGTATAGAGAAAGAGAGATGATGCTTGTTTGCCTTATTTTTCTCTCAGCTTCTCTCATATTTTCTCTTCTTCTTACATTTGTTTTTTCTCTCTTCGGCGTGCACTGTATTTATGTGTAATTTGTGTGTCTGTCTGTGCCTGTGTGTTAGAGGAGTGATGTGTGTGTCCAGCGTTAGATGTGAGTGTGTATGACAGGCTGATAATAGGGCTCACTGTGGGCCATGCCACCTACCTGGAAACAGATCTTATCTGCCTCTGGGGAACACACACACACACAAACACACACACACACACAGTGTATTATATCTTATCGCCACGACGGTCTAGCACAGAGAAGTCAGATCACTTACGTTGATGGATCAACACACACACGCTCACACACATTTTGCTACTATTGCTGGGTGATGTCAGTGAAGACGATTGCTCACAATCAGTGATGTTCTCAAGCGCATGTGATGAAAGCCCTGTAAGCCCCATTTCACATAAAAAAAGCTCCTTAAACTTTTAGTAATTTTATTGGATTGCAGAAACAATACACTCTGAAATAACACAGCATTTTGTATTTTGTTTATTTGCCAGCTTGCTGTTTATCGTTGGAGAGCAGAGATAGATAATGAGAGCAGAGCGCAGAGAAAGATCATAACTATTTAACCGATATAAATAAAAAATAACGCTGCACACTGGAGCTAAATACTGAAAATAGCTTATAGTTGTTGCTTGTGCTCCAAATGAAGTCCCATACTGCTGTTAAAGGTACTTTGTGGGATCTTTGTCCACTAGTAGTGCTGTGGAGCATTGTTTTTACAAGTGGGGGACACACATGTGAGCATGCAGGCAATTAAATTAGCATTCCTATTGATCACAGTCGACACACAGCGAAGAAGTGCTGCAAGTCAGCAAGTCTGGACAAAAACAATACGCAGTTTCAGTTCTAAAACAAATCATTTGTGTGGTGTTTTATGAGGAAATGCATTCAACAAGCTTCTGAAAATAAGTTCTGATTAAACTTTTTTTATTTTACAGTTAATCAATTAATAGTAATTTGAATTATTAGATAGTGAAGGATGTTCAAAAATGCTATTGCGTAGTATTTGTAGGTGAATTCTTTGTGGAATAAACGTAAAATAAAGTTTGTTTTCCACTGAAGGAACTGGTTTTCTTCAAGGAAAATACAAAAAATAAATTGTAATGATGGTTTCTTTGGTAAGAGCTCGGATCCATCTTTACATGCGATAAGGATTAACAAAGATAAGGCTCTCTTATCTCAAACTTCAGCTGAGGAACCATCTCTTTCTAACCTTTTCCAGACAGAGGACGCCTCAATCACTGCAAAAATCCTAGAGGTCATAGGTCACATGGTACACCTACAGGGCACATCAACAGAAATGCAATCCTATCCTGCATAAATATTGAACCAATGTAGCACAAATATAGTGCGAATGCAGCATAACGATGGCAGTGACCCCTGCATCAGGAGGAGAAAACAAAAAAACATTATACTGGACAACTATGTCACGCCTTCGCCATGATAGGAAAAAAAAAATCAGCTTGCAGGGCTCTGCTGAATGATTCGCACCAGAGGGGATTTAGAAGTGGGTATACTGAATTCCAACCAAATACCCTGCACTGCACCACTGTTGATGTTGCGCTGTGTCTGCTCGGTGTATAAATAGACAACTGTTTAAGGTGGTAAAATGTCACAGTTTTCTGCTTGTTGGGCTGCCCAGAGGTGACCCAAAAAAATGAAAAAAATCAATGAACGATGGTTATCCTTTTGATGTTCATCGTGTTTTCAGAAGTCTGCAACCCCTCCACTCATCGTGGCACTCAAACATGTTAGTTGCTTGTTATTGATTCATAGAGCTGCTTTTATTTCTAAAAATTGAACAGTGTTAATATTCCCTTTTGGCCCTTAAAGTGTAACAAGAGTTTTAGAAACAGTGGCCTTTGTTACACTTATCTAAGACAACACCATAACATATAGTAGACCAATTATCATATTCTGCTTCCTACCTGCACCTGCAGCTCAATAAAGAGCTTTTCAGGTTATTGTACTGAAGACGAAACATTTAGTCACTTTCATTTTCTCTTTCTACTTAATTTCCTCTCTCCACTCTGACCACGTCCATCACTTGATCTCTCCAAACCTTTTCCTCTCTACTTGTCTTCTCCACAAACTCTATTCGTCTCTCAGAAGTTTCCGTACATCTCCACTTTACCTCGGTGACTCTCTCTCTCTCTTTTTTAAACTCCTACCTACCTTCATCCCCTCGTCTTCTTTTATCTCACAGTTTCTTTCCTCCTCTTTCTTATTCTCTCTCTCCCTCTAATGAATCATGCTGAAGCTTGCTTTCATACACTGCTGATGGAAGCCCTCTGGCATGCACACATATTGCATACATTCATCATTGCTGCAATAGAAGCAAGCAAACACGCAATGTCACAGACATAATGATACATTCATTTACTCGTATCTGTGTGTACGGAAAACAGAGATGACTTTCAGATAGATGTGATCAAAGACATTATGTAATTTACAGTATAACTGAATACAGTATATTGCCACTAACAGATGGTACAACGTTGCTGTAAAAAAAAACAGCTTTGCCTTTGTGAGATTTGAAGTCAGTGCATTGACCAGGTTTAGTTAAACTGCATAGAAATAGCTGTGATCTAAAAATGACCAGTGTCTCCATCTGTGTTATTGAGGCAACTCAAGGAGTTTCTTGTTCTCAAGCACTTGGGTTATTTTGGAGGTTGATATCTGACAGCATCTCACCAGAAAAAGGGTATGATGAAATACTTTTTTTTTTTTTTCCCAAGAAGTGAAAGTCACTCCAAGCAGCAAAGGTTTATTGAAGGCTTTGTGGGGGGGATCTTCAGCCATTTCAGCGATCAGCAGTTTCTAGTGAAAGGATCTTCTACCTTTCCGCTGCTGTCAGACCTTGCCAGTAGATGGCAAATGTAAAGCTACAGGCCTTGTCCACAAGTAGATCTTTTGGTTGCATTTGTTGTGTCACCTCCAAGAGATCTATATGAATATCAATGAGAGATTCAGAGACACATATGCCTACTCATGCACAGATAAAATGTGTACAGGCGGTAACGCTTAACGGTATTAAACCTGTCATGCTTTAGAAAGCAACAGGTAAGAATGGGCACGCACGTTATACCCACACATACACCCATTAAGAAAAAGAGGACATGTTAATGGGCATAAATGAGTGGACAGCAGGGGGAAAAGAACACACACTTTACATTTGACATACAATTCAGCTCATTAGCACAGCTCTACATTTTCAGGGATTCTGTCAAAACCTGGAAACTGTGAGAGATTTGTGCTGCCTGGTTTAAGAGGAAACTTTAGGAATGGTCATTAGCCATGTGGACTAATACAGTCAGGATATAAATTCCTCTGTTCTGTTCTGTCTAGAATTGCTCTGTGTATTTTAGATGACATAAAACACCTCCTGCCATCATCACCTTCCTGTTGGTGAGCCTCTAAAGCCTTCTACAAACACTCTCTCCCACCAAGCGGCAACCCCTGTGGTTTACAGCCTGGTACAAAAAACTGTTTTGGTCTCTATAGCTAATTTCCCTGTTCATGACAACTGTACTGAGGGTGAATTTTTACATAACACGTGTACTAGGCTTCATTCGTCCCACTTTAGCTCCACCGACGATCCACATCTTTGTACATTTTTGGATTAACCAGGAGGTGGCAGAGGCAGGACTGCCAAGATGGCGACAGTCAGAGCCATCACACTCTGAGCTTCACAACCACTCCTCAGAAACTTTCTTCAAGACGGTTAATTCTGGGGCAACTGGACTTCTTCAGGTCACAGAAGAGAACTGAAGAAGCTTCTTGGATGAGAGGCGAAATGTCTTCACGGATTCCAGTTGAGCCAGAATTAAACTTTTTTTTAACTCAGATTTTATTAATTTTTGGTATAGAACAATAAAAAACACAGCACAGCGTCAGTGAGGTACATGTTCTTAGAAATAATACTCAAATGTCCCTGACATCAATCAAAGTTTTCCGTGGTGTCTCTGTATTGAAATTTGTATTCTGTCCATTTTTCGCATTGCTTATTGAATTTTGCTTGCTGGAGTCTCAATATGTACACGAGTCTTTCCATGTTGAGTATCTCCTCGACTGTGTCCAGCCAGTTCTTCCGAGGAGTGGGAGGGTCCTCTCTATACCATTTTCTGGTGATTGCCTTCTTGGCCACAGCCAGCAGAATTTTAACCAGATATCCGTCTTCATATTGTACATTTTCCCTCGCCAGATTACACAGATATAATATCTCACATGTCTTTGGTAGTTCATATCCCGGTATTGTTTTCAGTTCTACCCACACATCATTCCAATAATTTCTAATAGTACATTCCCAAAAAACATGACTGTGACCTGCATTCTGCTCCCCACACTGTCTCCAGCATGTTTGTTGTGTAGTAAGATAGTATATAGTATAGAAAATGTGCTCTTTGTTTTGGGAGTAATAAAGAACCTGATCATATTTTTCCAGCAAGATTCTTTCCACATCCTGGAGCTGGTGGTGGTTCAGAGTTCTCCAGTCATCCAGGTCATCTTTCTTGAAGAAAGAAGACCTGGATGACTGAGAACCTTCACAGACCTCTTCAGAAACCAATGGGTAACGTCACTGTGATACTATGTTCATGTTTTATGTCTCACACATTGCAGCCAGCATTGCAGCTGGCATCAGCCAGCACTTACATTTGTATTTGTTTATTTTAATTCCAATATCTTTTGTTTAGCAAGTTACAGTTTGAAAGACTTCTTTATGTTTGTCGCATGGGGCTGAAGCCAATCCCAACTCACACTGGACAAGAGGCTCAGGTTGGGGTTCACCCTGGACAAGTCGCCAGTTCATCAGAGAGCTGACACATAGACACAAACAACCATTCATGCTCACATTCACACCTATAGGCACTTTAGAGTAACCAGTTAACCAAAATGTCTCCGGACTGTGGAAGGAACCCGGAGAGAAGCCACGCAGGAGAACATTCAAGCTCCACACAGAAAGGTCTCAGCCCCAATAAACTAATAAACTAACTCAACTCTGAATGATATGAAGCCTCCTAAATCGCCATGTGTATGTGCGTGCACATAAGAGAAACAACACAAACTGTTGAGACACAACCCAATTTTAACCACAGATCATTGGCCAGCTCACAGCAGCCGCCTATGACATCATCACCGAAGGACAGGTCAATACTAATGAGGTCAGAAGGAGGGGATGAAATCTGATTAGGTTTCCCAGTTCATAAACAATATATTTCTATTAAAATCTAGCTTGTACACAAGGAGAGAGAATGCCAGATAGAGAGAGGGGGAGAATATGAGGACAGGAGTAGAGGAATCTGACAGGAATGAAGAAAAGGAAAACAAGCGACAAAGGGAGAAACATGGCCAGAAAGGAGGGAGTGAAGTTTCAAAAGTTAAGTGTGTATTTAATGTGTATAAAGTGTGTGGGTAATGAATCAGCAGCTTAACAAATGCAGGGCCATACTGACTAACCAGATATTAGTAATTAAAACACTGGATCACTGTTGTCCCCATCAGCCCTGCTGTAATAAACATTCCCTCTCCTGCCTCAAGGCTATTATGGCTTATTTGAAAAGGAACAGATACAAGCATGAAAATCAACCAGCTGCTTTATTGGATTAAAAGTACAAGCAAATCGGGTGTCATTTAGCTCAGTAGTAGAGCATGTACAAAGGCTCAGTCCTTGCCGCAGTGGCCCAGGGTTTGAATCCGACCTGTGGCCCTTTGCTGCATGTCATTCCCCATCTCTCTCTCTCCCCACATTCCTGTCACTCTTCAGCTGTCTCTATCAAATAAAAAAAGCTCAAAAAGGCCAAAAAATATCTTAAAATTACAAGCAAATCACAGGTGCATAACAGCCACAAACTGTGTTCAATGTCCTATTATAAACACCATCAGTTAAATAATAAATAATCACCAGTTTGGAGATATTATAAGCACATACTCTATTTTAATCTACTAATCATTTTTCATCCACCCAGCATGCCCATTTCCGTGTTTTTACAATGTTTGTCTGTAGATCTCAATTAAGGCCATGGGTGGATATGTCAAAGGTTTGGGCTTATGTGAAATGCAAATTTCTGTATTTTCATGACATGTTTTAAATTATTAAAACAGAATTGAATGTCAACAAAAAGTAATGCCTGATCTTAGGTCAATTTTGGTGGTATACAATATGGTATCGTCAGCATAAAAATGGACATTGAGTTGGAAACACAGACTTGTTATAAGAATCATTATTTATGTGCTGTTCCTTGTTATTAATGATAACTGAGCTTTTCATTTGAGTTATTTTTCCTTGTCTTTCTGAAAAATGATGGTTGTCTTTACATTACGTACTGAATTGCATTGTTCTAAAGCAACATATAACACATATCATAGACAAGACCAAATGTCTGACACACTTAAAATCAAAGACATAATAATTTTCAGGTTATTTTACCAAATAATGAGCATTTATATAGTCATTACAACCACATCACTGCCGTGCCAATAATGACGGTAAAGCACACCCTCTAATGAAATATTGCTTAATTAAATCCATCTGCTGATCATGGGAGCTGTCAAGAACGCCAACCGATAATAAGGATATAATTAAATGTAAGTATATGTGTATGACTTGATATCAGCATGCTCAGGCACTAAACTGAAAAAACTGACAGCCCGGCCTTATCTGTGCATTGACATTTAACCAACTCACTGTGGCTGTTCCATTCCTCCCTTGAAATATTTAAAATGTCCATGTCTTCTTCTTCTCTTTTTTTTTTTTTTTTTTGTAGAGCAATTTTTATTGAACAGAAATGGTTGGCTGTGACCTCGTCAGCATTACATTCCCCGTTGCTGCTTTTGGAAAGCTTTTAGTGTAATGTGGGACCACAGAAATTCTTACATTACACAGGGGCTACAAACGAATCAAGATATTTTAAAATGTTGCTACCTGTATGACCACATGTGTTATCATGGTGTGCCCTTGGTCCTGAGCAATATAATTACATCTTACCACAATATTTTTTAAGAAAGCTACTGGATACAAAAAAGTTGAAGTGTTTTCAGGCGTTCAGGCTGCCAACGTTCAAAATTGACTTGTGCATCCTGAACATAAACCCAGCTCTGGATCCAAGGCAGTCTGCAACATACTCCTGTTGTTCTGTAGACATTCAGGTGTGCAATCTGCTCCAAGGAAACACATTAGATTAATGACAACAAAAGGAGGAAGCATAGCAAATCGAGCTCTTCATGCAGGTGAGAAATCACACACGAAGACGCACACGTGTGAATATACACAACACAGACACACACACACTCAGGCACACCTATACTGTATTCACACACACACACACACATAGCACACAGCCTGTGGCAGCAGCAACTGTGGCATCTGTTGCCCACTGAGCCAGTCTGCTGGAGCTGGAGTCAATTATAAACACATTAGACTCTGTTTCCCATAACACACAATGACAGAAATACCTGTACGTGATCGCTCACACATAAACAAAGTCACATACACACAGCACATACACTGCAGCGGCACAACTCTATATCCATTATTACTTCTCACCACATTGGAAAAGAAAGAGCAGATGATGGCAGGAGAAAGACGCAGAGAGAGAGAGAAGGTGAGAGGAGAGGAGGGGAGGGTGAAAGAAAGAAAGAGAAAGAGGCAACAAAAATGAACAAATAAAAGTGAGAAGCTGTTTTACTTTAGGTGAGCCCATCTTCAGAAGTAATCCAATCTCTCCTAATACACGGGGGGCGAGCGTACTTTTCACATTTGATATGAATAAAGATTGACTTCGAAACTGAGAAAATCATAAACAAAATATCTTCAGCCTAGTCATCTTATAAAACTCAATTTGTTGAAGAACCCACTTGTAAAATCACAGGCATGCATCCAATTCCCACCAGACCCCTAAATGCTAGAAGTATCAGCGCCCTCAAAGACTGCGGCTTTGGATTAAACGTAGCTGACAGACTGAATAAAAAAGAATATCTCTGTCTTTCTGCGGGGTTTCTTCCATTAGCGCGCTCGACAAGCCGTCACGAATGAGGTACACGGAGGCGTACGGCGTAAAGCTGCTTGAGTGTGAGCCTCGCGTGTGCACCTCTAAGTGTTATATGGACGCATGTGTGTTTGTCGTGTACTGCGTGTGGGTGTACGCCTCTTTGAGACACCTATGCGTGTCAGGGAGAACATTTTAGGTGCAGAGCAGACCTTTTGCTGATTTTCTGTGTGTGTGTGTGTGTGTGTGTGTGTGTGTGTGTGCATACGTGTGTGTCTGACAGCTGACAAACATGCTTCACTCCCTCTGAGAATGACTGACAGGAGGACTGGGGGAGAATAGAGAACACACACACACAGATACAGGTGCAGATTTTTCAAAGATACAGGTACACAAAGAGACAGTTATTAAGCTTGTCACAGATGAAAATAATTCACACGTTAAGATTAGAGAAGACAGAATCCGTAGGAAATTAGATAAGACAAGATATGAAGAGCATGTATGACACATGAGAAGAAATGTGCATATGTGCACATAAATACACAAAGGAAAAACATCTACAGCATGCACACGGCTGGCAGCATAGTGGGTGGATATAGGGGCCCGTTAGTATTTAAGAAGGCTTTATGATTACGCTGCTGTCTGTCAGTGTGTGTATGTGTGTGTGTGTGTGTGTGTGTGAGTGTGTGTGTGTGTGTGTGTGAGTGTGAGTGTGAGAGAGCATGAAGGTTGAATGACATGACAGTCAAGACATGGAGAAGCCGGAGGGCTCTAGCATCTTTCTGCTTGTGTGTGTACGTGTTGGTGTATTTTTGACCTTACCAGTGTTGTTCACTTAGTTTCTGTAAATCTCTTGTAAACGGGGTAAAAAAAAATTATTTTGGACGAAAAAGACAGCTGGTTCAAGCCCTGCGTCAGCAGTTCATTCGGTCAGAAGTTAGAGTCGGTCAAAGCTGTTTGCTGATAGCCCAACCATGAGACCAGCACTGACCCCTACATTAACAGTGTAGTGTTTCTGCGGCTATAGTCCTCAAGTTAAGTAGGTTGTACTGAGGTTCAAATCATTTTTCACCACTACTACATTGATTTTCATCCCGTATGTCACCTATACTCCAGTATCTGGCCCAACAATGACAAAAAAAAGTCATTTCTGAGTTTGTCATTTCCTGATAAACCATAAAAAGTTGTTGTTGACTCATGCTGCACTCTTGGGTGTGTACTAATTTTGCATCCAGTGAAACACTTTCTCTCTTCTGACACCGCCGGAGCAGAGTGATCCCTATTTGATACGGTCTATGAGTGATTCTGAGGGCTGCTAGAGTTATCTATGGCCGGGCCTCACTTGTACAAAAGCACAACTTTATAACTTTATTCAGTGATTTTGATGAAACTGGATCAGATTTTATACACAATATATTTCCTTCCGATGTCCTGCACGGACAGCTGTAGCCTAACTACTTGCTAAAGGCAGGTAAAAATGTTACACTACCAAGGTGATTTACGTGCATACCTGATGGAAAGATTGCTGAGTAGAAAACTGACTCAGGCCCGGGATGCCAGGAGCCAAAGTCAGTAAGAAAAACCACCTCGGTAGGCCACTGTACTCCCTGCTGGACCGGCCACTGCTGGTTTGGGAGGTTATGTTTGATCCCAGGTCCGCCTTTGCTCACTAGAAGACAGATACTGATGCTAAATGCTCCTCTATGTTTACCAGCTAGTCGCTAACCTTTCCTGTTGACTATTCGATGTTGTGCAGGTAGTATAAATTTGGTTTGTTAGAGCTTTTTTTTCTCCTATGTGAACAGCTCAAACGCTCTGGAGAGCTGAAGGGACCTGCTGTTATAATCGAGGCTTTTTGCCTCCTCCCTGCCTCGTGTTTCCTGTTGTTTCCCCCTCCCTTCTCTGTGTGTCCGTCTGGTCGTTCTCTCTCTGTTGTGTGTGTCGGTGGGCATGGCCACCTGATTGTCACCTCATCACCTGCTGCTCATCATCCAATCAACCTCTGCTGTATAGAAGACAGATCCAGACAGACCGTTTAGCCTCCTTCCTGCTAACAACTTAACAGCCAACCCTGTGCTAGTTTGGATACTTGTTCATGAATCGCTAACTTTTGCATTCATATGTTTCAGGAACTCTCTCAGTCTCCTTTCCCTGCCACGTGCAGCGTTGTCTCAAGTTTTCTGCCACCACCAGCCCTGCACCATTTGGATCTTCTACCTTCAAGGCCCATCTAGATACCCTTCTCCTGAGTGTGTTTTTATAAAGTGTTTAAACTGATTGGGTCTCCAGTTCTACTGTACACTATAACAACTGCAGAGTCAGGTGTTAACTCTCTTTGGGTTTGTCACATCATCAAGTGGTCATGTGATTGATTGTTCATTTTATTGCAATACTAGATCATAAATTAATGATTTTAAGACTTGCCAACAAACATGAACTAAAAACTGCAGAGAATTTACAACACCGCGCCGTAGGAAGCCAATAAAAGTGACTGTACTTTAATGACCCTT
The DNA here is from genome assembly GCA_033000465.1 of Sciaenops ocellatus. Lineage (NCBI taxonomy): Eukaryota > Metazoa > Chordata > Actinopteri > Sciaenidae > Sciaenops > Sciaenops ocellatus. The sequence continues at coordinate 5,451,887 of CP136871.1, read as the reverse complement.
GTTTTAAATGTCGTCTTCTGTACTGAACTTCAATCCATCTTTGTGCCCCTTGTGCCAGCAGGGTCACTGTTGCAGCAGGCCAGGTATTTTGTTCTCCTGTAGCTTTGCTTTGTGTGTCAGCTCTCTCTCTCTCTCATGGCTACAACGCTCTAAACAGAATAACAGCCTCCTGTTATTGTTGCAATAATGTCACCAGGAGCCTTGTGCTACTTTTAGCAACAGCCAGGGTAATCTGGTCTCGTGTGAGGGGTCAGACTAATGACTCCTGTGATGGTGTCCAACAGATCTGAGGGAACCTCACACAGAGGAGGGACACAGGGCCACTTCTTCCCGCTGGTCCTGGGCAGAGCAAAAGACTATTCACCCACTGCTATTTTTTCTCTATTGTGAACTTGTGAATAAAGTGGAATATCAGAGCTTTAATGTAGTTTTTGTTATGTTGTGTTTGGTCTAAACATCCAAGATAATCCCTAAACCTAACTACTTGTACCCTCATTTCTGACCGCCAATGCCTTACTTCGGATATACCGTCTTCCATGGGAGATACTAGCCTAACCCTAACTGTCATGACCCCTTGCCTAAACCCTGACCACTTGTACCCTCATTTCGGACTTCAATGCCTTACATCCTTCTTAAGATTAACAATCCTAACCTATAATCCCAACCCCTTGCCTACCCCGAACCACTAGAACCCTCATCTTCGATATACTATGCCTTACATACCATCTTCCCCAAGATGGATTATCCTACCCCGAACCACTCAAGTTCACTTTGTCTGTCTTCACAATATGTGGGATGTGACGACGGTACACCCAGTGTGGGGTTATTTGATTGATTGCGATGGCCTGTGCATTGCCTTTTGGCGTTGGGGTTGGTGATGGGCGGTGGACATTGGGGTTTCATTGTGTGAAGCACTTTGTGTTATATGTTTCGCATGAAAAATGCTATTAAAAAAAAGTTGATTGATTGATTTGGCTCTCTACCCCAAACTGTGCGAGTCGTTGGACAGCACAGGAAGTCAGGAGTCAATGTGATAATCCATAACCCCGAAACTCGAACCCCTAACCCATATTTCAACTGAACTTTTTCACTGGCTTACAGTTCGTTTCTTGCCTAATTATATTTGCTTTGATTAATTATTTCAGTTCAAAATGAGGTCACAGAAGACTGCAGAGGGAGCTGCGTGTCACATCTGCACCATAATAATGAAATTGTTGACCATTTTGTTATTGTTATTTTGCTTGTCACTCTATGGGGGGCGGATGGGTGGGTGTATATGTATGTACTTTTATTGGCTGGGAGTGTGAGAGAGAGAAAAAGAGAGGCAACACAGGCATGAATAAGAATCCCTTGCTTCTTCTATTAGGTGTCCCAGGATGCAGCAAAGTGCCCAGGGAGAAAATATATCTGCGTGTGTGTGTGTGTGTGTGTGTGTGTGTGTGTGTGTGTGTAAGAGACAGCGTGAGTGTGATAAGTAATATGGCTGTGTCATAGAGGAAGCCACTGTAACCTTTATACAGCTCTTTACACTGTCACTTCCTATAAAAACACACCTCTATCACTTGGAGAGGGAGAAGAGAGGAAGGAGGGAGGGAAGCTGACAGAGGGGAAGAAAGAGGGAAGAAGGAAGGAAGGAGGGAGGTGTGAGGGAAGAGAGTGATGAGACAGAGAGGTACAGACATAAGGATGGAGAAAAGAAAAGATGAACTGAGGACGACAGACTTAGAATGAGAAAGACACAAAAGAGGGAAGAATAGAAAGTACTGAGGGAGGGAAGAGCGATGGATAGAAATGTTTCATATTTTCACAAGGTCAAATGTGGAAATGGGCTCATACTTCCTGTGCACTCTCCCGTCGTCACGTGCTGTCAGCCGGCCTGCTGCCCAGGAAAAATGAAAGGGGGGAACGGAAGGAAACACGGGGAGACACAGGGAGAACGACAGAAAGCAAAATGGTGAATGGTGGAGAGCGCTAGCTGCCTAACGAGAAGAGAAAACAAGAGGAAGGAGGATGGAAGGACAAGGTGACAACAACAAAAAGACTGAAATATACAGAAAAGGATGGAGGGAAGAGTGGAAGAGACACTGACATACAAAAGAGTGAGAGAAAAACAACTTTGTCTGACCTTGGACATGGTGTGTGCATACCGGTGCATACTGAAATTTGACATTGACCATGAATGTATTTGTGCAGGGAATAAGTGGAGAAAGAGGAAGGCCATGCAGCCACAACTGAACCTCTCACACCAACTATCTTTGATCCATCCATTGCAAATAAACTCTATGAATCTGCCCAGTAATCAGAGGAAACAGAAGCTTCTTACCTACCACAGAACTTGCCAGTATGTTCACATTTTTACATTTTCTTGAGTAACAAAGAATCTAATCTAATCTTATCCGAGGGTACACTGAAAACAGGAACTGCTGTAACTAACAGATTTCCACCTGGATCTGCTCGGCCAATGACTGTACAAAGGAGTGTTACCTTATTGGCCCTTGAGACATTTTGGTAAACAACCAGTCTCAAATGAACAGTGTATTTTCTCTAAAAGAACAAACAACTGCACTGCAATTGATAGAAGCTGCATTTGCTGTACTCCAGTCAGGATTTTTACCAACTGCACCACATCACGCATTTCACTCCTCTGACTGGTTGTACAGTAGGTCTGTTGAAGTGCGTCCAGAGGTATTTTGGTCTACGACTGCCCTTGGAAATCAAAAATGAACTGAAAGAGGTCATGCCAGACTAATTACAACTGCCAAATTATGGGAACTGTATAGTTTCAAAGCTTAGATGGGGTTGCAGTTGTTTCAATTTTGTCTGATGTGAGGACCACAGTATCAGAGTTCAATCTAATTATTTAGTTGTGTAACAGACACGTGTTAAGTACAGTTACGATACATGCACAGGTATCACTTTTTCCCCCAACATAGATCCAGGCTCATACAGTATGTCTCTGTGTCCATTAAACAAGTCATAGTATACATTCTGATGAAGTGGAAGTAGAAGTACAGGAATACAGTAGATTATTAGCCATATCACAACATCAAATATTCAAAGTCATCATTGAAAACCTCTTCATGACAAAACAGCAAACATGCATGAGGCGTGACCTCTGCTGTATGATGGCATCGTTTGTAATCAATCTTAATTTCCCTTCAGACAGAGAGCGGAAATTGGATTTGAATTGACCTTTACCCCGCTGCACACACTGACATTCACTATGTATGGTCACACACATCAACACTTTGAAGATATAGGGATCGGGCAACCCTTTGTATGACAACTGGTTTCTTGCATAGATTTGTATCTCTGCTGCAATGACCTAATCATCTCTGGTACTCCTGGAGGTTTGTCTGGGCCAGGACTCTACAGCCATTTGATGGAAAAGTAAGAGTAATATTATGTAGTACAGTTTGGCATTGTATTTAACAGACAAGGAAGGGGAAGGGTATTAAGTTCAGTCAATGAGATTCTAAGGGAAGTGAAGGGGAACGAAATCCATAGTCCAAGTCCAAAAACACATTCTGAAGTTCAGCTGAATTCATTATAAGACTTTGGAACAACTTCCATCATAATCTGACTGCAGATACAAATGTACAGCTCTACATTACATCCCTAGTATGCACACATTTCACATCTAGTTGTTTATTTTAGCTTCGCTTCAAAGTCATAGTAGCTGGGGAAAGACAAACTTTGGCAGGAAGGTGTTCTTCTCAAATTAATGGATTGTCCTGGCCAGTTTTAGTGATTTTGGTTCTAAATACTTCAGAGAACTGCAGATTTAGACATCATTAGACCGAGGATCAGCAGTCAAAGACAACCATAGGTGAAGGTTCCACACAGGTTACAAAGCCATTGATTCTCTCATTCTTTTTACATATAAGAATGTACAAATACTTATTTGACTGTCAGCTAAAGAGACCCGACATGTTCCCACAACGGTTCTGTAGATCCTGCCTGGCTGTCGCTCTACCAGTCGTCAGGATGGAAAGACAGTGCTACATGAAATAACATCAGATGCAGCTTGGATCATCATTACAGCTGAATGATCAAAGCCCTGTCAATACAGGAAGACAGAAACGCTGTATGTACAAGGTATCTGTTAAATTCAGCACATTACACAAACTGGCACCTTCTGTGCACCCCGCTAATGCAATTTCATCTCTTGTTCCTTTTGAAACTAGGCAATTAAAAACATTTTACTGACTAAAATTAAGAGAAATGCACTGCTTATATCATTCATTTCACATTTTTTTAGGTGTGATAGACTGTAACAGTTCCAGTAAATAAAAGAACTCAGACACGTAATTTGTCGCTCTGAGGTTCATTGTCTTTTCTCTGTTATCCACGTGTACAATCATTTTAATACGCTTCTTTCTGCAGTTTGACAGTACATTTTCTTTTATCAATACTTCTGACAGAAAGAAATGGTCGGCTCTGAGGTGACCTTTACCCCGCTTGATGGTTTGACCTTCTTCATTATCACCCACATGGCAAGACATTCAAGATGGTAGACGCTGGGAAGATTAAGCTCCTATTACTATGATAGAAAATCACTCAGACAAAAAGGTCTGCCACTGACATGTGTCTTATCTTATCTTCTCGTAATATGTTACTGTAACATATTTCACACCTGTTTTTCTGTTGAATATATGCTAATAATAATCTTTTATATTGCAAAATCACCAACAAGACTGCCAAATTAGATGACTTAGCACGTCATTTGTTTGTGACTTCTTGAATGACAAATACAAGTCTCAAAATTATGTTCCTTCTGACAACAACAACATTTTAAGTGCACTATAGTCAGTGATGCATAGTCTAGTTTAAGACACATTCTTTGAGTTTGGTAGCCTCACAAAACCACCCCATGAATTTTGCTTCACCTGTCATCTAAAAAAAATCCATTTGCATGGTCTAATGAAGATATGATGACACATGTGCATCAGGCGATTCAGCAAATGCAGAGGCCCTGTACATCAGGTGCAAAGGAGGAAGTCAGGTGACGTCACGGAGCAACATGCACAATCACAGTGTTAACACACAGACGTTTAGCTGGTTACTACGGGCGCCATTTTGGTTTAGCTTGTTAGCATGCATACTAATTACTAGCAGTACTAGACAAGTTATAATTTTGACCTGATGATGGCTCTAGAGGAAAAATAAAACAATGTTAATTAACAACCACTGTAAAAAAAAAAAAAAAAAAATGGCGGTTCAACATGGCCGACTCCATGGAAGAGGACCCGCTCTCACTGTAGATATAAAGGGCTCATTTTAAGACAACGAAAACACAACAATTCAACAATTATTTTCAGGTGATTAAACATGGAGACATACAAATAAATATTGTATTCCATTCATGGCAATAAATACTCCTAAATCTTACACACTTGACCTTTAAGTAAAGACTTCGACTTGCTCATAGTGCTCCATGAAAATTATGAACGTCCGTACAAAGTAGTGCCAGGCCACTAGCATGACTAAAAATAAGAGATCCAATCTGAAAGGAACTCGAGCACACAGCCCGAAATAGCCCGTGTATAATAAGATCTCATTCAAAATGACTGGGAGACCCAAATAGAGACAGAACTGGCAACAACATGATGTGCCACCAATTAATGAACAGCAGTGAAAAAATGCCATCTTTTCCTCACTGTTAACACTCTGTCTCTCCTTAAAAAAAACATCTTTTTTTCACTCCTGTGATGATTAAGATTCACCTCGTGATCAGAGCTGATGGAAATCCACTCAGGTATTAGACATAGTGACACACAGACCAGAGGCCTGTGGTAATAAAACCAGAACCCATACCCAGACTGATAACTTCACCGTGAACCGACCTGGATCTCAGTTACCACAAGCTCGAGTGGATCCGTGAAGATGCAAACACACGGGGGTGTGATGCTGATTGCAAAATGTTTTTTTACTCTGGGATTCGCTGTCCAGAGTTTTCTCTTATGATTTTGTAATTTCGCTGTCATCCTGACCAAATTGCTTTTTAAAAGTGACTACAAAGAACAAAAGAATAAACACGGTTGTTTTCATCATCCCGGGCTACAGCTGCGGAGTGGAGCAGAGGAGTTAACGGGACAATCTAATAATAAGAGCTGGAGACTTATGAATCCACAGTGGTGTTTGGCTGGCGCATGCTCGAAATGTTTAATCAAAATGAAATGTTATTTAACCCCTCAGCTCGTCTGATGAGGGAACCACGTGAACCTTTTCTCCGGATTCTGTCACATTTCTATATTTTTTCACTCTCCGTGATTAATGTGGAATCCGGTGTTTCCAAAAATATTGACCCGCTGTTCTAAGCAGAGGCCCCGATTTTTATTGCTCATTTACATTTGGGACAAAGTGGAGAATTTCTGATACAGAATCTCAGTAGACCAGTTGGGTAAAACAACTGTATGAAGAGAAATAAGTTTTAATGACATATTAGTTTATTCATAGGTTCTACGTTGTGCTGACACACATACTTACCAGCACGTCTTTTGTTCTTTCTCACATGGTCTGTGAGCCGTCATCGTGGCATCAACTCATAGTGACAACAAACATGTTTTTGTTTTTTTTCTATCTAGCTATCAAAATCTTAGCTACCAGATTCACTTATCAAACTTATGGAATGAGAGCTTGAAGAGGCAGAGGAGGGATGGTGGGTGTTGCTGTCCCCTCCTGCCTCCTCCCTGCTTTGATATTGCACTGTACACACTTACAAGATGCAGGGTTTGCTGCAATGCAGGTGGAACGGAGGAAACAATGTGTGCACACACCTGTACGCACACACACTCACACACACACACACACACAAAACTATAGCTACCTGTCAATCTCTGCCTACAGGTGCCTCCAAAGTGTGCCAAGACTGAAGAAGAAGAGAGAGGAGGTGAAGGAGGGAGAGCAGCTTTGTCCTACTGTGATCAACCACACACACACACACACACACACACACACACACACACACACACACACACAGACATACACACACTGAGCAAATATGTAGTGCATTTCTGTGTGTGCGCATGTTATACACATGATTTGAAGGAATGCTGACAGGAGTTCATTGCTTATAGCAAGTCTTTACTAATTCATGAGGTCTGAGATGTCGGTGGACATGAATCAATGAATCGACTTTAACTTCTGATTTTATATTTAGTCAGAATTAAACATTTAAACCAGCTGGACGTGTGTCAAATAATAAAAGCAGCCAATATCTGTGAGAGAAAGGGAGGGTAATGTCACGATCCTGTGTTCCTGTTTGAACAACAGAACATGTGTGAAATCCATATCTAGATGCAGAGTTCCTGAAAATATGACCTCCTCAGCAGAGGTATTTAAAGATATGAAGCATTTTTCAAAGCATTTTAAATTCTTAATTAAATTTGTTGTTGTAAACTTCCTCTACAATGACTGGAGAACATGAGGCAGTTAGTACTAGATGCAAAATATTCACCAATGTTAAACAAAAGTGATATCACAGACCGATACTCCCACCATGTAAGAAGGATGCTACTGCAGGTACTTCATTCCAACAGCTGTCACATTCCTTAACACCAGCGTGACTTAACAACTTTTTTCAGCAAGACTTTCTTCTACAGTCTTCTTATTTATGAATAATTTCGTAGTAATAGTAATAGTAATAGTTTTGTATCATATCGTATCATATCAAATCATATCGGATCATTCCTTCGAGGAAACTTGGACTGTTAAAGAAAAAAAACTGTTTCTATGAATACCATTCTTATATTCTGTGAGACTGCTGGAGCTATTACTTCAATAACTTGCTTCAGTTATACGAGCATCTGTTGCCTTGAAGAAATGGTGAATGGTGTTTGGCTATTAAATGTTATACTGGCCACGTGAAGTAATGAAGTCAGTTAAGTTCAAAGTTTTGCACAAGCCATTAAAATTCAGCTATGGATCCAAAAGATCAAAGTTGGACATGCCCAGAATACCTCCAAAGGGAGGCGCCCAGGAGGCTTCCTAATCAGAGGCCCAAACCACCAAACTGGCCCCTTTCAACACGAAGGAGCAGCAGCTCCTTCAGGATGTCCAAGCTCCTCACCCTGTCTCTAAGGCTGAGACCGGCCACCCGGCGGAGGAAGCTCATTTTGGCCACTTGTATAACAGCTATCTCATTGTTTCGGTCACCACCCAAAGCTCATGACCGTAGGTGAGGGTTGGACCATAGATGGTGGAACTACTGCATTTTAAATGTGTTCATTAAGCGCTGAGTAACTTTATGGTCTGCAAATGACTTTTACTTGTTGGTACAGACAAACAAGTTTTACTTCTGAAGTTCCTTGACACTGTAACAGTGATTAAGAACTCTACAGATAAAAATTACATTAATTTATCTGCTGTTGGATTGCAGTGTTCTTTCATCAACAATAAACAAATTATTCACTACATTTGTACAGCAATTATCTGCTGCAGGGCCACACATGATAAATCACAACCAGGTTTAAAAAGGTCAAATATGTTACCTGTATGAAGAACCAAACAGTTACAAATCAGATGGGGTTGCCCAAGTTTAATTATTACAAGTCCATTAAGTTAGCATCATCCCCAAAACACTGACCCAACGGACACTGATAATTAACACGTAATCCTGTAAATCGTGTCAATCAATACATGAGAGGCTGAGGTAGTTCACTGAGGCTGTCATGCAGCAGATGTAAACATGTCAGCTAGAGCTGCTTGTACTGGGCTGTGAGAGTCTGGACAAGTACTAATAAGTTTGCTACCTGCTCCTAGAGATCTCCTTTTTTTTTGGAAATGAAATAACATAAAGCCTAAAGGAATGGTTTGACACTTTGGGAAATAAACGTTCTCTTGCAGAGAGCTAAATAAGATGATACTGCTCTCATATTTGTCCATTAAATATGAAACTTCAGCCAGAAGAAGTTAGCTTCGCTAAAAGTATTTGTCAGGCCAGAGGAAACTCCAAGTAAAAGTTTCTGGTCTCAGCTCGAGCGGAAATCTCCATGGCTGTGAAGTGAAGCCAGTGCGGAAGTGCCAAAAAAAAACTGCAGTTCCTCGAGTGGCCACTTGAGGCTGGCTACAGAGCAAGTCAACCATCATAAGCCACCATATTAAAATGCCCAACTTCATCACCGTCAACTGTACTGAGGGTGAAATTTTATTGAACTCACCTGTTCAAATGATGTTAAGGCTTAATTATTTATAACGTGGTTCCCCCTTTTTCAGTCTTGATGCTAAGCTAACCAACCTGCTGCCTGTATCCTTAAATTATAGCACAAATGTGACATATTTTCTAAAATGTTGAACAGTTGCTTTAAACAGCTTGTGCTTCATTTTGTACATTAAAAATATTCTCAGTAATACCTGTTTCTCTTTTAAACTAATTTCCATGTATTAATTCAGTTTGGAGAGCCCTACAAGTCCTACAAGTGGAGCTGGAGCCAAACTCTGTCTCTGTGAATCCAAGTTCAAGCAAAGTTCTCGTTCTTCTTTTTTTTTTAATGATCCTTGTTTTATGGTAATTATTTAGTCCAAAATTAGCATGTCAAAGAATGACAGTAACATGTATAAGCATAAATCACAATTGTCAAATTTAACACCAATGTATCTCCAGGATGTCACCGTCTGTGTTGTGCAGAACATGTTAGACTTTACACCATAGAAGAATCCTAGAAAGAAGTTCGTGTACCTGTTTTGCAGGAGCGTGAGCGAGATGTACAAGATCTAATTAAGGTGCACACACCGGGTGGGGTATGTGGACTCACGCAGTGTTTGGAAATGTTCCCCATCCTGCAGATACACACTGTAGCTATCCTGCTATATTCTGATCGTACAGTAGAATTTGTAGACACTGTGGCTGTTAGCTGTATGGGTTAATTTCAAGGTTACTTCTTCATCAAAATAAAGTTGCACAATTTTTTCAAAGTTCAAAGGAATAACTGACATTTTAGGAAAAGAAATTCAAAATGCAGTTCACTTTCTTGCCAAGATTTAGATGAGAATATCAATACCACTTTCAGTCTCTTTGATTGACAGGTGGGTGCCATCACAAGTTGCTTGTTTGAGCAACCAGCCTCAGCTCCACCCATGCTCCACGTCTTTGCCTATTTTTGGATGGCCGTGACCAGAGATGGATACTACATCCATGTTTTATACAGTCTATGATGTTACTGCAAGTCAGTTAGGCATGATAGTATAATTATATGACGTTTATTGGTAAAATTCTTAAATGTATGGATGGAAATGTGTGGTCCAGTGGATGGATGTGCAACCGCCACCTATTTTGTGTTGACGCTCACATGGATTAGACATCATTTGCACCAAGTTCAGCAGCAAAGTTTGACAAAGGCGATGACACCATTGTCAGGCGTCTCTGTTTGATCTGCACTCAGCTTAACATCCTCTGATCTTTGGACAGGAACATGACACATGCTCACATTCTTTTACTTCCAAGTATAAAATGTTTTGTTGCTCAGACTAAGGTAGCATTAAAATTTAATTCAGACAAAATAAAAAAACAAAACAATGCAGAACAAGACAGAATAAAAGTTTTATGTGAAACGCTGTGGATTCTAATTCATTCTGTAAAGCTAAATAATGCGTTTAAGAGGAGAGTTAGCAACTTTATTTCTCGTTCAGGCACCCATCTACATTTGTACAGCTTTTAAAAAAAGGTAAGAAAGCTTTCATCTCTTTTCAATAATTCAACCTGCCACCTTCTTGTCTCTGAACAAACAGCTCTCAGACGCCATTTAATCAATAGAAACGGGTTTTGCATACCCATCAGCGTCTTGTTTATAAAAGTCAAAGGTCGTGGAGAAGATGTATTACTGTTGCCGCGTATCCACTGGGTGATCCACCGGGTCCGGTCTGTTTATCAACCGGTGACGGTAACAGAGCTTGTGACAACATGATGAGGATGTTTCCAGCTGTGACGAGAACAAGACTAACGTGCACGTCAAGAACACACACTGATTCCACGGCTGAAAAAACTCAAAACAACTGCTATGAAAAGGTTAAGATCATTTATTTATTTATTTATTTTTGCCGCTTCCATGTGACGTGTGAGCAAAGTAATGAAGTGCACACACATGCACAGACAAACACAAACACAACCACACATGGCTGCCCATGCATAGATACCAGAAATTAATTTAAACAAGCAAAATATGACAAAATATCCCAGTGTGTGCATGTGTTTGTGTGTGTGTGTGTGTGTGTGTTTGTGTGTGTGTTGTTGGGTTGAGACCCAGGGGGTGTTTGAGTATAGCAGATATGGAACGGGGCATTAATTGAGCTTCAAACTAAAGGGAATAGAGGGATCTGGGGTGGTGGTGGGGGGGAGGGTGTGTGTGTGTGTGTGTGTGTGTGTGTGTGTGTGAGTGTGAGTGTGAGAGTGTGAGAGAGAGAAATTATGTGAGTAAGAAAAAGAGAGAAAGAAATGCAGAGACAGACAGATGCAGAGAGAGAGAATCATGCTGAAGGGAATAACAGCGAGTGATGCTCATTAAAACTGATTATTAAAGCAGTAACACTGAAGAGCTGCATTCAGGCATAGCCACAACATCCCAAATGTGTTTGCGTGTGCATGCGTGTGTGTGTGTGTGCGCGTCTGTTGTTACTATAAACAGAAGATAGCCACTGAAGTATTACGTTGGTGCAAGCGCACGCGTTAAAACATCCAGCTGATTTTCATAAATTAAACATTTATCCCGCTCCCAGATTGTTTCTGCTCACGCTTCCTCTCGTGTCCATGCTGCTACTGCATGAGTGAGCAATGCATGTCCTGTGGTCCAACAAGTGCCATCAAAGCACACTCCAGCGAGGCACTTCAGGGCAAACATCCCAACCGTCTCATGGGTAAATTTTAGGAAAACGAATTGGGCGGCTCCAGCAGGGAATGTGTGACAGAACTATGAAGACGGACTTAAAGAATTAGGAGGGATTCAGTCTGCATTAAAACAACACAACACTGTGTTGATGGGGGTGTGTTGTTTAACATGATGAGACGATGAAATATGATGCAGGAAGTCCTGCTGGAGAAACAAAAAACGCCTTTAAAGGCAGACGCTGATCAGACGATTGCATCACTCACGTACAGTACAGAACACCTGTTACAAAGTAATCCACCACGAGTATGGACCATCATGCCTGTGATTGGCCAATCCTCTTACATTCATATTAGTGTATGAATTAGTCAAACAAGGTACAACTTTGGATACAACTAGGCAAGCTGTTTTGGTCTTTACGCAAAGATAGGCTTCTCCCCTTACAGGTCCAAAGCTCCAAACTTTATTACCTGGTGGCACAAAAAGGGCATCTATTGGCCCTGAGTCATCATCAGGAGACTCGGCAATGTAGAGCGGTCAGTCGTCAGCGTAGCGTGTGGAAATTAATGCAGTGTCTCCTGATGACGTCCCCAAGCGCCAGCATGTAAAGGTTAAAAAGAGTAGGTCCTAAAATGGAGCCCTGGGGAACACCACAATTGATTTTGTAGCTATTTGATGAACAGAAAACACAAAACACAAAAGTCTCTGTCATTGAGATAAGATTTGAGCCAATTAAAAAATCAGAGATGCCACTGGACGGATAGTTTACTTCATTTGACAATAACATTTCTGAAATGCCTGAGTTAGCTGGAAAGGCTAATTTTCATCTGCAGTCCCCGGGCAGACAGTAATTGAAGACACATATGTCAAGAATAAAAGCAATCAACAATAAAAGCAGTGAAAGAATATGCAGATACAAACAGTTCCTGCAGAACATAGAGAGACAGGCAGCTCTATGATACACAGAATACACAATATCATGACAGGAATCTGTAATTAGCATGACAACACAATGTTAGGCCTGATGAAATGTGGATGCCATGATAAGAAGGAGTAGCTCTGCAGTAATGGCAACAATGCAGCAATCCTGAGAGGCTCTGTCAGAAAAGACCAAATCTACTTCATCTTCCGGAACTGAGACAATCTCCTTTAGTTGTTGCATAATACACAAATATGAGTGTGATCAATAAAACTTCTTGGAAAGTTAGTGAATAAGTGTATTCCCCAAAATCCTGATTTAATATTTCAGGTGTTACGTAGAGGTGGACTTGATTTCATCTGATTGCTGCTTGTGGACAAAGCATTAAGAATACATGAACATTTTTTATCTTGAATAAATGAGTTTATTGAAAAGCACTTTGTTTATTACATTTAACTCGAAGGTTTTCTCTTTCAAAGATGTGGATTAGCAGCGAGAATGAGCCCGGTGCTTTAAAGAGGATGAAATTGGACAACACTCATCTTCCATCCTCGCGGTGCTATATCATTAACTACCCCATCCACTGCAGCCCCCAAAATGAGCTGTTCCTTTTTCAAAATCTCTCACTCAAACAACAAAATATTACTCTCATTGAACTGTAAAAATAATAAATGTTCCTCTAAGGATTGAAGCTATATTCAGTGCCTAGAATTCATTACTTTGATCAAATAAGGTCTGTTTTTTACTGCAGGTTAATAAGAGAGAATGCAGCAGTTTAGATGACACGAACCCACACACTCAAGTTCATCGCTGTAGTTCACACCTTCCTTCTTCAATCTGCGTACAAATAACATGACTATACACTTTTGAATTGGGTGCAGTGCATACACCAAAGATAAATTAAATAAATCAAAGCAGCTGACATTTGGTTTCTTAGAGGACATGAACCATGGTATCCTACTGTGAATGAAAGTCCTATGTGTGTCTATACGATATTAAGTCACCTCACAGAAATAAGTTGGAAGGTCTGGAATACACGTGTGTGCACTACATGCAACTGTAAAATCACGTTATTCATACTCTATCCTGGTGATGGTGAAGCTGATGGTCTGAAACAGTTTGAAAACTCAAGGTTTGGGGAATCAACCCTAACACCCGCTGTAGGTATAGGGGACACATTTGGTCACTTCAGTACTCGCTCTGCGATTGTGACGTTGCCTCTTTCTTCCAACACTTACCCCAAAATCCCACCGGGTACGTCTCTTTCACGTCACGGCTGCAACTTTGTTTTGGTACGCGACTTCAAACCCCACCAGGAGAGTTTCAGAAACGGAGCGCTTAGCCTGCCTGACTTTGTTTACTTGCTCAGATTTGGTCATTTTTCTTGGATTGGGTGTTTCTATATATGCAAAGTTTCATACGCACTGATTCTCCACAGACTTTACAAAATGGACTTGGTAATGTGTCACTTAAAATAGTAATCCATCCTTGAACTAACCACCAGTAGATGAAGCCACTGAAATGAAGATTTTACAGCAGCAGCTTTATGTTTTTTCTCATTAACTACACATTTTCTTACCCATAAGACTCAAAGAAGGTTGCAGTGTCATTGGGGAAAACATGCAAAGGACATGTGAGCATCCTCCTGGCAATCCCATTCATCCATGTTACCACGACTAGCAGGAGTAACATGAAATCGTTGCTTACCAAAGATCATGTTGTATTCCCTGTTTGTTCTCTGTAAGGACGCGTCCCCGTTGGCTGTTTCTGGTTGTGAGCGGGAGTGTGGTGGGAATTCTCTGCATCACTGTGCATATGAGGTTGAATATTTGTAGCCTGCCATTGTTAGAGAGAATGAATAAAAGACAAACTTATGTCTGCTGAATGGTGTTTTCTGTGTGTGTGAGGAAAATGCTTCAGAACAAAGCGATATAGTCAGTAGCAGTACAAACTGCTGCCACAGGCATCGCCTGAAGCTGAGAAACAGGATTACAGGTGTCTATTTAACTGTCATGATGTTGCTGTCGTACACGTAGGAAGTGCAAAATAATATTTAGACCTAGTGCATAAACCATGTTATGCTTAGGATATCATTCCTACCCTTATGTGCATACTTAGTAATGAATGCAGTTGGATTAATGATGATAAGGACTGAATTGATGTGTTTGCTAATGCTGAACCGGTGAGTGTTCAGTGGCATGAAACTATGAAATTAATCACAACTGACATGAAAAAGAGACAAAGCTTTTGTTACTCTGATGTTATATCAACACTGTATCCACTGAAACTTAATGTGTCTTTCTCTCCCCTTTCATCAGTGTTTAAGAAATCCCATCACGTCACGATGCAAAGGTTGGCAATCATTTCACTTTAACGTGTTTCGTCTTTGAATTTGTGACACAGAACGTCATTAGACATTGGTTATTCAATTAAATACATAAAAAGCAAGCTGTATTTGATAAAGCCGTTCTAGATTATTATTAATTTATTTAAAGCTGCAGTATGGACTTCTAAACACTCTCACAAAGTGGGGTTGCAATGGGTAAAAGAAGACCCGTCCACCTTCCTTCTGGTGCATGTAAAATTATCCACTCAAAAAGGTGCTAAATCAACTTATATAACAACTGTCTTCTAAATAAAATCATTCTTCATCTTTTAAGCTGCACTTATTAATATTTTTTTATTATTATTTGGGCATTCTTGCCTTTTAGTACAACCAAAGACAAACAGGAAAAGGGGAGGGAGAGGGAATGCCATCCAGCAAAAAGTGCTGCAGTGAGGACTCTGTTAAGCTTGCGCTAGGCAGGACACTGAACCCACAATGCAGACCAAAACAGGAGTTGACTTTGAAGGCTTTTATTGCCAAGACAAAACACGAACAGACAAGACAGGAGGAGTCCGGGGGGGAAACTCCTGGGCAGGAGGATGAGGACAGGCGAGCAGATGAGGGTAGGCTGAGCGTGGCTAGCAGGGCAGGTGAATGTGGCAGGGCTGGAGACAAAAACAGATGAACAGTCAAAAAGAAGCAGGAATCCAAAAAAAAAGATAGTTTCTTCAGAGCTGATACAAGAATAGTTACCACGAAAGATACAACGACGAACAGGCAGCATCTGGCAGGGCGAACCGGAGTTAAATGCTGCAGGAGCTTGATGAGATGATGAGATGCAGGTGTGAGAGCAGAGCAGGTGAGGATCAACAAGGGAGTGGTCGAAGAAATAGATCAGCGACGCCCAGCCTGCACAGACACGGGAGACAGACAAAAACAGACACAGAACACGAAGGGCAGGAAAACACCAGGAAAACACGGGGTACTAGACAAACCTAGCACATCCTAACAGACTCAGCCTTTAATACATTGATCTACCAGGTGAGCAACTGGAGTGCCCCAACACTTGTCAATATCTTATAATAATAACAACACTATAAAGAGTAACGACATGTAATGTGAAAGTTGTTGCTTATAGCGAACCACCAGAAAATTGCTGCCCAATTCTGTTTGGACTTACAACATGTGTTTTATTAACTCATTCACATGCTGATAAATGCAAGGTGCCAACTGCTCATCATATCCTCACAATACGACTGAGCTCACAAACACACACCAATGGGAGGACTTTGATGCTCAGTGTGTTGCCCAAAAACACTGCAACTGGACTGTGGGAGTGCCAAAATGGAATCAGTGACGTTTCGATTACCCGCTCTACCCCCTGAGCCACAGCCACCCAGCGCGTAAACATATTAGTTTTAACAACTTTTTATATCGATATGTCTCTTTTCAGTTTGCTCTGCTGCCCCCAAGTGGCCCAGAACAAGTAAATGCAGCTTTAAATTATATAAATGAAATGTTTATTATTCAGAAATTGTTTGTACGTTGTACTGTATTTGTGTTTTACCATGTTTTTTTTTCAAGCTAGGTCACCCCCGGTAGCTTTTGATTAGTATGTGCTGTCTGCACTCCAGCATGGTCTGCTCATTTATTAACAAACCAAGATATCAGCACCATATCATTATTCATCACCAGATCATATTAATCATGTCCCCTCTTGTGTACACAGACCCATCTCTCTGCTGTCCTTTGCTCTTCTTCATCTATTCGCTCACTCCCTCCTCTTACCTTCTCTTTACTCCAATTGACCCTTTGTTCATGTTTGAATCCCCGGTGATGGTTGTTAACTTGGACAAGCCATTACAGCACACGAGGAATTGATAGGGAAGATTATGGTATTTGCTATTACGTTATTGGCTCAGACAGAGGAACGGCTGGATGTACAGTGCTGTTCAGGATCGAATCCACTGAAAGAATCAAGTGAGGTGTATAACTTCCAAATAGAGGGGAAATCACACATTTGCAGTTGAACTGAGTGATCCATCATAGAACATATTTGGATTAAATGTTATTTATTCAGCCACACTAGCGGTGTGAGTATGCTGACGTGAGCATTTAACTCAAAGCACCGCCGTATCTCAGTACAGCAGCTAGCATGGCTGCAGATTCTTTTTCCTAATTAGCATTTGTAAAATGTTACATTGTAGTTGATGGACAGGTCCACATGACCACAATTCATTCATACCCAGCTCTAGAACTAGAAGATTGTTGGGGTAGGTTCATATATGACAGATGAATAGGATGAATGGATGTATGAACGGTTGGGTAGAGGGAGTGGATAAAGAAAAAGGTCATGAAAGCTGAGACAAACAGGGAAGTTAAGTCAATAACTTAATATGTTAATTTACCTGTTTAAGTAAAGGCAGTGATCGACTTTATAGCTTCACTCAGTTTCCTCCCATGGAGGTTCTACAATGAAAGAGCAAAGCCATGCTACTTACTTTTGCTTCTCAAAGACGACAGTCAACATTTGCATGGCTGTAAAAGGTTACTTGTCTGTAAAATGTCAACATCGGTCATTTTCATCGGCCAGACTGCTTATTAAATGCCTGAGCGGGAAAAAGGATATTTTGAGTTGTTGTTACACCACAATCAGCAGTGCCTATCACGCTGTTCCTCCACGCTGCACTGAGACACGTCATGGTCCACCTGATTACTGCATACAGGCAGAAACCTGTTGTGTGGACAACAAAGAAATGAAGCTGTGGGTGATCTTCAGGCAGGCTTGGACTGTACTGGCTGTGATGTTTTCAAGACTGCTACAAACCGTCACAGAGGCTGTGACGTGATCCATCACCTTCTGTGAGGACTGCTGTATACCATCACAACCGCACTCAGACAGTTAAGGTTGAAAAATCAAGAAGCATGCAGAAGCCGAGACATTTAGATCGGTATTCAGCAATGTTGGGGGTGGTAGGAGTGTTTATTTGTTCTGAAAAGAAAATACTCTCTCAAGCAAACAGCCCCAAACCAAAGGAAACATCTTGGTATCACTATTTTAGAGCACAAACTGCATACCAGACACTGACATAGAAGCTGGATACAAGAAATAAACCAAGTCATAGTTAGTCCATGAACTCAGTCTGGATAGCGGCTGGTTTCAGAGATATTTCAGGAGGATTGTAGAGAAGTTTGACTAAAGACCCACCACCCTGACCTCTGGTAATGAAGTCTTTTGAGCATCTTCACTATCATAGACCCGCTTCTGGAACCTCTGCAGTTTTCCTACAGAGCCAACAGTTCTGTAGACGATGACATGGCCTTCATCCTCCAGCACCTGGACTCCTTATGGAAGTTTCACCAGGATCCTATTTGTGGTCTTCGGCTCTGCGTTCGGTACTATCATCCTGGCTCTGTAATAGGACAAGGTAAGGGTGCTGGACTCACAGACTTCCTGTCTCACAGGAAGCAGCATGTGAAGCCGGGGAAACATGTCTCTGACTTCCAGACCATCAGCACTGGATCCCACCTGGAGAGTCATCCATAAAGCTTCTGAAGTTTGCAGACGACACCACCCTCATTAGACTCATCTCCAATGCGGATGAGTCTGCCTACAAGTGGGAGATTGACCATCTGGTGACCTCTGCTGCTCTATGCTCTTAGGACAGCAGAGATGGTTGCGGACTTTAGGACAAACCCAGCCTCACCTGCCCCCATCACCTTACGTGACTCCCAAGTTGAGCTGTGGACTCATTCCGCTTCCCGTGGCAGCCGACGAAGTTCAACCTGCCAAAGACAATGATGGTGCACCTCTACACCTCCATCATTGAGTCCATCCTCACCATCACCATCTGGTTCACTGCTGCTACCACTGCCAAAGTCAAAGGCAGATTGAATTGGCTCTTTTTCCCAGCAAAAATTGCCAGCGAACCTAATTCTGATTTAAGCATGCAGTGATTGACCAATGTGTTCGTTTTATTTGTTCAGACAGATTAGATGGGAACTAAATGAAAGAAACCAATGAACAAATATACACACCTGGACATTTGACTCAGTTTGGTCCTCCCGTCTGCTCCTGCTTTAACTTTTTCTGTACTTTTGTTTCCTCGTGTCTTCCACTATATTTTTCTTTCTTTTGTTTTGCATGTTTGTCAGAGGGATTATCAGCCAAAAAGTTGGTATCCCTTTAACCAAGTCCAGAGGTATTTTTCATAATGACTAATCAGTTATGACTAAACACCATCTCGCACACACACAAACACACAAACAAAGCTGTAGAGTGCCACATCTGCTAAATAAAAAAACGCAGTAAAAAATTGAAGGCTTTGTGAGTCCAAAAAAAAAAAAAACTGTACGCTTTAAGTCTGAAAAAAGGTGCAGACAGCAACAAAAGCTTTTTGTGTAGAGCTGAGCACAATGTGACGGTGAAAGGAATAGAAAACAGGAATGCCATGCATACACCCTCCTCCTCCTCCTCCTCCTCCTCCTCCACCCTGACTGCTTCCCTCCCTCTCATCTGTCCATCCCCTCTCCTCCTTTTCTCTTTCCCTCTTCCATCACCATCTCTCTGCTCAAAAGGTTAGTAAATGTCAGATGGGAGTTGTCATCATCTTCAATGGCGTCATCTTTCTTCATAGAAACACTGTCTATCTGTGTGTGTGTGTGTGTGTGTGTGTGTGTGTGTATGTGTGTGTGTGAAGAAGTTGAAGGGAATACAATTGAACAGAATGAAATAGAACAGGATATTGAAAATGGGAAATTACTGCTTTCAACAAAGGGCGGACACACACACACACACACACACACACACGCGCGCACACACACACACACACACTCATGCAGAAAGACTTGAAATAGAGCTGAGGATGTACAGTATATACTTCACACAGTCCCTTCTCTGTCTTCCCATTTTATTTCCTCTTCGGTCTCCGTCTCTGTGTTCATCATAAAGAAACCACAAAACTTCAGTGAACAACTTAGCATCAGTGTAGCTGCCTGTGACACACACACACACACATTTTATCTCCCTCCGTCTCACTGCTGCGTCTTCATCACAGCCTGTATTTGCCTCTCTATATATTTTATGACTAATGGAAGGAGCAGGGCTTTGTGGTGATGACAAATCCCCACACTCAGACAGTTTTACAGCCCCTAAAGAGCCCTTTGACAAATGACTGGGCTGTAAACCTAATATTCTAATGCTGTGTGTTATTGTAATGGTGTATGTGTGCATGAGTGAATATTTAGGAGATGTTAAGTATTGCTTATCTTCGCCAATTATAAAAGCGCTTCAGCATCAAAAACAAATCTCACTGCAGACACATATATACAAGCGCACTCACAGAGGGGTTTATATGCTGAGGATGTGTCTGTGCTGAGACGTTTATGTTCAGTTACGCAGTATGTGAAACGTTCTGCACGCATGCATGTGAACACATCTATGCTCTGATATCTGTGCATGTTTGAAACTGTTGGCTGGCTGCTCCTGCATGAGGAAACTGGAAGAACAGTCTAAATTTGGACACTCGTTCAAATGATTTCCACCTCTGTCTTTATCCGATTACATTCAATTCCAAATGGAGATGCCTGTGGGTGTGTGACCAAACAGATTCTTCAGTTTGATATCATAACAATATTTCTTGCTACAATTTGAACAATACTGATACTAATCATGTTTTTAAATGGTTATGTCATTTTTCAAAATAATGGTCATTTTAAAACAAAAAAAGAAAAGAACACGTTAAACTGTAACTATTTAGGCGTCCTGACAGCATTGTTCATAAAACAAAACAGAAAGAATCCAACAGAAATAGCATCCATTGTACTGGCACGGTGGTGCAGTGGTGCAGCACTGTCATTCCAGGTTTGAACCTTGGCTGGGCCTTCATTTGTGGAGTTTGGATGTTCTCCCCGTGTTTACGTGGTTCTGTCTGGGCACTCCGGCTTCCTCCCACAGTCCAAAGACATGCACTTAACAGGTTAATTGGTGGCTCTAAATTCAGTTGACATCCATTGTTATCCAAGTTACAGAAAATTCTATAAATTCATTTAAAAAAATGAAGTTTGTGCTCTTATTTTTCCAGAACTATGACACCACCTCAGAAGATTTAATTCAAACTGAATTTTCTGACTTTCTTGTCAACTTTGTGGGACGGAAGAGTTAGCATATTAGCAGCAGTTCCCTGTTTACTCATCCCTCAGATGCAGAGCAACATTAGCATTCATTTGGAGTTGTGTTTCTGGCCACCTAATGAATCTAAGTCCAATATTCATTAGTCCAACATTAGCTGTGTTTCAGCCTCCACCAACTCCTGGGGGAAATATCAGGTTTTATAGCTGCTAAATGCTCCACTATGTGCACTAGCTAAATGCTAACTTTGTCTGTTTGGCATTTGATTGCTGGACAGGTAGTGTATAGTCAGGTTTATCACAGATTTTCTGCTGAAAACAGCTGTACGCTGCGGGTGGAAACAAAGTTTATGAGAGTGATGAGACAGAAAACAGTGAGCTGAAAATAGGCCAAATAGCTCTGTAAGGTAGGAACTGCAGAGTTTACTTGTTACTATGACCGATCCCTTAAAATAACACATTTGATCAATTATTAATATAAAAGTATTGATTTGTGCAGCTTTAAGCTTCCCACACTGTAAAATTGTACAAATGCTTTGTAAATATGCAGCGTTTCTCCCAAATTAAAGCAATCAGATGGAGCGCACACGTCTTTCCATCTCCTTTATGAAGCTGTAGATGACATTATTGTTATGAATCACCATTGATTTGAACTTTTAATTGCATTTTACTAATAGAACACATGTATTAAAGTAAAACTAACAAATGTCCATATTCATCTTTTAAGAGGTTTACATTATTTGGATCTGTATGTGTCACGTCAACATCTTACGTTATGAACTGGGGACTGTAATTAAACTGCACTAATGGAAATGAAATGGAAAAAATAAAAGTGTCTGCACTTGTAACGCTTGATAAAACACTAAAAATAATCTAGCAAATCTCAGAGAGCCCCAGCACATACAGTAGACATCCAGGTTAAAAGAGGTCACTTCCTCTTATTCCAGTCGTGAGCACATGCAACAAATCGAACAGTTCCTGCTAACATAGCAGTTAGTGTAATCACTTGTAAACCACTGGTGTTGATGCTGTTGGCTTCACGGTAGCTTGCAATGCAGAACTCCCATAGAAAAACTGCTACTTTAAGAGTGTTAGCGATTGAATGGCGTTGACTGTTAATATGTTGTGTATTAAACCTGTTTTGGGTGTAAATGATTAATAGATGATTGATTATGTGGTGTCTTCTGTGTGCTGTAATGTTTTTTTTTTTTTTTTTATGAGATTCTTGACGTGAATTTAAAGAACTCAACTTAATATTAATTATTTCTTTTGACCTTTTACAGTTCACGTTTTTGTTATGTTAGATGTTTCCTGGACCACCTGAGGTGACGAGCTAACTACGAATCCCAAAGCTTCAATTAAAGATTGAACTGAACCAACCCTCCTCAGTGTGTGGTAGAATATAAACTGTACTAAACTCTTCCCCCCTCCTACAGGAGAAAACAATGAACTCTTACAAACTCTTTACACTGGAATCCAGAACTAACTACAAACTGAAAAAAAGTGTTTCTTGTGTCCGTTATGTTCATTTCAACAATTGCAATGCAAAAGAAGTTGTTTAACCGTATCTGTGTGCTTTTTTCTCCATATTAATCTATCCTAATCACAAAGGACGACGTGGATTTAAGAGATGCAGACGTGAACCTATGAACCAAGTCCTAACCCTGCGAATTGGCCCTGTCACGTTAAGACTTGATAAATCATGAGTGGAGTTCGCCGGCGGTACATCGATGAGGTCTCAGGGCCCACGAGCTCAATCCTCTGCTCATACAGTGTTACAGTGCATATGTCTCAACACCTTTTTCTTCCTTTTACTCGTCCATAATCCCCTAATGGCTACACGCTGTTATTTCCCCTGGGGGAGCCGGTGAGCTGCGCACCGCTGCGGGAATGCATTAAATTCAAGAGTTGTTGACGCACGCTCAACGGAAAGCAATAACCTGCGCAGGGTCACTTTTTTTTTTTTCTCTCCCCGTTTCCTTTCATTTTCTGAGGTCGAACAGAATTGCCTTTCAGTGCTAGTGTGATTACGTTCCATTTAACATGGGAATTATGAGAATTACACACATAAGTGTAGTGCAGCATGCCTCGACAAGATTAAAAACAGCTGCACTGGGAGGGAGAAAGGCTCAATGGATGGGAGGGAGGGAGGGAGGAGAAACACCCAGAGCTAGAAGACAGACATGTATCTTTACAGTTTTAATAATATCCAAACTTTTTGAGGATGATTTACACATTTAGGATTGCGATCATCAATCCTCGGGGGTGGGTGGGTTACATTTCCTGACTGCAGGCATGACGCCGAGACAGTGACCACCAGCGATTTGAAGGAGCTTAAAATGTCCTGAAACCGCCCCAACAGATTTATTCTCAGAATATTTTTGCCCTCAAGTCCATTGTTGGGTGCTTATATTTTATACTAACAAGATGCTTGCCTCCTTCCCCCCATGGCCACCTGCCCGCCACCTGCTAAACACTCCTGGCATGTCAGACAGTGTATTAAAGGAAATAAGCTGTATTATTTGTGTGTTACGCGCTAAGAGGCCCACCCAGGAATTTGGCAATTTG
Organism: Sciaenops ocellatus; assembly: GCA_033000465.1. NCBI lineage: Eukaryota > Metazoa > Chordata > Actinopteri > Sciaenidae > Sciaenops > Sciaenops ocellatus. The sequence continues at coordinate 5,428,126 of CP136871.1, read as the reverse complement.
CAGCCCCAATCTGTGACTTGCACTTTGTACCAGATCATCAATAAACATGAAAACATGATGGAAATTGTTTGCCCGTTACCAGATTGTGAAACTCTGCTCGCAGTGCCGGACTGGAGGGTCAAAGAGAGAGAGAGAGAGAGGGAGAGAGAGGGAATCCCTGATAAGGAAAAGCATGAAGCCATGTCACCTCCGTCTCTCTCAACAGGGAGCGGCTAAATTAAATGACTGGTGAAAATGGCTGCACTCCCCTCAATACTACCTAACTTAATTATCAGAATCAGAAGCATTTTCAAGCCTCTGGCATAAAGACAGTTCATTAAAGACCCGCCACCCGCTTTGTTACCCCAGCAACTCCAGCGGATCGATGCGTAATGCGCTTTTTGTTTGAGGAAAGAAAAAAAAGTGAGGAGGAGGAGAGGGGACAAACTAATTGAGCTCCTCTAATTATTATCCCGATAGCCTCGTGGCCTGCTCGATGAGCGAGCTCGAGATCCTCCCCGCGAGCAATTATAGGTGCATTTCTGACTCAAACCTGTCGCACGGACGGGCTCGTGAGTAATTGTTCCTGGCGGACGGGCTCGCAAAGTCAAGTTTGCGAGCGTTGACAGAGCGGTCTCGCAAAAAAACCCTCCGCCGCTTGTCAGCGGAAAAATAAAATCGCTTTTCTTTATCTCCTCTAAAGACGGCCAATAGACTCTAATGGCAGGTGTAATTGAATTTCACAGTCTTCATACTCACACTCTCACAAATAGCCCTCTCGGCTGTTAGTGTCTGAGTAAACAGCTCTAATATGGTGTCCCACTCTGTAATTATAACCCAATCTGTGGCGTTTTCCCTTTTAATTGATCCTTTCTCTTTCTATCTTTTTTTCTCCTCCTTCCTCCTCCTCTGCCCTCCCTCTATCTCACTCCGTCGCTCCCCTCTCTCTCACCGTACCGCATTTGAAGAATTAGCCGCGCTAACGCAGGCCCTAATTGGCTGTCACCGTGTGCTCGGAAATGTGAAGCCACTTCCTCGATATAATCATGTTTACACGCGAGCGCCGGGTGCCAGACTGCTGGGCTTGTCTCTATCGAGCTTGTTTAGGAAGTAATTTACTGTAAAATTGGCTATGATAGTCAGTCACAGAAAGAGAAAGGGAGGGGGAGAGGGAGGAAGTGGCTCAGCGTACGGGTTGTTGTTGAGATACATTGACTTCCTCGGCGTGCAGAGGTTTTTTTTTTTCTTTTCTCGCCGTTGATTCGGAGGAGGGGGTTATACTCTGAGATCCACTTAGGTGAGCCTCATTATCACCGCATTATCTTCATCAGTTTAATAAAAGTAAAAAAGGTTTCACGGTGTAACGCAGCGACTAACAAATCACATAAGATGGATTGCAGGACGTCCGGTTCTGGAAACGAGCAACATAATCATTTTGCTGCTACATTTGTTTACACGTGCTTTCCTTTCCTCCACTTCGATTTATCACACTAATTGGTGGAGATAAAACACAACCATTTCTGAAAATAACAAATCAAGATGCATCTAAAAACACACAAACAAAGGCCCATAATTCATCAGTCGCCACACTACCATTCACTATGAAAGACCTTGACGGTAAAACGATCAAATGGGTTACTTCAAATAGAAGAGTCACGCCTCATCTTTCACTTCTAACAGTGCAGGCGTAGTTTTCCATGAGCGTCAGGAGTATTTCACATTAAAAGCATCTTCATTTGGAAGTGCCGTGACCGGAGGGGCAACTCTCCCGGGAACACATTCCTTATTTACCGGTTCTGTTAATTCCCATTCCCAGCACAGCGAGGGTTTGGGGGCCACTTGAGAAGTCTGCACACTGTGAAGTAGACCTGACATTTTTCTCCTCTAATTGTGTTTTCTCTTCTCTCCCTTTGCTGGATTGCAATGTGTGTGTGTGAGTGTGTGTGTGTGTTTATTTGTTTCACTTTTCTATGTGAGGCCGTGCAACAAAAACCTGTATTTACAATATGTGTGTATGTGTGTGTGCACGTGTGTGCATGTGCTCGGGCATACTTATTCATCTCGCTGTGTGTGTGTGTGTGTGTGTGTGTGTGTGTGTGTGCGTGTGTGTACAGCAACAGTGTGTATGTTTTTTGCCAATTAGGCACTCAATGACAGGACATGTGGTGAAGCAGCTAGCTGGGCTATTCATGGATCAGCAGTTATGGGAGAAAATTTCAAAATACCAACTGGATACACACACACACACACACACACACACACACATACATACACACAGTAATTTTGAATGCACAGTGTATAAAGCTGATCTTAGTGGCTCAGACGGCAGGATGTTGTCTGTCAATGCATCATGTGTTGACACAGTTGTCCTCCTTGTCTCGAGTTCACTTGTTCCTTTGGGATTCGCGCATTTATAAAGTTCTAACAAGTGATGTCAAACAGAGTTCTTATTTTTCATACAACCCGGAGTACAATAAAATTGGGACGCTGTGTAAAATGTAAATAAAGACAGAATGCATCAAATACAGAATGAGTGCAAGTTTGAACATTCAATATTTTGTCTTTCTACTCTATTTCACTGGAAAATAGGTCAAAAAGAATCACTGCGTTCTGTATTCATTTATGTTTCACACTGCGTAGCAACTTTTTGTTGGGCATTTTAACATGGGGACTCATGGAGATTGACTTGTTCTGTAGCCAGCCTCAAGTGGACGTTTGAGGAACTGCAGTTTTTGACACTTCGACATTGGCTTCATTTCATTTTACAGCCATGGGTATTTCTGGAAGTGGACACATTAGAATATGCATATCAATATTATCTCTGAGGCGTCTTTATCTGATCACCTAGTGTTTTCAAAAGAGGAAAATACACCTAACCCAACAATATTAAATTTGATGGCAAATAAGAATGTTTCCTGAAATGCTGAAATGTTTGTTTAATCTGTCTTAAGGTTCACCGTGGTAAGTGACCTCTCAGTGTTACCAACCTGCTTCATTTGGCCAACAGAAAAACATGGTCTGTGCCCTTTTCTCCACCTTTTCCAGCACAGCCAGAGAGATGCCCCCCTCTGTGAAGAGCTCTATTCTGGCTGAAAAACCTCTGTAGTTGCTGTTATTTGAATACCAGCTCAGTATCAGCTCTTTAATGAGGCAGGATTCTCTTGCTCAGATGTGATCTGAAAGCATTGCAAGACCAACACCAATCTCTTCTCAGGACCACTTGTTGTCAAGTCTTTTTTTCTTTGACTGACAGTCCAAATCCCAAAGATATTTTGATACATTGATATAAAACAAAGAAAAGCAGCAATTTCTCACAATTGAGAAGTTGAAAGTTTGATATTTTTGCTTGAAACCCATCTTAAACGATAAATGAATTATCAAAAATGTGCAGATACATTGTCTGTCAACTAATCGTTTACGAGATTAGATGTTTCAGTTCTAGTTTTAACTAGATTGTTGGTTCCAGACCTTGGTATCACTGTCCATATCTCAGTTATCAGTCTGGTGAGCACAAGGACAATCTTGGAAACCATTGGCTCATCCGCAAATGCCAATGGTTCTGGGCTTCCATTGGACCAACAGATATCCAAAAACAGTAAATGGACTTCCTCTGCAGTCCGATAAGAAACTCAATATACAAAAATGAAAAGAAAGACATTTCTGCTAAACTCTATGAACAGATATCTTCATATGAATGCAGATAACTAAAAAATCAGATCATAGTCGATGGGTTCCGTGACTACAATCTGCCAATATATTCCACTTTTTCTGCCCAAACATGACTGCTCAATACTACTCAGACTTCAGAAAACCAGACTGCTTCTTGGTCTTTGCCTACAGATTCTGCATTCATATCTGTTCTATAGATTAACACAACATGTGAAACGCTAACACGGAGTTCTGCCATTATCTTATTGCATCTTTCTGTCAAAAGAGTAAAAAGGTTTAACTTTCTGACTACATTTCCGACTTGAATTTAATATCTCTCTTTCTCTCTCTCTCTAATTTAGTACAAGAGTAAATAAATATTTGGCACCAAAACTGACCAATATGAACCTGATTCCAATTATAACGTACAATTAGAAATTCTCTACATACTAAGGGACGCTATTTTCTTTAATTTGGTTTGTTACATATTTTTTATTTGTTTACTGATGATAAAAATAGTAAATAAGTATCAATTTTAACTTGGTTTAGACCGAAGAAACCACCATATACTGTGTGTGTGATAACCTGTGTAATTGCAGCCTCTGGGCAGCACATGAATTATTTTGCTCAGAGTCTGGGCCAGAGGAGGCCATATGAATCCTAACTATTTCCTTTAATTGGGATTTTTCTGGGATTCTTAGAGACTGGACCTAGCCTCTCTCATGGCAGGACGCACTGGTCAGATGGTCAGCTAACCTATACCGCCCACATGGTAATGATATTTTCGACTTCTGAGCGAGTTAAAATCAGGTTGAAGATGAAGGAATGTAAAGGTTCACTGCAGTCAGCAACAGGCACTTGTAAGTCTTTCTGTGGTGTATTCCAGACAGTAGGTTTAATGAAAATACAAATCAGAATACAAATCTTAGTTGGATAGTTTATTACTTAGTCTTTGCCCTCTTGATCAAATATTACAGAGCATTAAGTCAACCTCAGCTCCTTTGCGTGTCCCTCTTGCGAGTGGAATGCAGTAAGCTTTCGACACGTATGATCAATGAATAATAATCACTCACGATGTGATTTGTTGCATTTATGGAACATAAAGATTGGAGACTATACTTCACATGTCTGAGTGAGTAGGATGGTGATGCAGCTGCAGAGTTTGAAAGTGAGGTTGTTTTAAACAGGCTGTGTCTGAAGATGTTTTAACAGACTTTTTTACTGCATTTGTTGAAATAAATCCGTGAATATGAATATGGAGTCATTGGGGGGGGTCACAAAAAAGATAAATGTGTAAAAGAATAAGAAAATAAATGTGCCTATATTATGATACATTCATTTATTTCACATTTCTTTATCTATTTTTCATCCTTTTTAATTTTCCCTGTTGCTTTTAGTTTTTCTTTCCATCAGGCTAAATCCTTAAAGACATAAGACTCCAGATGTGCATGTGATTAAGCCCAGGGTATTAAAAATCTCACTGCAGCCAGGTACCCAAAGTTGGCAACCCTGCTACAGGTATTCTGGAAGCTGTCAAAAAACTCATCAAAATTGATGGTTGTAGTTATCTTCTTTACTACAGCGGCTAAATAGCCGCTTTCCATTTAACATTACACCAATTCTGCTCAAGTACTCACACTAACTGAAGTAATTTGTCAAGCTATGAATAAAATATTCACTCATTGTGTTGTGTAGTAGTAACAGTCACGAGCGAACTAAGGGTAACTGGCCAGCCAGACTCCTTTTCTAAGCTAGTGTTACAAATTGTTGACACTATAAATCAGTCAATGGAAGTTGTGAAAGGGCTCATTTTTTAAGTTACGTTACAGCCTGTTTACCAATTACCACTAAATAAATGATCAAAATATAATATTAATGTGTTAAATGCCTCAGAATCTTACATATAGCAAATTTAAGTCCAACAGAGAACAGTCACATATGTAATTTGTGCGATACTGAGGTTATTGGCAATACAATTTCTTTACAACGTCTCATTTTGCAGCACGAATACAGTTAACAGACTCTATGTGTGTCAAGAAAAGTAAGAGGGGGCTGCAACTCTTCTCTTCAATAAGCTGGCCAAAAGTTGGCATGTCTCTTTATATGTAGAAAAGAGATAATTATGGGCAAGCAAACGAGAGAGAAGATTCTGTAATTAAAGAAAATTTCGGGAAACAGCCGATAAGACATGAGTCAAGAAGGACGAAACAAGAAAACGATGGAGTGGGTTGACTGAAATAATGATGACTCCTCTTCAGTGTCAGCTTAGTAAAATGTGTTTCACACTCACAGTATTTTTCTCTTATTTATGTTGGATATGAAACAATCCATCCAGTCCTGAGTGGATACTGTGTGTTGTATACTGTAACGGTCACCCACTGGACCGAATGTGCACTAAGTCACTTCTTCCTCGATCAATCATCTTCGCCCTCCTCTCCTGAAGCGATGCCATATGGCGTCTCTACCTCTCTTCTCTCACTCTGTTCCTCTGCCGTGTTAAATTTCCTCTCCTCTCGTCTCTACCTCCTTTCTTTCTCTGGGTATTCCATCTTAATACCTTTATCTCGACTCTGCCCTCCCTTGTTCGAACACACACGTATGTACGCTCTCTGCCCAGCTTGCCCTCCCGCTACCGATCTTTCAGGGCCAGATCTGTTTCATGAGCGAGAGCGTTGATGGTGGGCATGACATCTCCTTCTTTCTCCCTCCCTCCTTTTCCTGCTCCAATATCTGCCTCTACTTCTTATTCTTTGTCTCAGCTCTGTTCAATCTACCTTCTTGGCTCTCCAATCAAAGGAGCAGTTCTATCTTTATACGGAGTGAACGCAATATAGTTGAGAAATGGAAGGAGCTGATGGGTCCGGTAAATGTTTTGAAATTGTTCAAAATGATATAAACGATGGTCTATTCATAGAAAGACAAGAATCTCTCAGCTCAGTGTTCTTGGGAATTACACATTGCAATGTTTTTTCATTGCCAACATTCAGTCTGAACCAAGCGGCAATTTGGTTGCAGCTGTGAAGTGAAGCCAATGTGAAAACAGCAGTTCCACGAACAGTCACTTGAGGCTGACTGCAAAACAAGTCAATCTCCACAAGCCCCTATGTTAAAATGTTCAACTTGTCCAACAACATGTTTCCACAGCCTGGTACAAAAAACGGTTCTTTCATAACTCACCCGTTCACATTATATTAACGCTTGAAATTATGCATAATTAAGAGTGTGGTCGCTTTGATTGACAGGTAAGTGCCATCACAGGTGGCTTGTTTGAGCAATCAGGCTTCATTCAGTCCACCTCAGCTCCACCCAGGCTCCACGTCTTTGCCGGGACAGCCAAGATGGCGACGGCCAGAGCCACCACATTCAGCTTCACGCCGGCTCTTCAGACACCTATAGGTGATATCACAGATACTACATCCATGCTTTATACATTTTAAGTCCAATGTGTGAACACAGGAAGTATTGAGAGCAACATTGTTCTGAAAGCTCCAAAATACTTGGCACCTAAAACTAATAACGTGCCTGAAAACCGAACAGATATCATCTAAGACTGCCGCTTAATGTAATTAAACCCAGAATTGATGACGTTCAAATCCTCACATGACATCCCCTGAAATCACACAACTTTCTTAGTGATGTGAACATTCACAAGTCATTAACATGGGACTCTTTCCCATCCATCCAATTTGACACGAACACTGCATTAGTGGTATACACAACAGAAATTTAATCTGTGATTAACTATTTATACCAAAATGCTCTCTGAGGAGTTGTAATTCACTTTTCTTCAGTGAAGTTCAGTGAGCAAACTACCATGGCACTCAGGGGAGCTCACCTTTTTTAAATTTAATATAAGATGTGATAAAGAGCGTTAGGTTGAATCTCTCCAAATCGGTTCCCCTAAGATCCACAAAAAGGAGCGATAACAGGCTGTTTTCACGCAACATATTGCGGGTCCTGCTGTCAGTATTAACAACAGAAAACCCCCTTTCTCATTGTTGGGGATGTATGTTCTGCCTGTACAAAGCTTTTTCAGCATTTTGCCTGATGCTTAATCTTTTAATTTCCAGTCACGGAACTCCTCAACCCTCTTTCTGGCTGTTTTAGCAAGTGCCAGAACTGTTTTCTCCATGCAAGATCAATCCATTGCGGTCATATGGCCTTCAGTGCTTAGCCAGGGGTTTCAGCATCTGGGCATGGACTGAGTCTGGCAATTGCTTTATGAGACAATCACGGAATGATAAAACGGACTCTGGTCAATGTTGTCCTTGCCCTCAACAAGTTCAGCATCTTTAAACAACCAATTATTTGGTAAAAAATCCCAAATTTGTGAGTAATCCTGGTTTGCTATTTGACATGACTACAAACTACCATGACTACAGCAGAAACCGGTGGAATGCTACCTCCAGGTTGCTTCCCAAAGTGAAAGAGTTTAAGTATCACAAGTTCTTCATGAGTGAGAGGAAAATGGAGCATAAGATGGACCAGAGTATTGGTGCAGCTTCTTTGCAGTAATGTGGACATTGTACCAGACTGTTGTGGGGAAGATGAAGCTGAGACAGAAGGCAAAGTTCACGATCTTCCGGTCTATGTTCCAACCCTCAGCCGTGGTTTTGGGTAGTGGCCGAAAATGAGATTATGGCAATAAGTAGCTGAAATGAATTTCCTAGGTGGGGTGTCTGGGCTAAGACAGGGTGAGGTGCTTGAACATCCAGAAAAGGCTCGGAGTAGCGACGCTGCCCCTTCACGTCAGACGGATTCAGCTGAGGTTCTCCTTGATGCCTTACTTTTGGAGGCAGGATATCACAGGGAAGACCAAGAACTCACTGGAGAGACTATATAATCCATCTGGCCTGGGAATGCCTCAGGATCCCCCAGAAGGAATTGGAATGCATTACTAGGGTGAGGAACAAGTTGAACATTTTTCTCCCCAGCATGCTATACCTACTCCGGATAAAGGAAAGAAAGGGATGGAAATATGGCTATTCGACAGATTAAAGCTGGTCTACAAGTTTTTTGATGCTGTACCACCGCACTTTGTTGGCGAGGGCAAGAATATCATGAATGCCATCTTTTAAAAACTTCTCAAATCATGTTTTCAGGGGAGTTCATGCCTCATTATGTGAAGCCAAACTCCACCTGGCTCCCCTGTAGTTCACACCCTGCTGAAGTCTCTATGTAAACAGACGTAAAGCTTTTTTCACCTACCAGTCAACTTATTGTCTATGCAGACAATAACTTTTACAGTGGGAACACTCAATGCCCAAAATCACTTTTCTACTCTATAATTATTAAAAAATTAAGCTATTATTATTAAGAGAGATGTGAGAGTATTTAACAAGAAATACAGGACATTTTTAGGATGCAAACAGAATGACCATCAGTGTTTCCACATGCATGGGGCCAGTGTTTCCCTCTCTCTCTCTTCCAGAGTTGGCCGACCAGACTGGGCGGCTGTCCAAGCAACACACCTGCTGGATGCCACAAAACACATTAGTCTGCTGTGAGAGCCTCTTATTGCAGCCCTCTTCTCCTCTCCTCTACACTCCACTTCTCCTTCTCTACTCCACTCTTATTTCCTCTTTCCACGCCTCTCATCACGTAACCTCTCCTGCTGTAGTTTTCTGTCTTTTCTTTCTTTCCATCCTCTTCTGTTTTCTCCATGACTACTGTACTGTAAGTCCAGTCTCAGTCTCAAGACTATTTGTCTGGTATCTTGGACTCGTCTTGTGGGTGTTTTGACTTGGACATCACTCATCTGCCTCGTGCCAAGTGCAGTCTTTGGTCATGTTGAGACATGAATACATGTTGAGACTGTATTTGGAACCGGTCCTGTTTCACAACCTTGAAGAAATCTCGTGTTTCAATCAAGAAACAGCAGCCGTTTCTTTTAGTTCATACACAGACTATTCATTACAAATATTTATTTACATTCATGTTAATTGAAGCTGGCTTCAGAGCCGGTGGACACTGTTGGCAGTGTTCCTCCAGTCTGGCAGTCATCTCTGCCACCTTATGTGCCTTGTCCTTCAGATGAGTTTGTATGTCCTCATTTTCCCTAAAGCTCCATATGCTGTGTTTATCAGATGTTTCAGGACTCCTCGTGTTGGTCTTGGATTTGCAGTACATGTGGATTGATAATCCCACCTTTTGGTTATCCAGTCTGTCACTTTACAGCACACACATCGTCATCGTTTATGATAGACCATAAGCTGTTCTCGTCAGTGTTATGAGGAATCATATGATCTGTTTTGGTGACAGACACATTTTGACTCTTCTGGTCCATGGAGATGGGCTCAGCCACCTTAAAGGCCTCAGGTAAGGCTGGTTTTCCTCCATGTCCATATCAACCACAAGTTGACTTGAGGATGTTTTTGAGGAATCTTCTGGTCTTTCTTGGTCGTAGACATCGTTTGTGCCTTCATCAATCTAACCAAAAAAATAAAACTATGGTATAATGAAACATTTCAACAACTCAGAGTTCCTGTGATCTGGTTTCTGACAGTCTGACAGTAAGAGGTCACTGTTTAAAGAGACTTTAGTTGGTAAATCAAACTGAAACTGAAGTTGGGATTCTGCAAAGGGATGAGACAGATTCCCAATCCCCATTGGAAATAACACCCTTGCCTCCCAGTGCATGCAAATACTCATTTTCCACAGTTTCCAGGATGCGACCCCTCGCTGTGTGATGTTAATAGACCGAGGTAACCTGATAGTGTTAGTGACATATGAGTAATATTCATCTTGATTCAGCTCTCTCACACTTGTGCGATTAGCTGTCATCACCCTTCTCTTTCTATCTGTCATCTTTCTCTGACTTGCTCCATTTCTGTCTTTATTTTGCTCATTCTACAAAGTAGTACGGTCCAGACTTTCCCTGTATGGAAAGTATCATGAGACATGAGTGTTTGGTTGATTGATTTGGCGCTATATAAATTAAACTGAATTGAATTCACTATAAAGAGCACTCATCTAGATTCTTCGTCTTCACAAAGACAATTATGTGAATCTACATTCTTTATGGGTTTCACCAAGAGGTTGTTGGCATGTAGTTAGAAGAAGGAGTAGCAAGTATCAGCTAGTGTTGCAGCGAAATCCCACCGGACACGTGTCTGTGCCCAGCGCTGTTTTGGTCTGTTCTCTACACGACTTCAAACCCCACCAGGAGCATTACAGAAGCGTTTTGCCCACCAGACTTTATCAACTTCAACCTGCTCTGTTTAGACAGCCGCGTATTATTGGCGGAGCTTCTGGAACGCTTCTCAAACTTGCTTCTTGTGGGGTTTGAAACATTGACTAGAATGGCAGCGATTAGCACACGTCTGTGCCCAGTGGAATTTAGCCTTCAGCCCATTTGGAGTGTTGTCATTAGTGTTGATAGCTAATAGCTTTTAAAGCAACATTATGTAACTTTTCTACCATAAAATCCAGGTGTCTGTACCTGGAGTACAAAGTTAAATTGCAGTGCAATTGATGATTACAAGTCAGTGAAGCATCAAAATAATTTCATGCTTGTTATTTTATGGGAGAAAATGTACACAATGTTGCTTTAAGTTGCCAAAGCGGCTCTGCTCGCTGTGACTGCGTTTCATCTCCAGTCAATGAGACAAAGCCACACAGCAGCCAGTCAGAAACATGTAGCTAATGGGTACCAATGGCATATGTGAGAACAGCATAGATCTGGTCACTCAGTGTGTTGCTGTGCACTGTGCTGCCTGGTTTGGGTATTTTTTTTTTTTTTAAGATATTTTTTTAGCCTTTTCAAGCTTTATTGTATAAAGACAGATGAAGAGTGACAGGAATGTGGGGAGAGAGAGATGGGGAACGACATGCAGCAAAGGGCAACAGGTTGGATTCAAACCCTGGGCCGCTGCGGCAAGGACTGAGCCTTCGTACATGACGTACAACTGAGCTAACTGACACCCCTTTTGGGTATTTTTGAAGGGAATTATGAACCATCCATAATCTATGTGTTGCATAGGCCTCATAAAGAACACATTATTTTACATTATAGATATAAAGGAACTTCATGCTCAGTTTACTGAATCACAGCAGTAAATAAAAACGCTGCTTGTTGCTGCTTTCTCATTTAAATTCATACATTTGAAGGAGAAGGAGAAAATATTTTGAATTCATAATCCCTCCCTTTCCCCTTGCCTCACCCCGGTGCCTCTTCATCATTGCTGCAGTCACCTCCGTCACCATGTGTTCCTGTGGGATCCACCTGCTGCAACGTCGGTGTGTGACAGCAGCAGGAAACAAAAAGGCGGAACATGTTTCTTTGTGCACTTCTCACCCTGCTCACTGATGCCACACACACACAAAACAGGACAAAGTGGGAGTCCTACACACATGCACACGAGTACATGCTTACACATACAGCGCCCCCCCCTTCCACCCACCACAATTATTTCAGACTCCTCCATCTGTATATTCTTCACGTCTTGCCCCCCGATCTTCATTTGAAGTTCCTGCCAGCTCCTCGCTTAGAGGGGCTGACAGTTGGTTATTGATAATGTTTCCTGCGGACTGCAAAATTTAAAAAAAACCAAGCACAGCATTAAGACAGAGAGGCAGTTCAAAATAAACCGAAGGAGAAGATGAACAGCTTGAGATCACCCACTTTACATATGACACAAATTGTCTGTAATTGACTGAAAGAGTAAACAAAGGGAAGTTGACTCCATGTCACTCGTTTTGCAACAACACGCCTCTCATGGAAACTTCTGACCAGTCAAGCGAGGTGATGTACTTCATTCCTCGATTAAGAAACATCACAAGCCAGACATAGTTACTGGTAACCGCTAATGCAAATTGCTGTTTTTATTTTATTCAGATTTGTATTTATTGGCCTTGACTGCAAGCTTTGAATCTGGGTCTTCTTAGTTTTAGCAAATATCTGCAAGACTTATATTTCCTATAAATACTCGTAAGAAGATGAAGTTGAAGCTTTCTATTGAGGGTAACTCATGGCTCTATTTTAGACTAATTTTGATCACTTGTGCCCTCAATTCCAATACTTACTACTACTCGTTAGTACACTTCTGTGTAGTACACTGTGTACACTATGTAGTTGCTGGCGTAGTGCGCTAATTTCAACAGGGCTGTGCTGTCTCAAATGGAGTACGGCTGTTGTTCACTGATCGGAAATGACAATCGCAACATTTTACTGTTTCTTCTTCTTCTCCTCCGCCGAATTGCAACTAAGCAGCGCATTCGTGCCAACATTTGACTGCCAAAATATAAATATAAAAAATATGTACAAACATACATTTGTATATTGTGGTATTCACTGCAGGAGCTTCAGCTTCGGCAGTTTACTCCGCCACAATTTTCACAACGCCAGTGGTCCCTCCACTTCTGCTACATAGCCAAAATGGCGACCACTGAGGGCGAGAAGTGTCAATTTTTTGAACGTTATGTGTGAGGGGCCATTAAGGACACTATTCAGAATGTTCCTCTCACATACACATACGTATAAAACCAAAAGCATTCACATAATGTACAGAAAACCTCTCATCCATACTGAGGTTTTCAGTTTAGTATGTGAATGCATTTGGTTTCATATGTGTATGTGAGGAAAATTCTGAATAATGTCCCTTACAGCCCCTCATAGTTATGAGCGCACCATCCGGATACTCACAGTATACTGCATTTTGCCATAATTGACAATGTGTGATCTCACTTATGCTCTAAAAATAGCAAGTTTAAGTATGGAAGTATGCAAATTGAGATGCAGAGTTGGACTATTTAGTGTTGCTATAAAATATTAATTGTTAGTCTGGTTGGCTAAGGCAAAATACAGTCACTGATACATTGATGTAACATATTGGCAGTGTTGGAAAGTTACATGAAAATGTATTTAATTATCCATTCTCACAGGAGATTACTCTGGATTACTCTACAAGAGACTTCATTACAGTAATAACATGACTTTTAACAACTCATCCCAGCCTCATTAAAGGTGGCTTCCAAAGCCTCCAAAGCCAACACAACCATGTTCACTTCAGATTGTATAACAGTCTAGCTCAAGTGTCTCAAAAGTATGGTGGTAGGCAGACTCAGCAGCCATCTGTGTAACTAATCCATAGTGAATCAAACACCTTATATAGTCTTCGTTCTAACTGATTCAGCTGGTACAATAGTAAAGAAGGTGGACCTACATATCAACGTTAATACAAGAATATCAAACACTGTCCTTGGGCTAATTTAGATCGTGTAACACATTACTTAAGAATGTATCAACAAACAAAAACAAATATTCCTCCAGGCAAGAAACCCCCTCTACTTGGTTTGGCCCAGTGATGTCATAGATATGACACTAAAAATCAGGAAATGTGGGGCGGGCCCATCCCAAACAGTAGTCCTGCATGGTGGACTTCAACTAAGTTACAAACAAAGGTGAGTATGAACATAAGAACAAACAATTACACAGTGTTCAAATCTGCATCTTAATACAGGTAACTGTTAATACAGGCACCTGAACATACTCGTGTGGTTTGATATGAACTGTAACATAAAATTCAGCTTCAACTCAGACTGGTCATAGTGGTTTAAAAACTGAACCATGTCCTCAGGAATGCTCTCTGACGTGTTTATCCGTGTTTATTTTAATTAAAGAATACAGTACGTCAATGATATTGTGCTCTGTCATGTTCCCCAAAAGCATTTCAAAGGGAAACTTTGTTATATTTTATAACTTGGACCCTGTTTTCTATGTTTTTGTGTCTGAGATGACAAATTATTTTTGAGTATTAAGTATTAAGTATTGGGTACAACTGATCTGCCAGTATCTGTTGTCATTGTCCTCTTCTTTATCTTCCCACATTTTTGGGTGATTATACACATCTTGAAAATATATCCCATAACGTATCCTATAAACTGCCTTATCCCATAAATCTTACACACCGGACCTTTAAGAAGCCTTTCATGGCATGCTCGTGCTACTTGGGGACGGCATGTAGAAATTGTAGAAAGAGCGTTAGCAGAACACTTATGTCTAAATTTCACCGGGCACGGCAGCGATCATTGATTTTAATAAGACTGAAAAAAAAAACACAGGCGCTATCCAACATTTTGTCTTAAAATGTGCTTTTATTTCATTTAATTTGCCAGCCACAGACTGATGAATCAAATAAAACAGAGAGACAGTTTATGTCTCACAAATTTGTCATTATTTTACGGTTCGCACACACAAACACACACACTTGCACAGCTGTCTTATTTTCTCACATTGAGACAGTGCTAAAAATGAGTTCACCGTGTGGTTCCCTGTAAACAGAAAAATCATTTGCACAGTTTTGGCTTTTGTGTTGGCATTGTGTGAAAGAAAATGTTAATACACAACTGCTGATTAGCTTGTGTGGTGTGTTGTGAGTACACACACACAGAAATCACACATGTGGCGATAGGTTTAGTTCATTCTTTCAGCAGTATCTGGCCTGATCTGATAGATGTGTGGCTGTGCAGGGAATGTAATCCAGCATGTGACTCTGTCAGAATCGACTATGTATTCTTTTGTATCATTAAAAACAAACACGAAGCCCTTTGAGTTCATGGAAGTTGTTGCTATAGGTGCTCCTGTCTGAACATTACTGCTGAAAGGCTGTCAGTGTTCATTATATGGTGTTCTCTGCTCTGCGTTATGTCTATCTGTACCTCCATGTTCTGGTCTCTCACCTGTACTCCCCGATCACCTTAGCTCATAACACAAAATCAACACAGTCAGACTCTGCTTGTGACACTATAGCCACATAGCAGAGTCCAACATTTGTCCGTTCTCTCTGCTGAATTACACAGCGCCTGTCAAATGTACTTGATTTGAATACATATTTGATTGTCGTCATTTTTTTCTTGAACACGAATATAAGAGATGAAATATCCATAGATTATCCATGAGAGGAGACACAGTCCTTTAGTATCAGTCAAGTGTTATAAAAAAAAAAAACACAATGAAAACATTTTTTCCAATGTTTTAATATAATGTTGTTTGGTCAGCTGACGTTCTTTCACAAGAAACATATAAGATATGGCTTTATTCATTTATTCCTGCTGGGCAATAAAGCAAATACTTGAAAAGAAATTTGTTGTTTAAGGACAGTAGTAATAGTAATAGATAAAGTCAATCTATTGTGCAATATAGGAATGAGTGAACCTTCGGAAACAGTTCTACATTTGAAAGAAAATTCATCCAGGGTGTACCCCACCTCTCCAGCCGCCGCAACCCCACTAAGGATAAGCAGTTACAGAACATGGATGGATGGGTTCCTAGATGTTCTGATCATTAAAAAACTTGCTTCAATGCTGTTTGATTTATGTGTTGCAGTGTCCAAATGAACACACCATTGCTGACAGTGGAAGCAGAGATGTTTAGGTTGTTCGTGACGGTAAATTTAATTTCCCAGCACAGGCTTGTGGCTTTCGCTGAAGTTTATTATTGGAGGAGCTAACAGCACAGCCAGTCCAGTGAGCTGGTCATTGCTGCGAAATAAACCCCAAAAGGGTGATGAAGTCTTGGGGTTTATTTCACAACAATGACCAGCTTGGTGTACATTATCCCTCTTATAACATGGCTGCTTACTAAAGAAATCAATAATTTGACACAAATATTGTTTTTTAAAATGATTTTATTTCCCTGTAGTCTTCCAGGGTCTATGATCAGCACTCCATTGCAGCGATCATATACAGAAACAACAATGAAATTTTGTTAAGAAGTTTGAGTGTTTTTCATCTCATCCGCGTATTTTAAGAGCATTTAATGGGAATTTTCAACATGTAAACACTTCTTCAGCATCTCAACATATTTCTTGGCGGAAGTGTTTACTTCCACTTCAAACCCAGATTTGTTCGTACAACCACTTAGCCAGAAACAATTCTTTATAAAAATGTAACTATTTGTGTTTCATCTGAAGAACGTTTAAAATCCCCAGCAGATTTAAAAAATGAAAATACTTTCCTAGGAATACTAAATTGTCCATGGTTTTATTTATCCACAAAAAGAAAATTCAATAACCTTGTTAAAAATTCTTAAAATGCCATCTCCGCCTTCTCTGACATTGAAAAATCCAGAATCTATAAATATGTTAATTTTGTTCATTTCAAAGTTTTAGCTGATCGACAAAAGATGTTTCCCACTTCGCAGTCTCTTTATGTGCACTGGAGGCTTCAAGGTTCCACATAAGTTACGCATTGGACTGTCGCCTGCAAACTTGTCGCACATCATACACACTGATAAACTTTCTCTCACCAGCAGATGAATATAAAAACTTCTGGTGTCAAACTCTGGACATACACGAGAATGATACGGCTATACATTGACACGCAATACACACATGAAATTAGCAATACATAATAATATATAGTTATTTTTGTTTGAATTGTTAAATCTGTTAAATACTCTGTTCCCTTGTGATGCACATCAGTCCTACACACAGAGAACCAATACAGCCAACATGAGATTATGTAGTCTTTATTTACTTGTGTAACTTTTCTACCATAAACTAACAGATTATAAATCATTTTGATGCTGCATACGTATATCTGGTGAATGGTGGCTCTGTCATTCATACGCCTGTTTCTGCACTATGTAACTTTGTTCTCCGGGTCGGGAGAAGTACGTAACGCTTTACAGCACTAAATCACACACCACCAACTATTTCACTGATTTTGGTGAAACTGGATCATATTTTATGGCATTTAGAGTTTCCTGATGGACAGTGAAGTAAACTGCAGCCAACTGTAGCTGCTGTTAGCTTCTGTTATCCCAGTTTGTTAAGACGGGATGCCCAGACTGTGAGCTCAGAGCACCGGGGGAGTGTTAGCGTTTGTTCAACCAGGGGAGCAGAGCCGGTGTCGTGCCAGAACAGGAGCTGGGCAAGTGTAAGGCAACGTAATCGAGCTCAGCAGCATCTATGGACATAATAACAGAGAAGAAGAGACCGAAGGGGAATTTAACGGATGAAGCTAAGAACAGAAATGGAGAGTGACTGAGCAAGTTGCCAAGACAAGACTAATTCTGGGACTGACTTTTAGTGGTTGGCGAGAGCTTGGTGAAATGAAAGGCTGAAAGACAGACGCCGAGCTGGGCTTCTTCTTCTCTCATGTTGTTGCACTCGCTTGATGTTTGGCTCTTAGCAAAGTTGTCACTTGCTAGTTTTTGTTTTTATGTAATCAGAACCAAAATACATGTACAGCTGTCCGTATTTACCACTGTGATATTGCACTTGTTCAGTTTCAACGCAATGTTGGTTTGAGAGTCACTATCAACATATACATAAATATTTTTACTTAGCTTTTTTGGTATGAAACATATCTACATTTATACATACTGCCTATATGAATTAAATGATGTGTTATATTATATTGTGTTCTGAATATGTACCTTGCCATAGTGGCTTTTGAACAGGCGAGCATTTTAACAAACCGCCTCTCTCTCTTTGTGCCTGTCGTTTGAATGACAAGGGGTGAGACGAGGGGGAGATCTTTAGGGACTCGGTGTCAGATGATCTGAAAATGGTCAAGATCAAGCTACTGTGCACGTGTCTGCGTTTGTGTGTGACCAGAGGAATGGTGGTGGAGGTCAAAGGTTATCTGTCACTGGAACAAAAGAATCGCTCGTGTGTTCTTCTTTCACTCCTGATGTCAGTCTGACTCGCTCGCTTTTGGTCTCTCTTGTTGACTGTCTATCTGCCTTCATGCCCATCTGGCTGGAGCGAGAGGGCATGGAGGCAAAAAGTGTGTATGGCAGCAGGAAGTGTGTGTTTGTGTTTGTGTGTACGCACGCGGGTGTGCACACTCTTGGCAACTGTAAATAAGTGCGTGCACATTTCCATAGAGCTGAAAATATTATGCTGCATCAGACCCAACTGTCAGCTTTCTGTTGACATTGAGAGGAGAGGAAGAAAGGCGAGGATAGGAGAGGAACAAAGAGGAGGAAAGTGTGGTATAGCAGAGCAGACTCTTGTGGGGAGGACAAACACACACACACACACATACACACATACACACACACGCTTTGTTTGCTATGCAGTGACCTGCTGCAGACAATTATGTCTCCCTCGCTCAGCCACAATCAAATTACTGCTGGAGGACAAGGCCTCTGGACGGACCTGCTGCTGTGAGGGGAAATGAACACACATACGCCCACACTCTCATAGTGGCAATTGAGTTAACACATTTCTAAAAAAAAGAAAACAAAGAATGTATCGGCAT
This sequence comes from Sciaenops ocellatus, assembly GCA_033000465.1. Classification (NCBI taxonomy): domain Eukaryota; kingdom Metazoa; phylum Chordata; class Actinopteri; family Sciaenidae; genus Sciaenops; species Sciaenops ocellatus. The sequence goes on along the minus strand of CP136871.1, from coordinate 5,409,289 downwards.
GAATACAAAAATAGCTTGATTATAAAACACAACCCACTCCTTTATGCAGCACTCGTTTTTTGGATAAAGACTTTTTGAAGATAAGAAACAGAAGGTAGATCTGATGCGTTTAGCAGCTTTGAAAGGAATCAATAAAAACTACAAGATGACTTGATATTATATCTTAGATTTAGTCAGATTAGGCGATCATAGTCTTACAGTTGCACATGAGGTTGTACAGCTTTGTCTGTCACAACGTGCATGAAGTACATAGATGATCGTATAATGGTAAACGTTTTGAGGGACTCCACCTGACAGCACCAACGAAGTGTGTCATGTGTGCAATCATAGGTTTTATGAATGGAACTATTCATCATCATTTGGCGGTGAAGGTGATCTCCATCCTTTTGTCTTCCCAGTCAGTAGAAAAATGAGTACACGGGTGTGATTAATTTGGTATAATGCTCCTGACATGAGGGTTACAATATTGCTAAAATTAAATGAAATGTGTTGCTCTCCCGTGGGCCAATGTCACCGAACAAAGAAATTTCATCATATTATTTTCTTTTTTCTTTTTTTCTTTTTTTTTTTTGTCAGGATGTTGTGCGGCTCCCCAGATGCATCGTGCATTTTCTGACACAATACGTGGGATAATACAAGCAACTGTCACGGCCAATGCTTCATTTTCGTTTCTGACGCCCCTCATCTGTCGCGTCGGCCCATTATTGGGCTGACATTGTGTAGTCTGATCTCTGCTAAGGTGAAATAAACATGCCAAAAATGAAAGGCATTAAAACCACCACATATAACAATAATCATCAAGGAAAGTATGTACATAAAGAGGACAAACATTACTTATAAGACAGGTCTCTTTGTTGAATTAAGAGTGGAATATTGTAGATGTATTTATTATTTTGTTAACTGATGTTTGGATTTAAAGTTGCTCTATTAAATCTTTTTGGTGGGCATCTTAACCTGGAATCATTTTATAATGAGCTTTAGCCAATGAATTCATGTTTTGGAAACAGACCGTTACATTTTCTAGTTTTCCTTTTGACTATTATTGTTGTCTTAGAGTGGAAACAACGACTCGGTTAATCAGTTAGTACATGAAACATACAATTAGTCAAACATTTTGTTTATAGATGAATTAATTATTTATCTTGCAAAAATGTCAAATATTTGCAAGTTCCAGCCTCTGAAATCTGAAGATTTTCTGGTATTTTAAACAATAAATTATTCATCGGAAACATAATCAACTAGTCGTCGTGGTCCTTGAGACTTGGGACGTTCACACATGTATTCATGTTAGCTTGAAAGTGCACATTAATACCATTCTCATGTCCTCTGATAAATGTAACCCCAAAACCCCACCGGGCACGTCTCTGTCACGTCCCGGCCGCAACACTACGCGACTTCAAAACCCACTGGGAGCATTTCGGAGCAGACTTTGTTAACTTGCTCACATTTGGTCATTTTCCTTGGTTTATGATTCTCAGTGTGTAAATATGTAGTTATTTTAAATACAGCCGCGTATTCCCCACGGAGCCGAGCGGAGACTTCCTTCTGAAATTGACCGTGGTGGGGCCCGTGGTGTTTGAAACGTTGTCTAGACCGGCCGTGTATAACTCCGACGGTTGTGGTGCACACGGAACACATCCAGTGGAATTTGGGGGTGAGGCTACAACCTATTAGCTTAACTTAGCATAAACACTAGAAACAGAAGGAACCAGCTAGCATTCACAGGATTAAACAAACTAGAAGCTAGTAAACTTTGACTAGCAGTTTTTATGCAAGTGTAGCTTGATATTGATTGTACAAATGAAAGGCAGGTCGATCTCCTCAGGACTCTTTCTCGTCCTTAAGTTGTTTTCATTGCCCAAACTTATTTTGCTGTTTAGTTTGGAGGACTTGCTGTTTTTTGACCAAAAATAGAGGTACAGTCAGACAGACGGACAGCGATAGAAAGAGGCAGCAACACAAAGAGAGAGAAATAGAGAGTTGTTTTTTTCCAAAGTAATTAAAAGCAAAATCTTATATTTGTGCCAATACAGTGCTTGGCAGTTAAGAGAGAAATGGATGTAAAAAAAAAAAATAAAAAAAAATAGTGTGACAAAAGAAAGAGAAAAACTCAGAGAAAAAGGGAATGGAGAAGAAAGGAAGTGGCGTTGAGACGGGTCTGAAACTGGAGAGAAAAAGATGTACAAAAGAGGAAGGACAGGAAGAAGAATCAAGCAGCGGGAAAGCCAGACATAAAGAGTAGAAATGAATTCAGACGAAGGAGGGAAAAGAAGAAGAAGAAGGAGAGCAAGAGGAAGGAGGGATCTGGAGGAAGAAGGAAGATGATGTTGATGTTTGCTTGTTATTCCAGCTCTAATTTTCCCCCCGGAGCTCATTAGAGTCTGGAGAGAAACGAACCACAAAATCTTAAAAACCAACAGAGTGGAGAGAGAGAGGGTGAGACAGAGAGAGGGTGAGACAGAGAGAGGGAGAGGGAGAGAGAGAGGGGGGGGATATAAAAAATAAAATAAACAAATGGAAAAGGAGGACTGAGAGAGGACAGAGGAGGCAAAGAGACAAGGAAGCCTAATCGATTGGAGTCAGAGAGGGAAAAAGTGAGGCATAGAAACACAAAATGATAGAGTAGAAGTGATGGAGTAGAGATCCGCAGAGATGTGGAGAAAGGAGGAGGCACCACCCACCATCACACTCATCCACACACCTGGGGCTGGTTGCTTTCAGAAGTTATGCCAGCTTCAACAAAATAAAAGTGCCAGGCGAGGCTTAAAGTAGGTTTAAGAAAAATAAAAGTACCATTTAAATTTTATTGATTTCATCAGAGCAAATAAATAAGAAAACAGTAGATAAATTGATTGGATTGATTGATAATAATAATAATAATTATAGTAATAATAAATAAATAAATTAAAAACTCCCTTTTAGCTGTAGGTGTTTTATAGAAGTACTAGTCTCAGCTTTTTAGCCACAACTTGGTTTGACCCAAAACAAAAACAAGAAGCATGTTTTTAATCAGAAGAGCAGAACGGCAGCCTCAGATTTCCACACACAATCACTAGTAAGTTTCTCTTAGAATATTATTTTTTCTTTTATATAACACTGAAGTACGGAAATACAGATATTATAGTCATCAACCAGATTCAGTTTGCAGTATTAGTATTATTATTATCATCATAATACCAGTAGAATAGAAATGGTGGCTTAGATTTCGATATATTTATATATCCATTTGTATATATATACTGTGTAAATTCCCATATATATATATATATATATATATATATATATATATATATATATATATATATATATATATTAGAGTAGAGTTCGTGGTTGTAAGTTGGTTTCAGTGTCCAAAGTCCAACATTGAAGAAAAGCAAGGAAGGATCTGTGCTGGGAGGCAAACGAGTACAGCAGCAGATAAAGTACAGACATGAGGAAGGAAGGAAGGGGGGGGGGGGGGGATGAAGCGTTGTTGAAGGAAAGGACGAAGGTGAAGAGAGAGGTGAGGTGAGTGAGGGGATGACGGGGAGGTATACAAAAAAAAAGGGAAGAGGAAGAGAGAGAAATCTGCACTTGTGGGTAAACAGCATAGTCGAAAAGAGAAGAGAGAAGAAGAAGAGGATCCTGGAGAGGGTGGGGGGGAGATGAAGGTGTGGACAAAAGATGGAGGTCGATTCGAACGTTTGTGTGGCTGCCAGAGAGGTGATAGAAACACTGAAGGTGTGACTTGTCGGGTTCATTTGATATAATCACAAGAGAGTCACAGTTAAGTATTGAGTACATGACATGAGACTGGATACGTTTTTTATGACACCTACATCTATCTGAAGTTTCTGTGGTTCCAACCTGGGCTATAGCCATCATCAGATCAAACGTAATATTGTTCAGATAGCAACCCTTCCGTTTATATACTACCAATTTGTACGGAAACGTAATTGCTGCCTGTGTTATGTGTAGGAAGAGCTACATTTATATATCACACATGAGGTGGGTGTTGATGGTGCGCCAACGAAGTAGTGGAGACCGAGGTCTGTTGTGTCTTGTGAAAGCCGCGATGCAGAGCCAGTGTTTGGTTTGTCCATTCTGGGCTACTGTAGAAACATGGCGGCCAACATGGCGGACTCTTTGGAAGAGGACCCGCTCCCTCTGTAGATATAAAGGTAACAAAAACACAGCGATTCTTATTGTCAGGTGATAATACGCTGTTCTGCCAACAGATCCTCCTAATCTTACATCAAAACCCCCACCGGTCTGTCCGGCCCACAGCTGCACTGCTCCGGTTCACTCTCACCTCTATCGCAGCGTCGTTTTCGACCACTAAAGGGAGCCGGCTTAAATAATCCACGGTACACTACCTGGTCTGCACCACCAAATTTTAAATAGACACAGTTAGTGCCAAGCTGGTGAACGTAATGGAGCATTTAGCAGCTAAAGAGCGACATTTCCTTCAGGAGTTGTTAAAGAGCTAACAGAGTGAATATTGGACTGACTATTCATCAGGTGGGCAGAAACACAGCTCTTAATTAATGCTGAAGTTTCTCTGTAACTACTGGATGTGTAAATAACCAACAAGGACTTGTTTGGTAACAAGATAAACTGTGTTTCCATAAATATATTTTAAAGTATCGCATTCAAAGTTTGAAGTTCGCTTGAGGCGGTTCACCGGTTGAGGTGCTCAAGGCGCACCATTTTGCGCCCTGTTCTTTTGGTTTACTGACTCCACCAACTACTGCTTATGTCGTGAACTAACTCCTAATATTCGCATAACGTCAGTGGATAGAGGCGGGCGTTTTATTTTGCAGAGTTACTGGAATTCAGTCAAAATGTGTGGCACATTTGAAAGGAAACACAGCTTATTTGTCAATGTTGTGCTCACAGCTTTTTCCCTACATGGCCAAAAAAAGGCATTATTGCTAATTAAACTAAAGACTGTTCTCTCTTCCTAACTTTAAAGCAACATTGTGTAACTTTATAATTGCTTCAATGCTACAGTCATGTATAATCAGGTGAATGTCTCGGCCGTATGCCTGTTTCTGCACTACGTAACTTACACACGGGTACACCCGTGACAAGTAAGGAACATTTTCCCTCTGATGTCCTCCGGCTGCTCCGCCTCAACTCTCTGTGATTTACAGTTTCCCCGGATGGACAGTAAAGTGAATTGCTGCCAACTGTAGCTGCTGTTAGCTGCTTAGTTTGTTAGTCAGGCTGCCTGGACTGTGAGCTCAGAGCAGCGGGGAAGCGTTTGTGTGTTTTGCACCACCAGGAAGAGGAGGTTTTCAAGGCCGCGGAGCCGGTGTCATGCTAGAACAGGAGCTGGACAGACCGATGGTTTGACATTTTGACTTTGACGGAATAACAGATGCCAGACAGATGCCGAGCTGGGCTTCTTGCTGTTGGACTAGTAAATAATAGTAGGTGGCTGTGTCGTGTGCCTAAACGTAACTGTGAAAACTTGAATATTACAGGGTTATGGCGAGTTATGTTAGGTTGTTTCCTCACAATAACGATAAACTTATTCTGGGCAGCATTCTTTCAAAATCTATTTTCTGTTGCAAATTAGTAGTATAAATATGTAATTTCTTCTACGATTTATTTGGTTTCTATTTGTATTTGTACACATATTTTTATGTATTTGTTGTGTCAGCTGTTGTGCGAGCTTTCCATCTGTACACGTCCAGCTGCAGTCACAGTCACGTCTTTAGTTTTTAGCTAGTTGCCGTAAGAAATCAAGTCATCTCATTTGAAGGACGGAGACTAGGAAAAGACTGACTGCGACGTGGATGCAGGGGAAGGCGGCAGAGCTGTGTGCAGGGATGAAGGACCAGAGAGAAGCAGAGATGGGAAGGAGAGGAGGGAAGAGACAGACGTTTCAAGAACAAAGTTGTTTTTTTTTAAGCCAATAATTACTATGATATATAACTATAAAACACAGCTTTACAGGGAATGTAAATGTGTCACAAGCACCTGATTTTGTGATCAGTTTAGTCTTTCCCCTATAAAAATTCTCGTTTGGCATCGGGGTTGTAGATGCTGATCCAAAATTGATGCACTTAATGCATGAAAGCACGAGGAGAAAAAAAAAAAGAGACCCTACAAATATGGCGACAGTAAATGGGAGATGAGGGGAGCAGTTCTTCAAGAAACATTCTTCAAAGCTTATGTTGATAGAGATCGATGAATTAATGATTGAATGAATGAATGTGGAGTGGGAGCAGGGGTGTGGGACGGGGGGAGGGGTTTACACTCGGGCTTTAGAACACTCTGAAACATATAAATGATCAATTGCATCTTTCAGCAGAGAATAAAAAAAGTTTTGGCTGTCCAAAGCTGCAGTCAAGCCACAGAGAAAACAGAGGGAAGAAAGGATGGATGAAAGGATGGATGAAAGGAGGAAGGGAAGTGAAGAAGCTTCATAATTCCTCTCTCATTTTACCCTCGTATAATCGTTCTGTCATGCTCTTACATCTCTCTAACATCTCCCATCCTTCCTCTTCCCTTCTTCCTCTTCAGCGTCCCAAACAGAGTCTGTTGTCACATTCCCCCTTCTTTCTTTTTCTTCTTTTCCTCTTCATGTCATTTTTTCCCCTTCTTCTTCCTCCACCCGCCTTTTCCCCATCATCATCATCATGCTTTCCATCCTTCAGCAGCTCCTCCTCCTCCTCCTTCGTTTCCACCCCCTGCTCCTCCTCTTCCTCTTCCTCTACATCGGGAACACCAGGAAGCCAGAGAAGGTGGAGTATTTCCATCCTCCCATTAGGTTTCCTCTCTCCAGTTTGAGGTAGGCCCGGTCCCCCTTCTCCATCTGGATCAGAACACCATTACTGGCCGCCTCGCGCGTCACATCCTGGTCGCCGGCAAACGCCGAAATCACCGGCCAGCCGTTGTGCATCAGGCTCACCTGGATAAGAAGAAAGAGGACAGAGTTTACAGAATGAAGCACACAAGAGAAAACACTGACAGACACAAACAAACAGAGAAACCCGTAGCAAAGTTCCAAAATCTGACATTTAGATAAAGAACGTACCATCCTGTAGGAGTCAGCAACACTTCTATAGATGAGCTTTTAGTGTAATGAGGATTATCTTTTAACTATGTTTAAATATTACAGTAATTAAGTGAAAAATAATGACAGCATGTATCCTGACAACACACTGATTTTCTGTGGATTATAAGCATACAAACAGTTCAGTTTTAACTTGCGTGTGTAGCCACGATAGAAACATGTCCTTCATAGGTTTTCAAACATTTATAAGACATATACAATGGCAATTCAAGGTGCTATACAAAGATGAGTTCAAGAACAATGAATAAACAGCGGTGTAGATAAAAACAAGACTAAGAATAAGTTGCTTTTTTTTTTTTTTTTTTACAGAATTCCAGTAACTACTTTTCAAAAGTTTTCAGGGTTAGGCTACTTTTAAGAGTCTGTTCCAGAGATGCAGAACATAAAATGACTAAAGGTTGCTCCACCAAGTTTAGCCCCGGCGCTGGGCATTGTTAGCACTAGCAGCTCGCTCCCGCTTGACCTGAGAGGTCTGGCAACAGTGTACTCCTTTAAAAAACATCTCTGTAATGTATTCCACACCATGTATTGATTTATAGACAAGCAGCGCTGTCTTGTGTTCAGGAAGCCGGTGTGGTGACTTAAGAATCCCGTAGCAGCTGCATTTTGACATGAAGTTGCTGTGCTTGGCTGTATTTGTAAGATGATTACAAAGATGATTTTTATTCAGACTGAGATCAGATTCAACTGTAACACTGACCAAATTCAATATTTGGGAAGTTTCAATTCGGCTTAATTGTTCAAAATAATAAAACAGATCCACTCTGGTTGGCTGCATGCTCCTGTTTCTTTGTTTTTCTGGAAGAATCCATTATAAAACTCTTTTAATAACTTCAATATGTAATAATTTATTACGTAATGCAGTGTTATTACATAACATGTTGTTACAAGCAACGTTCTGCTGTGCAGTCAGCAAATGATCAATAGATATACCGTGCACACTTTTTTTTTTTTCCAAATATCCCGTGGAGATTTTTCAATGACAGACATTCACACACACACACACACAAAGACACACTAGACCCACACTGTGTGTGTGACTCGACAAATGTTTCAACGGGGAATAACATCTTCATCTTACAAAGAAAAGAATCTGTCAGCGATGCGTCCCCCTTCCTTTCCCCCGGCCGGCCGACATACACACCAGACATCGAAGCTTTCATCACTTCTCTTCTGAGCAACAGCACAAACACAAGCGCCGCCTGGATTTGTTTCCCCCCCTGTATGCTTCACTTAGACGTGGTTTTATGTTACGCCTGGCACCGATGCAGTACTAAAACAAACTGGAAATGAATTTTGGAGAAATGTCTGTTTATGCGGGATCACACTGTATGAAACCAGAGAGATCACGGCCTTTGTGTGAGTAAACTCGCTGTACCTCGATAAGTATAGAGAAACAACACGGGGTTTGTGTTCTACTGTACTTCGAGGGATGGTTGTAGGACTATGCTTTAAGGCTACGGCTACATTTTCAGCATCGGCAAGGGGAAAATATGAGTCAGTTATGCCTGCAAACTGTGAGTGATCAAGACATCTGAAAAAGAAAACACTATAAGGCAGCCCATTGTACACACATACTGTATATTAAAATACTGAAGTACAAGTGCAGTTTTCTGACCTCCCCATCAACAGGATGGTATCATTTCTCTGTGCCTTTCAAACTCATTTTCAAATCACGATTGAAAAATAAATGTTTGGTTATGGTTTATGACTACTGTTCTTCATCAAGGTACCTTTGTTGTCATGGTTACGATAATAAATACTAAAAGATAGAGAATGGTTGTGATCAAAAACAATGCTAACCCGTGGTTGGAAACAGAATACAAGAAATGGTCTCTGTGAGAGCAATCATTAAAAACCCTTAACAACATCCATCTTAAACATGTTGTTTTTTTCAGTGCAGTAGTATGTTAGCAATATGTTTGTTTGTTTGTTTGTTTTTTACATTTTTCCCAGAGCATGCAGGGTTCTCGGGGTTCAACCTGAGCTTTAAATACCTCAAAAGTACATGAAACATAAAAGTAAACACACCCTGGAAGTAAGTAAGTAAGTAATAGTAAAAACTGATGCAAACTGATGGAAAACAGTCATAAACATCCCATAATTATACACTTATCTACCTCATTCAACCTGATGATGGTCAGAAGAGGGAAAAGAGATGTGTGTGTGTGTGTGTGTGTGTGTGTGTGTGTGTGTGTGTGTGTGTGTGTGTGTGTGTGTGTGTGTGTGTGTGTGTGTGTGTGTAGCAGATGGAGAGCCTGTCAGAGTCAAGAGCTCTCTTGGCCAGGCACTCCTCTTAATAGCAAACTGAACATAGTGACTCAAACTGTGTGTGTGTGTGTGTGTGTGTGTGTGTGTGTGTGTGTGTGTGTGTGTTGCCAGTCTCTGAATTTGATGAAAGCACTCAGACTATACTTTAAACAATTTTTTTAAATTATCAGGATGGAAGCAAAGCGCAGGTCGTGGCAAAATGGACGTTTCACAATGTCGAAATTTTTAGTTTGTCAAGGCTGCAAAAACTTTAATAAAAGAGTTTGTGTGGTGTTTTATAATTTATTATCTAGCTACATATGTACAGTATGCAGTGTATGTACAGTAGCCATCTGAGACTAATACGAGGCCAAGGAGGCGTCACTCAGTGTGAGACGAGGAAACATTGTTTTGGCGGTCTGACCTGAACTTGGCTCCTGCTGAACAAATCTTGTACTGTTGGGGAAATAACTCCCCCGCTTTGTCCGTGTTTATTCAACTTCAAACATCTCAGTTTGACAGTTTCTTGTTCATCCTCTCTCTGCGGTCTAGAGACGGCAACGCTCTTCAAAAACAGCAACATAAATCTACTACTCGTGGACGTGAAGGAGGTCACCGAAGTCAGCAAGTTTCAAACTGTAGTGCACAAGCTTTATAGTAAATTTAAGGAGCTGCGACTAAAGACGTATTTTTACTGAACATGCAAATGTGCACAATATTGACATTTTTGTATATAAACGCTAATTTCCCTGGGCGATTCAGCCTTTAATGACACCACCAGGACCAGCAATAGAGCTCTGGTTATAATGTAACCGCAATAAATTAGTGAAGGCTTCTTACAGTGAAAACATTGCTTCATTAGGATCTATCTTGATTGATTGCAAACATTACACTGTTTACAGGACTCTTCAATCAGTGAAGGAGATGAGTGCAAATCACTTCAAGTCAAATGTAGAAACTTCACCACAGCTTATACTCTAAAGGTGAGTGACAACATAAAGAAACAAGTACACAGTTAAGACAAATGACACAGCCCTTTCATGAAGGTTTTTAAAGCAATGTTACATAAGTTTTCTATCATAAAATAACAGATATTAAATAATTTTAATGTTATACCGACTTGTAACTAGGTGAATGTTGTCTGGTTACACCTGTTCTTATGTAACGCGTTACGGCACTAAGTCACACACCACCAACTATTTCACTGATTTTGGTGAAACTGGATCATATTTTATGGAGAAAATGTTTTCTGGTTTTCCCTCTGATGTCCTCCGGCTGCTCCGCCTCAACTCTCTGTGATTTACAGAGTTTCCTGATGGACAGTGAAGTAAACTGCTGACAACTGTAGCTGCTGTTATCTAATGTTTGCTCAGTTTGTTAGCCGGGCTGCCCAGACTGTGAGTTCAGAGCACCGGGGTAATGTTAATGTTTGAACGACAGGCGTTTTGGACCACCAGAGGAGGTAGCAGAGTCGATGGCATGCCAGAACAGGAGCTGGGTGAGTGGGCGAAAATGAAAAAGACTGAAGGGAACATTGTGGGACAGTGATGAGCAAGAAGTTGCCGGACAAGAGTAAATCTGGGACTGACTTTTGGAGCGAGAGCTTTGTGAAATTAAAGGCTGAAAGAGAAAGATGCAGGGAAACGCTGGCAGGTAGTAGAGCTGGTGTCATGCCAGAACCGGAGCTGGGCATACATGCAATGTAACCAGGCTCAGCAGCTTCTATGGACATAAAGACAGAGGTGAAAAGACCAAAGAGGACGTTGGCGGAGGACGCTAAGAAAAGAAAAGGAGAGAGTGAGCGAGCGGACAAGAAGTCGCCAGATAAGAGTAAATCTGGGACTGACTTTTAGTCGACCTGCTAGTTTTTGATTATAAGTGATATAATCATAACAAATGCACACACAACATTGCACTCGCAAAAATACCAATTTCTACACGTTGTTGCTTTGAAAAACTTTACCTATGCATGATGACTGCTAAATTAGAAGAGTTACAAAGCAGAAACAGATTCAGACGTGAATGCAAAACAAATGGCATTCACCTCTTTCTTGCAACAAATTAAGCAGAAAGACTTTAAAGGAGGCCAGTCTAAAAATATCAAGTACTTCCTCCCCGAAAATGTCAATCTGAGACAGACACTCGGGCTAAAAAGAACATTGTATGTGGAGAGGCGCAACCAAAGGCTTCACGTTAGCCTCATTAACCTCCAGATAATAAAATGAAACAGACGTAAAAGGAAGGGATAGAGGGATGGATAGATGGAGAGATAGTATGTAAGTAAATGATGGCAGATTTAAAGAGTGAATGAAAAAGAGAGAGGGGAGGCAGACACGGAGATGGAGGGGGGTGGAGAGGGAGGAGGACATGGTTTCTGTCCAGTGTGCATGTAATGCTTCCAGACAGAGACAGAGATGGCAGACAAAGAGAAGCCAGCATCACCACATCACTCTGTTACCCTCAGATACACACACACAAATCATGCAGACAAAATCCAGCCTCTCACCTATCTGACCATTCAGCCAAGTCACTCATGTGGAACTCACGCTCACAAAGGTCTCCCAAACCCAACCCCACACATACATAATCTGTTTTTCTCTCAAGCAATAATTTAAACAAGTTCCTTTGTTGTCTTTTCTTATTTAAGCACGAGTCAGACCTGGAGTGTGTCACATTGTTTGGCTCATCTATCAGTTAAAATAATGGCTTTTTGGCTTCCTCACAAAGATCTCTCCTCCGTTTGCAGAGGAGTGCTACGTTGACTTGGGACAGAGCCACAGTGCTCGTGTGAATTTTTGGCTTTTAGCATGTGTGATACAACATATATGTATTATATAAAAGACAAAGGATTATTTAGTGCAACATCCCACTAAGCTGTCTTGTATTATTTGGAGCACGTAGCGCCTACCAAGGCAGAGTAGCTCACAAATCATTCTTCAGAGTCGAACCTGCTTCTTTAAATTGACCTGTGTGATCAAAATGCAGCATTTCTATCATTTTATCTCCTGATTAACGTCCATTTTCTTGCGAGTTTTCAGCTTTCAGCGACATCGAAACTTGCCAGAATGACTTTTACAGAAAACATTATTTTCATCATGACATCAAGATGAAAAACTGTCAGAGCATTTCCAGAAAACAGCGCTGAAGTCTGAAAGGGAGTCAAATCGCTCTCTTTCTTACTCACACACACACACACACACAGCCACAAACACACTGGGTCAGTGTGTGCCGTGTACAGTGATGTATAGCTCTAATAAAGCTGTGACAGTGGCTTTGGAGGGATGAGACTGTGGTCACCACTCACACACACACACACCTGTAAAGAATTAAGTGTGTTGGTTGCGCCTGTTTGCAGCTGTCCGCCACCCCCTCCCTCCCTACAACCACACACACACACACACACACACACACACACACACACACACGCTGTCAACTACACCCTTACCATCCATAAATATAAAAGCATGATAATAGGGCTGCGCACCGTGTCAGGCCTCAATCGATCTGCATTCATTAATGCATGAGCACCAATTAACTGGCTGAGTAACAGAGAGAAAGAGAGGGAGAGAATGGGGAGGCAGAAGAGAGGAAAAGGGGTGAAATGGCAGGAGAAAGTTGTGGGGGTGGGAGAGAAAAAGTGTCTCGATATGTAAATAGAAGTTGTCTGACGTCTCCGTGAAGCACTTAATGCCAACGGCATGATGACATCCTGTTATTGCATCATCAAATCCTGTCCGGTCGTCTGTCTTGACGTGACAATGATACTCGTCTCTTTTCTTTTTGTCTGCCTCTCTTTCGACACATCTCATTTTCCTCTTCTTCATCTCTATATTTTGTTATACGTCATGTCACCGCTTTCTTTTTTCCCCCCTCTACCATCTCTTGTACTTTTTACAGACTGATGTAGATAGACATGGTGAGGGATACATATATAATGGTTCATCTGTCTGGGCAGCCTGTAACACCCTCTGCCTTTTGTTTAAAAAAAATGGCCAAATTTCCTCTGGTGGAAGTTACAAAGTTACTCCAGGGTTATTCAGGGGTGGGTACACTGTACAAAAACAAAAAGCAACGCTCTAACTGAAACAAAGTGTTCCTGGGGAAAATAAAGACTGACACTGATGGATGTAGGATAGAGTATATAGATATGATCCATATGGTTTTATTCCATACGGAGACACTGATGTCAAAGTGACATGTAGGCCTCATCCCACTGTGTTTGTACAGATTGTGACCAACCAGAAACACATCTCATTATCATTGTTGTTATTGTTGAATCACACTAAAGTCTTACCACCTCCTTAAATGTTAAAATATGTGTGCAAAAAATGTTGAGTCAAATAAACAGCTGGCTTCCTGCTGAAACAACGCTGTTTGATTGACAGGACCGCTGGCAAATGGCGATCAATAAAACAATATCATGCACAGGGGGGATTAGAGTGATGCGACTTCTCAATAAATGTTGTGGTGACGCTGTCTAAAAATCTTAATTACCTACAAACCAGTCACCCGCTGTTAACGAGGTGGAGACTAAGTTTCTAGTAACATGCTTTGCATTTTGGGGGAAAAAAACAAGTCTGTTCCAGCTGTGCACCGGCTCTCTAGTTATTAGAATCGGGACCATCTGTGCTGGCCAGAATTTATATAGGTCAACTCTGTGTGTTTGCTTTCAACTGGCTGTTTGATTTCCAGATTTCTGTTATTTGTTGATGCACCATTGTGGAAAACTAAAGTTGGTGCTTTCTAGAAATAGAATCTTAGAGACTCTCAGTCTGTGTTTTGTAACCATTTTCCAATTATGGATGAAATTTGTACACAAACAGACGATGGAGTTAGCATGTTATAATATTTGAATATTTCAGATATAATAAGATGTTTGTGTGAAAGGCTGTGTGGAGCTCTGTAACAGCCGACATTTTAAATGATCACTGCAGTGAGAATAAAGAAAACCTAAGGGGATGTTCACACTTGTATACATAGGTAGGTGATAATAGGTTACTGTAAAAGCAACACTGTATCCGCACCTTATTTACGTTCCATACAGAGCGTCATTGTTTCCTCAGCCAGCATCATGCCAGATAAGCGTTATATATGGCAAAGGCTACACAACGGATTCTATTACCCTTTAAGCACTATGTCTTACGACGGCATTGTGGAGAGCGCTGTTTGAAGACAAAAGGAAGTCAGTGTACTCGTCCTCCATCAGTGCTGCAGTGATGGCTGCAGCCTCTTTACCTCTGCCAGCAGCAGAGTGTGACAGGCGTTAATCTTTTTTTTTTTTTACCTCAGTGCGTCTTCGATTGTTTGTTTGTTAGCAGGAAATTTAAGAACATTATGAATGGATTTTTTGGAGTTCATTTTGAAAACGCAGCGCAGGCACAAGGGCAATTACTCACTTTTTAACTCCGACTGACCAAAGCAGGCGCAGTGGCGAGAGCAGCTTCGCACAAGATGTTACAAAAAGGAAGTGTGTAACACCGTGGTCATGGTGTCTGATTGTTGAGCCAAGTAGTGATGTGTGTTTGCAAGAATAATGAATTTGGCTGTAAGCTGTGGAGTATGTGTTACATAAAACTGGTACAGCTTTGCTTTCCATTGAGTACCATCTACGTTTCAAGGTGTAATATGTTACTTTTATCATAAAATATTGACACATGTAAGCCCAAAATACAACCACACACACAAAGGGCTTGTAGACATGCATGTATGCATGTCAGGGAGCAGTTGATGTTCAGTGCCTTGCTCAAGGGCACCTCTGCAGTGCCCAGGAGGTGAAACTGGCACCTCTTCAGCTACCAAGTCCACGCTCCGTACTGTGGTCCATGCCGGACTTGAACCAATCACCCTCTGGTTCCCCAAGCCAAGCTCCTAGAGCTACTGCCGCCATGTTGGCTCGCTGTCATGGCTTACTGGGACACAAAGTCGTCTGCGCTGGAAAATCTTCAACTTCATGTAACTTAAAGGAAAAGATACGACGATCACCTCATTCAAAGTGTCATTTTCTGATATATAACTATAATCATCAATCAATGTAGAAACTGAATCCAGTGTGAGTTTGCTGTTCTGTCCTTTTCCTCACTTGCACTGGTCGTCAGTGCTTTTCCTTTGTAATAATACTTTGTATTGTTGATACAAAGTGTTCTCTCAGTCGGATGAATTTTTAGAAATCTTATTTAATGAGGAACTGCATCAGATCTGCTTCAATCGTTCTCTGTTTAAATGTTTATGAAAGGATTGCATCTGTAGCACAATTATTTGCTTTGTTCCTGTGCAAACACGGCGTTAGATGATACTCTGCAGGAGATGTGTTGTTCTAAACTGAAGTCTTTCTTTGAGAGTTTTTCAGAGTTTTTGAGGGAAGCAGTTTGTGAGTAATCAGAAATAAAACAAGCTGAAATGATGCCATGGAAGACATGAAGGCAACCAGAGCAAAGGTCAGATGTTTACTGATCTATTTACTTTTTGACCAGGACACAAAAACTGATCTTGCAAATATCAATATTGCCTCAGGGAACAACATCATTAATTTGAGGAAAAGCACTGAGCAAAGCCTTAACCTGTCATAATCCTTCATGAGCGAAAGGCAAAAAACATGAAACTCTAAATCAGTTTGCCAAATGTCAAACCACTGATTGAGAAATTAAGAAAGCAACCTCATCATGAGATGAAGACAGGAAGACAGCAGTGCTTTATGATTACTCTCTCTAACTGTAAAAATATGAAAAAGCTGGCACCTTAGATCACGGGATGAAGCCAAACCCTAATGGTCTGACAAAACCTGGCCTCTGGCTCAGCTGCAGCTTCACTTTGTAGACTCATACAGTTCTTACACACACACACACACACACACACACACACACACACACACACACACACACACACACTGCACTTCAGGTGTTTCAACTCACCAACTCTGGCTTTGAATCTCATAGGTGGTTTAGCTCTTGCTAAATTTTGCCTTTGATGCTTTTATTTTGGCACATAGTATTTTTTTAATATGAATACTGACTAGTCATGAATGTTGTTGTCTTTAACATTATTAGGTTACTTAAACACTGACAACCACTCTAACCATACGGACAAATGGATTGCAATTATAGCACATAGTTACTCTATTTGAATTAACAGGAGCTGAGTAATGATGCATGTGTGCACTGTTCTGTGAACAGGTTGGCAGTTGTGGGTAAAATGACCGAGATGAAACTATCTTTACGAACTGCCCACTGCTTGGAAAGTCATCAGTATGACTGGGCAGGCTGAACAGCTGAAGCTCGGGTCCCTAGGCTTCAGAATTTACACTGCTAACCAGACAGAATGTGGCAAACCTAATGCCCGATTCTACTAGTGAAAATATAATAAGAAATACGCTAACCATCAGCTGTCGTGACCTTTCACCAACTTTGCAAAGACGGGCGTCAGATGCCACCTCAATGCCAAATTAAGGCCTCACAACATGGAGTTCTCTGCACTGACAATAACTGTTGACCAAGCAACTAAGATCAGAGACGATGTTCGGCAGATGTTTCAGTCTTACAATCCCAGCTATAGACTGGAGGTGAGGCAGCAGTCAGGCTTACACAGTCCTTGAAGCTGCTACACGCAGATACTGTATGGACAGGAATGGTTTGTGTGACTGACCAAATGACAGACATGCAGACTGTCCTGCTGTTGAGGATTGCATACCCCTCATGTCACTCTCCCCTACCAACCATGTAAGTGACCATGGAACACAAAAAAAGGCTTTCTTGAGTCAGTGTTTGGGTTGTTTGTTCTTCAAGAGGACATCCCAAAATCTCATTCTGACGTCACAAAAACATAACAGTGCTTATTTTCAGGTGTTTATACACTAATGAAAACATAATTATGAAAAGTATAGTCCGTTTTTGTCATATTCTGTAAATAGAGCGCCGTAAATCTTACACACTTTAAGACACATGTCTGTTAATGTGTTATTATACTTTCTGAGAGCCTGATGTCAGCAACATGCTCTCACTTTCATTACAAAAACTGACTTGTGAGATTTCCTCTGACTTTTATGACTAATAAAATATTCACACTTTAGTTAAACATAGCTTTAGGCCTAAAGAGCAGTTGGCAAGAGATGTAAATGATCTTTTTTTAGGCTATGTCTGCAGTCCTAATGACTCACTTATGTTTGATCTTTGTAATAATCTCGTTCAATTTAAAAAACAATGAATATTCAAAGAATACTCTCACACCCCCTCTCTTTCACACATGAGCGCAGTCTCGCATAACTTTCTATAATGTTACGCCAAACTGAAGAAGACTGAGCAGGTTGATTGGATAAAAATTAAACCAAGCATCTGGCTTGCAGACTCTTTGTGCGCATAAACAATGACATAACTGTAAAAACAGAAGATGGAAGGCTTCGTCTGAGTTATCAGAGCACCACACAGACAAAGACAACATACAAACACCCAGAAATGCTTCCCCACTACATAATTTTGACATTACTGTCTCTATATTCTATATATTCTCTATGTCTTTGTCGTTGCATCCATTTCTACAAACACCCTGACTTAATATACTCCACTTAGGAAGAAACAGATCCTTTACCTTCTGACTAGATGGATGATTTTAATGGACAAGTCATAACTATGGTCATCACCATAAATTGCCTCCAACTAAATCCATTAAAATGTCACATCAGACAAAAGAGCCAATGGTGTAGTATGAGTTTTTATATTTGACCTTTTGTCAAATATTTCTTTAAGAAGTAACCAAGAGGAATCACGCTTCATTCCTGGATTGTTAATGATGACCATAAAGCACCTCCTATAAGTTTAATTAGTGAATCCAGATGATAATGTGTGATATTATAATGATGCTTTTCAGTATTACTTTTATCAGGTGTCAATGAGGAAACAAGTAATTATCCTTTAAGTATCTTTTCACATACCCGCTTCCTGCAGTTTGTGTGGGTCGGTGTCGCGTTAACTTTGGAGCTGTTCATTTGTGGTGTGAACACCATTTGGACCAATCACCAGAGGCGGCGTATTGTTTCATTCAGTTCCTTAAAAAATGTTTTCTCTGCCTGTTTTGGTGTCTGGTGAACTAGTAGCACAAGCTTTACATAAACGCCAGCTGCCGGCCAAACAGCCAAGTACTCTGAAAATGCTCTATTAAGTTACTGCTAATGCAAATTAAACATTTCCTGCTACTGCAGCTTCGTGTTAAAAGCATTTAAGTAAACTAAAGGGAATCTGATGTATTTGCCAATGAGACTGTCTATCATTAAAAAGGGTAATTTTAGGCAGGTTATTGACAGCAGATCAGTTTCAGGTTTCTCAGAGAGAGATATGGAACAAGAAGGAACATCCACAGTGAGCTGTTAGATGAGGAGTCACAGGCTTCACACCTCCAACTTTTCAGTGAGGTAACCAACTACTTTGACTTCTTTATTAAAACAGCAGTAGTTTGTTTTGCTGCCCATTGTGACCTGTAGTAACTAACCACATTTACCACCAATAACTGTGCAACTACATCATCGTGTCAAAATACAAGGAAAGTCTAAGAGTTGATGTTAAGCAGGTATAATGTTTACTATGTTTGCCATTTTAGTTTAGCATGCTAACACTTGCTAATTAGCACAACACAAAGTCCACCTGAGCCTGCTGAGAATGTTTTGCAGGTAACTGGAAAATGCTAGATAAAAAAAGATCCCCCAAAATCATTACAATACATCCTGCGACACATTCAACAGTTCCAGGAACATTTCAACCAAGCTAAAAGACATCGTCTCTGTGTGTGAAGCCTGACGGCTCCCAGAATATATTGTCTCTCTGGCCCGTTACAGACAAAACCAACTCCATTATTCTGTCTTTTCTTCCCGCTCTCTCCTTCCACCATTTCAAAGGCAAGAGAACATAGGAACAGATAAGGTGTTTATTTATGTTGCTTTGACTTGCTTCTCATTTCCCTGCATCTCCACTGTATATAGATGAACACTGTCTAAGCCAGCTAGCAGCAGAAGAAGACTTGTGCGTTGTGTTTTTTTTCTTTGTCATGACTGCTTTTTTCGTTCACTCTTCTTCATGTGCAACACATCAACGCACTGCTGGCTACTCCCTTTCCCTGAAACACCCAGCGGTAGTAGCCTATGTTGAGTGTAGTGACACATCTTATGTGATATTTCAGGTACACAGAAAATGTTTGAAGACTAAAAGACGCTCACTTTTCTAGATGAAAGATGAGGAGATATTAGTAAGTTAATCTACAGACCATGATCACTTTTTATCCTTTAAACTAATGTTTTCATTGCAACATGAGTTATTTGCCTTTCACCAGAGAAAATTCATGAATTTTGCCCTCTAGACTCCCCAAAAGGTTCTTTCTCGGTACACCACCATGCGCGCAGTTGGACACACACTAGGGACAGGGGGGACATGACCCCCTCAGATTCATAGGCCCCGATCCGTCCCCCCCACTGTCCCTAAGGCAACAAACATCGCCGGTAAAACGGAGGATTAATGTTCCGTTAGTTAGACTAATTTACATTGCAGCACACATTGAGAACCCAGCGTTTGTGTGCTACGACTAAGGGTGCGTTCCAGTTGTGCACGAATGTCGGAATTTCCGAGCTCCAAGTCAGAATTTTAATCAGAACCCCCCGTGAAGTCGGATCTCCAACTCGGAAAGTCGGATTAATCTCACCAGCCAGACATAGAATCCATGCTATCTGCTACTCACGTAAACAGTAGTTACATGTTTTGTTGTACGTTTGTAAGGCTGGGAAGCGCTGGGAGCGCTCAACTTTGGGGTTACGTTGTTCCGAGCTCCAAGTTCCGACTTTTAGTGTAAATTGAACACACCATAAAGCACGACTCTCACTCCCCAGGGTCCTAAAGAGGAACTGGTAGCTGCGCCTGTGCCTGCTGCGGTGATAAGACCATTGACTACTATGACAGAGCGGGTGATTTCAATTCAATGAAGAAACAAAAAACAATCAGAGCCTTTTTTCAAAAAACAAACAATGTAAGTAGGCTACCCTACGCCTGTTGCCTGTTGGCTTTCCCAGATGTGGCAGCTAATCGTTTTGTAATGTTGAGTAGCTAGTCTGACATTAATAAACGGCATTTGCTCTTACCTGAAGTAGACTAAATGTAAAATAAAGTCTTTTTAGGCCGTAGGTGAATAGCTTTAATGTTTTTTTAATTTTTATGTATAATGTTATTTTAATAAGCAACTGTTAAGTGAAATTATAAGATTTAAAATGTTAACATTATCCTCCTGGCTGCAGGCAATTCCTGATGACAGTGAGGCAGGCCCTAGTCAGTCAAGAGTTTTAGTGGGTTACGCAGATTGAAAACATGGTTGCGATCAACTATGACTCAAAAAAGACTCAATGGCATTGCTGTGTGCCATATTCACCAAGACAGGCTTGACAGACAAGAAATTGCCCAGCAGTATGTTCAGGGTAATGAAA
Organism: Sciaenops ocellatus; assembly: GCA_033000465.1. Lineage (NCBI taxonomy): Eukaryota > Metazoa > Chordata > Actinopteri > Sciaenidae > Sciaenops > Sciaenops ocellatus. Next base: position 5,388,527 of record CP136871.1, on the reverse strand, counting down.
GGAGGAGAGATGTTTTTGGGTCCTTCAGTGACTCTGCTTCTAGACAGTAAATTTGTTTGGCTGCACTATAGGGAATTCCTAATAGTACTAACTCTGTCATTTAAAATGTGAATTTCATTTACAGTATACATAGTTATTTTTATTTATGTAACTATGTTGTTGTTTACACTTCTGAGTTTATACACAAATGTTTAAATAAAATATATTTTGCATAAGACATGAAGTTTTGGTGGGTGATTGGCATTCCAGACAAATAACAGTTTCATCATATATGGCTATGTTGATCAGGTAGGCCTTTGTTTAACAATGTTCATTGTTGTTTATCCATGATTTCAAATAAGAATTCTCCAATGGCTTTTGGTGCAAACCATTGGCCCGTAGGCTATTACGAAAGTAACTACTTGAGTGCTAGTTAAAGCCCAAATTACACAAAAATAAAAGAGTTGAAATGGGCGGCTGTGGCTTGGAGGTAGAGCGGGTCGTCCACAAATCAGAAGATTGGCGGTTCGATCCCCAGTTCAATCCCCTCCAGTCTGCATGTCGAAGTGTCCTTGGGCAAGATACTGAACCCCAAATTGGTGTGTGAATGTGTATGAATGGTTAGCTCCTCAAACTGATGAGCAGTTGGCACCTTGCATGGCAGCCAATGCCATCAGTGTATGAATGTGTGTGAATGGGTGAATGAGATACGTACTGTAAAAGCGCTTTGAGTGGTCGGAAGATTAGAAAGGTGCTATATAAGTACAAGTCCATCCATCCATCCAAATCATTTGCTGACAGCTTGGTCCCCCCCAGTTCAAAAATCCCATCTGCGCCCCTGTGCACCACATGCACCAAAACTACAAAGCAACGTTCAGCCTTGTCCTCACCTTTATTCTTATATGATAGGACTTTACTACTTGTAGTACAGTAGTAATTTACTGTGTTAGTCCATGTCTTGGGCCCAGCATTTGGGCCAAATCGTTCATTCTCCACTGCTCTGCTGCATTTGCTGAAGTCTTGCTAAACTAAAGTAGTCATTCAATTGGCTTTGGACCACCATCTTGGCCATCTTTTCCATGTAGGTCGGTAAGAAAGGCGATGTGGGAAGCATACTGTTACGGTTCTATGAATCCTGTTTGACCGTCAGGTGTATTATCTAGGCATTATCACAGGTTAAATGTATCTGTGTTCACATGGGGGGGGAATATAGTGACATGTTGACATCTAACAGAGCTGTGAGATTGGAGGGAGCAGCAGGGGCCAAGCAACATTTCTTAAATTGTTATTATTAAGTGTTAAGTAACACATATACAGACAGGTGACAAATTAAAGGAAAAACCAGCATAAAGTGTCTTAGTAAGGTGTTGAGCTACCACGTGCAGCCAGAACGGCGTAAGCAATAAATGCCCAGGCAATTATTGTCAAGAGGAAATTGTTCTTAATGCCTTGTCTGCTAAAATGAAGGTTAAAAAAAATAAACAATGCGCCTTGGCAATGTCTCTGAAACGCTACTAAAGGGATGGAACACCATTTTTCCAAATGACGTTCCCTAATTTGGTGGTTTAGTGATGGTGGTAGTGTGACGCCAGAGACACGAGGCACGGAGGCGGAAGTGCAGCAAGGCGCCGCAAAGCACTGTTCTCTTCCTTTTGGCGGCCATGTTAACCAATTGGGCCGTTTCACACGGCGCACGCTGTGATCAGCTTTTGTTTGGGCGCGATCATTCTGGTGAGGAAACACACTGATAATCTGTCACAAGCGATAAAAATAAAACAAATAATCTGATAATTGATGGAATATGAATCCTATGCTTGAAAACGTTTTGTTCTTTCTGTCTCTGTACTCACTGTTCAGTTTCAATGAATGTTTTGTTTGAAATATCAAAATCTGCCCCTCCGCTCCATATTCTTTAGAAACAGCATCACTGCTCTTTGTGATTGAGTTTTTAATTTTCCATGTTTCCACATATTTAACACACGCCATTCATTTCTAACATAATCTGTAAATAGAGGACCCTAAATCTGACACACTGGACCCTTAAAGCACTGTCGTGTGTGTGTGTTTTCTACATAAAGACCGGCCATTTTTGTGTTTAGCCAGTGTTTTGCAGTGTTTTGGCTGTAGTGGAAAGCTGCATGGGGAATCAGACGATATTAAATAAACTGTTTGATGATATTTAAGGATGTCTAGAAGGGATGTGCCTTTTTGCTAAGTTTCATCCGCACGTATAAATCTTTAAAAAGTGTTTTTTTAAAACAGAATTCGCCGACACTTTAATTAAGTGCCGCTTATACTGCATGAGCACTCTGTGACAGCACTACAGCCATTTTAATCAGAGAGCAGCAGCAGCAGTCACAAAGCATTCGTTCTAGATTATATAAACAATATAATTACAGACTGTGGGGTCAAAATATGTATGTAAATACATGCATAGAATGTCAATTACATTCATTTCTGTGTGTTGTTTACTGCTATACATCTAACAAAAACAATTAGCTGAGCTCCACTAACTCATAATACTCACAGTGATTACTGTTGGGCTGCTAATAAAACTATAATAGCAACTGTGGATATGTTGCCTTTAAATGAAATCACTGACTACAGTCCTTCGCTTGCTCTGTTAAAATAACCAACCACCCACATGTTGATAAGTCTATTCTAAGTTCTGCTCAGAAATTACATGATTTATTTTCCCCTTTTTAACACTAATACTGTATATGTAACTTATAAAATGAACTGCATAATAGTTAATTAAATCAGAGCCCAGGTGGTGCAGTAAGTACTGATAGTTAGCAACTGTCTGGGTTGCTATATATTTTGCTACATCTTCCTGCATTAAATTAACAGAGATCTCATTACAACATGGGATGACCCCGGTGACCCGAGTTAGAGAGTTAAAATGTGCGCACTGGAAACCAAAGTACAGCCTGATATCGAAAGAGATGAAAGGCTTCTGCCTCGTTGCAAACAGATGCAGCAGCTCCGAGTTAAAATGTAAGTTCCTACAGCCCGAAGAGCAGTAGGTAAAAGGTAAAATCTTTCATTATCAGAGTAATGTGCCATCAACAGCTTGAAGCAAAGCCTCCAGGTTTTCTCCTCTCAATGGGAAAATGAAAGGCTTAATACACACACGCAGCGTGAGGCGTTTTAGTCGTGCCCCTTGTGTAGCTTTCACCCCTACGGTGCTGCTGTGACCCGAGGCTTCATGAATGTCAGATCTGAATGCTCAGGTGTATAAAATACCACTGTAAAATGCAGCTTATTCAAAGTGTAAAATCACAATAAAAAGCAGTATAATACTCCATCTCCTCGCCAAAATAAAAGCTTTTTTCTTTTAGGTGATCTTTTCTAAAATTCAGATCCACTCTCTCTCTGTGGCAGGCCATTTTTTTTAACCCTCCATCGGCCACAGTCACAAAAGTAATTGATACAAACATCAACTTGATATTGAAAGGCTGATTTTGTTTGCATTACTCCTCCTGTGTAATACCTCTATTACTTCCAATATACTGTGTATGGCGATTGTGGTGAAACTTGGTGATTTATAAGCGCTGCGCACTGTTGAGTATTGTTATCCTACCAGCACCTCATCTGTTTGTCTTCCTGATCCCCGTGCTCTCTGTTCTAAGCTGCAGGTACAACACGTTCCACTAAGGGAGTTGGAATTCATCTGTTTCAATTTCATTTCATATAGACGGCGGCGGCGGCAGCGGTGGCACGTGTAGGAAATGCAAAAGGTGGATGAACCCCGGGAAATGTTTGATATTGTACGTTTATTGTAAGTGATTTTCATAAATAATGTAAGTTATCGATTAGTGGAAGTACAGCTGACGGATGTCAGTTTGGGTTTGGTGTTGGAGAGACTGTGCTGTATTTAATTGTGAGGTGAAAAGCTTTTTTTTAAACACCCACATCACTTGTCTCACCCCTCACAGATAGACGGACAGATCCCTGCACAGGAAAGGACTGATGAGAGATGGAACAAACTGTTTATCCATCTCTTTGTACATCTACACAGCATCCACTGATCAATAGTTACTCATGACGTCTGGCTTTCTCCCTATCTCTCTCCTCACCTGCCTGAACCTTCTCTTTCTATCCTTTCTTTGTCTTTTATTCAGTTCTCCATTTATTCCAATTCCTGTTTTTTCTTCTCCTCCCTCCCTCTTTCATTTCCCCATGTCCCCTCTCACTGTTTCCTCCTTACATCTTTTCCTTCCCTTTTCCTTCCCACCCCCTTCATCCCTTACAGCCCTCCTTTCCCTGCTGTCTCTCATCTCTTGCACGCACCACAGTAGCTGTCTCTAAGGCAATCAAACAGTGGGAGTTTTCAACACAGCAGATGTGCTGGATAGATGGGAAGATGGGAGGATGGGAGTGGAAGAGGTTGAAGGTGAGCGGCGCGTAGTGCTGGATGCTCGGAGGCGAGAGGACAACCTACACCTTTTTCTGTTTCGTGTCAGGAACGTGACAGGACGTGATATAAAGTTTTAAATTCATGTCACTGTTTGGAAATGTTTAGAGGGTTTAACCTCACCGGACTGCTCCGGCCTAAAGATTCTGGTTGTAAAGTCAGTCGGTCAGGCGATAATTGCAATGACAGTTTCTCTGCTTTCCTTTTTAGTCCATCTTTCGCTGTTTTCCTGCTGACGGCGTCTCATAGCAATCCAGATTCGTACTGAGAAAACAGCAAATTGTCACTGTGTTCTGCATGATATGGCAGACTTAATTACCTCACTGCCATGAGTCAAGTGTTTGCCATCCGCAGCCTATTTGCGTTCAGTCGCACAAAGATGTCTGGGAGTATGTGCCGAGCTTGACGTAGCTTTTTTCTTCACCCCCCACCACCTTTGCATATCTCTCGGCCTCCTTGTTGTTGTTATTGTCGGTACTGCTGCTGCCATGCTAATTAATTCAAGACTCCAATAATAAAGTATAAGTAGCAAAAAAAAAAAACATAATGCCAACGCCCCGGGGAGCCAACAGCATAATTACACAACAGTTTAATTTGCAAGAGATACATTGTAATTAACGCTGTGTGGCTTGTAAAGCGCCGTCACGTGCATGTTAAATGCTGGAAATGGGCTTAAGACTCGCTCAAGTGCCTCATATCACTTGACACATCAAACGAATACGGAGACTGCATCTAAAGGCGGAGTGAAAATGAGTTGTTAGTAGGATGAAAGGAGAGTTGTGGATGGGGGCATACTGCAGGCGGTGTGTGTGAAGCAAATAAGTGGAAAATGTGCTTTTTACATAACGTGTGTGTGTGTGTGTGTGTGTGTGTGTGTGTGTGTGTGTGTGTGTGGAAGAGACAGAAAATTAAAAAATGCCTGTCTCTGTTTGCTCTGTTTTTTGTTTTTTTTCATTTAATGTTTTAATCTTCTAAATAATCAAAAAATCTCAGCCAGTCTGCTGCTTCTTTTTCTTGAGACACAGACAGAGATAGATGGAGAGGAGAGGAGAGGAGAGGGGAGGGGAGGGGAGGGAGGACGTCGCTGTCCATGGTGCCAAAAGTAACCACAACACCCCTGTCCTCCTTCCCAGGCTGCCACGCGCTTGATCTCCCTCTCCCATGCGCATGTATCGATTAATTATGATTGAGCCGGCGGGGTGGTGGGTGACTTGCTTTCATCTGTTTAAAAAAAACGCCCCCCTCCGTCGTTGTCTCCCGGGAAATGGCATCTCGAACATCTTTTACAAAATGACTTCCAGTGCGGCTGATATTCAACTTTTATGAGGGGGGGGGCAGCGTGGGAGGGTGGGAGGAGGAGGAGGAGGAGGGGAAGGTTTGGACACACACACACAGAAATACACATTAAAAGACAAACACACATAGACGAACTACCTGTATAGTTTGACGGTTGTAGACTTTGACTACGTGGAAGTTAAAACTGTAAATCCCTTTGCGCGGCGCGATGAAATTACTCCTCTCCTCGTCAAAATTCCTCCCAACGTTTACTAGAACCTGGAAGAAAGAAAGAAAGAAAGAAAGAAAGATTACATTGCTTTATCCTTCTGGTGGTTGCACTCAGAAGTGATCACATGGGTGCGTAAAACATTACAGACAAACATTAGCAGCCAAACGCACAGCCCCGCATCTTAACAATCAGATGTCTCCATGTAAGACCAAACAGACGCACAGTAAGCCACTACATTTCTTTATTTTCTAGTGAAACCAACAGTCCACATGTCATTATTCTGCTGTTCTATATTGATATTGATATCTGACTTATATTTTGGATAGAGGACTCCAAAGGGCCCCTCTGGCCCCCTCCACCGGACCACACATCCACATTCACCGCCGTGGTGGAATAACTCTCTGCGTTTATCTGCGCTTTCTGTCAGAACTTCCAAACTTTATGCGGAATGAAAGGAGGAACTTAATCAGTCTTTCAAATGGAATTTTCAATTGTGCATTTCCGCAGCCAAATGTCTGGTTTTATGGGTGGAAGCGAACTATGGGCGTGTAATTGAACGGCAGTTTGAGGGAGAATTAACCTTTAGCGGCAGGCGGGTAGGACCTCGCCCTCTCGACCCGCGCCGCCGTTGCTGAATTATTTGGCGACATGTCAGCTCTCGTATCCGATATTGTCAAGTTGGAATATTCAAACCAGGTTATACTTACCCAGCCACTTTGGAAAGGTATTACCTATAAAATGAATCGTTAACAAGATGGATATCATTTCCGCTCCACTTGGAGCTGTCAAGGAGACCATTACCGGAGGTGCACGGAGACGCAGCTGTGCGTACGTCCACCGACCACAGCCTGAATTATCCGTTTATTTCACACAACATGCTACTAAACTAAGTTCAGCCTTTATTTCACATAACATATTCAGTGTTTGTTGTTTTTTAAGATGCGTAAAATAGGCCCGTCTAAACACCTCTGTGGGTCTGTGGCGCAGAATAAAACTCAAGTTGTGTGCTCTCTACGGGCTGTTTGACAGCTGTCACATCAGGCATGAAACACACCATTTGAAACTTAATACATGCAATCATTCCCTCAGCAGGTGCTATTACTTTACAAGCATGTATGAACTTACTTTGCTTTTGTGAATATGTCTCAATATTCTTTTTTTTAACGATAAAATAATATAAAAAGAGTTTTTTCTTCTCCTACCCGGTCAAAGTAGATAACCATGGTCCGGTTGCTCATCTCGGAGGGCTCATGGTTGGTGTTCCGGACTGCGGAGAACGCCACCTTGGCGCTACCCGAGCGTACGGATATCCCGAGCGCCGTGCCCGTGGGGTCCGAGGTCGGGTTGGAGTCGCACACCACTAGGCACTTCCCCTCCAGGACGATTGGTTCCGTCTCGTTCTGAGCGCGGGCCGGGCTCGCCGCGAGCCACACGGCACTCAGCAGGCAAAACGCCAACATAACCGGACCAGAGCGGTGGTGCTGGTGAACTTGTTCGGTCGTCTTCACACCTTAAACCGTGGGTCTATTCCCCCTTTAAAAAAAAAAGTAAAGGTAGCAAGAGTTTCCCGGTGTTCCCCCGACGAACCTTTAAGAAGGCTTGTTTTACAACTAGATGCCACTCCGTTTTCTTGGATCTAATTAGCCTACAGCAAACACTTTCTCCCGTCGCGGAGTCTCTTGGGGGGGTGAAAAACCAGACGGTTTATTTTTAGGCTTCTCTCCTCTTTCTTTTTTCCTCTCCCCGATAAAATTCACGGTGTCACCCCCGTTATCTCCGCTCCAGTCGCCAGTTTTCACCTGTTTCTTTCCTTCTTTTCTCACTTCTCTGTCTCTGTCACTTGGAAACACAATAAGCGGGAGTCGCGCGCGTTGCGGAGGGGCCCTGGACGAGTGACGAGGCAGCAGAACTCATAGCGCGCGGAGGGTGGTGTTGGTGGTGGTGGTGGTTGTGGTGGTGGTGGTGGTGCTGTTGGGGAGGAGAAGGAGGAGGAGGAGGAGGGAGAGGAGAGGAGAGAAAGCTCCGTCTGCTCTCTCTCGCGCGCGCTTGAATTATTGATATGTGAGATATGAGAGTTTCAAACACAAAAGGCTCGAGAGGAGAGGAAGGGACGCGGCGCGCGAGCGTAAGATGCTCCCGCCCTGGTCCTTCTCTCTTTTTATTTTTTTAATCTTTTTTTATTATTTATTTATTTTTTTACAAAGCCCTCCCTCCCCCCCGGTAACGGAGACCCATCATCGGATTAGCGCGTGCGCGTCTTCAATATTTTCCAATCACTGCGTGCCGACCGCCCCCCTCCCCGCCCCACTACTTTATCTCTCACTCTCTCTCTTCCCTTGCTTTGCCTCTCCACTTCTATCTATCTATCTATCTATCTATCTATCTATCTATCCTCCTCTTATGCATACACATATGTAAAAGTCTATCTTCCTACACCAGCAGCAACAGCAGCTCACAGGTAAACCTCACACAGCAGCAGCAGTAGCAACAGCAGTAAGATGAGCACACATCAGCACAGTCAATCCACACATGTCCACACATCATCATCATCACTGTCATCATCAGTGAAGCAGAACACTGCGATGAGTCCAATTAGGTGATGTCTAAATACCTAAATCTCAAATCTAAACGTTTGCAGAGGGATTTTAATTAAAGCTGTGAACGAGCGCAAGAGATTTCGTTTAGGCATGATGATTAATGAACAAAAACCTTACATTTCAGGAAAAATTAGGCATCGCTGGTAACGTGGCAGATGTAAAAAGACACCACGGGTAGGTGCAGCAATGCAGAAAGTGTTTCAAATGAGGACCGGTGGGAACCAAACCAACAGGGACACACAGACACACACACAACAGGTATGTTTTTTAAAGCGCATACACTTTAAAACAAAGTCAAATTCGATGCAGCCAAGGGTGAGATATCGAGCTCAAAATACACTGTATCCTACACTTCCCATGATGCAACTCGATAAGATCTTTTAGTAGCTTGAGCTCGTCTTTTTGAGCAGGTTTTTGACTAAAAATTTGAAAACCAAACTGAGTTTACTCAATCACCCTGCAGAGCCACGGTGGCGTTCACAGGTGCGGTTGTATTCTTAACAGTAACTTGACTTGGGGCGGCAGTAGCTCGGACTGTAGGGACTTGGAGGTTGGCCGGTTCAAGTCCAGCACGGACCACAGTATGGAGCGTGGACTGATTGGACTGCCCTTAAAGCGAGGCACTGAACCCCTGACCGCTCGCAGGGTGCTGCTTCATGGCTGCCCATCAGGTTGTCAGGGCTCATCTATGATTGTGTGTGGTTGTACTGTGCGCCTATATGTGGAAAAAAACAATGACTTTGACATGTAAATACAGCAGATTCATCCCATTTTCTAACGTTAATATTGGAAAAAAAATGGAATTCTGATGTTATTGACCAAATCTAAATATGCACACTGCTTTTAGACATCAGTTTTAATGATTTAATAAGAGTTTAGTGAGTCTGAAGGTTAAGAAGTAGGCTGAAAACATGTAGGTTTAATAAAGTAAATGTTTATTTCAGCAGCTTATAAGTGAACAAATCAATGGACAAGCAAACAACTTCAGCAACACTTTTTAAAGCCGTTGTTATCAACTTGTCCTTTCACTGCTCCTCCTTCTTGTTTCCAGCCTTGACACTTTATCTCGTTTGTTCTTTTCTTTTGCTCTTCTTTCTTTTCTACTTCTTTCCCTTTTTTAAATTTTCTGCCACTTTGCTCTTCCTCTCTTCCTCCCATGATTGTTTCTTTATTTCGCTGTCCCGTCCTGTGTTGCTCTCCCTCCTTCTCTCTGTTTCTTCCGTCATTCTGTCCCCTCACTCTGTTTCTTTACAGGATCTTTCTCTCCCACTTTCTTTTGTCTTCCTCTGTTTCCCCTCCCTCCCTCTCCTCTGTCGTTCCTGCAGTTTTCCTCCCCGTCTCTGTTGCTGTTCTCTGTCTCCCAGGGGTTTCCTTCAGCCTCTAACACAAGCTGATGGTGAATGACAGGCCAAAAGGACTTCTCTCAGATGCAGGTTGCAGGGAAAGAGCCGCATCTACTCTCTGTCTCTCGCTCTCTCTGTCATACACTCGAATATAGATGTTGTCACACACTCAAGTCTCCATTTTCCTCTTTTGCCAACCACACACACACACACACACACTCACACACACACGTGTGTGACTGTGTCTGTGTGTGTGTGTTAGCTGTCTCGGGTTGTCACTGGCACACAGGAGGAACAGAGCTCATTGTTTCTCAGGGTGACACTGGCCTGACTGCAGTTTAACTGGACTGACAGACAGGAACAAGCTGCCAACACACACCTACTTTGTCCACGCGTGTCTGAGTGTGTATACATCCCAGTGTGTGTGTGTGTGTGTGTGTGTGTGTGTGTGTGTGTGTGTGTGTGTGTGTGTGTGTGTGTGTGTGTGTGTTTGTGCTCAGCAGAGATTAAAGAGTGATCATGGATATCATATTCATCGCCTCTGGACCATGAGGCCTATCTTCCCGACTGCCTGTCTGTCCACCTGCCAGCCTAATTACCTGTCTGTCTCACATGTGCAGCTGTCTGTCTGTCCGTCTGCCTGCCTGCTGGCCGATGATGCTCTTCTAGCTTCGGACTCTGAGGCTGCGCAGTGCTGCCGTGACATTTAAGAAGTGAGATCACCAAAGTTCATTCGTTTTGGGGGTAAAGAAGAAGGACAGAAAGAAAATAATCAGATTAAAGACATCGTGAGGATAAGACACATTCCTCTCATCATAATTACAAAGCCAGCATTAGGGAATACAGAATAATTAACAGCCAGAGTAATGTGAAGAAAATATGGCTCTAGTTTGTTAGGCATATTGTCTGGACACAGTCCTATTGTCGTCATTGGACTAAAATGTGCTGTTTGGAAGCTAATTAGGTGTGAATGCTGAAAGGAACAAGTATCTCTTTTTCTATTTGCAGGCTTATTTTAGTCTTACTGTACATAAGAGGAATAGAGATACATGATATGGCATTATATTTCCTCTTCTTCTATCTTAAATAGACTGTTGTTTGGGGCTATTATAGGTAAAATAGATGTAGGTGTATGTAGAGTAATTTCCTGAGTATAATTGTGGAACTGCTTTTTATAGTATAGCTCGACATCCATTAGAAAAAGAAGCCCATTAGTGAGAAAATTGTCTTATTCTATGTGTTTATTCAGCTCGTCCCTGGTTGTCATTTTCCATGAGCGGTGCAGAACTGCCTCAAGGAACAAAGGAGGTCCCTTAACTAAATTAAATTACAGAAACGGCTGCATCATTTTGAAAATGAACAGTGTGAAGCTTCTCGAAAAAAATGCAGGTGTGGAGCAACAACCAGCTGTGCTCTTGTTCATTCATTCAAAAAAAACAACTGTCAGAAAGTAATTTGACAGAGGATGCAGTCTGAAGAAAAAGAGACAGATGCTGTGTGGAAACCAGAGTTTAACAACTTTTCTGTAACTCTTTACTCAAGCTGACAATCAATTTTAGCGTGGAGGAGGATTTGGAAGCATTGGAGATTGCGCCCCCCCCTCGCCTCACCCTTTCTTACCGAATTTATAGGAGAACTTTTGGTGGCCGAAAAAAGCAAACGGCCCCATCTAGAACCAATGCTTGATTTATCCATTCAGGGCACACACAGCGTCTTTAGGTTATATAAATGATTCAATTCTTATTTTCAGGTGGTTATACACGAAAGATATCACATTCTATAAATGAAGCCCCCAAAATCCAAATAAAGGTCCAAGCGTTGAACCGTTTACGTCAGTAGACCTCAACATCGCTGAATAAGGCCACTTGTTCTGTCCAACACATGTTGTGAACACACCTGCTAATGCCTGGTTAAATATATATAAAAACAATAATAAATATACAGTTTGTTATCATACATACAGATACAATTATAATCACACCTCCCTCTGCGAATTTATAATTAAAGATTACTAAACAAGTCTGGCTGCGATGCTTCCAATGTCTGGCTATCACATCGTCCCCACCTACAAGACACAATTGAAGTCAAGCCTTTCTGTACCTGATACACAGACAAATGTCCTCAGTATATTTGTTTACCGTGAAGTATAGCTGTCGCCTCCCTGTCTGATGATTGACACTGAGGGGAGGAGGTGACAACGTTATTTATTAATATCATTTAGTCATGATTTATTAATAAAGTTCATATATTTCATTTCTACATAATATAACGGAGAGGGGAATTGTAATTTACTCTTAATCCACAATGCACACTTCTGTATGTGGGGCTTTATATAGGGCGGCACTTAAATTACTGGATACTTAAACTGATGTATGAAATATTCATCTCACAACAAAGGAATAAGGAGGTCACTTGCTGGAAAATATGATTGTAGAGCTACTTGCAAAATATACTTAAATGCATTTCAACATTACCTGCAAGTGCCCTGAAATTCACAATACTTAATAATAATAATTATGCAACAAACTACTGAACATTTTCAATTGTTGTCAGATGAAGCTCAGACTCAAACTTTATTTATTTATATACCACTTTTCATGCAAACATGCAGCCCAAAGTGCTTCACAGAGCAAATAAAAACAGAAATGGACAACAATGAATAGAATCCAGCAGAATAGATAGCAAGAGTTTAATAAAAATATTAAATGAATATTATTAGGTGAATAAACACAGGGGATAAAAAGTAAAATAAAGGGTGATCAAAACTTAAAAGCTCAGCAGAAAATGGTGAGCCACCTTAAACATAAGCCAGGCTAAAAGCTGGTCGAGGTGATAAGAATAAATTAAATTAATCAGGAATGGTCTGACGTTAATATAAAAATGGTGCTTTGGTTACATTCCTGATATGAGTGTCAAAACTGAGGTCAGAATCTGAAGTAACTCCCAAGTTTTTGACTTGATCCTTCGTATGAAGAGCCGGGGACCAGAGATGCTTGGACAGGTGGTCTCTCTGCACTTTAGGCCCGATTATTATTATTTCAGTCTTACCCTTGATTGTTTGCCATCTAAGCAATGTACTAGGTTAATAATTGGGCTGAGGTCATGAGGAGATACAGAAATATATAATCGTGTGTCATCACCATAGCTGTGAAATGTAATGCTGTGGTTTCTAATAAAAGAACTGGTGTCAGTCTTTTTAGGTTGATCATTTACAGGAAATATAAGACAACAACTTGACAACCTGCGAGGTTTTCAACCAGATTTTTATCCGTATTGATTTGATTTTATGTATGGATTTTGATTGACATCATTATTGCATGTAATAAGGCCAATTTTTCACTGCCTTGTGAAGCTTTTTTTTTCATATGGATCGCCTTTATTTCAGAAGTGCTACATATTTTCCCAGAGTGTAAAAATCCAAACCAAAAATATTCAGTGTTAACATTGGAAATGGACTGAAATTTGCTACTTAAAGGTATGAAGTAAATTATAGACAAGGTGTGGATAGGATGTGTGAATAAAACTTCATGGAACACAGATACACGTAATACATGTACACACATTTAAACGAATGAACACACACACACACACTGTGATTTTTCATCAGTTAAAAAGAACATCTCAGAGGAGAAATCTCAAGTCCCTCAGTTTTCTGCAAAACAACACGCCCACACACGCTTGCACTCACTCACACACATGCACACACACACAAACAGTAAGCTCACAAGGAGACAGAGGCAGTCTTCCAGAACAAAACGTGCACACACACACACTCACCGGTAAACACAGAGGGATCAGGGTTAACCCGGCATCAGTGGGATATGCTGTCTGGTGATCGGTGGCCTCCCTCCTGAGACCCTGTTGTACTGTGTGTGTGTAGGTGTAGGTGGGTTCATGTGAGTGTGTATTCTCATTGCCTCATGCCATTAGCTGACTTATAGTACTTTTTTTTTGTCCACCGTCTCAAAGAGGTGGAAGCAGTAGGAGAAAAAAAAGCTAATGCCCTCTGCTTTCTGTCTGCCTTTTTTTGTTTCATCGGGGAGCTTCATCTATGCTTTCTGCTTGCTTGTACATGTCGCACATCTCTGAGAAATGGCTCCAAATGGAGGTAACTAAACACAAACAGAAAAGTGGGTAAAAAAAGAAGGCAGAGGATGCAGTTGACCACTGGGACATTACACAGCAAGCTTTTTTTAGGAGCCGCCACTGACAGAGTGGGAATGGAGGCAGACGGCAAAATGGTGTCTGGTCCCAATTATTCCACCGGCCGATGCACACTCTCCTGTTTGCATGCACCGAACTGGCTCTCAATCTCAGTGTGCTCTGCCTAATCAAAGGGGAGGCTGGGACAGTTGTGTGAGACAGCAAGGGCAAGATCACAAATGGTACATTCTTAAATCTTTAAATATTTGATAGAGCCAGCAGCAGCTATATTATTCATGTCCTGAACTCAGGTAATCTTAACTTCTATCTGGATCAAGCCACTGCAGGGAACAACCATAAACCACTGAACAAAGCTACAGTATATTTAGTGTATAGCTACAGTATATTAATTATGAATTGGTGGCTTAAGTAACTTGTTAGTTTTAAAGCAACACTGTAGAAATATTTTTGCAATTTAGCGTCCTCGGTTTCAGAGTGCAATATCACTGATTACATTACTTATAATCAAAAAATACAGCAGACATAGTAGCCAGCTAATATTACTTACTAGTCCAACAGCAAGAAGCCCAGCTCCTGTTCTGGCATGACACTGGCTCAGCATTCCTTCACACCAAACAACATTATTATTTTTATTTTTTACAGTGTACAGTTAAGTTATAGTTAATTTAGACAGGTCACTCTTTACCTTGGTGGTTGACATGGTACATTTAATCACATGTTCTGCAGCTTTCAGCTCTATCACATGGTCATGTTCTGCAGATTACTTTGAAACTGATGTTTAAAACTTTCAATGATCCTGAGCACCATTAGGTCTTTTTTTATCTATACTGACTTCATAGCTCACTTATTTAGTTTTTAGATTCAACCTGCCGATGACTGAAATTGTGTGATAATTAAGATTAATATGTCAGTAACAGCGTCATAGGTTTAACTGATTTGGATCAGTTTTTGCATCAGGAGGTATTTACATCAGTCCCTGCAACAAAGCATGTTGTTATACAGACACATTATCTTTATGTTTTTGTCAAGGCGGCTGTTTTTCTCACTAATGTGTACAAAGAAGTGTCCAAAAAAAATGCAATACATAATAAAGGTTATTATGGAAGTAATGTGAATAAATAAGTAAGTAAAAAGTAATCTTAATGAAGTTAAATAAGTTATAATCATAATAGTACATATGTAACAATAACTATGGCGATAAGGAGTAAAATAAGTGCAGTCATTGGCAGTATCAATGTTTTTTTTTTCCCTGTTTTTATCGACGTATCAGCATTGTGAAGTTCTGATGCGGCAGGCTGCCACAAATCTAATTGGTTATTTAATATACAGTCGTCCTGGCATAAGATTAATTAACATACGCTCTTGCTATTTATAGGCATATTTCTGAAGTGGGGCTGCCATTAAGTGAATTATCGTCTGTCACTGTATCCAGCACCTCAGCTGAAATAATCAAATCAGATATGTAAAGTGCAGCCTATAATCTCATTCTACAAACCTGATTACATTTTGTTGACAGGACATTGGTGGATCTGATGGTTGCTGGGCGTGACAGTCTAGTGCGCTGCAAGGTTGTCACGTCCTATATAAAACAGTCCTCTATGTGCTGAGTAATTTTCGGGACCATTGGACCCAGCATTAACAGTGCCTACAGCATTATTTCCTGCATGCCAAACAACATGAATAAACAAAGAAATGAATGTTTACAGGTTTAATAATAACTTGGGTTTTATACATCTTTATTTTTCAGTTCTATTGGTTACAATAACATTATACTCACCACAGTAACGCTTTTGAAAAGATCTTGGAGCATGGTGATATCCTTAAAAACTGGGCAACAATCATAGGTTGCAAACAAGCCTGTATGGTTGTCTCACTCCTCGTGTCATACTACTCGATATAGCAGTATCCTTTAAACCTTTATTTATTTATTAACACTTGTCAGATCAATATTTTTATATTAACAATGTATCAAATTATTACATGTAAAGAGAAGTGTTGCTCATTGTGGAGAAACCACAGAGTATTATTATCTGACTGGAATTCCCTACAGGTCTATGGACCGTTTTAGCATCTTTCAGCATGTTGTTTTGGTTTTTATGGCTCATGGCCCTTTTTAGAAAGAATGCGATTTGCGGTGCACTCTCCATGGCCAAAGTTCAACCTGCCTGAACTTTGGGTGCAAGCGCACCAGTGCTGCTTGCCATTGAGCCATTGGGTTTCAGAACGCAGCGTTAGGGCTATCGCAACTCTGGAGAGACTCCAAATGAATGCTCATGTCACTCTGCGATTCTTTACCCAAAAATCTCTTTGTTGATGAAAGGACAGAAGGGGTCTTAATGGAGACCACATACCTGTGAAGGCTTCCTTCCTTGTTTTATATCTTCATCAGGACCCTGATGGACTTATATATTCTATCTGTTTCATATTTAATGCAATAGTCAGTACTGCTAAACACGTCTACAGCTGCAAAATGCTGAACTACAAAGGCACAAGATGAAAAGTATATTTCCAGAGATCAAATATTATGATTTTTTTCTTTTAGAGCAATTTCAGCAGCCGCTGAATCGTGTAAAAGGTAAGAAATCCTTTGGCATGTTAATGCAGCACTGAGTAAACACAGTATTTGTATGTGTTATCGATGATAGTTAGGAGTTATATAAGGAGTGCTCCAGGTAATTCATACAGCATAACATAGTGGGTGAGTGGTTTCTTCTGGTTATTGTGTTTTTGTTCACACGGAGTGCAGCTAATGTATGATGTTAGATTTTTTGGGAAATGTTTTTTATTTGTCATATGTGCTCTGTGCTCCTTTTTTCTTTTACTGTGGAGAGAGCACTCAGCAGAAACCAGAAACAATCTCTCTGGGAAATCTCTCATCAATATTACATGATATCCATCCACTATCAACGACAAAGTAAAACCACTCAGAGCAGGCATACTTAATATCTGAAACTGTACCTTGAGTGCATATGTTTTTTCTCTATGTTTAGATAAATGAAAGGTCTAGCCTGACTTGAAAAGTCTGATTTAATCTTTGAAAGAAAGTCTGACAATAGAAAGATGTTTTTGACTTGTAGATTCAGGAGTGCGGTAGCCACTGGATGAATTCCCAGAAACTCAGTCCAGTCACCTTTACAAGGGTATCTATTATCCAGAGCAACACCCTGTCTTGTATATTGTAAGACAGACTTGTAGGAGAATTCAGAAGTTGCTGCAGTAACCCGTTGGAGAGTCTGTCAGCCTTTATTCCTAAAGAGAAGTGTACCTCAGTGTAGCTGTTGTTAGTTCATTTAGGAACATTTGTTTCAGCACATTTTGTGGTTGGAACATGACTCATGTCGAGGTGCTTCTCCGTGCACCATTAAACATGGCTCAACGTCTTTCACACTGTGTGTTACATCAGTGGCAGACAGAGGGAAAAATAAGCATTGCATCTAGAGAATTAGTCAGTCTCTTACAGTTTCACAGAATTGAAATAACCCTCTCATTCTGAATGGGTTCTTCGTTTATTTTTTCAAAAACAAACAAATCTTTTGTCTGTTTTGTTTTTGTTTTTTCTTTCTGTTTCTCGTGCAAATTTTAGGGAATATTCATAGATGCTTACAGATGGGGAACCCTGGTAGAGCATGCACAACCTGTGCTACAGCTGAGTCCTTACCACAGCGACCACAGCTCGGTTTTTAAAGCAACATTGTTGCTACTACTACTACTACTAATATTAAATAAGAGATTTAAAATGAATTTGATGCTACGTTGACATATGATCAGGTGAATGGTGTGTACACGATGTAACTTTGTGCTCTGGGTACAATCCCACAAGACCCATGAGAAGTCACCCACCACCAAGTATTTTACTGATTTTGGTGAAACTGGATTTTATTTAATGGATTAAATGTTTCTTGCTTTCCTTCTGAGGCTCAATTTATTAGCTGGACTGCACAGACTGTGAGCTCAGAACACCGGGGGAGTGTTCATGTTAGTCGAATAGGTGCTGATGGGGAGCGGAGCTGGTGTCATGCCAGAACCGGAGCTGGGAAAGTGGACAATGTGTCCGTGCTCAGTTGTCTCTATGGATATAATGACAGATTAAAAGACTGAAGAAGGGACCAAGCGAGCAGGACAAGCGTAAATTTGGGATTGACTTTTAGTTGGTGGCAAGAGCTTTGAGAAATAAAAGGCTGCAAGACAGACGTCGAGCTGGGCTTCTTATGTTGTTGGACTTGGGCTTGATATTTGGCTCCATATAGAGAAGGTCTAGATCGTATTCTTTATAATATTATTTACAGAGATGCAATAGTGACACTATGCAATTTTTCCACAAAGCGATGAACGTTGCCCAATTCTTGCTTGTGAACTGAGCCTTTCAAGGCCATTTTCATAGCTAATCATGCTACCGTCATGTGTTACCATTTAACCTGTATACCTGTGGAACAATCCAAACAGGTGTTTGTTGAGCGTTCCACATCTTTCCCAGTCTTTTACTGCCACATCCCAACCATTTTTGGAACGTGTCGCAGGCATCAAATTCAAATTCTGACCTTTCCCTTTTTCTCTCCTTCATATTCATACACACCCCCAGTGCATACAAAAACTCAATTTCCCACAGTTCCCATGGTGCGATCCCGCTCTGTGTTACGTTAATAGACTGACATAACCTGATAGTAGTAGTAGCGTGTTAAGAATAACGTTCACCTTGACTCTCCTCTCTCACACCTATTGGATTAGCTGTCATCACCCCTCTCACTCGGCCTTTATCTCTTTCTTAGTGCATTTCTCTTTGACTCTCTCTGTTTCTTTCTTTATCTACGAAGAAGCTCCTTCTCCTCTAAATTTTGTGTCTGAAATCTTGCTAAATCTCAATCTCTTTGTAGGCCTCATTGTGTGAATCTCTCTTCAAAAGTCCCAATTTCATTCTGAGAATTAGACTAGTGTTGCTACAACCTGGAGATCATACATACATGAGATATGAGGGAGGTAAGGAAGAGGAGAGGAAGAAGAAAATGAAAAAAAAAAAAAAACGAAAGGGGAGGGAGGTGGGAAGAGGTAGAATAATAATTTACCAGTACTCGCAGAAGAGATCTTCTGTGGGGCTTTTATTTTTATGGCCTGACGCACATGGCCCTCCAGGTTTTGTGCTTACACATGTGTGTGTATGTGTTGGTTGCTGTGTATGTCTCCGGTGTACACACTCAGCCCTGTAAACTATAATAAACCTCTGTAAACTAACAGCCAAAGAATTAAGCTTCACTTTTCACAGACACATGTGGAACATGAATCCCCATTCAGGCAGCATAGGTCGAGCAAAAAATTACTTGCATTTGCACATACGTGCAAGCTGCTGTGTTGGTGTCAGTGTTTTTTTATATTGCATATACAAGTGTGTGTAAAGTACATCTTTACACCGAATGTGTATGTAACAATGTGATAGTTCTTCTTTCATTCTGAGCGTAGGCATAGTGGATATACCGTGTATGTATTGTGCCGTTTCTATGTCGTGATTTGTGTGTGTGCGTGGTCTGTGTAAGGTGTATGTAATAAAGGTTTTCATTTGGTTATGGGGCTTCAGAAGGGCCGTCCAGAGAAGCCTTAGATTGGATCTGCTGTGTGTCCGAGGAGAATGGGAAATAACATCAGCCGTCAGGAGAGGAAAGGTGAAAAATAACCTGTCATCACTTCTCTCCCTCTCTCTCTCGTCCTCTTCTTCCTGGCTGTCCTCCCTCTCACCTTTGGAGTGTTCCCTCTCTTGCTCTAACTCGACATCTCAAACGAACTGGCTCATAGATTTTCTCTCTCGTTTTTTACCCTTCCTTGTTCCCCCGTTGCTTGTTGCGTCGTGATTTGCCTCTCTCTGTCTCTCTCTCTGCATACGGAGGCTTATTAATGACAAAACTCGAGAGCAAACACAATCAAATTCAAGCTGTGATCAAGCGCCGTGTTAAGATTTGAGGGCGTGCGTGGACAGGTTTGTGAGGAAAAGCTGATGTGGCATACTGGAAAGTAGCCTCATGTCACATGAGTGCTCTGACAGGATGTCATTTCAAGTACAGATAAAATCTGATAGATTTTACTCTCACTTGGAGGCTGCGTTTGATGGATACAAACTGCAAAAACCAAGAAATCAAGACGCTGCAAAAGAGTATCATTACCTTCCAAAATTACATGACACGACACCTTATTGGCAAAAAAAACATAAAGTTAACAAGATAACATGCTTTCGTCACAAAATAACATATTTAGTCATTATTAGTAGCAATCATGGTTTAAAAAGTTAGTATATGGTTATGGTTAAAAGAAAATAATGTTGACAATTGAATTACTTACTGGGCAAAATGGGTCCACAGAACTGTGTGTCAAGGGTACAGAGATAATCGCTAATCGCTACCGTGCCCGGGAACGCATTCTGAAATCATTCCCAGTACATCAAAACATGGAAAATGAGCTTTGTATTGTACATGGTATAAGTTGTCATCAGTAACCAGGGCCAGAATTATACATATCTATGATTTTTTATTTATTTATTTTTGGCATGTTTCCGCACGATTTCCACTGTAACTGCAATATTATGGAAGACTGAGGTGTGAGTGAAATGGACAAAGACACTGTGAGCGTTTCGTTCACATCACGCCACACAATCACGGCCAAAGATGGAAGCTGTTTTCCGGGGGCAGTTCGCCGAAGAGTCGTCAGGGAGGACCAACTTTTACACATACATATGTCAAACTTTTCTTATATGAGTTGTCAAAGACACTACCCACTATCACATTACCATTGTTTGACGTAACAGTGTGGTTGCTTGAGATTTCATCACATAATCACCACGAGATAAATAGCAGGACTGTTCACCAAAGAGTCGGCAGGGAGAACTGACTGGGTCGTGGTGACTTTTATACATATAAATTGGGCAATTTTTTTCTCATTTGGCTGTACTGCTGTTTGTTCTTATAAAGGAAATAGCTACTTACAACAGATTTATTGCCATTTGGGTTGTTTAAGTGTTAAATCAAACTTTAAAAAGCTACAAATGCCACATATTTGGTATCAAATTGAAGAGGAAATTTTAAAAAATGAATCAGCTTGTGATTGTCAATTTCTTTTTGTTATTAAGATAAAGCTGTTTGTTGATTAAGAAAAAAAATGCTTGTTTGAGTGACAGTTCTCAGTGAACTGCAACAACATGCTGGTATTCTACTGGGATCTAGAGGGTTAATTTCATCCGGTAATACGTGATACGAGTCTGGCTTTTATTTACTGATCTTGAGGTCTGTCTTGTGTTCTGTCTTGTGTTATGTTTTGTGCTTCTGTTGCCTTAATTGATGTTTTTAATCAAATTTTACAGCATCGGTGCCCAGATGGCCTCAAGGTAAATGCATTGACCAACTGGTCACCTTTGCTGCATGTCAATTCCTCCATCTACCACCTCATTTTCTATCGTCTCGCTACTCTCTGCTATCTAAAAAAAAGGCATGAAATCTTCACAAAAATAATTTTTAATAATATCACCACACATTTCTTCAGTCATGTAGTATTCAAGCACATGAAAATAGGAAAATGCACATAGAGTGGGAGGACCAGAGAGACCCCATGACTTTCAAGTAGCTATTTTCTCTAAAGAATACCAAGCGAAAGAAGCTGAACTGAGCTCTAATGACAAAATATTGCTAAGAAGCAGATTCTTAGCGACACACTTTATAACCTCGCTTTTCAGACTGATATCTTGTGCTTGCTTTAGTCATTAATGAACTTCCATAGATTTTCTTTCCTTTGCTCTCAACCAAAATCTGTTTTTCTTGTGTTTTTCTTCACTCTCATTTTGTTTCACACACTGTCATAGCCGGCTTTTGGAGAACAGAGTGTGTAGCAAATCTGTCCATGTATATAAGAACAGCACGGGCACACACACACACACACACCAAAAACACCATCATAAAAGATGAAAGATAATGTTTAAAAGTGTAGAGGGTTAAAGCGTAAGGGGCCACTCGTCTGTTAGCATGACAGTTGGAAGGCAGAGGAAAAGATAGGACTTGCGAGACGAGTGTGAGAGCAGGAGCGAGGGTGGTAAATTGAAAGAAAAAAACGTGGGAGAGGTGAGAAACACTAAGATATATATAGCTGTAAGGCAGGTGCAGCTCTGATAAAGAGTGATCACGGTGGAGGAATTGTTTCCTGATTCCAAATGTGAAAAGAAACCCGACTGTGTCTGCGAAAAACATCGAGGTGCACGTGAAATATGTGACACGAAGACCTTTGACTCATTAACTGAACACCTGTTGAGTGAACAAACGCACGACTCGTGAGGAAAACTTCGACTTAACACACA
Source organism: Sciaenops ocellatus (assembly GCA_033000465.1). Taxonomy (NCBI): domain Eukaryota; kingdom Metazoa; phylum Chordata; class Actinopteri; family Sciaenidae; genus Sciaenops; species Sciaenops ocellatus. Next base: position 5,366,200 of record CP136871.1, on the reverse strand, counting down.
CACGGTGCAGCCGTTTGCCGTCAGAAAAAGCTCTCGTTTGCTCTCGTCAACTGTTCATGAATTTTCTACTAGTCCTAGAAGACGTGTGAAGTGGGCAGGCACTGAAAAAAAAACAAAAATAAACCGACTCCTTCGCCATAAGCTGCTGAAAAGAGCGATTTAAATAGAGTTGAATGGGAGGTGTAAAGTGGGCAGTCAGTGAAAACACTGTTGTGTTCACCAGAGGAAGCCAGACATGTTGGAGAACATTTGGTATGCAGCACACCCAGAAGAAAAAAAAAACATGTCACCGTGGCCAACACCAAGTAGTGGATGCTCATTTTTCTCAAATGAGTGTGAATCTGCCCCAGTAGACAGCAGGTGATGGCTTCAATTCTAACAAGGTGAGTAGGACACAAGACTGTTTTGCATCTCTGTTTATCGAAATGAAAATCTTGTCAGGCCACAGTCTCATTTCTCTATGTGCGTGTGAAGTATGGAAGGCCAAAAGGCTCACGTCTCGTCTCAATTACCCCGCCACCAGGCATTTACGAACACTGTTCTAATCACAAGCATATAACCATGTGTCATGCTTGGTGACATTTGATAATGATCTCCGCCGTCTGGTTTTCACAGTCACCGTTTCACAGATTTCAACTGTAATCACCCAATCAGCGAAGAAGAAGAAGAAGGACAGACCACACTAACGGCTGAATCCCACCGGGCACGGCCGCGATGCGTTCCATGCACGCGGTGGCCGCCGCCAGAGCTGTTCATGGTCGTTGTAGACAATGATTGTGATTCCACCTGCAGCGCAGCAGCACCTTTCAGACGCGTCCCTCCTTCGCTTTCCTGACGCTGCGACAACTAACCAGGACAAGCAGCACAGAGCAGGTTGAGCTGGCCGGAAGTCAGACGCGGAAAGAAATTCGGTCAGTTCTCAAAATGAAACACCTTGTGCAGACTCCAGATCATAAAAAAAACAGACAAAAGGGAAACTATTGAACTATGAGGCCAACTTGCTTGTGGTAGAAGCGCATAAACCAATGAAGAATGACCAAGTCTGAGCAAGTTAACGAAGTCTGATGGGCAAAACGCTTACTTAAGTAGTGTAGTTTGTTCAGTCATTTATTACGTAAAGGCTGTTTATTCATGCTTGTTGACTGGATTGCCTGCTGTTCCATTGTTATACGCTGTCTAACCAGTAATGTGACCACTTGGTTGCCCGCTCTTCTTACTGACTGATGGATAGATGGAGCAGCACAGCTTGTTCCCACCACAGAGTGATGATCTTACTCTGCTGTCAGTTACTATGTTGGCTTGAAAAACTTGCTTCTGCTGCTCCCACAGCATGGTGGTGCAGTGGTTAGCACTGTCGCCACCGCAAGAAGGTTCCCAGTTCAAACCCCCAGCTGGGGCCCACAGTCCAAAGACATGCAGGTGTCCAGAAGTCTCTAAATTGGTGACTCTAAGTTGCCTATAGGTGTGAATGTGAGTGTGAATGGTTGTTTGTCTCTGTGTGTCAGCCCTGTGATGAACTGGTGACTCTTCCAAGGTGTAATCTCACCGGGATCAGCTCCAGCACCCTGTGACCCTGATAAGGAGAAGCAGTTATGGAAGATGGATGCTGCTCCTGCAGGAATGTTACTGGACCAGGTGCCTTAACCTAAATTAGGTGATTAGAAAGCTTTTTTTTTATGTCTGGTGGCGTGGAAATTGAGGTGAAATGTGAGCCTTTTGGCTTTCCATAGGTTTGAGGATGGCGGTTTTTGAGTGCGTGCGTGTGTGCCTGTTAATGTTTGTTTGCACCTGTGTGCAAATATCAGAGAAGCGTGAGGTGTTGTGTTGACTCTGAAGATCGATGGTTGATCTCGCAGGAAGAAGAAAAGGCCAATCTTCTACTGTAATAACACTGGCACACTACACCTGCCTGTGTGTGTGTGTGTGTGTGTGTGTGTGTGTGTGTGTGTGTGTGTGTGTCTGTGTTCAAAAGAAAAAAGTTATATAAAGCATAGTCTACACCTACAAAGACATTATAACCAAGGCTTTCATCTCAGAGGAACAATATACAGATGACCATCATCCTTGATTTCTGGGCACATCTTTTCTTATATTTTATGTTCCACCTGTGAGTCCCAACTATATTATGCAACTTTCAAGGACAAAAATGTTAAAACTCACATTTCAAAAGTGAATTACGGTTTACGGTCTGAATGGCTTTTCGCTGGTTAGAAATTCATTAGTAAATTATTCAGATCTGTTCAATAGATTTTATCGACTCAGAGGTTACAGATTTCACTCAGCACACTTTGCAGAAATGCGACTGAAATATGAAAGTCAGACAAGCACCAGTACTGGATACAACAGCAATATTGAAAAAAAGAGCTCTAGACAAAGCTTTCCAAAAGGGCCTTGTATTTGGCTTGACGAATATATGTTTACTTTTTAATTATGTTTACTTACCTTTTAGGCCCCAAGTGTGCAGGGTGCACAGGATGTTACTGAATAAAAGTAATTTCAGTGTGCTTCCAAAATATCAATTTGTAGACTACATTAAGATGATTAACTCTAAAATTATGTGTTTCAGTTTTAGTTAAAGCCATATTGCACATTAACTCTGTTGACTTTCCTGATGAACAGTAAAGTAAACTTCTGCGAACTGTAGCTGCTGTTAGCTCAGCTTGTTAGCCAGGCTGCAGAGCACCGGGGGAGTGTTAGTGTTTGTACCACAGGCAACAAACGGGCAGAGGAGGTTTTTCAGGGAAATGCTGACAGGAAGCAGAGCCAGTGTTGTGCCAGAACAGGAGCTGGGCAAATAGACAATGTAACCGGGCTCAGCAGCCTCTATGGACATAATGGCAAAGGTGAAGAGACCGAAAACGACGTTGATGGAGAAAGTTAAGAAGAGAAAATGAGCAAGAAGCGTCAGATGAGTAAATCTGGGACTGACTTTTAGTTGTTGGCGAGAGCTTTGCAAAATAAAAGGCTGCTACAAAGGTCTTAAAAGTTGGCAAATATGTGTGATAGTGGTCGCTTGTAATGACAAACTCAGAATTTTCAACTCCTCTGTGGAGCTTTTATAGCTCTGTGAAGCATCCTGGGCAGCATGTTTGTATGAAAGGTGCTGTCTAAATAAATGAGTTGAGACTTTCAGCTCATTGTTTTGGTTTCATAGTAATAACTCTGAGCTGTCGCTCTTCTAAGAAGCTCCATCCTTTGTCTGTCTTGCTGGCATTTAGGTATAACATTGCAGTTGCCTTGAACATCCTGTGGTTGCTTAAAGTAACCGTGGAAACAGATCTGGGTTGCCAGGTACTGCATTGTTGAGGTATAACTGTTTGTTAAAAAAGCTTTGTACTATGTGCACTCATTGTTTTTTCTGATAAGTCATTGGGTTGCCATGAGGAGATTTGTCTTGATTTTACAGCTAGTAGTACAGCTAATAGGTGGATGGGCTGTAAAAATGCTGGTGCCAACTGCTATAGGGTTTGTTCATGTTTGGGATTTTTGTCTTGGGCATAACTTGACCTCAGCCCTTCTACCCCTGTCCTAACCTTAACCCCCTATATATCCTAGAGTCAAAATTGTTTTGTACCACCATTTATGGGGAGCCATGTCCACCATTATCAAGTTTTCTTGTGGATTCCAACATCAGGTGCCGTTGTCCAACCTTGAGGCCCACTAGCCTCTTTACTTTGGCCCACAACTTTACTGTTTTTATTCACTCACGGCTCTCATAGTGTTGTTTTTGGCCACAGGAGGCATCTGTTTTCCATCTGTACACTTTAAAAACTCACTACCCGCCAGAGGACAGAACTTAGGTGAATATAGTCGAGTACAGTGGAGATAGATATTTACCTCAGGAGTTGGTAAATCAGAAAAATCATATAAACAACTGTTGATGGTTAACTTTAAGTGAAATTCATTTCTTTTTTGTGTTAAAATAATTTTGCTCAGTCAATACTTACATCAGGGATATTTTAAAATGAAAGATATTTCATCTCAAAATCTTTCACTGCAGTTACCTTTACCGAGAAGGAGTGCACAGAGTGGCTCAGCACACTAATTAACACTCCTGGTGTTCGTATGTGTGTGCGTGTGTGTGTGTGTGTGTGTGTGTGTGGGTGTGTGTGTGTGTGTGCGTGTGTGTATTTCAGTCTGTTAGTGTGTTAAATGCACCTGATTGGATCGTAAAGATGAAAACTTGAGTTTGCTTCTAATGCCCCCAATTAATTTAAATATATGCAGGGAGGAGAGCCTGACTGGGTCATTCACTTTATCCACGCAGGGATGGAAGTTGCGGGAAGGATCGGAGTGAGGTCCTGAGGAGGAGAAAGAAAGGGAGAAACTGATGCAGGTGTGATGAAGGAAGGAAGGAAGGAAGGAAGGAAGGAAAGGGTGAAAACATAGACACCTAGAGAGGGAGGTCCAGGAGGGTGAAGAGGCAGAAAGAGGAGCAGGAAGATGTGACTACCGATGACTTCTTGCAGGATTTGGAAGCAACACTGATCACCCTGCACCTGAAAAGACATAAGTAAGTAAGTAACAGTTAATCCAATGAAGCAATCATTAATATTATTAATTGTAACTGTGTCTCTTGACAAAATCAAAACGTCTGCCGTGAAAAGGATCTATCTGCTGCTCAGATTATTCAAAAATATTATGCGAACAGTAGCCAAGTTCTTGATATATTGCAAATATTAAGATGACGGAATTAAAAGACCAACAGTCGAACCTCGGCTGTTAAAAAACAGTGGAGAAAACGCAATGGAAACATGACATCTGTTTGTTTCATGTATTAATGTGAGGAGGGTTACATCAGATCTGTGCGGAGCGATCATGGATGAGGAGACTGTGCTGATCAGTTGAAAAGGTGTTTCCATCTCCCACCTCAATTGAGCATATAAACCATAGACTGCATAAAAACATGGACGTAGTATCTGTGACATTTCTGAAGAACCGTTGTGAAGGGCAAAGACGTGGATTGTGGCTGGCACTGTGGCGGGCTGATTGACGGCCGGTTGCTCAAACAAGCCATCTTTCAAAGCAGCCATGCTCTTAAATATGCAGAATTAATTTTAGTTGGTGAGTTAAATAAAAAAATCACCTCTAGTACAGGTGTCATGAACAAGGACAAAAATAGTTTTTTGTACCAGGCTGTAAACATGTTTATTTCTGCTGTGAAGTTGGGCATTTTAACATGGGGACTTATGGAGACTGACACGTTCTGTAGCCAACCTCACGTGGCCGTTTGAGGAATTGCAGATTTGGCAGCGCGTTGGCTCAACTTGACAGCCATGGAGGTTGATATAAACCTGAAATCCATCCCATGAGGCTACACCTAAACCTTATTTTTTCCCAGTCAAGTTTCATGTTTTATGTACGAATTACCTAAACTTGAAAATTGATAGCCTAGCCTACCATCACAGGCTTGTCGTTCTTTTTATTTTTATACTTATTCCCCAAAGATTCAAAGACATGTTTCACTGCAGACGCGGGAAAACACAGGTGGAACTAATGACATTAAGCGTCGTCTCAGTTCAACCAATTATTGCAATGCAGCAATTATTGATGTGATTAGTAACACTTGTGTTTGACAAGTCAAAGTTCCCAAACAGGGAAACACTGCTTTAGATCACTGTGTGGAGTTTTCAATTGAGAGGTTACAAATGGGACACAAATATTTGTCTCGCGGCCTGAATCAGAGGCATTTATCTCACAGGGTGCAGTAATAAACCAGCAGAAAATACAACTGCTAGAATACGTTATGAAGCACAAGAAACTTCTCGTGTCTTCTCTTTTTTATCACAGGGAAGACAAGAAAGCAAATGGATGGCACTTTGTTTGTTTGGTTGCTAGTTATTCTGCTTGCAGGTAATTTGGGGTTTCCCCGTCGACCACGGAGAAGAAGAAAAAATGGAAATAAAAGCACCTAAAATTGGAACAGATGGAAGAGATAGAGAGTTCTTTCAGGGTCGCTGGGATGTTGGATCGATCCCAGTATGTAAGTGGGTGGAAAACAGAAAATTGAGCCAGGCAGGTCACGCAGCAGAGTGGTAACACGCAAAAAACACAGACAAACGAATTGACATCCGCAGACATTTCAGTTTCCAGTCCAGCTCACTCTGTAAAATATTTGACGTGAGTTCACAGAAACATGTTGAAGACGTGCTGAAGGATATAATCGGTACTTCCAGTAGTAACCACTGAGCTGCTCAGATAAATACTCAGTTTGAAAAACACTCAGAAGAACGGGGAAGGATCGTGAAGAGTCAGCATGGGGATGCCGGGAGAGAGATGACGGGAAACGGGTGGAGGCGGCGGCTAAGAGCTCAGAAGACAGAGGCTAGTGAAAAGTGCTATTTAAAACACGGTGAAGAGAGAAGTGGACCAATTCAACTACCACTTACCGACAGGTCACATGCTGTTAATGGAAAAGATGGAGTGATGGATAGGGGAGAAGGAAATACTGTGAGTGAAGGAGGAAATGGGTCAAGGGTTGTGAGACTGTGGAGATGGCTCCCAAAAAACCTGAGTTTGGGAAAAAGAAGGAAATATGTGGTGGATAGCAGACACGGATACATTTACACAGACTCTAATAATTCGATTCTCGCTGAATTGCGGTAATAATTCAATCATGGCATGAAAATATTGTGTAATATACGATTTACTATAATTTATCTTACTCATATTATGACTTTGATTAAAGTTCAGTTTGCTAGTCAGATGGCAGTACTGCTCTGTCTGTGAAAACAGATAATCTCTTCTGTGGCTCCAGAGGAGCTAAGAAGATAACCCCAGTGATGTCATGTAGGGATGGGAATGTCAGTCGGTCAGTCAGCTTTATAAATGGATCACCATGAAACTCACCAAAAAAGATGAAACCTACTGACGTCTGATGTTTCCTCTAGTGCAACCAGCAGGACAAAGTTTTCATTTATTCTATTTGAAGGATTGGTGTATTTTCTACAGACATTCGTGGTTCCTACATGATGGATCCTACTGACTTTGATGATCCCTTGATTTTTTTTCCCATCTTGCTCTACCATGAGGTTTACTTTTTTTTGAGTTATATGCCTGAACAAAACCAAATGTTTGGTAAAATAAAGTAATAATACCAAAAAAAAGGGATGAGGCAGCATACAGGGGGAGAAGGGGAGAAAATCAAGGGAAAAGTGGACGCTGTTCAAATCCAAGATATAAATATAATTAAAGGTACAAGATTTAGTGACATCTAGTGAGGTACAGATTGCAATCAACTCAACCAATTGTAGGTGAAGCTACGGTGGCTTTCATGTGCCAAAAGAGGTTGAGGCTATTGAGGTTAGATACATACATTTAGTAATTGTATTTAGTTACATATTCTGTAAAAGTATAGGTCGGTATAGTGACTGTCATTGTTACTTGTCCTGCGTTGTATTCGTTGACTTTAGCTAGTTGTTCCAGAGTTACACGCTTAAAAAGAGTACTCTTTAAAATAGTCCTAACTTCCTAAAAGAACCCAAAAAAGTAAAACCAAAACCGAAAAAACAGGAAAACAGCATCCCTAAACCTAGTTATTTTGAAGTGTGTGGATCATCAGTATTTCAATTATATCTGGCCCATTCCCCTAGTAGTTAACAAGTATGTCATTTAACAAGTTAATTCAGGAATTAACATCCACAATTTAGTCCTAAATCCTGTGGATTGGAGGGCCGCTCCAATCAGGATCCGCCAGATCTCCAGGAAGTTAGAAGGCGAAGCAAGAGAAGTTATACATAGAAGGAGTAGAAGGAGTGTCAGCAGCAGCTGTAACAGCAATGAATGACCAAAGTGAAATGGAAAGGCAGTACAGTCTGATTGAAACGGGTTTAAACACACAAAGTACAGATGATGCTGGGTGACAAATACTTTCTCTGCTGCAGCTTGGCCTTACACACTAGTAATATCCAATTAGTAGAAAAAGAGATACACACGCACGCACACCGATGTCACAAGATTTAATTAAAATGTTACAGCTGGATTGCCATTAGGATTGTTCTGTTTTACCCCAAAGGTTGAGAGGTAGTCCATTAGCAGGGTGACTCACCGCGTCGTCCCGGTCACAGCCTCCCTTCTCTCTTCCCTGTGAAAAATCACTGACGTGATGCGCCAGGAAGGCTGACAGCTGTGTAAAGCAGCACACACTTACACCTGTCCGGTCACATTACAAGTCCGATTATTCCCGGAAAATAAACAGCAGTGCTCACTGTAAAAGTCCTGCACTCTGCATCCACACTGAGCTTGTAATACAGCCATAGTCCTTATAGACGTCCCCTACACTACATTTCCAGTTTTGACTCTCTTGTCACACCTGTCTATTTTTAACAAACTGCAACCCTGGGAGCTGCAGAGTAAGGCACTACTCTGCTCTGTTCAACAGATGTAGCACTCTGAAAACAATGGAGCTATATTTACATATTTGGTTGTTATTATTTCTCTCAGTATGGATTAATGAAGTGTCAAGAAGTAGTTAGTGAAAAAGTCTGAATGCAGCACTATATGGTGGATGATGATTTACCAGAGAACTGACTGTAAGATACTCTTCATGGATCATCGGCTAATGGTTATTTTATAAATGTGTGTGAAATGAATATCTGTGAATCGACATATTGACCTCTTTCTTCACGAGTCAATTAACTCTGAACCAGCTGCTGAGTCGGGTTCTGCCTCTTAGAGAAGGTTTTCCTTGCCACTCATGGTGGGAATTGTTGGGTCGCTGTTAATGAACTGATTTGAATTGAATTGAGTGACACAAACTAGTGACAAATAATTATTTTTTATCATTTTAATGGCCCCTCAGGTGTAAAAAATGTACTTGCTATTGCCTGCTTGTAATAATCATAAAGTAATAAGAACGACTTGATAATTAATGAATTGTCAAGAGGTAGTTTCTCTCTGGATGCGGATAGAATAGTGGATTTACAAGAGAACTGACTGGGAAATACTATATTAATAGATCGTCAGGTATTGATTATTTCATAAATATCTGTAAATCGACACATTTTTCACGAGTCAATCCTAATTAACTCTGAACCAGCTGCTGAGCCGGGTTCTGGTCAATATGTCTGCCTCTTAAAGGAAGTTTTTCCTTGCCACTGTCACCAAGTGCTTGCTCATGGTGGGAATTGTTAGGTCTCTGTAAATATTGATATATATAAGAAAAAAAGTTGAATTGAATTGAGTTGAGCAGCACAAACTAGCAACAACTAATTATTTGAACATCAGTGACTCTTTTTGTCCTTCCTCAGGTGTAAAATATCTACTACAACTACTTGTAATAATGAAGTAACAAGCACTTACAACAATTCCTTAGTAACTACTTAACACGATGGCTCACTTGAGGGGACACAAAGAGTGTAAATTAATGATTAGGTAATTAGTTGTTTTGGGGGTTTTTTTGCTGCAGTAGTCAGGAATGACATTAAGAAAGAGTATAATGATAATAAAAAAAATAATAAGAGTATAGTAAAAGTATCATTATCTATACTAAGCTCTTGATTCAGATCAGTTCACAAACTACTTATTAACGATTCATTGATTATGTAGTCGTCCCTGATTCATTCGTCACTCGTTCTTTAGTAACTACTCATTTTGGGGTTTTTTTTCCGCATAATAACTCCAAAGGTCATTTATTGGTGTTTTGGTCTTAAGCAGACAAAAATCAATACCTGTTGTCTGCCTGGCTCAACAGTCCACTTTTATTCTCCAAGTATTTGTTTTGGTATTTTTTTGCACATCTTTCTCCAGACCTCCCCCTACCTTCTTTCTCCACATTTCTCTTAATTTTCCCTCATGTGCTCTTTCCCTCCTTCTTTGTTAGTTCTTTTGTACTTCACTGTATACAGTAGAGGAGGTGAGAGCATCTCTCCGTCTCTCTCCAGACAATGTGTGTGTGTGTGTGTGTGTGTGTGTTGGTGGTGTAGGGTTTTGGGTGGGGGGGTGGAGGAGGGGTGCAGGTAAAGGTCAAAGCTGACAGCCTTTTAGCAATGCTGCCAACAGCGCACAGAGGAAAACACATAGACAGACAGGCGGATGGAGGGAGAAATGTGTGCAGAAACAGACATAAAGAATGAGAGAGATGGATGGCTGATGGGCGGAGAGAGGGAGAGGGAGTTAGCTAAATAGCTAGCCAGATGGGTGATGAATGGATGGAAGACAAGAGGAAATAGCAGACAGGCAAAGGTATGGATGGGTGGATAGATAGATGGGTGGATGGACAGACTGTCGAACAGTCTGACATTTTAATCTATCCAGATTAGACTCAATGAGATATCTAGAAACTTTGCTAAGAGAGAGAAAAAGAGCTAGTTCAGTTCACACAGATTAAAATGATCTAGATCGCGTTCATTTCTGAGTTTTTTATTAAGCTGCTTTACCTTCCTTCTCAAAGGCACGCTCGTGGACAGCTACAAACCAGTGACTAATCTGATGAACGATGGCTTTTTGACCCCGCTGAAAGGCTGCAGATCTCAGAGTACTCATACGTCTTTCAACTTGTTTTTGAGGAGGTAACTGACTTTTTCAGAACCAGCAGGTGCAATATGCATAAAAATGTGAGGGGTTTTTTTTGTTCAATATACTTTAATAATCTTAAAAAATGTATATGAATTGGCTTCAGCAGTAATGTTACGATTAGCATCTGAACTGCCAGTTCCACTAGCCGTACTGCATGGGTCTTTAACAAGGGGTCCGCAACGCCTAGGGGGGTCTACAGAGTTACTGCACGGGGGTGGGGGGCCACCAAATTATTGTTTATTAACATGAATCCTAAAATAATGATTGACAACATTGATGATAGGCTACACATTGATCGCTGTGCAGTCATGTGAGCTAACGCGACAGGCACATTTATGTAGGCCCAGTTTAATATGTAATACTATTTCTGGTGTCATGTCAGAGACTTCAAACCAGACAGAGTCATGTTCCAGCGGTACTTGCCATATCGTCCATACTGGTTTTGGATCATACATTCATAATTTGAGTGGTGATGATGTCTTCACTTTAATTTCAGTTGAACAAAGCACCTTCTGTTGGAGTAAATATGTTTTTAAAAACTCTGAGGAATTCAAACCAGCTTCTTTTTTTTTTTCCAGGAACAAAGTGCAAATTATTTAACAACAATAACATAATTCATAACTTCACTAGGAAATAAAAAACACCTCCAGTAAAAGAATAAATACAAAAACATATTATAGTATTTACTGCACTGCAGTTTCAGTCCAGCTGTTCAGCACAGGCAGCTAGGTGCAAATAAACTACAAGATAGAATAAAGCCATTATATCAAAGTTTGAACATATGGCCTCCCTCAAATATCAGCTGTTGGATTTTAAACTTGATAAAAGGATTAATACCTTTTCTTTAATTATGGCAGCAGAAAGAATTCATCCTCATCTGATGGCATGAAGGTGTAATTTCATGTGGAAGACTTCTCCATTGCTGCAAGTGGGTGATTAAATGGCATTCTTTCAGCTTTCTCTTCTTCCCCACAGGTGGAACGTTGGCATCCATCTGGTGGGCCGTTCATTTGGTGGGTGCCCTTCGCCTTCATCTTCATCTTTGTTACGACCAACGTAAGGGGTACAGGGAAGTAACATAAAACCAGGTGGTAAGGTTAATAAACAAAGGTATTTATTAAATGAAAAGTCAAATTGTTTTAACAAAAGGAGGTGAGGAGCGAAGGGAACAAAGGGCGAGCGGATGCTGTTCAACAAAACAAAGAAATATAACATAAAGAGAACTCTAAACAGAGCCTATACTATTCTTATGGGTTAAACAAAACGAGAAACAAAAAAACCTCACTATCTAAACTCACTTAGCAATAACAAAAAACACATCAATAAACAGCACCCCTAAAACTAGTGAATCTAACAGAAATATTCTACGTGTACGATCAGTAACTATAATAAACTAAACCCTTTGCCCAGTCCCAGTAAACAAACAGAACAAACCTCCACAATCAAAGATCAAGTTAACCACTGTTAACATATACGGTTTACAACAACGAGGCGAGCTCACACACAAAACACAAGCCGCCCCCGATGGCGCAGCGCTCCCCCGTTTAAATAACCTCGATGCTGCTCGTGGGGCCTTCTGATTGGCAGAGCGGAAGCAATCCCCCGCCAATCCCGGCCCTGCACATCTCTTGTGCGGCGTTGTCGACGTGACCCCGCCTTGGTGCTCCTGGGCCAATCAGGTACCGGCAGCCACCTCGTCCTACTTAATAAAACAGGGCACAAGACACACACACCCATACATACATACATACATACAGGCATAGCCTGCACTAAACCAAGGCTGCATGGAAGTAGCCGTAACAATCTTTATCTTCATCAGGAGACTTGTATGCTGTTGTTCATTTAGTTCTGGACAGCAGATGCAAACTGTAGCTGCTGTTAGCTAATGTTAGCTCAGTTTGTTAGCCAGGCTGCCCGGACTGTGAGCTCAGAGCACCGGGGGAGTGTTTGTACCACAGGCGTTTTGGACCACTGGGAAGAGGACAATTTCAGGCCCGCTGACAGGGAGCGGAGCCTGTGTCATGCTAGAACCGGAGCTGGCCAAGCGGGCAATGTAACCGGGCTCAGCAGCCTCTATGGACATGATGACAGAGGGGAAGAGACCAAAGAGGATGTTGACAGAGGAAGCTAAGAAGGGAAAATGAGTGAGTGAGCGAGCAAGAAGACTGACTTTTAGTGGCTGGTGAGAGCTTGGTGAAATAAAAGGCTAAAAGACAGACGCCAAGCTGGGCTGACTGCTGTTGGACTAGTCAGTAATATTAGCTGGCTGCTATGTCTTGTGTTGTTGCACTTGCTTGATATTTGGCTGTTAGCAAAGTTGTTAACCTGTTAGTTTTTGGATCATAAGAAATATAATGATAACAAATGCATGTGTACAGCTGTCCATATTTACCACAGTGGGATTACACTCTGAAATTAGGGACACTAAATCACACAAATACAGATTTCCACGTAAAGGTTTTACATTTTATCTTGGTTTTGGTTGTTAATGGACAGGCTGTGTTAACCATGTGAAACCAGTAAGCGGTCCAAATCAAGGGAACTATTGATTAATTGAGTCTTGCTCCCAGGTTTACAAACCGGCTACCGACTAACAATAAGTTTCAAACTGCAGGTTTGCAGGTTGCTCCACACAGATCCCTCCCCCTCTTCCCCCTGCTACCATTTAAGTTCATTTGTTTGCTATCAGGGATGTTGTAGCGGGGACACAGGCGAGCCGCATCCCACAAATGGCTCCCCGGGGGAAGCTCAGGGGCAGGAGAGCAGAGAACAAGGTGACATGTCTAAAACTAGGAAATATGGACAAGACGGCTGAATCAGGATGTATGAAGAGATTGTAGCAACAAGGAATTATGAGGAGAGGAGCGATGCAGAAAAGAAGAAAAGGTTGCATGTGGAGGGCACGAGAGAGAGAGAAAGAGAGAGAAAGAGAAAGGCCAGTGAGCTCATGAGAGGGGAAAAAGAAAGAGGAAGAGAATTTGGAGAAAAGGAACAAAGACGACGATTAAAAAAGAGATCTCTGAGGTCTTGCTTGCTCAGGTGTGTGTCTCCGCATCGACGCATGTGTGTATGTGTGTTAAGGATGAATGCACTTGCAAGAGGGGGGAGACGGATGAGAGGCACTGACTGAAGTGACACCGCATCCCTCCTCTCATCATCTGAAAGACTCAGGAGGCACCACACACACACACACACACACACATTAACTGCAAACCTAGTGTGGAAAGAGAATAAGAAAGGAAAGACAAGAGGAAGAACAGAACAGGGGGAGCAATGTGTCAATCCACGGGGAATAATGAAGACAGAAACAACTGACGTGAACGTCATCGGGCTGAGACACCCAGCTCCGCCGCATCAACCCATGCTTTTGTTCCATTCATTCAGCTTTGCTCTTATACTCATATTATCTCTGGAGTCATACAGAAAGGTGAGAGGGCTACAGATGTAGATAGTAGTCGTGGGCAGTTTAATGTGAAAGGTAGAAGCGCACGGAATAGAAGTTAAGATGGATGGAGCAATCCACGGAAACACACTACCCAATTATTTCAGCATCTTTTCTACGGATCTATGAAAGGTACATTCCCAACGGTAGACTGGAAAAAACAACATATGCAGGTAAAACTGCAGCATCACAACACCTTAAAGGGTTACTTTATCTCTTCCACAGGTCCCATGGCAACAGCTTAACGAATGGATACCCAGAGAAAAAGAATTGGAGCAACATGGAACTGATAAGTCAGCATGTTGAGACCGTTCTGGAGTCCACAGATAAGATTGGGAAGACTACTTACCACTGATGTACACGTATTTTTTTGTAATGTTTAGTTAGATTTAATCATGTTAAAGCGTTCACATTAACTCCCACAGGCACACTGTTACAACTATTACAAGGATGGCTCAGATTAGATAAGGACCTTTATCAAATAATCTTACGATGACTCTAAGGTAGTGTGTTAGAAGTTAAATTAGACCAAAAAAATATACTCCTTCACAAGAGTGTCAATTGAGGTATTCATGAATCTTCCAACAAACACTCTCAGCAAGAAGTTCTCCTTTGAAAGTGAGCGACATCTCCCTTTTGTGACCATTGTAAAATACCATTATTGATGAAGTCTTGTAGATTTTCTCAGTAGTTCTGATAATTGCACAAAAAGGATACAATTTCATCCAGGCACACACAAAATATTTAAAGGATTCACAATTTAAACTCTATCTTAAAGACATACATGCCTTTGGGTACATTAAATCAACACCCTCATCACAGCTTCGCTACAGGACAAGCTCTCCCTGTACACCAGCAGCTGCACCTCCAGTCATCAGTCCGTCAAGCTTCTCAAGTTTGAAGACGACACCACCCTCATTGGACTCATCTCCAATTGGGATTGGGTTGGCGCTGTTGGAAGAACTTGGACCTCAATGCTCTAAAGAAAGTGGAGATGGTTGTGGACGTCAGAAAGAACCCAGCCCCACTTGTGATGGGGTCACCATCATCTCCCGGACCTCAAGTGGGATCAGCTCCCTCACCAAGAAAGCACAACAAAGGACGTATTTCCTGTCAAGAAGTTCAACTTGTCAGAGACAATGATGGTGCACTTCTTCACCCCCCCCATCACCGAGTCCATCCTCACTTCCTCCATCACCATCTGGCTCGCTGATGCCTCTGCCAAGGACAAGGGCAGACTGCGGCGTATCAATCAGACTGCTGAGAGGGTGATCGGCTGTAATCTTCCATCTTTTCAGGAGTTGTGCACCTCTAGGACCCTGAGGAGTGCAGAAAAGATTGTGCCTGAACCCTCCCACCCAAGACACAAACTTTTTGAGACACTCCCCTCTGGCAAGAGACCGCACAGTACCTGTTTTGCTTGCTGTAAGTCTAATTTTCATTATTCAAAATAAAACTTGGGGCCCTAATACCAGGTTTAATCCATACAGTATCTACCCAGCTTGAGTCAAATCCAGTCAGTATCTGCCAAAGTTACAGTATTATTAATACAGAATTCCCGTGGACAGTGTTTTCATGCTGAACTGTGGTTCAGCACAGAGATACCGCCTTAATTTGACTCATTTAGACTGCTGAGGCTTCAAATTAATGTCAAATAAACTCACATGTAATGCCTCACAGGACTTTGCCCCCATCACTTCCATTGGAAGGGCATTATGGAGAGATCTCTTAATGGTAGGTAGGACCAGCCTCAGCAGCCCGAGGCAGCTGTAGAGCAGAGACCCAGGGGCAGACCCGGAGTTTCTCGTGGAATAAACAGCCAAAGGTAACTCAGATTCTGCTCTGATCCGGAGCTGTTTACTGTCAGGAGGATAGCTGAGATTTTATTTTTTTAACATGTAGGGATTAAAGAGCGGATTTACCTTCACTCCCACTTCTCAACCTGTCTGCTGAAGTGGACGTGCAGACATCCACTGTTATTATTGCAGCCACCTGCGGGCACCCAGAGCTCTGCTTCATATTTATAAAGGCCAGACAAAAAAGCAGCTTGGAGAAAAGGTTAGTGAGGATGTTGGACTACCTGGTAAGTGCTGAAAATACGTGTCTGTTACTTAACCTACTCTGAACTAAGTTAGCTTAGCCCTCATCCATCTGAACTCGAAACAAGCATTTCAAAAGTTGTTTGCTCATCGTCTTGCAAAGATGGTTATTCCAGCATCCTTTTGATTTAATGTGATCACATCACAGCAAAATCTATTTATTTTGAATTCATTTTAGCTTATTTTAACCTACAAATATGTATCAGCTAACTGAAAAATGACATTTTCCTTTCCAACATCCAAATAGTTATCTCTTTTGTCTCTCTGTCTGTCTGTGTGTCTGTGGACAGTACAGCATATGTGTGTGACTGAGGTGTAGTGCAGCTTCAATCAGGTAGCTTTGCCTCTAGTGTTGAAGCTTATCAGCTGCCACACAGGAATATATACACAAACATACCCACATTTCATCAATACCTTACATCTATGTGAATACACTAACCCGAGCTCTAGTCAAAGATTCAGATTCAAAGGTTTCTTGTTAGTCATGTAGTCTGCGTGTGTGTATGTGCGATAAGAGTTGTTCGTGTACATTCAAAAGCATATACAGTTCATAAATCACATGACTTTTATTCAACAGGTGGGTTGAACAAAATGAATGAATATTTCACTGGGAATTATTATACATTTTTAGGGACGAATGATGCACGTTGTACTTGTTCATACCTAGATATCTATGAGTCTAGTTTTGTCATTATTTTAATTTTCTCTGGGTCCCTGCAGCATTTTTCTTGATGTATGCAGAAATGTAATCATACTGTTAAAGGTCCAGTGTGTGACATTTTATCATATCTATCGGTAGAAATTAAATATAATATGCATAACTATGTGTTCATTTGTGTATATTAACCTGGAAATAAGAATTGTTATGTTTTCGATCTCTATAGCTAATTTCCCCGTCCATGACAACTGTGAGGGGGGCGCATAAATAACAGAGTGACTGCTTGATTGACAGGTAGGTGCCATTACAGAGCACCCAGGTGTCATTTGGCCCACCTCAGGTCCGCTGATGAAGAAGAAGCAGTACAGCCAACATGGCAGCGGCCAGCGGCACATATTTTCGGCTTCAAAACAGCGCTTTGGAAACCTACAGGTGACGTCACTCATGCGCTGTCCGATCTTTATACTATATAGTAATCTTATATTGCAATACACATTTGTGTGTGAAGTTTTTTTATTTGTTTGAGCATAAATTGAAAATGTATTTCCTGATAAACAGAAAAAAATGCTAAATGTACCGTAGATGCAGACACTAGAAGTTGATTGTGCGTTTAATACCTCAATAAATGCTGTGGGACATCCTGCGACAGCGGCGAACACTTCCCTGTCTCATCATTTCTGTTCTTCTGTTTCGCAGGACATTATTGTCTGTGTGCTCGCCCTCTGGTCTGGGATCTGCAACGACTTTTTGTTGATGTTGATTTTGTTTTGAATTACATACCTGAAGGGGGAGATTCAGGTAAGATGAGAGGTTATATAACTGCATTCTCATGAATAGGCAGCCATCAATCAATCTTAAGTTGAAGTAAGCACATGGAGAATTTGATGTTGTAAAATAATATTGTTTATGACACAGCTCTGTCAAATCATTCTGATTGCAGCATTTTACGATCTGTTATTTAGCAGACGGCTGTATGAATAATAGACTGCCATCGACTCCGGAACACAGCGGAAGCAATGAAATCATTTTTGAATCCATCCCTATGTTCAAGAAATTTCGTTTGTACTCATAATTTCGTTGTGGTGACAACGTAATCCCTCCCTGGATTACGTAGTTTGAGTGAATAATGTGCTGGAGTTGCGAGGAGGGTGAGCGTACAAAGTCCAGGACTGTCCGGACTCCGGTCTTTGGTTGGGTTTGGGCAACAAAAGCACTTCAGTAAAGGTTTTCTGTTACATGTTTATTATGCTGTAATGAGTAAGTTATTTATTCATAACTACTGTAAAAAGATTGCTGTGGATCATATGAGACGTGCCACATGTTAAGGACATCAGTATCAATAAAAATAGGTTGGAGGGGAAGTAAGTATGCAAAACATACACACAAAACAGAACACAGCTTAATCAGCTGAGTGTAAAGCAATGAAATTGTTTTTCATAGATTATGTGGTGTCGCCCCATCATCATCTGTGTGTGTGTGTGTGTGTGAGTGTGAGAGAGAGAGAGAGAGAGAGTGTATGTTTGTTCTGCCCCCTCCTACCACATAACTCTTTGATCAATCACTATGCTTGGTGACAGTTACCATGACAGCCAGTCACATGATCAGAGAGCGCACCACAGGTGTGTGTGTGTTGTCAGCACAGAAATCCTGAGGTGTGACCTTGTAGCGTACACCCATACACACACACACACACACATGCACAGCGCTGCCACTATCATTCTCCTTGAAAACTGCACACACACACTCGCACACGCTTACTGTACATACACAAATATATAGAAAGAATCATACTCTCTCTCTCACACACACACACACTCACACACACCATGTGCTTGCACAACAGACTCATACATAAACCTACAGAGAACAAAAAGATCCATGCTGATCTGATTAGTAATGAGTGGTCGGCCAATTAAAAAGCTACTGGATGGATATAACTATTGTCTGGTGGGTCACCACACACACACACACACACGCAGCAATGGATGGATACTGTTTCTTGTCACCACAAGAATGCGGCACATGAGGCTTTATATTTATGGGCTTTTCAGAGAGAGGTACAGCTAACTTTACTTTGTTTTTCCACTCTGTCTGCACTACGTAACTTCTTTGGGTACGAGAAGTACGTAACGCTTTACGGCACTAAGTCACACACCACCGACTATTTCACTGATTTTGGTGAAACTGGATCATATTTTATGGAGAAAATGTTTAACAGAGTTTCCTGATGGACAGTGAAGTAAACTGCTGTGAACTATAGCTGCTGTTAGCTAATGCTAGTTAAGTTAATGAGCCGGACTGTGAGGTCAAAGCACCGGGTGTTAGGATGTGCTACGTTTGTCTAGTACCCCGTGTTTTCCTGGTGTTTTCCTGCCCTTCGTGTTCTGTGTCTGTTTTTGTCTGTCTCCCGTGTCTGTGCAGGCTGGGCGTCGCTGATCTATTTCTTCGACCACTCCCTCGTTGATCCTCACCTGCTCTGCTCTCACACCTGCATCTCATCATCTCATCAAGCTCCTGCAGCATTTAACTCCGGTTCACCCTCCCAGACGCCAACAGTCAACGACAGTTTGTTGTTGTACCTTTTGTGGTAATGACTCACGTACCAGCTCTGAAAAATCCTTTCACTGAAGAATCTTTGCTGTATATTTTTTGGATGCCTGCTTCTTATGTCTGTACGTTCGTGTCGTGTCTCGGAAATAAATACCTTCAAAAGCAATTCCTGCTTGTGGTCTGCGTTGTGGGTTCAGTGTTCTGCCAAAGTGCAAGCTTTACACCGGGGGAGTGTTAGCGTTTTTACCACAAGGGAAATGCTGACAGGAAGCTGAGCCAGTGTCGTGCCAGAACCGGAGCTGGGCAAACAGGCAATGTAACCTGGGCTCAGCAGCCTCTATGGACATAATGACATAGGCAGTTCTCATTCATGTGCTCCTAAATATGCTTCTACATGTGTAAAAATATGCTACGTAGTTAATTTGTTTAGCTTTTGCCTGTTTTTACGACCGGTAGTATTTTATTTTGAAAATCCACCGGCTTCTCGGTGCTGTTTTTTTCTTCCGCCAGCTCGAGGTGCTCTGTGTAAATTGACGCAGGCTCGATGTTAGTTAGTTTTTGATCATAAGTAATGTAATCATAACAAATACACGTGTACAGCTGTCCATATTTTTGACAGTGACACTCTAGGGGGCGCTAAATCATAAAAATACTCATTTCTATGCAGTGTTGTTTTTATTCAGTCAGTCAGTGTGAAGCTGAGACTCAACTGTGGTTATTAGCTTGCGATCAATCAAGCTTTCCTCTCTAGTGATCTATGTACACACACACACACACACTCTTACTCACACAGCATTAATATCAGAGGGAGAGTTTGAAGGAAGGATGGAGCGCTAAAGAGAGACGGAGGAGTGAAAGGTGGAAAGGATGGTGAGTTTTGTCTCAACCTTTCTGTTTGCCTCGGCATTGATCTCTGCCTCACCTCAACACTAAGGTCAGTCCACACACACACACACACACACACACACACACACACACACACATATTTGCTGAGGCCCTGGCTTCGACCGCCTGACTGGTCAAATTAAACCCAGATCACTGCAAGGCTCCAGGGACACACACACACACACACACACACACACACACACACACACACACACACACACACACACACACACAAGTCATCACTGCCAGTGGAAGATTTTGAACACAGATTTTTTACATGAGATTAAAAACACACCAGTACTGAAGACGTGTGTGTATTCTAAAGGACACACACATATACACACAGCACTATGGCCTTCTCTGCTTGCAAACACACACACACACACACACACACACACACACACACACACAGAGGGATACAGTCGTGCAAGTTTGTGTGTGAAAGCATGTTGTCTGTTGTGTACGTATGTGTGTGTATACTGTCTGTGTGTGTGTGTGTGTGTGTAAAATGTCTCCTCGTAGTTCTGCTGTGTCAGCACCTCAGACAGACAGCGCTGTTGTTTTGTACCCACAGAGGAAATAAAATAACAGCCCACGTCTTTTCAACCCACAGACAGCTCTCTCTCTCTCACACACACTCACACACACACACACTCCACCTTCCTCCTTTTGTTCCCTCTCTGTTTATTATTCCTCATTTCGCCCTTTTGCGTTAATTTCCTCCCCCGTCCTTTATCTTTGCCTCCTTCTCGTGCGTTTTTCCTTCTTTTGTCTTTATCTGCTTCTTCACTTGAAATAATATTTTGTTTTCACATTAAAGACATAATTACTTTTTGTAAAAAAAAAAAAAAAAAAAAAGGAAATCAACAAGTAAAAAAAGACAATTTGCATCTTTTTTATACCTGTCAATTTACATGTCAAAATATTAGATGGATAGGTGACTGGATGGAAACATCAGATCATGTTTGTCAGTTTATTTACTGTCAAGAATACAGCACACACACACACACACACACACACACACACACACACACACGCACACGGAAGAAACAGTAAGTTAATCATCCCTAAACCTGTTTAGCTGTAAAATGTCTCATTTTTATTGAACTTCAGTGTTTTCTCGCATAAGTTGAATTAAATTTCCGTTCTAATTTTGTCATTACTCCTCTAAATTTTCATTGTTATTAAAACAGAGAAATGTACACACAAACACACAGATCATCGTGCTGTCACTGTCTTTTTTGCAAGATTTGTTTGAATTTATTCTCTTTATTTTTAGGATTTGTTTCCTGTGCAGAGTCATGTGTGCAAAGAGAGCACAAAGAATGGATGATACAGACGTGAAATTACAGGGAGAGCTGGCGGGATGATGGAGGGAGAGGAAGCTGAAGGTGTGACCTGATGAATGAAGACGTGGAAAAAGGCAAGAAGGGATTATGTGGATGATGGACAATAACAGCCCCCCACAGATTTAGTTAAAACTGGGATCAGATCGAGCCACACATTCTGATTTTTTTCTTCAAAGTGGACAAAATGAATCAAAACACTCTTTTCCAGGTTCCACTATTTGAGTCATGTTCTGGCTGCCCGCTGTGCTTTAAGTCTACATCCTGCAGTTTGAGGTGCAATGCTGCCATCTGCTGGAAACCTTCTATAACATCCTGAGACTTTGTGTATGAGAATTTCCTGTCAGTGCCTTTAATCCACAGAAACTTTAAAGGTGACGCATTTCCTGATGGGTTGTATTTAACTGAGAGTCAACAAACTCAGAGCCAAAATCTCTGTCAGTTATTTGAAGATGATCAGTATGATCATAAAATAAAAACATGCAGATACCCATCCTGCCATGAAACATCATCGCCCTTCTATAGACCTAAGACTCTGAGTTGTGAGGTTAGTTTCACTTAAACCATCTAAAATCTAAATTTATAACAATGTCTGAAATGCCGAGGTTACCTGTAGCGATGAATCGACAGAAAATCTGTAACTCTTTTTGGCTTTACGAATCAGTTTCAGCTCATTGTTTGTCTGTCCCAAAGCTTTACTTTTGTTTTCAGTGATCAGTCGCTCTCTTATTTTCTCTCCTAGCTTTTTCCATCAGCGTTACAGACCTTTTGCCTCTGACATTATGTCCATAGAGGCTGTTAAGCCTGGTTACATTGCCCAGCTCTGGTTCTGGCATGACACTGGTTTTGCTCCTCATCAGCATTCCCCCGTATTCCAGACCTGAAAACCTCCTCTTCCCGGTGGTACAAAAACTAACATTGTCCTTCGCAATGAATTCATAATGCAGGGAGACTAACAAACAGCAGCTACAGTTGGCAACACTGGCAAAGCTCTCGCCAACCACTAAAAGTCAGTCCCAGATTTACTCTCGTCTGGTGGCCACTTTCTCAGGGACTTTCTCATTTTGTCTTCTTAGGTTCTGCCATTAACATCGCCTCTGTCATTATGTCCATAGAGGCTGCTGAGCCTGATTACATTGTCTGTTTGCCCAGCTCTTGTTCTGGCACGACACCGGCTCTGCTTCCTGTTAGCATTTCCCTGAAAACCTTCTGAGAGAGTTGAGGACATCAGAGGGAAACCCAGAAAACATTTTCTCCATAAAATATGATCCAGTTTCGCCAGAATCAGTGAAATAGTTGGTGGTGTGTGACTTAGTGCCATAAAGCATGTTGCTTTATGGTTCAAATTCAATCCTTTGACACGTTTTTTAAACAGTTTCCTGATGACTTATTCTGACTCTGGCTCCTCAGTCATGTTGCCAATGGCACGAGAACAGCTCGAACTCGTAAGAACATCAGTCTCGTACACACACACACACACACACACACACACACATACACAATGCACATCTCTAATTAGCATTCCCAGTGTGTATGAGTGGGAGTGGTATGACAGTTTGACAGTGCTCGGGTCCCTGTAGTCCTGTGTCAGCTATTCATCACCAAGTCCCACGATACCAGCGAAGGCCCACTTTCCCACCCTGCTCCCTCGCACTGACTCTCCACCCCCACCCCAGCACCACCCTACCCCCTCCCTCTTCGCTCCCCTCACCCTCACCCCCGTCACGCTCACCTCCTGCACTGCCGAGCAGAAGTGTGAGATGAGACTAATTTAACTGTTTACATACTAACAAAAGAGGCATGAGGTATGAGGTTTTAAAGCTGTCACGTTGTTTGTTTAAATTTACATATTTAGCTGTTTGTGCTGACGACAAAATAAACAGTAATAAATAACTGCGGTGCTAATAGTCATGGTAGCTTTAGTGGTGAATTAGCAGCATCCTGCAGTAATGATAGCGTGCGATGATGGTCCCTTTCTTTTGACTCCTGTAAAACTGATTTAACGTTTATTAAACACTTTATATCTTTTAAGGTTCACATGCTACAGCAATATCCAACAGTGCTTCATCCACATTTTATATTCTAAACACTTATATTTACACATTTCTTTTCTTTTGTTGTTTGTTTTTTGTTTTTCTTCCTGGTTTTCGGTGCTATTTGACAAAAAACCCTTACAGGCATAATTCTACATTTTGGGAAATATGTTTATTCATTTTCTTTTCCCAGAGTTAGATGAGAAACCAAGGGGAAACAGCTAGCCCGGCCTGGCTCTGTCCAAAAGTAACAAAATCCACCCACCAGCACCCCTAAAGCCCACTAGCAACATGTTATATCTTTTTATACACAAAGCAGTGTACTCATGACTTAAAATACATGCTACGAAGAACATTTTTGGAAAAATATAACAATATAAAATATGCTTTTGCACTAAAACTACATGTAGCACC
Source organism: Sciaenops ocellatus (assembly GCA_033000465.1). Taxonomy (NCBI): domain Eukaryota; kingdom Metazoa; phylum Chordata; class Actinopteri; family Sciaenidae; genus Sciaenops; species Sciaenops ocellatus. The sequence continues at coordinate 5,342,258 of CP136871.1, read as the reverse complement.
TATCTCTTGAAGCTGGTCAACACAGAAAGTTTTATGGGCTCTCTTTGCCAGTCATGGCATGATTTGTGGTGAATTATTTTGAATACGAAGGTTAATATGTCATTACTTATGTAATTATTTAAGAGTAATATGTTGTTAAAATGGACACATAAAAGATATATTTTCTAGATAATGGGAATGAAACATGCATTAACTGTTTATTAATATCATATTGTGAAGTTTAATGTATAATTAAAGTTATCAATGTACAATAAACATTCAAGGTTTTTGTGTTTTCAGTCCTCTTTTATCTATGATATGATATTTATCTTTGATTTTTGTAGTGTACGAGCCGACACAGCAGAACTACGACATTTCTCTGCTTGAGTGTGACAAACTGCAGCCTGGATGCCAATTAAACATTATACAGATATTTCATGTTGACTTGCCACATCCTGTTGTGTTATTGTTTTGAACACAACCACCAGGTGGCATTACAACAGCTTTCCCTGCGATGGTCGTCTTTGCCAGTGACAGACACTGTGACATCTCCTTTCACCTCGTTTACATGCATTGTATGTACAGTACAGTGTGTGAGAGGAAAAAACTGTTTTGTTTTTTGTCTACAGACATGCTGAAAGTTCAGAAGAATCCTAAAGTTGTCAGGAGGGTTGAGGTATTTGAGCTGTGGTCTTCTTTAACTGCCTTACTGTAAAACAAGAGAACATCAGCACAACACTCATTTTTCTATCTTGTTGAAAAATGTACCGTACTTAACTCAACCTCAAGAATAAAATCCCTGAGGTTGGTGTGATTTCTTCCCAAGGGTGTATCTGGACTTACTGGAAAACAAGTCAGCGGTTTGTCGAAAGACGATCCATCACCCCAAAAAAACTGTAGTGCTGTGTCGCACCACACAGATGAGCCTGAAGTCTGATCTGGTTCAACAAAGAACAGACTTCTGATTACTGTGTACGGTTTTCTGTTGATTATTAGGGTTTTTTTTAATGTTTCGTTTTTATGTTAAAATATTTTACATTTTACACTTTGATCTAACTAAAAAATAATGTTTTTTTTTCACTTTAATGGAGAAAAAAATCATGCAGATTGTTAAAACTGAACTTTTCCTGTAAATGGACATCTCAACTGTTTATTAGGAGGTCATAATTAAGAAACTACATGGTAAGTTTGAAAAAAAAGGAACTAAGAAATCCATGTTTGAGAAGAAGAATAAAAGGGATTTTTGAAAAGTGACAATGAAGTGCACAGTGTCAAAGAAGACGCTGAAGGCTAGCTATCTATTAGCCGAGATAGTAGCAAAGGCTAAGAAGCCACATGACTGCAGAGATGGACATATTACCTGCATACACAGTGTTTATTTTATCTTTTTACGCTGGGCTGACTAGAAATGTTGCATAATTGTTTTAAGGATGTCGTGACTAAAAAGAGGTTGAGACATGCTGCTCTAGAATATCACCAGCAGTTGTGTAGTCAAGACCACGTAAACCAAGACCAGAGTGCATCAAGACCGAGACAAGACCAAGACTTTGAGGGATCGAGACCAAGTCAAGTCCAGGAGCTTGCTCCCCTCAAAGAAAATGTTTTTAAAGTTTGATTCTATTTATGACACAGCAAAAATGTCTTCCAGATTTCCTTTCATACATTTTCAAATATAAAATACTTTGTATACTACAGCTTGGATGAATACTTGAGATGCTCAGTTGTGGACTGTCTTGAAATAAAATCCTGAGTCCTCTTTGTCCGAGATCGAGACAAGACCGAGTAAAAATACAGTTGATTCCGAGACGAGACCGAGACCTTCAAAAAGCAGTCTTGAGCCTGAGACCGATCTCGAGTGCTACAGCACTGATCACCAGATTCATCCATCATGTACTTCAAATATCTGGAATCTCTGATATTTGGATATTTGGTTCAAGAGATCCGCAAAGAAAGCTTAATGATTTCACAGGCTGTGTGATGAAAGAGACAAAGTCTCTAATGCCTCACTACTTGTCTGTCAGGTCTCATAATTGGCTTTCTCACTAGTACAAGCACCTGCAGGTGAGGCACACACACACACACACACACAAACTTCAAACACAGAGATGCATACACTTTCCTGCATCCACACAATGAAAAAAATTGCAAAAGACAAACACATTCTCGTATGCAATAAAGTGTGCACGCACACACCAGAAAAGATAATGCCAAGGGTGTGAACACACCTCGATCTTAACGAGAATCATTGTGGCATTCTCGCACCCCTCCTGACAAAAGTCACCTGCAGCCACACTTCCAGATGTCATTAGAAAGAAGTCGAGGCTCTCTGTCACTTCCGCTCATTGACTTCACTTGAAATCCAGATTAGACCACACTGGGACGAATCTCTCCCCCCTCAAAAGCTCAAGTTTGGATTGGAAGCAGATGAAAAGTGCACATTTATATATTTTTTAAGCCTTATTTTTTCTTATTTATTGCATCAAGTCAACACATGGGAGGACATCTCACAAATAAAGAGGAGGAGGGAAGATCTCCGGGAAATAAATCATTTTAACTACTTCTCTCTACTGCCCAAGACTGGTTTGAGCTATCGGTCCTCAGAGTTTTACTTAGAGTTAAAACTGGAGCCAGTTTTTAAGGATGGAGTCAATCTGCAGCAGCCATTTAAGTAATTTTTATGACTTTTATTATTTATCTATTCGTGTTCTCGTCACAGTAATGCCTTTGTCGTCTCGATGCACTCTTAAAATTACTTTTTTAGAGGTTTTGCAGACAGGAAATGGGAGGAAGAGAGAAGGGACATGCAACAGAAGTTAATCTCAGCTACCAAAGTTCTATATATTTAAAGATAATACACAAACGATCACACGATTGGTCACAATATCACATCATAGCTGTTCTTCATTCACTGTATCATGGTCTTATTTTCGTCTTACTAAATGTGTCTGCCAGGAAGAGTATGTGTACTGTCACTATTGTTACTAAAAAACGACTTATCTCAAACTTCAACCACGGCTCTGACCTTAAAGGTCCAAGATTGAGGGAGCTCTGTTTATATAATATGACAGAAATGGAACGTAATATGTCAGTCTTGTTCCTACGGTAGCCCAGAACAGACAAACTAAGCCCTGGCCCTGTATAGGCAGTTTTTTCCACATGTTTTGTGGCCACATAGAAAGAGGAAGGTGAGTGAAAGGGGTTGCAATCTGAAAGTACACCACTAGATGCCACTAAATCCCACACAAATCTGTGATTTGTCTCATTCTGAGAGCTCTGAAAGTTTCTATCAGACATACTGAGACACGGGCCTTCACAGGCAACACAGCTGCACAGACATGAATTTGCATATGATAATTAATAATAATATAAAAGTTGTTGCATGTATTGAGAGATGTCCCTAATATTTTATTTACATAAATAAGAAGGCCTTAATATTAGAAACACCTTTCAGCATCATGCACTCCAGTACCACCCTGTATGACGTGGAAGTCATGAATGACAAGCTGTGTCCAAACTTTTGACTTGTGCTGGCACCATGTGTGCATGTGTATATATATATATATATATATATATATATATATATATATATATATATATATATATATATATATATATATATATATATATATATATATATATATATATATATATATATATATATATATATATATGCTTTGGCCAAAAAAACTTTAACTTTTATATTATAATGAATTATCAGCTTAAAAGCTGCAGATTCATTTCCCTGCGTCTAACTGCTGCAAGTGTTGCCATCAAGCCCTGTGTCTCAGTATGTCTGATAGAAACTTTAATAGCTATCAGCATGAGACACTGATCAGCCAAGCACATCAGCATAGTGAGATCCAATATGTCACCACCACGCAGAGAGAGAGGGAATGTGTGCGTGTGTGTGTGTGTGTGTGTGTGAGAGAGAGAGAGAGAAAAGAAGGCTAGCTGCATGTGTGTCTTGTTAGCGCTGGGTGTAACAGTGGAAGTGATGGCAGTAATGTGGGAATGACAAAGGAGCTCTTACTGTGAGCTATATGAAGACGTGTGAGATCAGCGAGACTTCTGCAACATGTCACATCCCCCGGTGTGTGTGTTCAAGTGTGTGCGTGTGCACATGTTCGCACTCAGGTACAACGGACAGTGTCTCTGTGTTTGTACGTGTGATCTGCTCACCTAGAGTTACTTCTTATACCTCCAAAGTATGAACACCCCCCGTCCCCAAAATAGAGGGGGATAGAGAGGGTACTAATAATCTGACTGAATATCTGTTTATATTGATCTGAAAACATCCAGATTCAATCCAAACACTGTTTGTTTGAGTGTTTTACTGGTATCATAACTACAGAACTTATCACTCAGAGTCATTAGAGTACTTAAATGCTAAAATATTAACAAAAACAATGGCAACCTTTTGCTAAAGATCACTCCAAGATAATACTCTCACTGAACATAATAATTTGAGTATCGTAAATGTATTTCCTCAGTGTTAAAACCCAGAACTTGTTTCCTTGTTTGAACAGTGATGGGTTTACTAATGTTTTATACATGAAATCAGGCTTTCTAGTGCTCCAGGGAAAGCAATACCAGTCTAACCGTCCACCTTTGACCCAGACTGACACATCTCAACATTCATGGTCGCCAGAGGATTTGTCTAAATAAGTTTTGCCTGCACTTTTTTGGTTTCTAATGAAACGTTTCAACTGTTTTTGGATGGATTGTCATTAAATCTGGCATACACATGCATGCCCCCTCTTAGGTGTAAAACTGTGGTGATTCCTTAACTTTTCCTCTATCATCATCATGTCAGACTTTTACATATCCGATGATTCGGTTATGACCAAATACTTCCATCAGTCTCAGCTATGTTTGGTCCTAATGCGCTAAACTAATATGGTGGTCATGTTTAACACTAGACCTGCTAAAATACATGTTGTTGTCACTGAAAATGTCATTGCAAGTTGCAAGGTGCAGCCTCAGATTTAGACGTGTCTGGTTCAGAACAAACGGATCAACAAAATCCAGTCCTCATCATCATCCTAATCCTGATTCTCTTAAACGTAGTAATTAGTTGTAGCTTTGTAGATTTCTATTGTCTAATTTGAAACATCATTTTTACATGACCTAGACTGTAAAACATCATCATCTCATCTTTTCTCATTGTGTTGATGTAAAATCAAAGTTTTGTTTATTTCAAGTTAATTATGAAATTAAGTATTTTCACATCAACTTAAAAACACAAATTCCTCTAACATCAACGACTGTTGACTTGAAATGATGAATTATAGACTCATCTGCATCATCGTGACTGCAGTCAACTAATTAAATTAAAAAGTTTCTGGAAACATGATCAGCATATTAGCACACTTCCCAGCATTCCTTGTTTGAGACCTACATGCTGCTAATCCTGCTTACAAGCCTCCAACACAAGCAGAAGCAGCTGTAAGTTCTTCAGGTCGACTCTTCGAACTGGGAGAGATGAAACTGGAAAGCATATGTGATTGTGACTGAACAGCTGTTCTTTCAGCCTACTCTTGTAAACTGTTCGGTTACTCAAAAAAAAAAAAAACTCACAACTGTGAACTAATTATTCAACCTAATTTCAGTGAACTCACATTTTTAAGGCAGCAAGGGAACACACGTTTTAAAGTTGAACAAACTTAAAATTATTTACAGTAAAACTCGACAACTAGAAATACTGCATTCACACTGACATAGTATCACTTAGTCCAGTAATGCTGGTTATCTTCATCAGCTTTACCAGCTTGTAACAAATACTAACTACTAACTTCATGTAGCTAAATATTAAATTAATAAATCTTCTCTTTCACTCTTCATTCCATCATCTGTCTCTGCACCTCCTCCCCTCTTTTCTCCTCCCTGTCCTTGTCTCCTCTCCTTTCTAATTACCTTCCATTCCCTCCTCCCCAGCACTGGTCCTGCCTCCGGCTCTCAGCAGGATCCAGAGGTGCCGCTGCAGCATCTGCACCCCAACAGGGGCTCTGCTTTCCGGGGAGGTAGCTCTCTGAGATTCACTGAAGCGAGGTCAGGAGACGGGGACGTTGAACGGAATGGGGTGACCTTCCGACCTTTGCTGTGGACTCTAGATCATCTATCTATGTATGCCTAAAGATCTGTGACGTGAAATGGATAATGCAGCCAGAGTAGAAACTTCAACCTGACACTAGAGGGCGCTGGTGGTTCAGCAGGCTTGTTGTATTTCTTGCAAATGAAACTTTTGAGCCAGGGACTGCATTAACCCTGACAGAAGCATGCTTTAAGATTAATGAAAAGTGCACATCCTTTACCCACATGTCCCCATTTTGTGTTCTCATTTTTTTTGTCTGCACATATTCTTAGATCAACAGGCCTCTTTAACTTCTTCTTCAGACGCCAATGGAAGTCTTTCAAAACAGCATGAAAATTATGTGACACTGAGACTGCCCCTTCAATCCTCGGAGCAGCGTAGCTCACAGTCCTGCAGAGATAAATGAGACATCTCCAGACGTATGCTTTTCATATTAAAAGATGATCACACCGGGCGAACATTTGGAGTTAATAAACCTTTATTTAACTCAAAGAGCAGATTAAAAACATTAAGGCAAGACGAGCAGCGAGCGTTGAGCTGCAAGATGGAACGTCAAAATTCAACTATACAAGGCTTGATCCATTAATAAAAAAATAGAAAATTATAAAGCCAGAGAGAAAACAACAGAACACAACATGAGAGAGAGCATGTGTTTGTCAGCTTGTGTGTGACTGCATTCAAGAGACTTATGTGTGTGTATGTGTGTGTGCATGCACGTGAGATTTAACCTGTATGTGTGTGTAATCGAGGGAACAGGTGCTTGCAGGACACATTTTTCAGACATTTATTCAGTAAAACGATAAAGTGCTGTAATTATTGACCTGTGACTGAAGGGATTTCCAGCCTCGAAATAAACTACAAGTCAAGCAGCTAGACTAGTACAGAGTTAGTACAAGCCAAAGTGCGCGTGTCAGCGCATGAACCAAAAACCAGAGATACAGGAGACATTGTTCTATAAGCAACTTGAGAAACGGCTAATTTTTCTCTCTAGTGCAACAAAAAGCTGACAAGAGCTGATGTCGCCGTGCATGCCCTCAGTGAATCTCTGATTTAGGTTTAGAGGTTTGTGACACATCTTTTTTTTGTTTAGTATTTACAGTTGCAGTCGAATAAGCAGCACAGTGGGGCAGCTGGCGGCACCAATTAGCATCTTGCAGAAGTGCTGATGAGATTTCTATGTCTTTTCTACGAGAGGATCCGAGATGCGATGAATCGTGATTTTCTAAAAATGGTTTCGATGACTGCAACTGTTCGTGAAAGACTGCAAATGTTTACTTTGGGTACGGTGAGAATTAAAAATGATTAGGAAGTGCTTTAGGTGGTGGTCTGGCTGATCTGAGAGTGAAATTAAAATTCCTAGTGATGCAGAACGTGACAAGAAGCTTTCCTGCCCTGAGCCATCCAAAGTGGAGGTGAAAAGCTAACGTCAACTACACATACAGGAAGCCGTTTGTGGCCTTTGGGGCAGCCACGAGCGTCCTCCGAGACATAGAACGTCTGCTGGATGGATTTCTGTCTGCAGGCACGGCACACGTACAGAAAGGATGAACCAGTGACGCATCTGTCTGTGCCACTTTATGTTAAAATGGAAAAAATAGACTCAAGTTTATACATCAACATCAACCTGCCATCCAAACGTCATGCCAGACTTTCTCGATTTCATCTTGTACTTACTCCATACACTGTGTTTACCATGCGCTTATTCACTTTCTGAGACCGCTCCCATCTCTGTACACTTAGTAAGACACTTTCGCCTAGCCTTTAGCCTAGCACAAAGACTGGACAGCTGGCCCGGCTCTGTCCGAAGGTAACAAAATGTTTTTTGTAGGGATGAAACAAATGAGACATAATGTGTTAATTAGTGAGCTTAGCTTTAAGGTGCAGTGTGTAAGAATTGGGGACTTTATTTTCAGAATAAGGTAAACATGGAATATAATATTATTAACTATGATTTCATGCATGTATAATCACCTTGAAAGAAGAATCTTTTTTGTTTTTGTTACTTTAAAATTTTCCTTTTATATCTACAGTGGGAGCAGGTCCCCTTTCATGGAGGCCGCCATGTTGAAACACTGTGTTTCTACAGTAGCCCAGAACAGACGAACTAAATACTGACTCTAAACAGGGTCCTTAAAGTGTTGTTTCTCCTTTACAGTAGGAAGGTGAGGGTGATGTGAGGATATTACAATGCAGCTATTAGTCCACTAGATGCAACTAAATTCTACACACTGGACCTTTAAGTAAGCTTAATTAGCTAGAGGTGCTGGTAGGTGGACTTTGCTATCTTTGGAAAGAGCCAGGCTAGCTGTTCCCCCACAATGTCAACAATTCCTGTAACCTAAGTTAAAAACGTCCTATTTCATGCTTTAACGTGCTAAATCACCAGTTTTCAAGTTCAGCTGTGTCCCTTCTGTGTGTCAAAAGAGATGGCCGCACTCATTCCTTTAATTTTTAGTGGACTCCTTCAGATTTAATATCAGAAGAATCAACGAATAACTGCCTCTTTGAATTAGCATGAAAGTGCAAAAAGATTAAATGCTTCTTCACTAGAACTATTTCATGACTCGTGCGAAAAATTTTAAACTCATCTGGATTCAAGTGAAATACAGCTTCCAATTAAATGTACTCATAATGGCTTCCAGATGAATCAAAAGATTTTTGAATGCAGTAAATACGTTCATGTAGAAGCTTCTGTACGTATAGAAGTGTATTCCTAAAACTACAAAAAAAAAAAACCTGGTCTTGCTCCGGGCGTCTTTCTGTACATAAAGAGCAATGAGAAATGTCCGCACAAGAAAAGAACAGAAATTTCTATCAGCAGCTAACCAAAACTGGACGACACGATTTTATTTTTCAAGAGTTTAGAGTGTGTAAGTTCTGCAACCAACATGTTTATATTAGTGCCATAAAAGTTATGATGGAAGCTACAGTGTTTGTGATCTTATCAAACCTTTTGTCCTCCCGTGTCTTGTCCGTGTCGTCTTACCTCAAGCACAGGCACAAAAGAGGGGAGTTAACGGTCTACATTTTTTATTCTAAAGCACACAGTCATCAGATTTTCACCTTCTTGTGTGTAAAAACATCCATGAGAATTTAAAGAGGGTGGTGAGGTTTCCAGAAGGGGCTTTCAACAAAAAGTCAGAAACACTAACAGACACCGAGAAATCAAAAAGACAGCGACTGAATATTTGACTCACAGGTGTGTCTGCGTGCGGTGTAAGAAGCTGCCTGCAACAGGCAGCGTGGTGTCACTCCTGGAGAGCCCATCCTCCAGAAACCTCCTACAACTACGCACCACAACAACACCACCACCACCACGCCTCATTGGTTAAACAGGACTACAAGCTTACAAGCTGATCGACTGCAATGTTTTCACCTCCTACGTACAGAACACACGTACAGAAAACACTCGAACCATCGACACAGTTTCTTTGAATGTTTGCTCTTTAGCAAAGAAGCAAGAAGCACAGAGACATGAGTAAAATGTGTGTGTGTGTGTGTGTGTGTGTGTGTGTGTGTTTCCCCATCCATCTCTATTTCTATGCGTTTGCATCTGCACGCCCATCTGTTCATCCGTCCGTCCATCCATCCCGTCTGTGTGTTTGTGTGTTTATCTGTCGGTCTTCTTGGCCCACGCCATGTCATCGGATCGCGGTTTCTGCCCCGTGATTTGTTGGATCAATTGCTCCATCCGTCTCCAAAAGCCCAGCTGGTCCAGTGGATAGTTACACCAACCTGGGATGAGAGGATACATGGAAAAAGAGACAGGAGAGTCAGGAAGGTGGAGAGCATCATTTTTTCACAGCTGTATCATTTACAGTTGTTAAACCCGATGTATGATTGCTATCCTTGTTCGGCCTGACTCAGATAAAACCCTTTTTGCCCGATGGCAGCAAAGCACACGGCCATGATAAGACGGTTTGGGTTGGTTAGGGTTAGAATATCAGGGTAAGCCGAACAGAGTCAGACTAGGTCGGGTCATGACTTCCATTCTGGGAAAAAACAAGGCGAATGGGCCCCATTTCAGGGCATCGGATCAGTACACAGAAGGCTTGATCTCACGATACCTGATACTGCATTCTAGGCAGTATCAGAGGCATTTCTGATACTAGCATCGGTATCAAAACAACTCCAGTAAGTAGACTAAGAGTCCATCCATGCTAGTGGCTTTGGAAAGCTGTACTCAGGCACAACAGTGCTTTGAAATAGAGAAATATATTACAAGATAAGCCAGGAGATTCCTGACATTCTAACGATTCATCCTCTGGGCACCACGAATGTCTGCACAAAGTGTAGCTTTTACTTCAGGCTGTTCCTGAATCAGGACTTTTTTTTTTTTCGGAGATGACTTGGAGTTGCCACTTCAAACATCGACTCAGGGGTATCAGTGTATTAGTCTCATGTTTTAACGCCTTTGTTCATCATCTGTGATGTGAAATCGTCGGATTCCCACACAGTCAGAGGAAAGTAAAAGAGTGCGTCCTGCTCAATTATAAAATCCTGGTGCACCGCGGAGCGTCTCCTCCCGCTGACAGCGCTGTCAGCCGAACACTCAGTCACACCGGGTGGCAGTTATGGAATGACCTGGAGGATGACACTGATGTACAGGCCTAAGTGTTTCAGACAGAACAGTCCATAAACTCGGAGCCCTGAAGGGATTCTGCTACTGTATTTAGATATTTGTTTTGTTTGTGGCCGTGTTCATCGCTCCAGCAGCACCCCACAGGGCGAACGCCGGCTCGTATTGACCTGTTTCCAACCATCTTTTCTCTGACCTTCATCTTTCCCCTCCAAACATTCTGGACTGTGATTTTTTTCTAAACTTCCTGCCTCCCTCCATTCTCTCCTATCTTTCCCTCCTATTTCCTCCCACCTGCACCCCGATCCTCTGTTCTTCTATCTCCATCTAACCTCCCATCTCACCCTCATCATCGTATTCAGACTAGATTTCAGAGGGGTGGAGGGATGAGGGGATGCTCCCAGGAGATGTCCTTAGCCCCGACTAACACACAGAAATGCACACATGCACTCACTCACCCGCACACACACACAGACATTTCCAGATTCTTGGTTCCTGTAGTTTACAGAATTTTAATAGCAACGAACCTACTGTATGTTTAAGTTAAATACATTATACATGGCTGCAGGCCAAAGTACATTTACATGTACAAATGCATACATGCATGACTGTATAATAGTGTCGACACACACACACACACACGCTGAGCATGTTACACACATGTACAAGCATCACTGCTTCAGAAGCAGCTGAGCAGTCTCCTGACATTCAAGATAAAAGACCCTTTTTACTATTATTACCAAAGACACGCACACACACACACACACACACACACACACTCTGTACGTTACGCTCGTATGTAGAATAAAGCGCTCGCACAAATGCAGTTTTACTTTTTGGGCTCACACACAAATGCAGAAAAAAAGATGCGAACACACACACACACACACACACACACACACACACACACACACACACTGGCAGCAAGAAGCAAATAGAGACATCGACATGGGCTGTGTGTACTTAGGCTACCTTTGTCTGATGCTCGCACACCACCACCCATGATGTGTTTGCATAGGGTGCAAGCTATACAGTAGCTGTGGGGATGTGTGTGCGTGTGTGTGTGTGTGTGTGTGTGTGTGTGTGTGTGTGTGTGTGTGTGTGTGTGTGTGTCCCTCCAGCGACCCTCTCTCTGCTGGAAGACGGTGAAGCAGCCAGTGGTTTTGTTTGATTTCACTCTCTTTCTTTCCCTCCATCTCTTCTTCTTCTTCCTCTTCTCTCTCACTCGGTTTCTCAGACTTTTTTTTTTTTTTTTTTTAAATCCCTGCTTCCTTCCCACCCTCTCCTCGCCCTCCCGCTCCCCTTCCTCCCCTGTCCTCCTCCACTTCCCCCCCCCCCCCCCCCCCCCACTCTGCCTGTGAAGTCCTATTTGTTAGAACAGACAGCAGGTTAGCATTAAATATACATGGGGATTGTCAGCCGGTGGCGAACACAAAGGCAGCTAGGCGAGCCCCAGTGGAATCCAAGCCCGGCCCAGGCAGCCAGGCTGGGAGGAGGGGAGCGGGGGGCCGTCTCCATCCCCTGTGGGCCCCCCCCCCGACCGCCACCACCAACCCACCTCCCACACACACACACACAGGTTAGAAACCGAAGAGGAGGTCAAAAAGACAGTACACACACAGATGCTCGAGTATGCAGATGTACACGAGTGTGCGCGCGTACAAACACACACTTTCTCTGCGCCACCCCCCCCCCCTCAACTTGAAACACACACATCTGTCGTCCGCAGGGGCGCAGGGTGACGTACAAGCTGAATCCCCCTTGTGTATCCTCCCTCTTTTCTCTCCCTCCCTCTCTCCCTCTCACCCAGATGCACACAGAATACCGAATGTGGATCTATTACGGAGGCCTCGTGTCTCTGCAGACACACACACACGCGCACGCGCACGCAAACAGAACTTTTGGTTATTTATAAGAAGACAGACACGGCCGCCATTTTGTTCCAATCTGTCAAGAATTGTGAGTGAAAATGATTTCGGAGTCATCAGCTTCGATTATGGCGATCTAAGATGGCCGCCCACAACATACACACTGATAAACATCTGGTGGTGTTCAAAAGTCACGCTGCACACACTCAGTGTCTCGATGCTGTGACGGATGTGTTGTTTCTCCAACCCTTCCCTCTCATATACAAACAGTACTGATGGTTGGCATGATAGTAAGATTCTTCACCTCCTTGACCTCACAGTGTCCCACAGTGTCGTTCTGTATTTCACTATCGCTCCTGGGGGTGCACATCATTTAAAAAACATGGAAAATAGTCCTGCGCTTTGTATTGTAGATAGTTTAAATTTAAGAACCGGAGATTTTCATCATTACATTGACATCCATGATGTTTTTTTGTGGGTTTTCCACTCGACCGACAAAACCAACAAAGTGTCTCTGGGTTTACAGTCTTATTGGAGCCGTAAGATTGTGTTGTGAGGGAGATCCTGACCCACCGTGCATAGTGGAAAGTGACAGACATTATGAGTTCAAGTCTTTTGCTTGAAATCACCATCAGTAAACAGCAGGACTTACCGAGACGGATGCTCGCCAAAGAGTCGGCAGGGAGGACCGACTGTGTCGCGCCAACTTTTTCACGTACATTCAAAGATCTTTTCTCATATGAGCTGCCTACTATCACATTACTGTTTGTTAGAACTATGTGGGTTGCTTGAAATTGGTCACATAATCACCATAATTAAGCAGCAGATCTCACTTCCAAGAAGGAGGCTGTCTTCCAGGGGACCGTTCGCCGAAGAGTCGACAGGACGGACCGACTCGGTCACGGTGACTTTTACACATATAAATTGTGCTGAATCAAACTTGGCACATATTTTGTATCAAGTAAAAGAGGAAGTTGTGTTTAAGTGATGGTTCTCAGTGAACTTGCTAGAACCTTTGAAAAATAGCTACATGAATAGCCTCGGCCCCCATGCAGGAAATGCAGCCAAATGAAAAATCATCCCTATCCAGCTGATCTGTTTTCTGGAACCATTTGTTTGATTTGTTTATGTTTGATGAAATTATCCTGAATAACTTATTTTGAAATAAAGGCAACATGAGTGCAGAGTTTATGTCATCTTACTGCTGATTATACTGTATGATTGTACCAATGACTGACTGTCACAGCGCTAACAGCACTAACTCGTCCTGATAACAACAGTTCTTACCTGTAGTAATGCAGTAATACGTCTCGTGCGGCGAGACGTGGTGGATGCGGTGGTGTTTCCGTGGCAACACCACATGCCAGTCCTGGAGCAGCGTGACCCAGCGCGGTAGCCCGAAGTAGGAGTGGCTCCACTTATGAATCTGATTGGTCAGCGTCACGAAAACCGCCAGGGCGAAGACATAACAGTCCCACGGATAGGACGCCGCCAAGGCCTCTGAAAAGAGTGAAGAAAGAAAGAAAGAAAGAAAGAAAGAAAGAAAGAAAGAAAGAGTAAAGTTATTCTATTAACTTTACTCTTTTGATCAACTCTAATTGATCAAACTGTTTAGTGTAATGAACAGGGCCAGCATGAAGGCGTAGTACTCCCACAGAGAGGATGCTAGCAGGAGCCTCAGAGAGATGAAGAGACCGAGGGGGAGGATGAGGAATGGAGGGAACGAACAGGAGACAGAGAGAGATGGGGAAGAGTGGCGGCAGGGGAGAGAGGAGGGGAGGACAAAGACAGACAAGTAGGATGACGAGGAGATAGGGTACAACATCCCGTAACGTCCTGAAGACGGCGAGCGGTGACGACGTGTTGTAAAAAAGCAACAGACTGTTTGCCAAAATCAGAGAGGCCAAGTCGAGATCAGTCATCCGACATGGATGTTTTTCACCTCGGCACCGCAGGCATCAAGAGGAAAATTTAACTCAGTCAGTCAGGGGTGAGACACTTCACTCCGCTGTGTGCCATCACACAAGAAAATCAGTCCCTTCAAATTCTGTCTGTTCTTTACTAAGCAACTCCCACCCCCCCACCACACACACACACACACACACACACACACACACACACACACACACACACACACACACACACACTTTACCTTTTAATATTTAAACAACTTCTGCAATCCCACTCTCATGCTCTAATCATTCCTACAAAGGCGCCATGGGACGGGACAGAATGTGCGTCATGGTTTTTCCGTGATATTCAGATGAAGGTGGAGTTGGCGGCTGGGGAATAAGGACGGCAGTTTACTGGCTTCTGTGAGAGAAAGTGACACCGAAGCAGCATTTGGAGTGCGTCTTTCTTTAATGTGATGCATTATGATGCATCATGATGCATATTTTCTTTTGAAACTGGATCCAGGGCCAGGATGTCACACAATAAGAGGTCAAGTCAAAGCTGTGAACCGGTTGGATGAAAGGTAGACTTAATTTCAGTTTTTGCTGCTTTACAGGAGATAAAAGAAATGAGATTTTGGAAAAAAAGAAGAAAAAAAATCAGGTTTTGTTCTCAATTTATGTGAACAATGCTGGAAATGATCAAATAATGACATTTAATTACCTCAACCTAAGGGAGAAGCAGCACTTAGCCTGAGATAATACAAGAGAAAAGCTTTATTTCATTTTTTTTGTTTTGTTTTACACTCTGATAATGAAGTTGCCATATAGATGGCGGGAGGGTTGAGACACAGCTTGACGGGTTCTGTTCATTTTAAATGAAGACCTCGGCTGAGACTGCTATGGGATCCAAAAGTTGACATTGAGTTGACTATTTCTGACACCTGGATACAACAGTTAACTCTCGTTAATATATTTATGATGCCTAGATATCGATGTTTTAGACAGATTAGGACTTTGGGAAGGGGAAGAGGGCTCTGATATAAATATATATAACTATATAAAAATGGCATTAAATGTGAAGGTGTGTTCAAAGTGGTAAATGCTAAAAATAATCTTGTCCCAACAAATACCATTATTAGTTCAACTAAGACAATAAAGGTCTTTAAGAGACACAAATCACATCAGCCTCGTCTCATTTTGATCTCCATATCATGAATCAGGCAAAATGTAGTAAACTAATCTGGAAAAATATTAATCATATCACAGGGGGGGACACAAATTTTCAGGAGAGCACCATCTCATTTGTAGATATTTGGGGATGTAACGCTTTACTGTTGGACAAGTCAGTAATATTAGCTGGCTGCTATGTCTGCTCTTGTCGACCTTGCTTGATGTTTGGCTGTAAGCAAAGTTGTCGACTCGCTAGTTTTTGATCATAAGTTATGTAATCAGGACAAATACACGAGTACAGCTGTTCATATTTACCACAGTGGTAACTGGAAAAATACCAAATTCTGTGCAACGTTGCTTCAAGTAACATTTTGAATGACTTGAACTTGTAATGAACTGTTTTTTTTACACCGTAATTGCTTATTTTAGCACCGATAGTTCATCCAGCACTCATCATTTATTGCCTAGTTGAACAAACTGACATGCACTGGGCTTTCTTGCTACTTCTCATGTCCAGTGAACTAGCACACAGTGTGCCTGGCTGTACTGAAAGGGAGCCGAATACTCACAACTGTCAAGAAAAATGTGAACCGAAGGCATCTTTGTCAGCTGGGTACAAGTATTTAATTAGCTTTCCTAAATGCAGAATTACACCTGAAGCTATGCTTGGAGAAGAGACTGGTTTCAGGACAGTGGCTGACGTTCATGGTGTCAGTGTTGATATGAGCTGACAGGTGACAAATATGTCAGCAGCAGCTGAGCGCAACAATTCTCAAAATAATATGATGCTTGAAAACAGCCTGAAATGTGGCCGCTGTTGTCGTCTGAACAGCACTAATTGAGCCACCGACACCTGCTTTGTGAAAGTCTGCTTCACGTCCGTCTTGTCTGTCTTCCACCTAAGACCGAATACGACTCTACAGGCTGTCTGTCACACCGCTAACTCTTGTTATTCACTTGAGCCTTTCTGTCGGTATGACTTACAGCTGTCCTCTCTCTGTCTGCCTCCATCCCTCGTTCCCTCTCTTTGGTTAAAACAGCGATCTCTTGACCCCAGTTCAAGTGCAGACATGACAGCTGGAGATGTCACCTCGCGGCTTTCAGCTTTTCCCATCCACCTCCGTCTCTGTCTTTGTCTGGTGACCGCACAACGCCGTGAGGAGCTTGACATGACAGGTTTAGATGTCATCTTACCGCTACATGACCCTCCGTCACCCTCCGCCCCCCGCGCTCTCTCGCTCCCTCTCTTCTCCATGCACTCTCAACCCTCTGCCTCAAACTCTTAGCGGTGACCTCTCGAGGTGCGGACATGACAGGTGTAGATGTCACCGCATCTCTCCCTGTCTCCGTCTCGTGACCTCTTGACTCCCTGCGGTGTGTGACATGACAGGTGTGGATGTCACCTACAAGTGAACCTCAGTACTGCTCTCTCTCCCCTCTAATCTCCCCTTCCTCACCCCCCACCCCCCTCATTCACTGGTCCCTGCTGCGAACAAGTAACTGACCTTTGCAAGTTTCCGCTTTGCACCTCTTTTCTCCATTTCCTGAAGTATAAAACTTCCTTTCAGGACTCTCATTCTGGATTCTTTTTATCATCTTCCTCACAATGACTACTGACATTAGCTTAAAATCTGTACAAGGTACAGCTAAGACTTTCTAAGTCAAGTCAAGCTCAGCCTCAAAAAATCCAAGCTAACCTCGCACTTAGCCTTTGCTAACTGATATCAACTCCCCTCCCTCCTCCTCTCAACCCATCAGTTGACCTCATGACTCAAGTTAAAGTGCAGACATGACAGGTGAGATGTCACTTCTTCAATAGCAGGTTGCTCCCGTTGATCTTCCTCCCCTGGTCCGTCCCCTCGCGCCCCGCACTTGTAAGGTCAGTGCACATGATTACCAACGAGACCGCCCCATGCCTTTCCGCGATCACTGGACGCAATTCAGTCTGTGCTTCCTTTCCTGCAACACCAACTCACTGCTACAATTTGTTAGACCCTTCAAAGTAAACCTTCTAAAGTCCTCACGGTCGCCAGTGAGGGATCACATCCATGTTGCTCCCCCTGCTTTGTTGGTTCACGAGATAAGCAGCACGTGGCGGCAACTCTCAGCTTGTAATAACAGAAGAAGAGGGTGCCACAAGCAGTAATTAAAAGAGCATTAGTAGAACCTTAACCGGCAGGAAACGTGTGTTTGTTTCATATCAGATCTGTGTGGAGCGATTAAGGATATATTATAGAGCCACAGGAGTGATAAGGGGACAGTCATGTGACTTAAATATTCACTACATCAGAACATCAAAAAAAAAGTGTCTCCATCTCTCATCAAGAGCACTGCACATGCATGTGCCTAAATGGTGTGCAACGTAACCAGTGGTGGGAAATTAAACATGTATGCATGTGTGCTACCTGGTGTGTATGTGAGGAACTTGTAGGCCATGTAAGCCAGCGGTAGGATGGGAATCATACAGTTGTCGCCATTGGTTTCGATGAAGTCGTGGCGAGTGATGGCGGTTGGATCGATGTGGTGCTCCCGGAATGGACGAATAAATGCCTGCAGAGAGAAAAAAAGAGACAGAGAGGGAAATTATGGTCATAAAATTCACAAAAAAAATCCACCCTCCACCCACTGAAGCATATGTGAGATTTAAACTGAGAGTCTGATCACCCAATTATGAGCTTACTTGTAAACCATAGCAGTTTGACTTTGACTTATTGAAAAGGACAGAAGTGAAATGTTAGTCTTGCATTTAGTGAAACACTTGGTGATCACTAACTAAATGTTTCATTGGAAAAATCAGCAGCAGATTAATCAGTAATGAAAATAATGAGTTGGTGAGTTAGTTGCTCTCCTAATGTGAATATGAATAATTGTTTCATATTTTTCAAGAGAACTTCAGGGAACAGTTTTGTTCCCATTAAATTTTTATGCAAGTTTTAAGCAAATATCTGAAATGTTCTCAAAATAGTGTAAAGAGTACATGAGAGGATTAATTCATTAATTAAGCACCAGTAACTTGATAAACTTAGTATTTGTTTTTTTAATTGGTGTTTTTATCGGTAGCTATGGCAATAAAGAGAGGGGTGTCATCTGCATAGAATCGAACCCGGGACATTGAGGTATTTACATTTCTTTATTTTGGTGCTTTCTGATGAAGTGGAGGTATTTGATGGTGAGTAACAGCATGGAATGAAGAGTGTCAAAGAAGCAACGCAACATCAAGGTGTGTTGTGAATTCTATTTCTCTCTCTCTCTCATTTAAGAAAAATATGAATTTTCTTAATATTATTGCCTTTATTAGACTGCGACCGGTCAAATCTTTTGGCTTGTTTTACTATGACCTATTATTCCCCTAAAACTGTTTTATTGTGGAAATCAAAAAAGTTCATAGAAGAACATATCGATTGTTCTTTCTGTGACCTTGGTGACAAAAATTTCCCTCACAGTCTGCAGGCTGAAGCACCAAATATAGAGCTGTATAAATACTGAAACAACACCAAATCTGTTTCATTTTGAAATAATTTGACATCAGACAGGCTGTTTCTTATAACTTACATATTGGATTTAAAATCAACATAAAACAATTTAAACTTGGAGGCCAAATAAAATGAAAACATCAAGTTTTCCCCAAATGGAAGTGATGTGACAATAGGCATAAAAAAGGGTAGCTTTTTCTGCTAAATTTACATTCAGACACTGGAAAGCATTGTTTAAAGTCTTTACGCAAATGCAGATCAAATGCGTGCACACACACACACACACACATCACGACTCAGCGGTGCTGAGCACCATGCACAACCCCAAAGCTCATATCCAGCATCCTAATAAACCACAGAACAGCAGTTGGCTTGCAGAAACACACTCATAAGCATAAATGACCCATGGATGCCCCACACACACTCAAATATGTGAGCTTCAAACATACACACACACACACTGGCAAACCCCACCTGCACTGTGCAGAGGCAGACACCTGTCTGTGAGAGCATGGGGGTCTCAAATGAAAGACTGAATCTGAATCTCAGAAGCACAAAAGAGGACAAAAAGAAACACGTACACACATGCACACACAGGATAAAGGTAATTTATTTCCCTCTGTGGAAAAAGCAAAAAAGAAAAGGAAGGTTTGCATCTGTATTTCCATGGTGTGCATCTGTGTGTGTGTGTGTGCAGCCATGGAAGCATCAGCATGAAAACTCATTATTGTCGTGTTGGCTGTTCGAGCCAATCGCACGCGCCTATCAGCAAACGTTGTTGGTAGGTGCCACTGCAAACACAGAAACTATCTGTTGATATCTCCACAATTATGAACCCATCTCCGCTCTCGCCTGCCTTCTACCCCCACCTCCCCTCTCCTCTCCGATCACCTCCCCCCGACCCCCCTCCTCTCGCCGGAGCCCTCAAGCCAGATGAAAGCCCAGCTTAGCCGCGGAGGTCGTGCCGAGCAGGGCGGCATCAGCGCTCCCAGTTAACGGTGGGCCACCGGTCGCTACGTGTCCTCTAATCCCACACCGTTTAGCGGCCCACCTCGCACGACGTCCATTAATCACCGGCTCACATCGCCTATCGCCCCAGCAACCAACGCTGTCCAACTGGTTGGACAGACACGCCCTTCCACCCCCTTCTTTTTTTTGTCCTCCCGACCTTTATACTGTATTTTCATCTCACCTTTTGTTGGTTTCTCATTTTCTCTCTCTCTTTTTGGCCAAATATATCTGTTTTTTTTTTTACTATAGCTCCTGACCTTTAAGTCATTCAATTAACTACTAAGCTTGTTAGACATGTAACAAAAAAGACTGACATAAGGAGAAACGTACTGGTGCTTTTAAAAGACTGCAGAAGAGAAACACTTAGTGATGAAGGATCTTCAAATATATATATCCCTAAACTGTAAGCACATCTGGCAAATTTCAATGTGAATCGAGCATCATTGGGAACTAATGAGCGTGACTTTGTCCTCAAAGTGGTGTCATTAGAGGACTGCTAAATCCTTGTTGAGTCAATTAAAGCTCAACGACATGATGACGACAAAAAAACAGCACGGCCCAAAGCCTCGCTGAGGAATTGTTCTGAACACTACTGGGAGAACGGAGTGCACTTTTTAATATAGTGCTGCAGTTTTAGTACTGGGGAGTGAAAATGCTTTTATGGATTCAAATCAAAGCAAATCATTGTTATACAATTTCTAATAGAGAGCTTTAGCAGTGCAGTATGGGAGAATGTCTTTTTTTTTTTTAAAGGAAACTGTAATTTTGGTGGAATGAGGTCAGTTAGAATTGAAATGATTAGTCACTACATAACAGTAAAATAAGTACAAGTATTCTGATAATTGATTAATCATTTGAGTCATTTTTCAAGAAAAATATGAAATAAATGCCAAACATTCTCTGGATCCAGCTTCTCACATGAGGACTGGAGCTTTTGGACTTTTGGTTGAACAAAACAAGACATATGGGCACACACCTTGGGAAGATGAAGATTTTTTTCACTATTCTTTTTATGTCTCGTTACTGTCTACAGGGAGATCCCTCTGTGAGACAGTGACATTTACTTTCCAGGTCACTAACTAAAAGTTTAATTGAAAAAAATAACCTGCAGATTAATCAGTAATGACAATAACTTGTCAGTGAGTTAGTTGCCCTCCTAATGTGAATATGAATAATTCTGAATAAAAAAGAAAAAAGATTTTTCAAGACAACTTGAACAGTTTTGTTCCCATTAATCTTTCCCATTTATTTTTTTCAGGTAGGTTTTAAACATATTTCTGAAAAATGGTGTAAATCTGTGCATGTTTCATTTAACTAGCTTCATCCAAATATAGTCAAGAGTACATGAGAGGATTATTAATACATTAAGCATCATTAACTCTAATACATCATGGCATTTCCTTGCTTCCCAATCAACGTTATTTGTAGGTTTTTTTGAGAGAGGGGTGTCATCTGCATAGAATCAAACCAGGGGCATTGAGGAATTTACACCTTTTTGGGGGGTTTCTGGTGAAGTGGAGGTATGTGATGTGAGTAACAGCATGGAATGAAGAGTGTCAAGGAAGCAACACAACATCAAGATGTGTTTGAACTCTATCTCTCTCTAGAATAATGATTTTCTTTGTCTTTTTGCGTTTATTAGACTGTGACCAGTCAAAACCAAACCTGTGCTGTGGCAGTTACATGGTATGCATGTATGAATGTGTTGGCTTGTTTTGCTATGACCTATTATTCCACTAAAATTTTTTTTATTGTAGAAATCGAAAATGCTCATAGAAATAGAACATATCAATTATTCCTTCAGTGACCTTGGCGACAAAAATTTCCGTCAGATGCCCCAGACCATACCGGCCATACTGAGCCAATGACTTGACAGAGAGAAAATGCAGTTTCCAGTGGCAGCTGTTACCGCTCTGTGGCCTTCACTGCTGGAAATATTATTTATGACACTATGACAGCAGACTCTTATGACTGTTAGGTATCCCCTTATGGTGAAGTTATGGAGGGCGGGTGTCCATATGTGCAGACAACATGCGTTGTGTCTGCATTAATGCTTTCTACGTGATGTCTATATCTCAGCGACATCTTTAAAGATGTCTTAAAAAATAACAACAGGGAACAGGGAACAAAGCAAGGACAAACACAGGTACTGTACATACACAATCAATGACAAAAAAAACAAGAAAATGACAGAATAAACAAATAACAAAGGGCAACACTGGCTTCAAATGTCTAGCTTTATAACTGCACCCACTATTAGCCTCAGGTGTTCTCCATCAGGCTCGTCTTTGATATTCAAACTAACCTTAACTGGAAGCGCAGCTCTGCTTTATTCTTACTCACAAAACACACAGAGACAAAAACACAACTGAGGTGTATGCCTTGGGTTTTTGTCTCCACACACACACATTTTCCACTAGCCTATTGCCATCCCTCTGTTCTCTGCAAAGGTCCATTCTTCTCTTCCAGTTAAAGTCTTTATTAGAAGTCTCCTACAGTGTCCGACACACCATGCAAATATGTGACTGCCGCCGTGCCTTTGGTCCCAGTAACTACCCCAAACCCCCATAAATGCCACATCATAAATAAACATCAGGCCACATAGTACCTTCAGCGAACACAAAAAGTAACACAGCGTTCAGAAAAATCACTCTTTTGAATCTACTGATGGTACAATGCAGGTACAAAAATGTGTTGTTATCTAAATAACACAATGTAGCAACACAATAATCCCCCCTGACAAAATGCATTAGGTTTAAAGTTACACACACGGTGATGGGATAATAGCCTGAGAGAAAAATATCGTATTAAAGCCCAATCAACACCAAATCAAAAACAAATTCATCACACTAAGCAAGCAATCAATCATGTGTGATTAAGTGTCAGACTGTATTGCGGTAAAGGAGATTTATCCTAAAGCCGTGATAACAAAGTCTCCTGTGTGCAAATATTAACTCATGAAAGTTTATTAAATAATATATAACCATTTTAGAGGCAAAAAGAAACCACATAATTGGGTCAGCTTCCAGTTTTGCCAGTCCAGCATGTTGTACGAACTAAAACTGGACTGATTTTGTGCAAACTGAATGAACCGGCATTCGTCATTTCTCATTAAATGGTAAATTGAAAAGAGACTGGAAGGAGCTTTGAGCAACGTCAACCTTTTAATGGGCGTTCGCTACAATACACTCAGATCTCTCTGCAGCACATGTAGCTTACCAGAGTACGCATTAGAGTTAATGGGGTCTTCACGGTAACCCCCTGGATCCCACTGGGGACGGGTGTGTGATGCCGTGGCCACGATGCTGTTTTGGTCTGTTCTCCGCTCCACCAGGAGTGCTTTTCCTGCCAGACTTTGATAATTTGCTGGTGGGATCGAGCCGTAAATTGCTAAGTAGATTGTAAAATGCATTGCTGGAAAGTTAATAAACAATGATTCCATCATTCTCCCTTCTCCATATAACTCTAATGTACCCCTGTCTGTAACCATGTACCGTGAGTTTGTCAAGTTTCCTGCCAGCACAGATGTGGCGTGCCTGACCCGCTGTTGTCAAGACAACAACCTCCTGAACATCAGTAAGACTGAGGAGATGACAGACTTGATGACTTTGTGAGGAAATGGGGAAGGAACTACACCCCCCTGGATATCAACTGGTCCTCGGTGGAGGAGATGGACAGCTTCAAGTACCTTGGTGTCCACATCACTGAGGGCCTGACCTGGACACTGCATACTGACTCTTGGGTGAGAAAGGCAATGCAGAGCCTTTTTCTGAGTATCCCCTCAAATATTGAGGAATTTTTACTCCTACACCATCGAGAGCATCCTGACAGGGAACGGAAACAGCGAGCTCACAAGGCTCTGCAAAGGGTGGTTCATTTAGCTGAATGTACAATATGTGGTGCTCCGCCTAAAGCATGAAGACACGTATACAAGATGCTGCTGGTTAGAAGAATCTTTGAGAATCCGAACCCCCGCTGTGATCAGGAAAAAGGTTCCAGATACACCGGGCCAGCACTGAGAGAATCAGGAAGAGCTTCAATCCTCAGGCCATGAGGATCCTAACTGCCTGATTTCATCCTTAATAAATATTATAGTTGTTATCATTATTGCTATTTTTGTTATCTTTCCATCCATTTGTTTTTCCTTATCTGGGGTCGCAGTTTAGCATGTTTAGGAAGGTGCTCCAGACGACCTTTTCCCCAGCAATGCTTTCCAGCTCCTCCTGTAATTTTAAGGGATCCTGAGGCATTCCCAGGCTAGATTGGCTATATAGTCCCTCTAGCAGGTTCTGGGTCTGGCCCGTGGTCTCCTCTCGTGTCCAGAACACCTCCAGAGGAAGGCGCCTGAACCACTTCAACTGGCTGCTTTCAACACGAAGGAGCAGCGGCTGTACTCTGAGCTCCCCGTGGATGTCCGAGCTCCTCACCCCATCTCTAAGGCTTCGATCACTACCCAACGGTCATGATCACAGGTGAGGGTTGGAATGTAGATGGACTGGAAAATCGAGAGCTGAGCCTTCCCTGCAACAGTCCGGCACAACGTCTGCAGTGCTGCAGATGCCACACAAACCCGCAGGTCCATCTCACACTCCATTTTCCCATCACTCGTGAACAAGACCCCGAGATACTTGAACTTCGTCACTTGGGGCAGCAACTCACTCCTAACCCGGAGGGAGTATTTCCAGCACATGGAACGTTCTTATTGTTATTTTGGTTATTATTACATATTTAGTTCAATTAAAAATACTTTTTACTGACTTATTTGCTCACATTACCTCTATTATAACCACCATAATAACATTTTATATTTTCATTACTGTCCTATTATAGTACAACAAATTATAGTAGCTTATGGGAATACATTTTAATATGACTATACTGTATTTTTATAGGTGACAATTAAATTAAATTGATGGTCTGAGCACTGTTTTGTTATAATAACAATACACACAACATAAAATGCTAAATGTTACCACTTGTATGATCATACATATGGACATAATGAACTAATAATTAGTTGTTGTTTTTTCTCCAGGTCGTAGTAGTATGAGGGTCATGTGACAGATCCCATTCATTCTAATTAAATAGTGAATAATATGACAACATTATTAATCATACTTTGATAATATATGGGTTAAACAAAAATGCTAACCATCGTTATAATTAGGACGCTTCAGGTCTCAAAACACACACGAGCTTCAACATCTCCACTAATTATCAAGTCTAATTATCAATGAATATTTCATAAGAAATATACGATGAAATACACACACACAGACACACAAAACAAAGTTCACGTGAACCAATCTGCAAGCCGCACCTGATCACACTGATTTTAATTGGCTGGAATGAGGATAACCTTTACTCTAATTGGCTGTGGGACATGTAGCAAAAATGTGTGTGTGCATTAATGTAGGTGACACGTTTTAATGTGAGAATTAAGTGTGTGTGCATCCATCTTCCTCTTCATGCCTACGTACATATGTGCATGCATGTCTTTTGGCACTGTATGGTGACAGGTTGTGGAGAGTTCAAGGTGAGGCCATTAGCAGCATGTGTCCGTGTGTGTGTGTGTGTGTGTGTGTGTGTGTGGGTGGATGTGGGTGTGGGTGTGTGTGTGTGTATTGGGGACAATGGACATTACTGTCTACAGGGAGATCCCTCTGTGAGACAGTGACATTTAGTTTCCAGGTCACTATGGCAGTACTGAGGCTCGGGGGAATAAGGTGCAACCACCATGCTGCCATGGTGATGCAGCCTCAGGAGAGAGAGGGACACTGGTACAGTGCAGCTGGAGTCCATAATTTACTGGGACACAGATATTTTTTACCCTATATTCTTATGTACCCTATATATATTGACAAGCCTTTATTTTGACAAACTTCAAACAGCAAAAAAATCCCATCTAGCAGCAAGACACTGTCACTGTTGGTATGAAAATTACTACAAATAATTAGCATACACCCAAACTGAAGTTCCAAAACAAGTGACAATCAGACAGAAGAAGAGGTGAAAATAAAGTTTAAAATAATATTTGATGCCCAATAAAAGTGCTTATTTAATATTTTGTTGAGAGATAGATGAGGAGATTGATACATCTCATATGTGTACGGCTACCTAAAGCAGCCAGCGGCTCAAAGGTGACAAAATCCACGTCAACCTGCATCTCTGATGATCCCTAATTAACACGTTACATCTCATTTGCACAGCGTGTATGCATAAATGCATAAAGAAGACACACTGTGGTTCTGAGAGCCATTATTAGACTGCAAAACATACAGTTGACATGACCTTTACTTCATTTTTCACCATTTTTTATCTTGTAATTTAGTTTTAATTTCTGTTATCTGTAAAACAAACTGTATCATTACTTGATAAGTAATGGATAAATACACTCACAATACACAATATTATCTGCATTATTAGTGTTATTACTATGAGAGATGCTGCGTAGAGATGGATCATTTCCTTGTTTTTAGTGTGACGGCTACCAAATTAATTTGAGTGTCACAACCAAATAGCTTACAAGGTTAAATGTTTATTGATAAAAGAATGTTTTATATAACAGCAGCTGAATGACCTGGCTCTAATTTATCAGGATATACACTAATGGGCCACTTCACTGGGTACACCTGTACAAACTGATGTGATATCTCTGTCATGAATTCTACTGTTATGAAGCTTAGAATTTTTCAGTTTTGACTGACTCTGTCAGAAAGGTAATAATTCTGCTTCATGTTTATTATTGAGGTCATATTGTGGTGCTGTTGTACTGGAGTGCACATATTGAAACGTGTTATGTTGTGGCCCTAAATGGGGCGGCCAAACATTAGAAATACTCCTCAGCATAATGCAGTCCATTCAACACTAATGCAAACTACAACTCCAGCTGTACCTCGATCTTGACCAAGTCCGACAATATACGTTTTAATTTGTGTGTGTGTGTTTGTGTGTGTGTGTGTGTGCGTGTGTGTGTGTGTGTGTGTGTGTGTGTGTGTGTGTGTGTGCTCACCTTGCCAATAACAGGGATGTCCACAGATCCCCAGGTATCCGCCCCCCAGTGTACCATCCCCGATGCAAAATCTGCCGTCACTATTCCGAGGACTGGCACGCGAACACAGAGACAGACACAGACAAAAAAAAAAGGAACGGCAGATGTTGTTATTTTGATGTGCAAACACAATTTTGCGGTACAAAAAAAAAAAACCTCATGTGGACTTGAACGACGATTCGCGGTCTCGCTCACCGATGCCGAGGACGATCTTGTAGATGTGGACGGTGGAGAAGTGCAGGAAGAGGAAGGAGAAGTTGATGATGAAGAGGAAGAGGCACAGAATCACACACACCCACTCCTGGAGCCGCTTACCTGGAGAAGAACGAGGACACAAACGACAAGAAAAACAAATATTATTCATCTTAGCACCATAAAAACACAGATTATACACTGTGTGTTATTATTATGAAGGAGAGGAGAGGAAGAAGTTGAGGGTGTTTGACTCTGATGTGTTGTATTAATGAGCCAGGTGAGGTCCCTGCAACCATTGGGAGAACAACTCACCCCTTACCGAGGGTCAAAGGACCATCCAACCACGATGACTGTGTGTGTGTGTGTGTCCGGGGTGTTAATATGTAATCAGTAAGATGAAGACAAGTGTAGTCCAGGCTGCGAGGTCACGACCTCTCATATGTGAAACACCAACGCTGACGCAGCACACACACACACACACGCAGGCTGTTTCAGGTGGGAGGTAGGCCTCTGCAGGGACGAGGCCAAACTCATAGGTCAGCAGTATTAACGGAAAGGACAGAGGGAGAGGGACTAACTAAAACGACTCATATTCTAAACTCACGGATCAGCAACATTATGAGAGAGAGACGGGAGGGTCAAACTCAAAAGCCTTCAGCCACACAACCCTGAAGATTAGAGGTAGTGAATTATTAAAAAAACACACACACACGCCATCTAATATGGCAGAGAAAGGTTTTCTATTCTTTTCTGATGTCTTCCACGAGCTTAAATTTCTTTGTTTGCTTCCTTTCTTTGCTCTGAAGTGTCTGAACTTTCAGCCAAAGCAGGAAACGTTACATCTCATCACGCCGCTGACAGAGATAATCGATAAAAACGTCCAAATATGAACTATATATGATCTGTCTCTAAGTCACTTTCTTTGTTCCCTCTCTCCGTCACTCTCCTTCTTTCTTGGCCACTCTAATGTGCTTTTAAAACTTTAATGTCTTCAGATCCTAATGTATCACACAGCATTAGCAGCCTATAAGATATTCATGACAGTTTTTTTAATAAAGCACACAGGCCTGTGAGTGTGTGTGTGTGTGCGCCTATAGACCTGTGCGACTATGAATATGCTATCAGCCTCTCATAAGGTATGGACTTGAAGTGGTCATGGGAGATTTAAAATATGTGATTATGGATATTTTACGAATCATCAAACGTGACCCTTCACCTTCTAAAAATAGTCAAAGTTGCGGAAAGAGACAGATGGCTAATTCAAGTGGAGACGAGGAGTTCAGCTTCTAAATGAGTTTGACTTTGCAACTCAAGGATGTTTTTGAAAAACGAACGATCGAGTATTTTTGTTTAAGACTTACTTTGGGTGTGTTGATTATCTTAGCTTAGCATAAAGACTGGAAACAGGGATACAGCTAGCCTGCCTCTGTACAAAAGTCACAAAATAAACCTACGAGCACGTCTAAAGATCACTAATCAACATAATTTGTTGATTAGTGATCAACAAAGTGTAAAAACACTTGTGGTTTTACTGGATTATTTGTGGAACTACTTCTTGGTTGGGTGTAGTGTTTCTTTATGTTTCAGCTGGTTGCCGGGCAAACTAACAGTGAAAACAAGGCACAGTTTTTTTAATTAAATAAATGAGATACAGCATTAATTAATGAGAACCAGACTAGTTGTTTCCACTCTTTATGCTACCCTAAGCTAAGCTAACCAATAGCCGGTAATAGCTTCATATTTAAAACACAACTTGGGTTGGTGGCCGTTGTCTCTTCCAACTCTCGACAAAAGAACTCTAACTCTATGGCACAGAGAGACTGCTGAGGAAAATGTTGAGGAGGTAACTCATTTGTAATAAGCAGTACGTCTGCTACAAACACACACAACAATCTGAGAAAAAAAACAGAAAGAAATATCCAAACTTACAACATAAAAATGATGAAAATGATCTTGATTCAAACAAACCGTTGCTTTGATGGAGCTCTGATAAAAATATAGATACCCCAAATGTCTGGACATGCTATCAACCATGGCTGGACTTTTCTATTTAGCACCAGTTCTGCTACAGAACCTTCGTTATCTTCTATAAAAATGCCATGAGGCTGCATATTAATACACTTATTTATTGTTCACAACCTTAATGCCTCATTTCCAGACATTAGCCCTGAGCAAATGAAGCCTATTCCTTAGATAAAGCAGAGCCTGATCACAGGACAACAATAAACACAATTCTACAATCACTACCTACTTCTCTGCATCATTTCATGCCCAAGTAAATAGTATTGGATTAAATATATATATATTCTTTACAGTGACATATTTTAAAAGTAATCTAGAGGACGCATGATTTGCAGGATTAAAAGGAATTGGTGTCATTTAAAAGAATGACTTCTCTGTGCGACTGTGGTGCACCGAGATTGCTCGCTGCTGAAAAAAGTTAGCAGTTCCTGGGAAGTGACCTGCTCATCCCGAGCTGCGCTAACTGAAACAGGAGTACTTCACTGCCATGGAGACGTGGTGTTAAACACAAAGAGCGTGGCAAAAGAGGCTGATGGTTTTTCTCCGATTTCCTCGTCACTCATCGGCCGCCCTTTGTGGTCTGACAGGTGATCCTGGTGAACTATTTCTGTGTTTTTTTTACCCTCATCCTCTGCACCGCACCGCAACGCTCCTCCGCCCTGCAAAAAACGCTATGAGTTGTACTCTTCCACCAGAAAACAAGTTTGTCCTGAGCGACGTGCCGCTGTTAGAACGCTCTGTAACTCTGCAGTGGCCTAAAGGTAGCGGTCCACAGCGAGGTCTACACACTGCTGCATCAGTTCTGTTAGTGTTGTGTACATGCAGCAATAACTTAACATGTTTACAACATGTAGTCCAGGTAATGTGCTTCAGTGCACACAGCCTCAGTCCATACTGAGGTTAAGTAGAGCGCAGTTAGCTCTGTTGTCTTCAAGCTTCATGTGACACCATTTTCTCCACTCTGCCCCAAGGTGTACACACACACACACACACACACACTAACACACACACCACAAGGGATGAGTACACCAAAATTCACTCTCTCCAACTCTCTCACTATGTCTGCACCCACACACACACACACTCTGAACACACATCAACATACATGTGAGCGCTCACACACGTAGAATGATGCTGATGGATTTCCTAACACATTCTCACATCTCTCTTTATTACACACACACACACACACACACACACACATCCTATGACACATACACAAATTCAGACACTCCATCTCCGTCACGTACACACACACACACACACACACACACACACACGGTGCAGGGCCGTGGAGCAGTGGGGCGGCTGTCAGGTGATGTGCGTCAGTCCTTGGATCCTCTGGCTCCCTGGTGAGGGGAAGGAAACTAGGACAGGCCTCCGCAGAGCGCACACACACACACTGTCTCTCTCTCACTCACACACACACACACACACACACACACATAAGCCCTTGTCCCTCAGGCCATGACATTGCTGGATATCACACACAGCTACAGACAGACACACAAAAACAGCCTTTACAAGCATGTATGGACGGACATACAAACTCACCAAACACAAACCTCCCATTCTGCAGCACACACACACACAACCTGCCTTCACATGAACACCAAAATTAAAGACGTACACTTAGACACACGTAAACACAAACACGCTGGCGCACACATACACACACACACACACACACACACACACACACTCTTAGGGCCAGAGCAGCGCACTCATTAATATCGTTCTGACAACAACTGGCTCCCTGGCAACCTCTCTGCCATCGCTCACCCAGCAGCACCCCCCGCCTGCGAGCGTGCACGCGGGTGTGCACGGGGATTTAACCTGGGCGGAGCCGGGGGAGGGGAACGAGGGGTGCTAATAGGCTGAAATTAATCAACGCCGGCTGATTCGCTGTCTGGGGAATGAGTGGCGGGCAGCAAGCAGGCAGGCAACACATCCTGAATACTAATGGACTAATGGAGAGGGGAGACAGAAAGTAGACCCCCTTTTTTACCTCTCTCTGCTGTTTGTCAGGTGACGAGGAAATAAGGTGAGGGACTGAAGCGCGTTAGAACAAGCAAACAAGAGATTACAGTCCAGATTGATGTGACAGAATGCAGGTAAATACACAAAAACATCACAAGAGGCCAAATTCAGTCATACAGAAGACATCAGCACTGTGGTCTAGTTCAGTGTTTCTCAAACTTTTTACGCCGTGTACCATCTCAGAAAATATTCAGCTCTCCAGGTACCACCACCATGACTGACGTTAAAATACAGTGGACCCTGTTCAGCTTCAGACCGTTCACGTAGAAGGCAGGTTTATTCTACACTGTAAAAAAAAATGTCTGTAGATTTTATGGTGAAAAACTGCCAAACGATAACAGCAAAAGACCGTAAAATATGAAGTATGAACAGTCATATTTCAAAACCATTTTTAGGGAATTTATACAGTTGATTGACTGTTAATTATACAGTAAAACACCTTAACATTTAATGGGATATTTTACAGTCTTTTACTGTCATAGTTTGGCAGTTTTTCATTGTAAAATCTACAGACATTTTAAAATATGGAATAAAACACCAACCTTAAATGTGAAATCAACAGTAATAACATCCTTCTACCGTAATTTTAGAAGAGGTTATACTGTTTTTCAATTTTTACTGTATTGTTTTTTATAGATTATCGTTGACTGTTGTTTGTTAAAGTGTTACTCCTGATCTGCGCCTCTCTTTCTAATATTTCTTGTTTGGAGCCACAATTGCAGCGTTCATTTTACGTCCACTTACTAAGTTAACGCCACATTTTAGCTCATAACTAATCACGGATGTATGCGAGCTGTGCTCTACCTGCATTAAAGTGACTACGTATCAGGCTGATGTTGAAACAAAATGAAAAACGTATTTTTAATTACATTCGAGTGTAGTATTTTGATATATTATATGTTTTTAAATTCATTTATTCTATTTTTTACAGTTTGAGAACTAGTGGTTTAGTCTGAAACAATTTCTTTTCTAGACTTTCTCTAGTCTTTGCTGCTCTTTAAAACAATCAGAAAGTTTACATGCAGCAAAAAATTCGAATTTCTGATCGTATCAGATAATGACATGCATAGGACCGGATCACTTGTCTGAGTATACATGCCGTTCAGAGAATCGGATAAACGGCCGGAGCATGGCTGACTCTGTTACGCTATGTGGCGCTGTGGCCCTCTCAACAAAGAGCCACGTCCGGTTGACCTCTACTTATCAGCAACAACAAACTATCTGACGGCGTTCAAACAAAGATTGCGTACGAGGAGATGGACGATGCTACAGTAGCGTACATTTCGTGCATTATTTTCCTCCTAATAATGCATATAAACGCAACAACACCGCTATTTAATACGCCGTCTCCTTTCACTCCCGGGTGAAAGCCCCGGCGGAAATTCTCGAGCATGCGCAGAATGCAAAATCCGATTTAGATCCGATTGCTGAGTATACATGGCGTTAAAAAGCCGACTATGAACGAATTATCTAGGTGTTCTTATCCGATTTTGAGATGTCCGTTATGGTCCGAAATAGGTCCGAAGTAGGTCGGATTAAGGTGTCTACATGCATTTTAAAAGTCCAAACTATGTCTGATACGATCAGAAATTCGAATTTTTTGCTGCATGTAAACGTACTGAATGTGTGGACAGATCACCAGCCGGGCAGACGGGGAAACAGAGGCTCTGATTCTTCTGTGTAAAAGCAGCATAACAGCCGGCCAATCAGGAGTTTGTTTGACACAGAAGTAGTGATTTTCTTTTATTTGATTGGCCCGTGGCCAGAAAGGGTACGCAGTGGTCAGTGGGACAAAAATTGAGAGCAGGTCAACACAGATTTTCACTTTTTGTGGGTAACCCAAAAAGAAATTTAAATTAGTGCCGCTGTCTCATAAAGTCATTTGTATTGTGGCGGGTGGTTAGGCCAGCAAAAAATTAGAGTAATCAGATTACATCAAGTAAGTTGAAGGGGCAACTCATAGAGGACAGAAAATAGTGAGAAAACAATGTTGACTTTATATATTAAAGGTCCTAAAAACATATCATGAACGCTGTGTAAAATGGTGATGTCACATATCCCAATGCACCAATCAGATGCCAGCTGCTTGACTGTCAATCAATCCTGATCAAACCGCATCCACACAGTCCTGATGGAGCAGTCCTGAAGTTTTTAAGTGTTAAACTCATAAAATCTGAATATTTATTGTTAATTGTAGAAATCTAAAGACCCGAAGGCACCAGTACGGTTAAGATGGCTGATTCTGCAGTTTGATAGTTTCGTATAAATCTGATAAACGATCTGTGGACTGACTCATGGGGGCAAATATCTTTAAAAGAGTGCTTAAAAATGTGCGTACATTTAAAGTCCAGTACACATATAATTACAAACAGACACACAAACACGACCTCTTTTGTCAGTTCATCATGATGGATGTGCAGTGTGCGTTTAAGTTATTGATTCTTTCAGTAAGTAAATGACACTATTAATGCTTCTCATCTTCACCACTGAGCACATGGAGCTCAGTAACATTCAGTTTGCATTAATAATGATCTTTGTTTGGGTACCATTAAATGTGTATTTGCGGTTAAACTGTTAAGTTAGTATTACAATCAAAAAGCAAATTCATAATCTACAAATTACAATTTTCTAGTTTGTTTTCTGCAAATCTGACTGGATCACAAGTGAATCATGTGTTCCCATACTGTATGTTCATTTATCATTGCACCGGCTCTGTAATATATATTTATTTATTTCTGTTGTGATCTCGGCTTCTTGGCTGCGAGGCGTCATCACATCATAGCTGACAGAACACTGTATCTTAATGTGCTGACAACAGAAACAGCTTCAGTCCTCGTGAACAAGCGGTGAAAGTGTTGAAGAAGACAATGCGAGAAGCGCTAATTCTGTTAACAACGAGACTCCGTAAGTCCATAAGTCTATTGCCCCGGTGCATTATGGGAAACAGTCCCACACGACAGGACACTTTCAAATGGATGTTTTGACCATATTTGGCAGTCTGTATGTAAATGAGCCTGCACGTGCACGAGCAGATGGAAGTTTTTGGACCTGAGGCTGGCTGATCCTCGGCTAGATCTCTGGCTGTAATCACTCAGCGGTCAGTGCTGCTATGTTACTGATGAGTACATACACGACCTGTAGCCTCTGTGTTGTGCCATCGAGGACATATTCCAATGTTAAAGCGAGAAAAACATTCTTTCTGACTCTGTCATGACCAATCGAGTGAACGCGTACACACAGCGAGCGACAGAACCAAAGGTGAGAACACAAAAAACAGCAAACAAGTGAGCTGCACGGTGAAAAAAAACACACCTACACATCCTCTGACAAAAAGAAACTCACACGCTCCGAAGAGACACGCAGAGTCAGAGCTGCCAACGCACCTCGAACCGACGCCTTTTTGTGCTTTTTCTCTCTCACACCTGCAGCAGTCTGCCTCGGAAATAAAACTGCATTTACAAACACTTATTCACACTGATGTATATACTGCCAACACATTAGGCACTAAATCACAGAGGGTTGATGGCGTATGTACGAGCAGAGCTACTCTTTTTATTCTCCCTCTCTCTGCGTCCCCTGGTTTGCTCTCAGCAGACCGTCTTCAGATGGGACCTGGGGAGACTGTGAGGGAGAGGAAGGGAGATATGTGGGTGGTAAAAGTGGGTCACATGCTCAGAGAGGAAAGAGAATGAAAGAGGGGGGAGACAGCGAGAGAGAATTACAGTAACAGGGAAAGACGGGTGAGGGAGAGAGACACAAAGAGGGTGAGAGACAGAGAGAGAGAGAGGGGGGGAGGTCGAATTCCCTTGTAGAGAAGGAGTGGATCAGTCACAGGCCTCTTTCTTTTCATCTGATCTCAGCGGACCACAAAACCTGGGACACACACACACACACACACAATCGTACACAACACAGGGATGCAGGGAAACACACACTCGCTGGCACACACACACACATACACACAAAACCAACATCAACGCAAAGTGCACATACCGCAGATGAAGAAACAATACACACCAGCACAAACACAATATGTATGTCTTTATGTGGATGTGCACACACACACACACACACACACACACACACACACACACACACACACACACACACACGCCTGCCAGACAAACTTAATAAATCCATTACCCTGTAGATTCAACAGCAACAAAGAGAGGAATGTGGCAAATGAGATTCAATAACTGCATACCGACACAATGGCACACACACTCACGCACAAACAGATGCATATATCCAGACACAATCACACACACACACACACACACACATTTGAACCCACATGAGAGCCAGTGTAAGTAGGCCCTGCTCCAGCCTCCCTCCCCTGTGGAGACAAAAAAAGGATGGACAGATCCCATCATGTGTGTGTGCTCCTTTGTGTGGGAGTGTGTGTGTGTGTGTGTGTGTGTGTGTGTGCTGTATGCCATCCCTAGATCTCCTGGGCTTTCCGCTACCACCATATTCATCTGCGGCCCTCATAAGGATAATTACACACACACACACACACTCACAGAGAGCTCATCTCTGAAAACGCACAACATTCACAGCTCCTCTCTCTCTCTCTTTCTCGCGTTGGTCAAGGTCAATAGCAAAAATCCTGCCTATGAGGCATGCCTAAAGCCATAGCTGCACTGTGTAGGTGTGTGCAGTGTGTGTGTGCCTGTGTTTGAACATGTGTGCATATCATTTATGTGCATGTGTCCCGTGTCAGGTTAAAAAAATATACATAACATATTCATCTGTTTAGCTCCCGAGCAGTCCTCAACAGTTACTCATTCATTTTTATATTTTGCAATAAAAAAAGTGCATCAAAGTTTTTAAATGTTTGACAATAAAAGTGGCTCACAGTATAACCAGACACCTATGACGCAGAGGTTTGACAGTCACAGTTGTGACAGCTCTAAACTAATACGCCTGTATTAAAACTGTAGGTAAAGACAGGAGAGGAGGACGGAGAGGACTTCAGATGAAATTAAGCTGCAGCCTGCAGCTCTGAAGGACAGCTGCAGAGAGAAAATGTGACCCAAAACCTGCACAGATAATGAAGAGATGTGGACAAGCTGCAGGTGAGAGTGTGAGGGAAAGAGAGTGTACATATCTGTGTGTATGTGACAGATAACA
This sequence comes from Sciaenops ocellatus, assembly GCA_033000465.1. Taxonomy (NCBI): domain Eukaryota; kingdom Metazoa; phylum Chordata; class Actinopteri; family Sciaenidae; genus Sciaenops; species Sciaenops ocellatus. The sequence continues at coordinate 5,305,751 of CP136871.1, read as the reverse complement.
GGATGGGAGCAGGGTGAGGACAGTGTGTGTTAGGAGAGAGACAGAACTATGCAACATTGGAAAGGCAGTTTTTAATATTAGCGTATTATTATGTTATATTAGTAAAATGTGAGAGCAGTCCAGCCTTATGAACCCTTCTCTGTTTGTCTGGCAGAAATCCTGAAGCTCAGCAACTGTATTCTAAAATTTTAAAGAGAAACACAAGGCAGAAGTTAGCAGCATAACATTCGTTTATATATAGCATCTTGTCTGCAAGCCGCGGTTTAACCACAATAATGTCCTCCAAGTTGTAGGTTTAATGGTTGTAATGGATTCCAATGAAGCAATGTGGAGTTCTGTCATCCATCACAATGCATAGTTTTCAGTCATATTTTGGCCACTTGTGACACATATACAGAACCTTACACTGCCGCCAGAATGAACCAGTACAAAAGCTCAGTTATAGATACATATAGTAGTAGTTATATGTGTATTTTATATATGTACTTCTGGGTTAATAATGCAATTTGGGAGGTGAAGGGCAAGAAATTCTTTCACATCTAAGAGTACAAATCCACAATCTCCTTCTCTCTGGCCTTTCTTTTTTATAGTAGATGTAGATGCATAATGGCCCTTTTAGACACAACGCAAGACACTCCGCAACCAAAGTCGGAAACTGCTTGCTAACGTGGCTGGCGGCAGAGAAAGAAAGCCTTGTTTTGCCCTCCGAGTGGGTGTTACTATAGGGACATGAAAACTATGAATATTAATGAATAAAGATGAAATTAGGATGTTGTGACATCTTATAAATCAGCAAATTATCCAACGATTGCTAATGAAAATATAATAGTCGGCTGGCTGAGTCTGTCGTCTCTGTTGCTTGGTCATTACTAAGGGTTGGTCTACTTGCTGGAGTAGTAAACCAGGTATTTTCCAGTTATTAGACAGGGGTCATGTATTTCCATGGAAAGCAATGTTTTGTTTTCTGTTGAAAGTGAATTGCCCAACAATATGAATACATATCGACTACTTGGTTTATTTTGTTGGTAACTGCTGTATAATCGCAGATATTACACACTAAGGGTGCCAATATTAAGGTAAAGCACACCCTCATGTATATATATTACTTAACCAATTGAAACTTTAAAGGTCCAGTGTGTAGGATTTAGTGGCACCACTCAGCAGTGAAGGTGCAACCAAATAAATACTCTGCCTGTTCTGGGCTACTGTAGAAAAACGGCGGCTCAACATGGCGGACTCTATGGAAGAGGACCCGCTCTCACTGTAGATATAAAGGGCTCATTTTAAGACAACAAAAACAACAGTTCTTATTCTGAGTTTATTATACACTAATGAAAACATAGTAATGAATATTATATTCCATTCCTGCAAAGAAGTACTGGACCTCTAAGAAAGAATAATGTACTTTTTTAGAACTTTATTCGAAAGAAAACATTACATTTTCTTTCAAAATCACTAATCACTAAAACTGACTCAATCTTCTTGTTTTTTTTCACTGCAGCAACACAAACTGATAAAAGCCTCAAAAGGTGGTGTGATGGGTTATTAATATTGTTAATTTGTAATGATTCAGGCTATATTATTATTTAGCATTTAAGTGTTTTATGCATGCAGAGAATTAAATGCATACAGCAGTGTGGCCCAACACAGCGGGACTTCTGATGAAGCCCTCATTAAAAAAACTAATTAAATCAAATTGCACACACACTGCCATTGGTAATATACCACAAAATTAATATCATTCTGATCAGATATTAGAATATGTAGTCATTTAACATTTAATAGCATTCCACGAGTGTTATCACTTATTTAAACATTTGTACATAATCAAGTTCTGTTCTATTGTATGCATTTTAAGTTTGATTTTCTACATCTTGCACTGTATATTCACCTGTTTATTATATGTATTACGTATTTTTCTTGTCAGTACTGAGTCGAACACACATACGCATACTATTTATGTTCTTTTTGTTGTCACATAGTGCTTACACACCCTGGAAGTGTTGATCATAGAAAAAGAGAGTGTGAGAAAAAGAAAAAGTAGGTTCCATGTCATTATTCTTACTGTAGTCCTCGATAATAGACCAACCAGGTCAGTTAAATACACACACACACACACACACACACACACACACAGCTGATTCTGCTGACACTGCTATCATACTCTCTGGCCCACTCCGGTCATACACACACACACACACACACACTAAGGTCATAAGAACACACACAGAGGTCAAAGCACAGTCAAAGTACAGCCCGTGTGACTCTCAGGACCCAACACACTCTTTCTGACCCCTGACCTTCATGACCCCAAGGTCAGCAGTTCAGGGAGTCTGCTCGTGTGTGTGTGAATGTGTCAACTGTCACACGTGTGAAGTGAGCGTTATCACACCAGCGCCAGACAAATCCAGGTCAGTCTGATTTTCAGGCGTGAAAGCCGTCACACCTCTGGAAAGAGAAGACGTCTGCGTGAGCGGACAAGACTAAGAGGAACCTCACGTATGAGCTCAGCTTTATTGACAATGAATATTTCAGAGACAGCACACTGTCCTTTACTACTTTTGTTCACATTTTCGAATTCGACCTACCTCAATGACCTTACCCTGCTTCTGTTGTTATGGTAACAGGGCCGCAGCCTATGGGGAAAAGGATTTTCTTAACTGTGGCGTAAGAAACTCACCGGCTGGCTGCCCCAAACAGCCACACTATACTGTATGTGCTCCACAATGAAGCATATTTAAACACAATCCTGTTGATCTACTGAACTGCTCAGACAAAAATAAACTGACTTCGACTACCCACAATCAGTTTGCTGTCTTGCTCAGTTCAATTCTCAAAATTACTCAATTAAAATTAATTTTTTTTTTCCTTTCCTACAGCCAAAACATCAGACAGATGATCAGCTTCACTGGTGACCATCGACATGACTTTAGAGCCAAAAAATGTTTGGAGGGGGGGTGTTCAATTTGGCTTCACTTTTTGGGAGTCGTCATGCCGTTGTGTGTGCACTTCCACTTCCGGCTGCAGCCCAGCGACAAACAACACGGAGCAGATGTCTGGGAGGTTAAACTTCAGAATCTTCAAACCACTCCTGGAAGACTGTCGAACATCTAAGATTCAGATTCAAATGTTATTACCTCAAAAGTTACCCGTACTGGTTTACACACATTCATACACGATCCACCCAACTACCTGAGCCAAAGCCGCCGCGAAATATATATCAGTCCATTCCAAGTCCCGTTACCATGTTTTTACATTAAGCTGCTAAATTAACAAACATTAATCTAATAATTTCCCATTTTTCAATATTAATTAAAGGTCCAGTGTGTAAGATTTAGTGTCATCTAATGTTAAAGTTGCAGATTGCAATCTACTGAACATGGCTTCCCCTTCCATCTAGGGGCTTCGCGAAACTGCGAAAGAGATGCAAAAGAGCCAACGTAGAGTCAGTGTTTGGTTTGTCCAATCTGGGCTACTGTAGAAACATGAAGGTCGAACATGATGAAGTACCTGGAAGATGCAGTGCCTGTAGATATAAAAGGCTCATTCCAAGCTAACAAATACATAATTCTGCATGTTATACATGTTATATGCATGTTATATTCCATTAGAATAGAGCTGCCTAAATCTTACACACTGGACTTTTAAATAAAACACTACAACAACTGCATTTTCACAAAGAAACCCTTCATTTTGTTTGCTTATTGATAGAATCAACAAAAAGGACAGAATGGATCTAGTACAAGGTGTTACTAAAGTTTTTATGGTTGGGAACTCAGAAAATAAGATATTGTTATTGAACATCTGAGAGAACAAATTTTGCTAGCTGCCAGTGTTTGTCATATCAGTTTGATTGCAATCAAAAATGTTTTATTTGTACGTGCACATCTGACAGAGACGCTCCTGTGCTCATCGTCTTTATGTGCGTTTAATGGGAGCAGGTCGACATACGAGCTGCCAGATCCAGACAAGCTGAACCGGGTTGAAGTTCGCTCTTTAGATCGCTTACAGGCGCTGACAAAAGATCCTCCAGGGTAACTCGAGATCACACACACACACACACACACACACTCACACACACACACACACACACACACACAAGGCCAATGTATACACTAACATAGACGCAAACATACAGAGGAGAGGAGAGGAGAGGAGAGCAGAGAGAAAGTCAGCGGACCGTGACACTTCAGACATATGGGAAGACCGAAGAGAGACGAGGGGATGAATAGAGAGTTGGTGAGAGACGCAGAAACAGAGGGAGCGGGAGAAGCATCCAGCTGTTTGTCCATCCTAGCTTTGCTGTAATGAGCCCATGTTTGGCTCTATGGAGCATCGCCAACGCCTCATCTAACTTCTCCAAACTCTAACAAGCCAAACTGCTATTTAGATTTACCTCCTACCGGCGTTGAACCGGACCCAAACAACTAAGCATATAACAGCGTGGTGCTCCCTTAAATGGACACTTTGACATTTTGAATTTGGGCTGTTTATTTTTCTTTAACAGACACTTGTCAGCATGTGGGAAACATTTTTGCTTTTAAGTTTTCATAAAATGGCTCGGCTGCATTGTTAGCGTCGCTGAGCATATCTTCCACTTGCAACCCGCTGTGCCCTTTGGTTGGAATGAGGGAAAGCTTATGAGTCATTCGGAGATTTACCTGGTGAAAGCGGAAAAATTCACACTCGACCATCTTCTTCTCGATGATTACAGCTAAGAAAAACCTCTAATGCCGGCAAAAAGCAGCGTTTCTCCCCGCTAGGGTGGACTGTTTTTATAGCGCACTGGAATAGTTGATCCAATATGACATTTGACTGTATTATAGCTGACAGCTGCCATTGTCCTTTATCCATAGAACAACAGAACAAACAAAACCAATACACTGGAAATAGGCTGTTATTTATAATTCACTATACGGCATCACATTGTCATGATTTTAAAATGAGTGGAAAACTGGATTAGGATGAAATAATTCAAAAGTGATTATCTAGATTATCAGACAGACACTAGAAATGTGCCATGCTACACAGTTTTGTTCTGCAACATTTATCATTTACCGGAAATAACAAATGATTCCTGTGCAAAATTTCCATCAGAGCATTTCCGAATGTATCAAAGTGAGAGTGAAAGTTTCGTCCGTAACTGTGTCATTTTAATGAATTTCTTATAAGTCAAAAATCCTGGACGGAACTGACAGAACACATTGACCTGCTTTTGCCAAAGAGATCTGTATACACATATCTTGGTCACGGTTCTTAAATAAACATAAATAATTAATGTTTAAAGGATCCTTATTAAAAACATAAGACAGACTTTCTTGATCTCACACCGGGGAGATTTGCTTGTTACAGCGGCTCAAAATAAAACACAACAGAAAAATGGTGACAGATAAGAAAATAAGAGTTATATAAACTATACATACATACATACATACATCTTTCAACTGGCCCACTTTTAATACTTCACAACATTTCTGTTAAAATAAGTTATAAATGTATAAACCTAAGTATATTAACATGTGTTTGTGGACTTATACACAGCTGCTGACCTGATGACCACCTGCAGGCTAAGTATGTTGTCAAATATAGATAAGTGTAAATACAAAATATGAATATATGGAAGTATATGCTTAAGGTAAAGACAAGGTAAGATACTTTAGGTAGACATTAATTCAAATCACTCTTTATGACGTGATATGAGGGATATGCAAAAAATAGGCAAACATCAAGTGCAACACTGGGCCTGAGAGAAGTTTAACTTCAGATGCACCAAACATTCTTAAAATCTGCTCTTGCCGGGGTGTGCTGAATGAAAATTTTATCATAAATTGGAAGCATGTGACCGATTTGTTATTAGCCTGGGTAACTTCCCTAAACACGATATGAGGGCAGCTGTTGTGCCATTTGCAAATACTCTGGTACAGGTTGAAGAATTGTAGAGATGCCGCAAAAAAAGGCTTGCATGCGGCCCAGTGATTATATGATTTTGGATTAAGACAACTGTGGAAGAGTATATAAACTAAACTGCACCTACCAGCAGCAGTGGCTCTGGAACGCGGGGATCCAGAAGAACCTTGGCCCGAAGCAGTTAATAGACATCACCTTTTTCCACCACTGGGCCACTGATGAGCAGCTGACACCAGAGGTAATGCCCAACTGTGTTCCTCTGCCTCCCACTCCTTCATTGTGAACCCAGGTTGAGCTCAGAGAGGGTCTCAAACATGTCAGACTGTCTGTGCCAAGCCCTGTGTACAAATGTTTAAATGCTGTACAGATACAGGAACCAGAACAGCCTGCATCCTCACCACATGCTGACCATGATGGCACCAACATCTGCCAGAGGTGTATGTTGTTTTATGACACTTTCATGGCCACTGATCCCAACAAATGTACAGCACTGGAGCGTGTAACCCTTGAGGAGAGTGCCTCTCACTTCTCGTAAACTCAAAATCACTGCTAGGCAAGACAAAGAAGGTCCCCAACAGAGGCAACACTCAAAACTTCAGAGAGCACCTCCACCCCAGGCTCCATGGGAATACAGCGAGTCACCATGGTTTAGAAGCATCTGCCTCCCAGTGGTTAGAGGGTTGTGGGTTTGCAGTCACCCTCAGAGGCACAGTTGTGTGTGCAAGGGAACCCTAACTGTCAGTTTTGAACTCTGAGAAACTGCTGGAGATCAAATACCCTCTCCTTAAGAGTCATGAGACTCTGGAGGACCTGATAAGAAGTCAGACGTACGATGTGAAGATGGTGGAGAGGATGCCTCAGCTACAGCCAGACAGGGTTTCTACAAGTGCAGCTTGGATTGTTCTGCAGTGTTGAGGGCCTGTAAGCTGCTCATCTGGGCTCCATCACTGCACGATTTGTCCCACACGAAGACCACAAGTCAACGTAGCATTGACAGTTTTCTCAAATCAAAGTTGAGATAAGGCACTAACCAGTGAGAAGATGCCTGAGTAATCACGTCTATAACATGGTTTTTATCCGTGGCTGCACATTATTCTTGTGTCTAACGTCTAAATTCAGTTTCTTTGTCCCAACCCTAGTCGTGGCAGTTTGGCAGAGCGTATCCCCAACCTGCAAGGTCGGCAGCCACGCTGTTGGGCATCAATCAATCAATCAAACTTTATTTATAAAGCACTTTTCATACATTAAAAACATAGCACAAAGTGCTTTACATGTTTAAGTTGCATCAGAGGATCACATCTCATCCCATGCCAGGCGAAACGCTCCCTCGGGGCATTTGATGAACTTTTCAAACGTGCATTTTGTATTTAATTTGATAACATGTCAGTGTTGTGTTTACAGCTTGTTCTGCTGCCACAAAGTGGCCAAAAAATGATCAATGCAGCTTTAAAGCTGGTCTTCATTCATCTAATGCATCTTTGATTACCGCAGTAGGGTTATGCATTTCGTCTTTAACTTAAGCTAATTGTAAATTACTGACAAATCAATGAGCCGGTACTTAAACATCAGTTGTTAAAATGTTTACTTTAATGCATAATGCTGATTACTCGCTGCTGTGATCCATTAATAAATGAATATACTCTTCCAAATAAACACAAAAAGCTGTTCCTGTTCCCGGTCCAACGTCTCTCTCTCTCTCCCTGTCATCAGCGTATCCAACTTTAATTAAGCTAATTAATTAACTGTGTGCGTGCATGCACGTCTTGTCTCCGCTTACATGAACGTGCAATGCTTTGCGTCGCTTGGCAGTCGAAAAGACCAAATGCCAGAGTGCAGATGGTTATCGCTCTTTGCTGAATAATGGCGTAGCTCCGGTTGCATTGGTGTCTAACAATGGTGTCACCAGGTCCCACTGAGGTGAAGGGTTTGTTCACTGATCGCTCGCACGCAGACTGAGGCTAAGTGAAAATAACCTTTTCAAAAGTCTCAAGTCACCAGTCAGGTCTGACGTTTCTTTTCAGAACACATTCATGGTGGGTTAGGGTTAGGGTTGGGGATTCAAGTGCCAACCCTTGTATGAACTTCACAATGACGTGTGTGCAAACCTTTCTTTTCTCTGATCATCATTCCTATTTTAGGAAGTGTTAACAAGTGGCCAACACGGTCCGACTAGAGGCAATTAAAATGCTCAGTGAAGTGAGAAGCAGGGCAGATGGTCAGGCAAAAAATGTGGCACAGTCCAGCTTGATGCACAACTGGTAAGACAGGTTTTCTTTGCTAAGGTCTGAGGCACAGCGTGCACGCTAGAGTCGACGCTTCCACAGTGATAAAAGTATGACTTTGTCCTGTTGGTTATGTTTTACTTTCACATTTCTGAGCCAGATTTGATCGAAAACCCGACGACTGCCAATCAATGTCAGAGCTGAGCTGTGATGTCGGAGGGAATTCAAGTATAGATCATGAATTTAAAGTCCTGAAAACCTTGAGCAGGTTTCTGCAGGTGAAGAACCATATCAGGCTTTTTCTGCTTTTGTTTATCGAGCAGGTAAAGTAGTCAGACTCCTGGACAAAAGCTGATATGATTGGAACAAAAAGATAACAAACACAAAGGAGAGCAGGGAGTGGTGTGGCTGACGTTAAACAAATGTGGCTTCCAGAGAATATTTTCCCAAGACCACAATGTACACAATTATCCCAGGCCTCGGGGTCACGACGCAAAAGCAACACTTTGTTGTGATGGAGGCAGGCAATTCTGCCGACAATAACAACCCTCTGTCATTTTATTAAAGTATTTGTAGCCTGTGCACCAGTGGTCCTGAAATTTAGCCTCCAGGGTCCAGACTGCTGCTTAGCTGTATTCTACCAGCCAGTTTTCATTCTCGACGTCTAATCAGAGACTTATTTGGACTGGGACGCCAGGTGAATTTTAAACTATGAGGGGGGAAAAAGGAAAGCAGCAACACTCCGGACCCCGAGGACCGGATTTGAGCATTACTGCTGTAGAGAGTGTCACAGACATTGATTTTATTCTGGGACTAAACGCCGCTCCTAAAGGCAACAACTTCACTGGTGTTTAAATTTACCCATCGATACTGCGGGACTAAAGGCGTTTACCTGACTGCAAATATGAAACATGTGGTGAGACATATCCAAAAAGGAATAATCAAAATCGATGCAGCAGAGATATCCTGAAACATTGTAGCCTACATTTCCCATGATGCAACTCGATAGCAACTTCTGTTAAAATGTTAATACCTAGAAAATGTCCATGTCTTCAAACTCCACAGCCCCGATTTGAAGACAAGCTTCCTAATTAAAAAGATTTTGTCTCCACACCACATCACCAGGGTTATTTTTTCATACTTCAGAGAGCTCCCTGCAGAGCCATAGAAGAGCTTCTACAGCTTTTACAGGCTGTGACGCACTCTGTGATGAATAAACTGATCTTGATGTGTTGGAATCTGTTGAATGCCCCTTTAACAAAAGGGTCACCCTGGCAGCAGGATTGCAACTTGCTCAGAGCAACATTATAAACTGATTTTACATCAACAGGCCAACAGAGCAGAGCTTATTGACAAAATCTCTATAAAACCATAAATGTGGGCAATGGACAGACATAAAGAGACTTGTACCAGGTTTAGTGAAACTGGTCAAGATGTTTTTGGGTATATTACGCCTTTAATAGACAGCCAACAGTACAGTCATGACAGCAAACAAAGTGAGAGACCGTGAATGTATAATAAGACCTGGATACCAAATTTGCCCAGTCTCCAAAGACAAAAGAGGTCTGTGAGACTGTTGACAGGACACCTCGATTATCAGATTTTAATCCATGAAAGTTTCACATTTGGAAAACTTCCCTCGAGCTGATAAAAGCAAATTTAAAAATCAGTGATGTCGTCACAGTTTAAAGTCTACGGGACAAACATATTCAACCATCATGCATTCATTTATTCATTCATTCATTCTCATTGAGGCCATCTTTGGGTCCGGTATCCAGTTCTATATTCCATCCATGTGAATGACACACAACAACCAGAGAGCATAGAGAGGTTGCAGTTCATGGTCAGCGCCCTAACCTCTATAGTTCATGAGGGGGTCAGTATATCCATCAATCCATCCATATTCCATAACCGCTTACCCCTATCATGGTCGCAGATTGAAGCCAATCCCGGCTGACATTGGGCGAGAGGCGGGTACGACCCTGGACAAGTCACCGCCAGTTCATCACAGGGGGTCAGTAGATACAAATATTCACAGTGAAGTCAGACTTTCCAGTCAGAGTTTCCAGGCAGGATAATGTAGGATGAACTCAAACTTTACAGGAGCCTTAAGTACAATTTGGGGAATTAAAACTTCATCCTCAAATAGAAATAACAAGTGATGCTGCTGACTGATGGTGTGGTCCTTCTAGCTGCAGGCCTGCACGCTGTTTACTGCAGGTTACATGACAGATTGTATCCTACTGCATGCACAATAAGGAACACACATGCATCTTAGTGCTTATTCATAAATTACATGTGAGTCTGTAGCCAGCAGCTTGTCAACCAGAGTGTCTCCATCATCATCATCATCCTCATCACCACTGATGTCGCACTGTGCTTTTTTAGGCCTCTCCTGTCACCACGTCTCATTCTTTAACCCCGTTACCGACAAACAATCTGACAGCAACACAAACAGCCACAACAAACAGGTCCTCACCGGGAGAGTACAGTCTCGCCAGCTGTCGGGCCCCGGCGTGCTGCGGACCCCAGCGAGGCGCAGCGCTGCGTGCAGCCGACCCGTGCTCGTTCCCGTTCGGATCCTCCTCCGCCATGGACCGGTGCCTGATGTCGGTCTCGGAGAGAAGCGACGCCGCCATAACTCCTTGCTCGCTGCCCTCCCCGCTTTGGCTTTCAGCTATAAGACATCAATTATAGATCTGACTCGGCCAATTACCGGTTGTTGTTTTGTTTGTTGTTTGTGGCTGGATGGAGGAGGGAGGCTGAACCAAGTGATGCTAGCTGGGATGTACCGGAGCAGCCTCTTACCACCCGGAAATACACGGAGCTGCGCTGACACACATCCCGGGTTTGAAGCGCTCTAAACGGCTGCAGCTTTTCTCATGAACCGCTGTTTGTTTGTAACGGAGAAACACTCCGTGCATCACATTTCAGACAGTTTTCTAACAGTGCTGCAGAGTTTTTATTAAAATAAACTTTATTTCTGCATCCAGTTCAACTGTCATGTCAGCTGTAGGGACCGTCTGCATTTTGCAGTTCTGATAAAAAATGGAGGTGATGTGTGTTTGTAATGTCAAATTCAGTTATGTGGTAATATGTGGTCAATCATTTAATAATATAAAGACAAAATGGATTTAATTTCTTAAATTATTTGACCTTAGACACATGAACTTTAAGTGTCAGGCATGCAGAAAGTTTTGCAGGTGCATTATTCTCTGCAGAAACAAATGGATTTATGCACAGGACGTGTTCTCCCAATGTAAAAAAAAACAGGCTGGATCATTAATTTTGTGCCATCTGGACAGTCTGCATCTAAAATAAACCTCGCAAATCTACAGGTTGTTCAAAACAGGGACGCTCTACTACAACCAGCACTGAAAAGTTGCACTCCAGCCGCTCTTCCCTCACCATTCAGCAAGGGATTTCCTCAAGTATGGTCATGTTGTTCAGCTGCACCATCGACTGTTTACTGAAATAACACAGCTCTCCCTCTTCTTCCAGGTGTGTTCTTACCTTCTTACCTGTGCAGCACACGTGAGAATGAATTATAATATAATATTTGAATATATTACTCGCCTTCCCCTTGATGGTCCCCTTGATAAGTCGTCAAGGGGACCATCGTAAGTTGGCAACACTGTCCACGATATTCTCGGTTGCCTATGACAGCCTGTGGACTGATCCAAATAAAATATGGGAACATGATAGCTGTTAATGTTATTTGAAATATGACTGTCATTTATGATTCAGCATTCAGTGCAGTGTTCATTTCAGAGTTCAGTCTGGTGTATGTCATTTCTTACCCATGTCCAGGAATGATGCTCGCTTTTGCCTGCGAGTGGGTTCCTGACTGCAGGTCACTTGATGCCCAAACGTGTCAGTATTATTATTATGAACAAAGGTTTTCTGAATGTTACATTGAGAATCTAACATACAGTATATTTAAGGTATATATGATTGTACTGTAGAAATAATCAACTGTAACATGGAATAACACAAAATACCAAATAAGCAATTCCCTGACCGGCTGGTCTAACCCGAACCCTTTACACTTGTCCAGTGAAATGTCTTAACATCTACGAGATGGACTGCCACAACATTTTGTACAGTACAATAAGATCTTCTAGTGCCACCAGCCAGGCTTTGATTTATGCTGAATTTTTTAGGGGATTTACACAATATTTGGTACAGGCATTCATGGTCCCCAGAAGATGCCTCCTGCTGACTTTAATGATGCTCTGACTTCATCCTCTAGTGTCACCATGTGGAGAACATTTGTGGTTGTTTTGTGGGAAATGTCTCAACAACTACTGGATGGCTTGAAAATTTTGGTTGACACATTCATGACCCCATCAGGATGAATTATTTGGTTTCCCTAACATCTCATTTACCACCACATCAGGTCAACATTTCAGTTGGTCCAATATGGTGCTTTGGTTTCTGACTGAATGAAGACATTCCCCTCAGCCTCAGCTCTATGTTGTATTAGTGTTAATAAGTAAAGCTGGTTAAAACACAAAAAGATGGAAATATTAGACCTAGCATGTTGATAGATCTAACCATCAACATGCTGGCATTGTCATTGCATGATGATAGCAGCATTTCATATAAAGCACCACTGTGCCAAAGCGAGACGCACTAGCATGGCTGTAGACTCTGACAGTATAAATCAAAGGGTTGTTAGCTACTCCACCTGCAGATGGATCACAGACTTCCTGTCTGTCTGACAGGAGGCAGCACGTGAAGCTTTCTGACTCCTGGACCATCAGCACCGGTTGTTCCCCTCAAGGCTGGGTTCTCTTTCTCTGTACAGCAGCTGCACCTCCGGTCATTAATCTGTCAAACTCCTGTAGTTTGGGAACCACACCACTCTCATTTGGGGGGGTGGGAGATTGACCATCTGGTGACCTTGTGAAGGAAGAACAACTTAGAGCTCAAGGCTCTAAAGACAGTGGAGTTCCACCTGCCTCCATCACCCTGTATGACTCCCCAGTGGACACAGAACATCAGCTCCCACGTCAAGAAAGCTCTGCAGAGGATGTACTTCCTGTATCAGCTGAAGAAGTTGCACACCACTATCACTGAGTCCATCCTCTCCGCCATCATCATCGAGTATGCAGCTGCCACTGCCAAGGACAAGGGCAGTGTATCATTCGATCTGCTAAGACGGTGACTGGCTCTTATCTACCACAACTCCAGGACCTGCACACCTCCATGACCCTGAGGCGTGCAGGAAGGACTGTGTTCACAAACTTTTAGAGACACTCTTTTGGCTTTTGGTTTCAGTATCTCATTATTTGGATTTAAAGCCCTGCAGGTGATCATATTGCTGTGTGTCATTGCCCAACCACACCAGATCTAAACATTTGTTTGATGCATTAAACCTTACATTCATCAAATCATCAAATTGGCTGGAGATAAATCTTGATGCTCTGTGTCTGCTGGATGTGGAAGTAGGCAGTTGTTGGCTGACACGTGTTGTGGAGAAATTGCTGAAGTCAAAGGTCAATGATGAGGACAGGAGGGAAGAAAGTGTTCAGGAGCCTCTGATGTCTTATGCTGTAATATTTATTGACGCTTGGCCTGAGGAGAATTAGAGACACTCTCAAAGTACATCAGAAGTGCCTGAGTCGGTCTCACATTCTGCCAAACTCATGCTGGTGGTCAGACTTTAAACCCCTACAGATAACACCACAAATACTATACGCCCAGAATTAGCCAAAGAGAATGTCTTTACTCATGGAGGTGTTATTGTCAGCATGTTCTAGTCTGAAGACACTGTTGTCTGTTTACGCAGATTTGAAAGTCAAAGGCAAGCTTTCTTTTATGTCTAGGAAGGCAGCAATAGGTCTCTACGACCCTGGTCACCACAGTGTTGAGATAGACTGGCACCTACTGTTCCCAATCAAACCCAAACAGCTAATACTGCCGAGGACCTCAAGGCCCACACATGACCTCGTGTAACCTAAAGATAGAAAATTCCATAAGAACACGTACCAATCTGCTAAGCTAAATAGGTTTTGTTTCAGTGAATTCTGGACATCTTTCCTCCATATTTGTGAAGTGCAAGGAACAACCTATTACACTCATTAAACTCATATTTGCAGTGTGTTACTAAAGTCCACACCAAACTAAGATATAATAATTTGGTAATGCTCAATGACTACTCTTATTGGTCAATTTGAATTTATCCCTAGAACTCCATCTATACTCTTGATCCTTGATTATGCTCTTCATATTTCATCTTTTTTAAGTCTGATATGTTCTGTAACTTCTATGTTCTGTGTGCTCAAGCAAAGCACTTGGTTCAGCTTGACTACTATCATTATTTGCAGCTCTGGTTGACAGCTTTTAGGACATCACAAGTGACTTTTCACTGACATACACACACAATGAACTAAAACCAGGCAGCATGTGTCTTTTTCCATCAGTGGATACAGTCTGAGATGATTGCGGCAAAGTGTGATGAATCTCTGGGTAAAATGACAGTCTGTCCTGGAGGAATTTTGAATTGTTACACTCTGTGTAACGTTATCAGTATTCTCCATGCATCTGTGTGTGAATTGGTCAACATTAACTTTGTCCCTGTTGCTAAATCCCTCGGTTTTAGACCGCGGGTGATGTTTCTACAGTAATTGCGTCTCAAAGATTACAGTCGAACGGTCTTACCTCAAAGGAAATCTGAAACCGACTCGTTAATGTCAGTGCAGTCTGAGGTGAGTTACCTCATGTTACAGGATGAAGCTGCGTGTTGGTCTTATTTTGCTGGTGTAGCGTTGCTTGTAGGTATTTAATACTGTAGATGTACAGAAGGCTTTACACTGCAGTGACACCAACACCGTACAGAGTGAATACGAGGACTTTTACTGTGCTGGAATGTTCAGCGTATCTCTTATTCAGCTTGGTAACACCTGAGAACGACCTCATAGAACAGTCTTAACACCCGTGTTGGGAACCACACATATAGAATATCTTTTAATGTTTTTAACGCATTACGTTAAGCACTCTGAAATATGCTGCCGAACTGAACTGTTGAACCTTCACTTGTAGCTCTGAACCATCCTCGTGAGAATTCCCATGCATCTTTGCAGCTGTATATTGCAGATATTAGTGATTGATGACACAAGCTCACAGATTCACGTCTTCTGAATAAACGCACATCACACAGAAGTTCTTTATTTGTCATTTATTTATTTGTTTTATCTTTTTTTGTCTGTACTAGATTATTGCAATCTGGTTAATTCACATTTAAAAAGCAGTCATTGACCAGACGCACTGAAATCGATGATATTCATTTTTACAATAACCATTATAGGCCCCATAGAGACTGGAAAACTCAATCAAAAAAAAAGAAACGGTTTTCTGCACTTTTATTTTGTTTGATGTCTTTTTTTTTTTTTCATAGTAATTACAAAAAGGAAAAAAAAATATATAACAATAATCATAAAAAGGAGAGTTGAGGGAGGGGGGGAGAAAAAAAAACTCAGGAATATTACGACTGGCAAACAATCACAACACAGCACAAGTACCTACTTACGGCGAGAAATGAAAGGTACAAAAATGAAAACGAAAGAAAAATAAGCGCATATGGCAGAAAGAAAAATCAAAGAAATTGGCACCTATGAAGTTAAATACAATAAGCAACTGAAGGGGACGAGAAAGTGAAGCTTCTTCCTACAATCTATTAAAAAAATCCCAAAAACAAAGGGTGTTTTCTTGCTTTTTTCTCTTTTCTATTTGTTAAAAAAAATAAAACGCCTGACCTGGGGAGCGGTGGGTGGGAGGAGAGGGAAGGAGAAGGGGAAGGGGAAGAAGCTGGAGGGGGGGGGTTGGCAGGGACAATAAAAAATACTGCACGTACAATACCTTTTTTCACTCCTCTCTTTTCCTTCATCTAGCTCTTACCGTTTCTCTCACCCACTTTTTCCTTTCTTTATTTAATAGCATATCCCATTAATATTCCTTTCCCCCGCTGCTCCTAATAGCCGCGCCCAGTGGCGCGATCGTTAGAGTTTTACATGTGAGTAGCAAATGACACTTTGATTGGCTGTGATGTGGAGATGGGAGTCCCCCGCCGGCTCCGGGTCGGGGGCCCCGGCTGAGCCGAGAGATCCTGCCGGGCCTCGGTCTCACTGCGCGTGCTGACTCAGTGTGTGGTTCTGGAGGGAGAGAGAGGGAGAGGGAGAGATAGAGGGAAAAAGTGAGAACACATGATGAGAGAAATAATGGGCTACGTGAGCATAGTGCTTTCCACTTGCACCCCCACCCAATAAAAGAACAGAAGAGAACAGAAACACGACTGCCTCCCACAGCAAAGACAGCAAGGCCTCCTCGCTTTATACATGGTCTGATGAAAGGAGAGAAGAGAAGAGAAAAGAAGAGAAGACAAAATAAGACGACTCTACAACACAAACTAGTGCAGTAATGTGCTACGGCGCACACACACAACATTTTGAGTGATATGTAAGATATATTTATGCAGGTATATCACTCAAAATCTGTTGGAACACACACAGACGTGAGACACGTATTTATATTTTGGCACCCCTAAACACATATCTAGCCATCCAATATGAGCAGGACCCTGGTTTTGGTCCGAACCAAATAATTACACACATCATATAGTATTTGTTTTGTTTTATTTCTTATCTGTGGGAACCCGGCGCTTCGATTTGTTTATTCAGATCTGTGAAACCCTCGTGTCTTTTGATATTGTGATTAATATTTTACAGAGACCGTCTTCTCCATACCTCGGAGACGCCTACACTCGCATCTCTCTGAAGGCATCAGCGCACTACACACATCAATACATAATCACAATGCAAAAAAAAAAAAAAAAAAAACACTTTTTTTTTTTTTTTAAATAAATTAAAATTCACAGCAGCAGTGAGAGCACAAAGGGAGACCGATGCAGCAATCTCTAGGTAAAATTAAAAAAAGAAGGAGCCGAGATTCAGAGACGGATTTGTATGCGTAAGCGGTGGAGGTAGAAAACGGACATGTATGCGATACACTGCGCACACACACACAACTAATATGTGAAACTTTACTGAAAGTACACATTACGAGGCCTGTGCAGGCTTCGTCTTGTACACAAAAACAGACACACACACACACACACACACACACACACACACACACCTCCACAATCACTTCTCTGTGGTTGTTCCATATCAGATGCAACGGGGAACTGAACTCATGATAATCTGGATTTGCTGGTTTGGAACTTAGCAAGCATCACATCTAAAGCCGGGGGGATACTGTGTGTGTGTGTTGGTGTGTTGGTGTGTTGTGTGTGTGTGTGTGTGTGGAAGATGGGGAGATGATTGGAAAGATTTCTTTGGGATTTTGTGTGTGTTGGTGTGTGTGTGTGTGTGTGTGTGTGTGTGTGTGTGTGTATCAGAGACATTTCCACTAGGATGTTTTCCTCCTCTTCTTTCTGCTTACTCCCTGTGAAACGTTCCCTCTCTCCGTCTCTCTCACACACACACACACACACACACACACACACACACACACACACACACACACACACACACACACACACACACACACACACACACACACAGACACACACAAATTCCCTCTGAAATCTTTCCCTATCATCCCCGCTTCTTCACACATACACACTCTTACACTTACAGACACACACACACAATTCCCAGTGAGATCTTCCCAATCAACGCCCTCCCCTCCTCCTCCTCCTCTTCGCTCCACCCTTCACCACCACTAAAAGCAGCTTTCTCAGATTAATCGCACTCTCTCACAGATAGGCCCCACTACGGAAAGAAAGGGACAAAAAAGAAACGGCGGATGGGAGAATGAAAAAAAAAAGGGATGGGGGGATGAACAGAACAGAGGCGATGGCGATGGAGGGGTGGATGGGGACAGAAGTGTGAAGGATTATACATGGTTTGGGCTTGATAAATACTTATTTGTCATTCCATGGCCCTTATCTTGCTGTGCATGTTTTGTTGAGCCCTTTGGTGGTGTACCAGTGTGTGTGTGTGTGCGAGTGTGTGTGTGTATGTCACTTGACTTTAGAGGCCAAACTAGTGTGTCCATGGGAAAGCAAAGGGTATCAATGTCCTACACACACTGGAGAGGCCTCGACACACACTCACACACACATTCACTCGCTCACTCTGTGACACAGAGCGGACGGTTTCACAGAAATGGGTGACAAATGAGCAAAATAACGAACGGGACAGTGAAAAATAAGTGTGTTTCTTGTGTATGAGTGTGTGTGTGTGTGTTTGTGTGGAGGCCTCTCCAGTGAGGAGGCAGATCTCATTGGGAGCCGCTGACCCCATTATGATAGAAAAACCTCCTCTCTCTCTTTCTCTCTCTCTCCTCTCTCTCTGTCTGCTGCCTCTCACTCCATCGCTTTCTCTCATCCTCCAGCTAACTGGCTGCATTTCCTCTCGCCGCCAGAGGAGGTCAGGCTCATTCCTCTTTATGTGAGGAGAGGAGAGGAGAGGAGAGGAGAGGAGGTTTCATAGTGGAGTGCATCCATGTGTAGCTTTGGTCATTGCCTAATCTATGACCTCTAACAATGAGGTCAAACTAGACGTGAGACTTTCGAAGTATGAATGGAAAGAATAAAAGAAAAAATGACCCAGTAGTAGAAAAAGGATTGAAAGAAGAAAAAGGGGGAAGTAGGCAGGAAGGAAGGAACTAGAGAGAAAAGGGAGAGTGTGTGTGTGTGCATGTGTGTGTGTTTTCCCTCAGGTTCTTTGGGTCCTGCTGCTGCCGTATTGATTTGTAGACGGAGCGAGGGATGGAAAGGAAGGACAGAGGAAGAGGAGGGAGGGATGGAAGGAGGGGAGGCTGCGGTCACTCCCTGGAGGAGCTCGCAGAGCTGCAGTGGACTGCTGGAAATAGCCCAGAGGAGAGGAGAGAGAGAGGGGGGAGTGAGAGAGAGGGAGAGAGAGGGGGGATGTAATGGACAGATAGATGACAGCACGCCACGCACATTCATATGACACACACAGATCCGCAGACACCTGACACCTCCCGGTTACTTCTCTTCATTTACGTTGTTGTTGGGAGCCGGGTATTGATTATGCAGCACTGCGATCGATCAGGAGTGTGTGTGCGAGTGTGTGTGTGTGTCACAGTGTGACATCTGCTCTACAGCAGAGTAATTGATATATTCTGCAGAAGAAAAAAAAATATGACAGAAGGAGAAGGAGGTTCTAGGCCCCGATTCTTCGAAACAAAGCGGCGACATTTCTTTAATAAAAACTGCACAGCTGCAGATGTTTCACAATAAAAGCCTTCCGGCAAAGTGGAGGGAATGAACGTCTGGAAGTGTTTTAATGTGAAACAGATGAAGGAAGTGTGAAAGTAAATAAACAGGAAGACGACTTGTGTTCATCGTGTCTTGAATTACTTTAATAAATATGAACACGAACCGCGGTTTGGACTTTTATTTCTCCACATTTCTACTGTTCTTTTTTTAATCGTAGCAGAGGGGGTGTGCACTGTCGTGAGAACAGCCCGTCTTCCAGGCTAGGCCAGGCCAGACCAGACCAGACCAGTCAATACAGAGAGGGGCCTGTCATTGTTTTTCCTAAACTGCTTAGAGAGGAGCGAGGCTAAAGCCTGCAGAGCCCTGGGCCCAGGGGAAATATGGCCCTGTCGCATTACCCACGCACAAAACTGCCAGACACACACACACACACACACACACACACACACACACACACACACACAAGGAGAGGAATGCACTCACAGCTAAGAGCACATCGATGCCAAGAAGAAAAAAATGCAAAGACTATGATACACAATAGTTCACACACACACACACACACACACACACACACACACACACACACACACACACACACACACACACACACACACACACGGTTTCATGGGCAAAGGGAGAAAGGTTCGATCAAGAGATGGAGATAAGAGATAATCTGCCTGGTCCTGCTGCACTCTGCTATCTACTGCATTACACACTAAATGTGTGTGTGATGCTGATGTTTGTGTTTTAGAGGAGACGACTGTCACCTTTAACACTCGTATGTGTGTGTGTGTGTGTGTGTGTGTGTGTAGGTGCAAGCACACGATCAGTGATTGGTGTGTTTGAACGCGCCATCTGTCCTAAACCGAAGCGGAGAAAACGTCAGATTAGAGTAAACTAAGAAAGACGAGAATCAGACGCTGCCACTGACACACATGGCGATGACCTTGTTTGTGGGCCAAGTCGGTAGGATGGCAAAATAACTTTCTCTCAGTTACTTGAACACACACACACAGACACACACACAGACACACACGCACACACACAAATTCGGCAGAGATGTGTAATGATAACGACTACACCTTGAAAAGTAGGTGCCAAGTGTCTAATAGACACAGGAAGAGGAAGCACTGCTGTTGGAACAATGCCGTGTGTGTGTGTGTGTGTGTGTGTGTGTGCTACCTACATGTATCAGCGAGCGTCTGTCAGTACGTGAATTCGTGTCAAATGTGTGTGTATGTGGGGGTAATTGGAGGCAGTCCAAATGCTGTGTGTGTGTGTGTGAGTGTACATGTGCTCCATCTCCACTGCTGTTTTTAACACCAAATGAAAAATCACCTTAGTCGCCTTGTGGTCTTCTTTGGGTTCAGTGTATTTATAGCTCAGAGTTGACACTCTTCCAACAGAGTGAGCGTGTCTGTGTCTATGTCTGTGTGTGTGTGTGTGTGTGTGTGTGTGTGTGTCTGGGACTAGCAGATGGGCTGTCTTAGCCCTCTTCCTCTGCTCCCTGGCTTGTCTTTAGCCCCACCCGTCCAGGACAGGATGCTGCCTCAGGAGCAGATCGAAAATAAACGCACCCCCTGCCCTTAACATCCCGCCGACACGTATTCCCTGCTCCCCTCCCGCTCCTCCATTTGTCTCCCTCTCTCCCTCTCTCTGTCTGTCTTTGTCCCCGTCTCTCCCCATCATCCCTCTTGTCTCTCTTCCGTAAAACGCATTACGTTCACATTATCTATCCAAAAACTTCCTTTAGCCCCCCTTCTCTTTCCAGCCAAGTCACGATTGACCCCCACGTTTTTCACCCTCCTCCTCGCCACTGCCGCCACCATCACCACCCCCGCCCAGGGTGACCTCTCTGACCATGTCCTGTTTGGAGTGCTCCCTCCCTTTCTTTCTCCCAGGGGACTTCCCCTCGCCTGTTGCTACTGGCCCAAACAGCCAGGTTTGAACGAGTAAACACAACCCAAAATACACTCACAGCATGAAGGGCACACACACACACACACTCACACACACAGCAAAGGCAAACACGCATGGATCTACACCAGATTCACAGCAAAAAGGTGAGTGCTCCCTGCTGGAAGCTGTTACACAAAGTAGGAAGTGACCTCACCTCCAGCACAAAGAACCGATCACTCCTGAGCACCGCAAGACACATTTGAGTCACGCCATTACAGAGAAAAATGTGTGTGTTCGAAAAAGAAATGAATGATCTCTCCCATGCTCTCTCACACGCACACACACACACACATTCACACACACGTGTTGTAAACTGTGAGTATCTGATGAGGACTGGAGCCTGCAGCTGTGGGTGACAACATAGACAAACATATACACAAGTGTAAGGAAGCAGGAACACACACACACACACACACACACACACACACAGAAGACACACATACACACACAACGTGCTGCAAACTGGCAGACATAAATGAAAAATGTGTTTAAAGGTCATACATGTACAAATAAATGCACAGACATGATCCGAGCAAACACACACACGAGCTCACGATTCAGCAGAGCGTGCTGGCTTTCCGTGTCACTGTCATATTACTGCACACGCCCAGTCCCCATGAGTCCCTGGGGTGTGTGTGTGTTGGAGGGGGGGGGGTTTGCTTATTTAGTTTTTTTTATTACCATGCACCCCAAAGTGGCAGAAAGGCAGATAGAAAATCAGAGAGAGCATGAACATGAAGACGGATGAGTGAAGGAAGAGAGAGGATTGATGCAGGAAGGAGGAGAGTGGGGACACAGTGCTGTATGTGTGCTCACTAAAGAGTATATGTGTGTTTAGGGGTGTGTGCCATTCACTTTTATCATTACAATTTTCATTAATTGGGAGATCGATGAAATTTGCTACACAAAATTAGAGTAATTTTCTTAGATGTTCCTCTAATCTTTTCTTTAAAAGGCCTCTAAAATTGCAACATGTGGCAACTACATTTAAAGATGATTCATGCAATAGAGGGTTAATATTATTTGCAAAAATGCCAAAAAATCTCTGGTTCCAGCTTCTCGATTGTGAATATTTGTTGGTTTTCTGAGTCTTGTTTTATAGTAAACTGAATATCTTTATGTTTACGTCCATTTGGGCTCTGGAAAATTGTGCTTTTACAAGGAAAACAATGACATTGGCACCCTTTCCAGTAGATATTTCCTCATTTTAAGGGGTCACAATGATGGAATCACAGAGATAAAAAGCTTGTATATTGTTTAACAATGTTAGTTAAACATCTTAAATTAGCCCCAGAGCAGGACGTTTCAAATGTCATGACATGCTTCAAATGAATCACAGTGAGAATGAAACAAAGCCCCAGAGAGAGAATGAATGAATGAATGAATGAAAGAGCGACAGACATGATTAAAATGAAAAAGTGAGGAAGAGTTGACACAAGGAGGCCAACAGATCGTCCTGTTTGAGAATGGTTACATGGAGTCCAAACAGATGAATGACTCGGTTTTCTCAGCTGTTGACGTGACGAGATGTAGCGTGTTTTTTTGTGTGTGTCGTCTCCGTGTCCATACAAGTGTATTTTGGCAGGGCTGATAGAACGCTATGCCACGCAGAGTCTGTCCTGTTCGGTGACACATTGCCTCTG
Organism: Sciaenops ocellatus; assembly: GCA_033000465.1. NCBI lineage: Eukaryota > Metazoa > Chordata > Actinopteri > Sciaenidae > Sciaenops > Sciaenops ocellatus. The sequence continues at coordinate 5,282,769 of CP136871.1, read as the reverse complement.
TTCACCTGTCATACATGCACACACACAAAAACACACACACACACACACACACACACACCAAATGACAGGAACATGGTCCAAGCTGTTAGAAACCCTCCAGGTGCTGGCTCACATAGTGTAATTCCTTTGTATCTGTCCCTAATTCTGTTTATCTCTGTCTCTCTCTCTCTCTCTCTCTTTATCCACTCTGTCCGTCTTTGTCTCTCTGCATCCGCCTATTTGTTCCTCCGCTTTACATCAAAGCAACAAGTAACTTCTTTTCTGCGTCTCCTCCCTCACTGAGACCCACCATGTACGTCTTTTTTATGCTGTTTCTCAAAGCATAAATGCAAACACACACACAGGTGTTACACGCGCATATAAATATAATATTTACGGATGATTAACTGCTCCCACATTGAGATTTTCTTCTTTCTTCTATCCAAAAATCCAACATGGACAGGATGTGCTTTGCATTCGCAGTGTGGAACAATGAGCAATGCAAAAAAATCCCAACAGTGTTAAGAGCCACGGACATGATTTGTATGCAGTTTGTCCTCAAGTGGTCAGAGCGGGAAAAACACGTGCCAGCACTGAGGACAGTTAGATGTGACGGCATTTATGCTTTGCACCTTTTTAAACTAACACTTGTTGATTTCTTTGTACTTTAATTTTGTACAATTACTTCTATAATACTGTCAATATGTTTATTTTATGGTGAACAGTGTCAAAACGTGCGTGACAACGTCTATATTTCTGTTTTATTTTGACTGAGTAATAATGTATATAGTTCCGGGTTACCTGCTGTAGCAGAGGGGATCTTAGGGGAGGGGACACACCTTTCTGGTCAAAACTTGGAAAGTGTTTGTGCTTATAAGATGTGTATGATGATGCTCTCCATCTCCTGGTTAAGATAGCAGGTTTAAAGTGGTTTAGTCTGTCATATATTTAATGGAAATGTTGCATTTGTTTCAGTCTGCAAAAAAAAAAAAAAAAAAAACAGCTGTTTTTATCTGTTAAATCCGACAGCTTTTGCCCTCATTTGCATATTTTCTGACTCGCTGCAGGGGACTGACCAATGACAGCATAAAGAACGGACGGCTTGCTGACGCCATGTTGGATGTACTGCTTCTTCCGCCTCCTGGCTAAATCTAAATATCGACAAAAGACATGTGGAGACCAAAACAGATGTCTGAACCAGGCTGTAAACATGTTTATTTCTGCTGTGAAGTTGGACATTTTAACAGGGGGGGGGGGGGGGGGGGCTTCTGCAGCCTGTCTCTAGTGGCCGCTCGAGGAATTACAGTTTTCAGCACTTCAGCATTGGCTTCATTTCCCAGCACCGGAGGCTGCTGCAGGAGACTGACACACAGCTTGTGTGTGTGTTTACTGTGTGCCTCGCTGCTGTGTTACAGTGTTAAAATGTTGAATGATATTGTTATTGTTATTTTCTTATTAGAAATTGGGAAGCATCTGTCAGCCCATATCCTCATTCCTGGTCTGAGTGATTTTCTTCCACATCATAGCAACCATTCTGCAGCTGTTTGTTTTGTTTTACATATATAATTCTCTGTAAAATTAGCAGCACTTCTAGTAAAACTAGAAATCTTACTGGCCGTGGTTGCTGTGTTAGTATATGTGTTGTATTAGATAAGGTTGGCTGGCTTGCAGCCTCTCTCTTTTGTTTTGAATCTCTTTTTGTTTCTCTCTCTCCCCTGCTGCAAATACCTTCAAGTCCAGGGATTCAGGAAGGCAAGAGTATGTGTGTGTGTGCGCGTGTGTTGGTGAGTATGTGTGTGTGTGTGTTGGTGAGTGTGTGTGCGTGTGTGTGTGTCCCAGGTCCCCATTCTAATAACAGAGAGTCTCCCAGTGAGTGGTGGGGCAGCTGAGTGTGCTCCCCTGGAACGCCACGGGGATCTACGGATCAAATTCATACCCCCCCCCACACACACACACACACACACACACACACACACACACACACACACACACATAGAGCCATGGGATACACGGATCAGAGAGTACACACTATGACTTGACTCAACACTCACAACTGACTGCAACACCCAGACAATAGTGAACACACTCACACACATACACACACATACAGAGATAAACCCTATTGCCAGTTCAGCCACATCCACACCTTTCCATAATTCAGTTAGAGGGAG